>CM051008.1:18192768-18242768 GCA_027704905.1 Muraenolepis orangiensis
CAAACTCTGCAATAAACCAGATTCCTCATCACCCTGAGCCCTTGTCTTCTGGAGGAGCCTCAATAAGACGTAATGGCTAGTGGCAGTGTGGTCTGCTACAGTAATGTATGACCGCTCAAAAGAGTTGTGCTTTTATTTATCTCGTAGTTCCGCTTCCCATCAAAGATAATCGCCACTGTCTCGGAACAAATGAGACGTATCTTTTATCTATATATCTTTCCATTTTGCCAAGATGGAAACTTTCAATATCCTGAGGTCCTTGGAGAAGGAGGCTTCGGCATTGTCCTCGAATGTCAGAACAAAACAAGTGGGCAACTTTTTTCCATTTGAAGTCCAAGGCACTGAGAGGATGAACAAGGCCATCACCATCTAGTACACGCTGCTTTCGGTAAACCCCCATGTGTTGTTAGTTCTCATTCATCACCTCACGGTCTCTTACACTGAGTATAGCATACATGGCATCTAACACATGGGTGTCAGTTGTGAGAACAGGGTAGGCCTACATGTCCATCATTAAAGTGGTCTCTGTTTCTCCCCTTGTGTTTAACAGACACTGAAACAGGAGCACCTTGTTTACCCTGTAAAGCTGGAGTTTGTCTGTGTGGTTATGGCATGTGTATCTTTACAGCCACGCTACACCGTACTAAGCCTTGTTCTTTATATACACCGGGACATAACACCAGAAAACCAGTTGCATATATATAGCATATAATAAGTATATTGTCCTGTTTATGGTATACTGTCTAGTATAGTATAGATTCGATTACATTCAACTGTATTGTCATTGTGCAAATGTTGCAGTAAAGTGCATGGTAATAGGTAATAGAATTGACAGTCTTCTTGGTGTTGAGGGCCAGGTTGTTGTCAGCGCACCAGGCCACCAGGTGCTGGACCTCCTCCCTGGAGGCTGGTGAGGGCCACCCCATCTACTACAGCATAGTGGTGTTGTTGTTCGTACTGGGAGGGAATGGGGAGGAGGGAGGGGAGGGAGGGAGGGGGAGCATTCCATTGGACGTATTGCACATGGCAAATAGCAACCTCTTGTTCCCGGTCCAATTGCTTTACTCAAACGATTAACAATTAATTAAACCTGTGCCATTTAACTTTTATACTGCAGCTGTTGACTCCAGACAAACATTGCCATTCTTTAATTGTTTTAGTATTTGAACACAATTAATGTGATTTATTCTCATTTTCAGAAGTATGTGTGACGGTTCCCTGTATAGTATGTTATGTCACTCTTAGGGTATATGGTTTGCATTTGCTTTGTGTTCAATTATCTCTCATTGGTTTCTAGGACTTGGGGAGCAGTGAGCTGATGGTGATCAGCCTAATTGGCGTGCACCTGGGCCCGGGGGCTCCAGCCCTATAGAAGCCTGTCTCCCCAGTCCTCTCTGGCTCTGCTCCAGCTCATCTGACTTTTGCACACACACTCCACTCGTGCATACACCCATTACACTACTGACTTTACTGATTTCCACACCTCATCGGTTTATCCCTGGTTTGTTTAGTTACTTTTGATTATTTAATAAACACTCATTTATTGTTAAACTGCGTCTCCCCTGTCTTTTTGCTATGTTCCCTGGTCCCCTTAGGCCAGGGTCATAACAAAATGGGGGCTCGTCCGAGATATTGATTGTGCAGTAAGTTTGGTGAGTCAAGTGACTCTCCCTTCTGCATTTGTTTGTGCGGCGACGCAGCGGTCAATTGGCACGAATTGGCAGTTGATTAAGGGCTCGTTTGCGCCGTAGTTTTGTGAATGGAGTGACGTCATTTGGGAATCAATCCGGGGATTCCCTTGTCGTCCTGTTGGGTCAACGGTCCGGTGAGTAGAGACAAAGCGATGTTACACGCTTGTTTTTGTCTGGACTTCGGGAGATGCAGTTAATTTCTTTGGTTTGAATTTAATCTGTTAAGTTTGTTAGATAAGTTACATTACAGTATTGGATGAAGTTTTGCGGGTGGGGTGGTTTTTCCTGGTAGTATTTGTGCTGCTAAGTTAAAAAAATAAATAAAGTAGCCTGGCTGGTTTAGTTTTGGTGTTATATGAGAGTCCACGTTAGGTGCGGGTTAGCGTCTGGGGGTAAAAGAGGTCGCAGGCTTTAGGCCGGGGGGTGGTTTAGGGGCAAGGTGCGGCTGTAGCGGGTGCGTACCGGTGCGTGCGCATTCCGTCTCGGGGGGTTGTCGCAATCGTGAAGTCCAACGGGGGGTTGTCGCGTTCGTGAAGTCCAACGGGAACAGGGCGCCCTCTGCGCCCTGTTCCCGTTACGAAATCTAATAGGATAGCCTACAGTGGGGGTGGGGGCCTCCTAAGCTCCGGGGCTCCCCCGCAACGCGGGGGCTGCGGGGGCCTCCGCTACGCCACTGGTGAGGATAGATAAGGAGGGAGGGGCGGCGTGTGCTCAGTGCTGATAGCTGAACAGAGGGAGGGGTGACACTTCACACGGGGAAGTGTCAGTTTGCGTCGCGCAAATAAGATGAGTGAAAGTAGGAAAAGAAGCAGCATTTGGCTGCATTTTAACAATTGTGCAAACACAAAGGCAGAATGCAGAATTTGCAACATGAAACTCTCATATAGAGCAGGGTCCACAAACCACCTCCACAGGCACTTGAGAACTGTGCATCCAACAGTTCAGTTTGAAGAAAAAAGGCAGACTGCCTGCTTCTGCTTCTGTGTGTCTACTCCACCTGTTGCTGCTGCAGCTACAGGATCTACCCCCCATGCATCAGGTACCCAAACACCAACAGCTACACAGACCTCAATAAGCCAATTTATATCAAAGGCAATGAATGACCCCAGCTAGACAGAACATAGTGGATGAAGAATTGGCCAAAATGATTGCAAGTGATTTCCAACCATTTTCCATTGTGGAGGACAAGGGATTCCGAAGCTTCACACAGGCTCTCAATCCAATGTATGTTCCTCCAAGCAGGAAAACACTCTCAAAAAATCATTCCGAGACTATGATAGAGAACGTGCTTCACTGCAGGCCAGGGTTAAGGAAGCTACTGCAGTTTGCCTTACCACTGATTGCTGGACATCAAGAACCACCACCTCTTTCATGTAAATAAAAGGTATATGTGGTAAAATAGAAGAGCCGTTTGGGAGCCGAAAGAGCCGGCTCTTCTTGGTGAGCCGAGCCAAATGAGCCGGCTCACTCAAAAGAGCCGGAATTCCCATCACTAGTGCCTTTACCTGCAGCGATGCCAGGGTTGACGTTCGACCAACAAAAAGAGTTAATGGAACTACAGATGGAACAAATTAAGTGGCAAGCTAAGTTGCAGGCTGAGCAGGAGAGAGTGAGGCTAGAGACGCAATAAGCGATTGAAAAAATAAAACCGCAGACTGAATAGGCTAAAGTGCAAGTAGAGCAGTCCAGGTTGGATTTGATATGGGATGGTAAGATTTCAGCTGCGGCACAGGTATCTACAGAACTGGTGCCCAAGTTTTCTGGACGTTACCCTGAGGCATTTTTTGCAATGTTTGAGCGTGTGGCCGACGTGCGTAAATGGCCCGACTCGGCACGCACGTTGATGTTACAATGCGTCTTAACAGGTAGGGCACAAGAGGTTTTTTCGGCAATGAGTGTTGCTGACAGTCTAAAGTACTCTCGGGTTAAGGCTGCGGTGCTTAAGTCGTACGAGCTCGTCCCCGAGGCGTACCGACAGCGGTTTAGGTTTTGGAAAAAACATGAGTCATTTGGAATTTGCACGTGATTTGACCACCTATTTTAACCGCTGGTGTAACGCCTCGGAGGTAACATATTTTGAAGAGTTATGTGATTTGATGATTTTGGAACAGTTTAAAAATTCTGTTCCTGCTCGAGTGGCGACGTATATCAGTGAGCAGAAGGCGAGGAACGCGGCGGACGCGGCGGCTCTCGCTGATGACTGTCTTGACGCACCGTTGAGAGTTTAAGGGGGGCGGTGGCAATTATGTTGCCAAGGAGTCTTATGGCCGATTTAATAACAATAACAACAGTAGTAATTTGGGTGAGCCGGAGAAGGTTTGCAATTACTGTCATAAGCGGGGTCACTGGAGATCAGAATGTTTTATGTTAAACGGATCCCCCAGGACTACACATTTCAATGCAGGTAATTCGCAACAAAAAGGAGCTGGCATGGCCGCTCCAATTCGTCCGGTGTCCACTTGTGTTTCACCTAATTTCGGTCAAAACAAGGATACATCGTTTGCAGCACTGAATTCTTACCGTCCATTTATCATGAAGGGGTCTGTCTTTGGTGCAAGGTGGGGAAGAAGTACCTGTAACTATCCTGAGGGACACTGGGGCTTTTGACTCATTTATTCAGGCTGGTGTTCTCCCTTTAACTAATGATTCTGACACGGGTGACGCGGTGCCTATCCGGGGCATAGACATGAATGTCTTGTTGGTTCCCTTGCATAAAGTGGTGCTCAAATGTGAACTGTTTCAGGGAGAAGAAAAGCTTGCCGTGCGCCCAGCACTGCCGATTCCAGGGGTGACAGTGATCCTGGGTAACGACCTGGTTGGTGCTCGGGTGTGGGCGGGGGTTCACGTCCGTTCCCCTGGTAACGGGGGAAGTGGATGAATGTAAACATGACTTCCCAGAAGTGTTTACAGCGTGGGCGGCTCCACGTTTAGACAGGCCATTTGAGATCTACACTGATGCCAGTCATGTGGGGGCGGGGGCCGTACTTATGCAGAAGGACAACCTGGGGATAGATAAGCCTGTTAGCTTTTATTCCAGGAAATTTATATTCTTACCAGCTAAACTACTCAGTCATTGAAAAGGAAGCATTGGCTTTGATTTTAGCTTTGCAACACTTTGACGTTTATGTGGGCGGTAGTACCCCCGTTGTATTTATACAGATCATAACCCTCTGACTTTCCTGAATTCTCTGCAGTGTCCAAACCAGAGGTTGATAAGGTGGTCACTGTTCCTGCAGTCCTATACCTTGGACATCCGTCATGTTAAAGGGACGGAGAACGCGGTGGCCGACGCGTTATCACGGGCTCCTCATGACTGAGGTCCTGACTGTCTCCGTAGGTCCTCCTCTTGCCTCTGTCTTTCACCCCTTAAATGCTCCCTCGGATCCGGTTGCTGGGGTGGAGGCCTGTGACAGGGTGCGGGCGGCCATTGGAGTAGAGGTTTGGTATAGTAGATGGGTAGTATATTTAATGTAAATTGGATGCCGGTGATCCCTTTGGGACCCTGTCTTTATGGGGGGGGGGGTGTGACGGTTCCCTGTATAGTATGTTATGTCACTCTTAGGGTATATGGTTTGCATTTGCTTTGCGTTTGTGTGTTGCTTTGTGTCTCAGCCTAATTGGCGTGCACCTGGGCCCAGGTGCTCAAGCCCTATAAAAGCCTGTCTCCCCAGTCCTCTCTAGCTCTGCTCCAGCTCATCTGACTTTTGCACACACACTACACACAATCCACTCATCACACCCATTACACTACTGACTTTACTGATTTCCACACCTCATCTGTTTATCCCTGGTTTGTTTAGTTACTTTTGATTATTTAATAAACACTCATTTATTGTTAAACTGCGTCTCCCCTGTCTTTTTGCTATGTTCCCTGGTCCCCCTAGGCCAGGGTCATAACATGTGTGAAGGCAGGTGAGCAGGTCCCCACCCCGCCAGACCTGCTCCAGGGCCGCCTCCTGTTGGCTGTGGATATCCTTCCTCTGGGAGGAAGAAAACAGATGTTGCGCTGGCTTCCGGAGAGCCATCCGGAGGATCAGTCGCTTCTTCAGCTCTTGTTGCTCCCCTGATGGGGGGGTAAGTGTCCACGACGAGCACACTACAGGAATACCCCGTTTTCCACCTGGGAGGGGGTGTGTGACGTGTGTGTGATGGAAACATACGGTCCCTAGATGGAACACTGGAGCTCAAGTAAGCCAGCCTCCTCCCCCTGACCGCCCGGCTCCACCCAACCCGGGGACCAACCCGGGACCAGCTCTGCTCTGTCCTGTCACTATCAGAACTCATTACCGTTACTGCTCTGTTCTGCCACTATCAGAACTCATTACCGTTACTGCTCTGTTCTGCCACTATCAGAACTCATTACCGTTACTGCTCTGTTCTCAGTTGTATTCTGTTAACACGCTGCTGCCACTCACTACCAGTAGCGTGGCGTGGGGAAAAATTTAGGGGAAGCCAGTTTTTTTGGGTGGGGGGGGTGGTCAATAACGTAACCAGTTTGTGTTCGCGTACCTCAGTGTTATGCTATTGTCTGCTTCAACTAATGTACACCTTGTAAGTCGCTTTGGATAAAAGCGTCTGCCAAATACCCTAAATGTAAATGTATCATACAGATGCAGGACTTGCACACGCCTGTTATCTAACCGACAGGTCCGCACGCACTCTCCAGCCAAAACTCTCTCGTCTTATTAATTTAAGCATTTCCCCCCCCCCCCCCAAATGCATAACCAGCCGCTCAATGCGCAGTGCAGATTCGGTAATGAATAAAAAAGAAGCATTCACGGGCAGTTCAGGCAACAGGTATGCCACAGAGAGAAAGGGGTGGACATTTTACTCACCCTATTTGAAGAGGAAGGCCATTCTCCTGTCTTTCATGGTGGCGAAGTGGTCAATAACAATGTCATAGAACTTCCCAGCGGCCTTTAGGTCCTCCACAACAACAGAGTCAATGGATATTGTGGCTAGGTTGACAAGTCTGTCCTGTCCACAAGTGTTCCTCTGATACGTTTGCTGCTGTAGCGGAAGTTTAGTAAAGTTATATTTTAAGTACGCCAAATCTCCACCCTCCATAATGCTTAATTTGCTTGATACTATCAAACGGCGAGGATGACAGTTACAGTTCTAGTACTGATGTTGATGTGATTTGATTGGATTGTGAGGCAAGGGATTCCCTTCAAATCGATCAAGGGATCCCATTCCCTTGAAGGGAAGCCAGAGACGGCTGGCATCCCTTGGCATGGCCCTGACCAATCACAGGTTGGCTGGGGGGCATGACGTGGACCTCATCTGATTGGTCAATCCGGGACAATCCCTCCATTTTTTTTTTCACCAAGGGAAGCTCATTCGGCTGGCTTCCTCTGGCAACAGTGAATGCAATTTACTGTTTCACCATAACATCTAGAGGGGCGCTGTTGTTTCACTCTTTGTAAAATACTCAATGAGAATGGGGGAGAGACGGTCCGGCAGCAACACACAGCAAAGGAGAATTACCGAAAAAAAAGTGTTTTTATTTATTAAAATTATAACTACAATCCGAAAAAACAGGGGAAGCCTGGTTTCCCTTGGCCTCCGGGAGAAAACGCCACTGCTCACTACAGAGCTGCACTGCCGTCACTTTAAAATGCTGTTTGCACAATCCTCCATGTTTTGTTGTAGTAAATTCCTACTGCAGGAGGGAATGGGGAGCAGGCATTCCATTGTACTTATTACACATGGCAAATAAAAACATCTTGTATATCATCCATTAGACTAGTCGTCCTCAACAGGGGTCCGCGACCCCTATGGGTCCACAGGAGTACTGCAGGGGGTCTGCCAATTTGTCAGACGATTTTCGCAAATTATTTGAGAATTAAAAAATATAACAAGATATTAAGTGAACTACAAGAATTAATAGGCAATAGTAAGCTATTTGATCAGAACATTTACAAAATAAATGATTTCCATGATGCAGAGTCTAACATAACATGACCAGCCAAGAAAAAAACGAGTCTATCAAGCTGTGTTCATTTAAGGCTGCAGTTCGCTCTTCGGTCTGTGAAATTAACACTAACTAAAAAACAAAACAATAACTAGCATGTTACTAACTTATTTACTAGTTTGATAATTAGTGACACAATGGAAACATTTGTAATGGTAACAAGAATACTTCCACAGAGGCCAAATTACCCAAAAACAATTATGCATGATCGTTTTATCAATCATAACCACATATAGGGTAATAACCCAGTATATAGATGAATAAAGTAATTATAGGCCAGGCTTAAAATGTGACACTTTTAAAAAAGGAATTGCATGTTGGGGTCCCTGTTCCGGGACCTTGGGATGAAAAAGGTCAAGACCCCTGCATTAGACACTTTATTGTTATTTTTATAGAATAGTGTTTATATTATATAGTATAATACAAAGTAAAGTATTTATAGTATAGTATACTAGTATTGATTGCATTCCATCGTACTTACATGTTTACATTACATGTTACTGGCTCCTCCCCAGACAATAACAAAATAAATGTAAAATCAAATGTTTTAATTTGGTCCTGTTTTACGATACATCCTACATACATTAATGACATATCATACATCAACGCAAACAAACCCACAACTAGAGGGCCCTCAGTAAAGCGCATTCCTCCGCCACACCAGAAGTCCCTGGATCCGGATTCAGATCCTGATTCAGATCCTGATTCAGATACAGATCTGCGTCATCCGTGGATCAACTGTTCCTCGGGCCATCAGTCCAACCACCAAGTTTTGTCCAATTTTTATTTCCAATTTTGTACATTACTTTTTGAGTTATCTTGCTAACAGACTAACAAACAAAGGGGGGCGTAAACATAAGATCCTCCCATCAAGTGATGAAGAGGCTCAGAGACCTGGCTCAAGAGGCAGGTCTTCAGCCTCTTTCTAAAGGGTCATGGGGCCCAGAGGCTCTGTCCCCGTAAGTATGAAACAGGAAAATGATAAAACAATATAGTCTGTCTAGCTATTGCTCTAAACGTCTTAATGTCAGATGCAAATCACAAGATTGAAGACACAAGATTGTATCTGTGTGTGTGTGTGTGAGACAGTTGTTTGGGGATTTTTGTAAAAAAATATATTTGTCAGATGCAAATCACAAGATTGAAGACACAAGATTGTATCTGTGTGTGTGTGAGACAGTTGTTTGGGGATTTTTGTAAAAATATATATAACGTGATGACATTCACATAATGCTTGATCAATATTTGATCACACTGAACCATGTGCTTCATTATGACACATGACCAAATAAAAGCTGCAGGCTCAACCGCGTAATTGCCCCAAATTATGTCTATGTCTAAATAAAATGTTTTAATTTGGAACCTGTGGATCAAAAAAGAAAACCTATTTAGTTGACAGATTGTATCATGGTTAATGGTTTAACTCGGCTAATCGTGGCTAATTATCCGAATCACAAATCTGTGTTACTTACTTCTGGTCATTTGTAAACCTAATGGGCCAGAGGTTTTAGAAATACTGGAGCAGCAGTTTGTATTTGTAATTTCCATGATTATATAGTTTTATTGTTCAAAGGATGTCATGGTTACGATTAGCAGCCACTGTGGTTCTATACATTCAACGTAGGAAAACAAAATGAATAAAACCCGCTATTTAAACGGTTACACAGTAACTTGCACAACGTCTCTGATGTCCCAGACGAACGACACAGGGAAGTCCTTCATCTCCTTCTGGAAGACTCGGTCAAACGCTTCACTCTGAGCCACGGTGAAATGGTTCTTCCAGTCACCAATCGTACCTATTGATGGATAAAGAGAGAAGAGAACCACTCATGACTGCTATCTTTTAACAAAAAACACAAACATGGCGTTTCTCTTAAATGACCGTGATGATGTATGTGGTAAAACAGAACAACCAGCCCCTCTCTTCTGTTCTTCCTTCAAGGCCATGACCCACATGAACATGGTCAGCTCAACGTGGATTCGGTGCGGTTTCCGGGAGCTGGGCGAGGTGGGCGAGTCTCAGACCCGGTGGGCGAGCGACCTTTACCTTTCCTCATGAACGTCCCATTGTGATGGTTCAGAAGATCGTCTGGCACCATCTCATAGTTGGCCTGGGGGATGACCCGCATGTTTTGGAAGGTGCTGAGCGTGACCACGTGGGCCAGCTGTGCGTCTGTCAGGTCTTTGCCCAGGAACGTGGAGATCCTCCTCACAGACGTCAGAAGGTCCTGTTGACCACAGGAGCGCCTCGAACTATTACTTTGACATCCATGAGAACAATCATTTCCCTATTTACCAAGAACAGCTGAAGGCAACAGCAGGGCAATGCTTAAGCAGTCTCTCTCTCTCTCTCTCTCTCTCTCTCTCTCTCTCTCTCTCTCTCTCTCTCTCTCTCTCTCTCTCTCTCTCTCTCTCTCTCTCTCTCTCTCTCTCTCTCTCTCTCTCTCTCTCTCTCTCTCTCTCTCTCTCTCTCTCTCTCTCTCTCTCTCTCTCTCTCTCTCTCTCTCTCTCTCTCTCTCTCTCTCTCTCTCTCTCTCTCTCTGGTTAGGTTATGTCTAGGACAGACCAAGAAATGGCATTCATTAAGCTACTGTGCTTACTGTGACTGGCCATAGGGGCCCTTAAGGGGGGAACAGCTACAAGTGACTGGCCATAGGGGCCCTTAAGAGGGGAACAGCTACAAGTGACTGGCCATAGGGGCCCTTAAGGGGGGAACAGCTACAAGTGACTGGCCATAGGGGCCCTTAAGGGGGGAACAGCTACAAGTGACTGGCCATAGGGGCCCTTAAGGGGGGAACAGCTACACGTGACTGGCCATTGGGGCCCTTAAGGGGGTACAGCTACAAGTGACTGGCCATAGGGGCCCTTAAGAGGGGAACAGCTACAAGTGACTGGCCATAGGGGCCCTTAAGGGGGGAACAGCTACAAGTGACTGGCCATAGGGGCCCTTAAGGGGGGAACAGCTACAAGTGACTGGCCATAGGGGCCCTTAAGGGGGGAACAGCTACACGTGACTGGCCATAGGGGCCCTTAAGGGGGTACAGCTACAAGTGACTGGCCATAGGGAACCATAAGGGGGTACAGCTACAAGTGACTGGCCATAGGGGCCCTTAAGGGGGTACAGCTACAAGTGACTGGCCATAGGGAACCATAAGGGGGTACAGCTACAAGTGACTGGCCATAGGGGCCCTTAAGGGGGGAACAGCTACAAGTGACTGGCCATAGGGGCCCTTAAGGGGGGAACAGCTACAAGTGACTGGCCATAGGGGCCCTTAAGGGGGGAACAGCTACAAGTGACTGGCCATAGGGGCCCTTAAGGGGGGAACAGCTACAAGTGACTGGCCATAGGGGCCCTTAAGGGGGGAACAGCTACAAGTGACTGGCCATAGGGGCCCTTAAGGGGGGGAACAGCTACAAGTGACTGGCCATAGGGGCTCTTAAGGGGGGAACAGCTACAAGTGACTGGCCATAGGGGCCCTTAAGGGGGTACAGCTACAAGTGACTGGCCATAGGGAACCATAAGGGGGTACAGCTACAAGTGACTGGCCATAGGGGCCCTTAAGGGGGGGAACAGCTACAAGTGACTGGCCATAGGGAACCATAAGGGGGTACAGCTACAAGTGACTGGCCATAGGGGCCCTTAAGGGGGGAACAGCTACAAGTGACTGGCCATAGGGGCCCTTAAGGGGGTACAGTTACTATGACGACAGAGCTGTATATCACAACAACAGCAGCTCAGATAATTTTACACATGTTTTTCTCTAATATTATTTTATACGCCATCATTGAAAATAATGATATTAGGGGTCCATGGCTTGTAATGGCTAATCACCACCACATAGGGCCCTTTCTAAACATAAACAAAGGTCCTACTTGAATCATCTCTTCGTAGGTGATGAAGAAGAGCTGCATGTGGTCCTCGTGGCTGTACCAGGTCTTTAAGTGGTCAAACCAACTGTTTCCGTACACTGCAATGAAACAGTGAAATGCAGGCTGGGTAGGCTCATGAAATGTAATATATGGGAACCCTGCAAAGCTTTTAGTATGTTTGAACAGTAGAAGATAAAGTGTTCTTACCATCCCCTCTAATAAACCTCTCAAAGAAATGATTGAAATCCTTCGGCGTCTCTAACATGGTCGCAAATTTATGAAAGTGGTAGTATGACACAAGGACATCTTTTGGATTCCTAGCTACATAGATTACCTGCAAGAGAGAGACTTCAGTCAGCATGAACACAAATATGCTTGTATTTCCAAATCCTTGAAGTGTACAATTCATAGACAAGCTCTCAAACTAGGGTCTGGCTGACCTTGCCCTTCTTCTGACTCAGAGCGCGGGGCATCAGGTGGTACGGGAGATGGGTGACCCTCATCCTGGGGCTCGGGGCCTCCTCAAACTTCTTCCCCTTGCCTGGGAGTTCGATCCAGGGGACCTGGTCAAAGTTCAGCTCCTCTGAGGTCATGTCACCCTTGGCTTCTATGAGCCGCAGGATCTGCTGCATCCAGATGGTACCTGAATCAAAGCGGTTATCTCAGGTTGGGCAATCTGGGTTTTCAGCATCCAGCTTCGTCATTTGAGCGATCATTTAAGCGGAACATCATCTATAAATATTTGTGCGTTTACGCTAGGCATCTCGCAACCGGAAAGATCCTAGTTCAATCCCTGGCTCTGTCTAGCCAAGTGTCGAGGTGTCCCTGGGCAACTAACCCTGAACCATAACTCTTCCAGAGCAGCTGAGTACGACCACATCCATATCCAAATGGAGAGTGTGTGTGTGGTGGGTGGCTGGTTGAAGCAGCCTCACCTGGCCTGAGTCAGACTGATTGGCTGGTGAGGCTGCACACCTGTGGGTCTTTGTTAATCGAGGCCCACAGGTTAGGAGAGCTCTAGCATGTACCTCTGCTCTGTTCTCAATAAACCAGATTCCTCATCCCCCTGTGTCCTTGTCTTCGGGAGGAGCCCTCAAGTAGCCATTTTTAATGGCTACTTTTTAATACAACTTTCAGTGTGTTTATGCATCGGTTTATGCATAAAATACAAAAGTAATTCAACAATTCCTGTAGTATACACACCCTGCAAGATGTGAAGCACCTGCACCTTTAAGTGCAGCCTGTAACATAATCCTGTTGAACGGTTAGCTTAAAGCCCCCCGGCGCCGCCCATACAGCACACCCCCGGCCCCGCCCATACAGCACACCCCCGGCCCCGCCCATACAGCACACCCCCGGCCCCGCCCATACAGCACACCCCCGGCCCCGCCCATACAGCACACCCCCGGCCCCGCCCATACAGCACACCCCCGGCCCCGCCCATACAGCACACCCCCGGCCCCGCCCATACAGCACACCCCCGGCGGCTTCCACAGGTGGTAGCGGCCTCTACCTGAATGCTCTATCAAACCAATCATGTTGATGGGGGTGGGGAACTGGAAAAGTGTAACACAAGCACACCAGCAGTTGTAAACAGCGTCTGAAAAGGTTTCAAATCAACACTGTGTAGACTGGCCACTGCAGAAATACACTTATTAAAATCCCCTTCTGGAAGCTTGATCCACTCATACGAGGGTAGTTTTCTTTGGTAGAATACAGAAAACAAGGCATATCTTTGGTAGAAAACAGTAAACCGCAGCACCTTGCAGTTTCTGGTTTCCGGCCCAGACTGTGTTGTCTGCTTTAACACAGTAGGACTGCTGGATCAGAGGTTCTGCTAGAACACAGTAGGACTGATCAGTAGTTCTACTGTAACACAGTAGGACTGATCAGAAGTTCTACTGTAACACAGTAGGACTGATCAGTAGTTCTACTAGAACACAGTAGGACTGATCAGAGGTTCTACTAGAACACAGTAGGACTGATCAGAGGTTCTACTATAACACAGTAGGACTGATCAGTAGTTCTACTATAACATAGTAGGACTGATCAGTAGTTCTACTATAACATAGTAGGACTGATCAGTAGTTCTACTATAACACAGTAGGACTGATCAGTAGTTCTACTATAACACAGTAGGACTGATCAGTAGTTCTACTATAACATAGTAGGACTGATCAGTAGTTCTACTATAACATAGTAGGACTAATCAGTAGTTCTACTATAACACAGTAGGACTGATCAGTAGTTCTACTATAACATAGTAGGACTGATCAGTAGTTCTACTAGAACACAGTAGGACTGATCAGTAGTTCTACTATAACATAGTAGGACTGATCAGTAGTTCTACTATAACACAGTAGGACTGCTGGATCCAAGTCAAGTCAAGTCAAGTTTATTGTCACTTCACAGTTTACAGTTTAGTATAAAGCAGTGATGTGAAATTCTTGTGTGCAATACCCGACGACAGACAGCAGTTATAGAATAAGATAAAATAAAAATAGATAAAAATAGAATAAAAAATAGAATAAAAAATAGAATAAGGAATATAAAATAAAAATAAAAAATGCAATTTATAAAATGCAAAAATCAGCACAGAAAAGAGCAATATATATATATAAATCAATGTAATAAAATATACATTGTTATATGTTATACGCCCTTGTTCAGCAGCCTGATGGCCTGACTGTGGAAGCTATCTCTAAGCCTATTTGTACGACACTTGATACTGCGGTATCGCCTGCCTGACGGTAATAGTGAGTAAAGTTCGTGGCTGGGGTGGGCAATGTCTTTTATAATTCTTTTGGCCTTGGCCACGCACCGCTGGTTGTAAATGCCCAGATTACTTGGGCAACAACTCTCAGAGAAACAATAGGCTGAAAGAAGTTGTTGTGTGGGGATGCCCAACATCAGACTGATAACCTTCCTATGCGGATCTCCCTCGCCTCACCACTTAATCCAGTGATTGATCAGTCCAGGCCCACGCGGTGACTTGACAGCTCACTAGCATTCCTGGTCGCTGACAGCCTGGTGGCAGTCACCGCGTGGGCCTGGACTGATCAATCACTGGATTTCTCAACATGGTAAACATGTTGACAAGACTGTTTTCAGGCACGTTGCCAGACGAGGTCAATCTAGGTTGACTCACTTTCTGTCTTTATCGCTGATGGTCTGGCGTTAAGTAACTGGTTTTACTGGTCGGTTTGATGAGAGCAACGTCCATCCGTCTCTCCGGTTTAATGGCCGTTGGAGTCATATCATAATTATGTAATTAGTCCCATTCACAATGTAATGGAAGTGGTAACAGTTGCCAATACCTTCCTAGGAAAGTAATCAGCAGTAATCATTTGTCCTTTGTACTCTTCCAACGCTTTAGAGTTGTAATGGTAGAGCAATTATGTAATTTGTACTCACTCCTCCATTGATGAAGAGTGAAGAGATTACTCAAGTAGTAGTACACACATGTGCCCACACTCAACTAATACAACACACAGTATTACTAAGGGAGTAAGCATTCCATTGTACTTGTTGCATATGGCAAATCAAATACTTGAATCTTGCAAGTAGTACTAGACTAATGTGCTCATACTCAAGAAGTACTACACTCATGGACTCATACTAGTAATTCCAGAATGTGTTTCTGGCACACTGTGAAGATTCCAGGGATACTATCAGTGGAGCCACCCAGCAAGAACCAACCTTTCCAGCCTGGTGATACGTCAGTGTGTGGGGAGAGCCTTTTCTTACCCATCACACTCAAACACAACTAACTACACTCTGTACAGCACGTTTGATCAAATAGGGATCCATTGGGCTCATTCCGACTGATCAATTCAATGCCAAAGGAATACATACAGGCCACATTGAGGATATGTTTGGAGTGATCAAATACCCCGACCATGTGACTGTGTGATCCGCTGATAAAGATGCTTATTGTGTATAGTGCCTTCCGAGATGCATTAATGTTAATGTAATTAATGTAATGTAGCTCGGCATCAGAGCCAAAAACTGGCGTTATAGAGAGCAGCGTCACCTCGGTATGATAGAGCTCTTGGCATTGTTTCCTCTAATCCAATCCAGGTACAGTACACGACCCGTGTACTGTACCTGTCTGCGTAAGTGTGCAGAAGCAGCAGGGTAAACATTGTTTCCTCCAATCCAGCTTCTGCACACTTACGCAGACAGGTACAGTACCTGTCTGCGTAAGTGTGCAGAAGCTGTTGGCAGGCGTAGAGTCTCTCTCCCGAGGGCATCCGAGTCGGGATGAGGCGCTGCGTAAAGCCGCTCCACACTCAACACACCACAGCCCACACCTGGACCACAGCTTCTCACCTCCTCATGGCATAGAAAGCCGCTTGTCAACTCTGCTCTAACTAACTAACTAACTAACGGAAGTACAATTACAACCAAATAAATGCACATTTGGAAAGGAATCCAATCTGTCTGGCGTTGTCCAATGAAAAAGGTGTCACTGTTCGCACACACACGCACACGCACACACACACACACACACACACACACAAAATAGGAAATAAAACCACGCGTCTCTTGACGAGGTACATCCTCCCATGTCCTCACCTGACTTTGGATATGTGACGACAAATACATCGGAGTCCCTGATGTCGTAATTGTATATCGCGTCCACCTCCTCCAGGTCGTGGGTCCCACGGATGAGGTTGAACCCTTTGTGGGACACGAAGTTATTCTTGAAATCAGCAGCGGAATCCATTGGATCTTCAAGGAAAGTTGGAAAAAGAACAAAAAAAACGTTAAAAAAAACCGCGTAACGCAAGATCGTGTAGACAATCAGTCCGTATCCCTCACCACTGAAGGGTGGACATTGCATACATGAAATACCAAATAAACTAATAATGGCGTATTTCACGCATTGGCAATACCACAAACGAAGAGATCCACACCAGGGTCCTGTTAGAAAGCGCACTGTCTGTCCACCAACTCCTGCCTTTTTAACAGCCTATTTGGGAAAGAGCGACATGATCCATCCTTTTGTATTCCGAATCGTTCGGTCCACGCCGTCTAGGAACGCCTCAAAGTGCCCATTCCTGGCCCCACCTCTTGGTGCCCAGGACCCACCTCTTGGTGCGCACCAGCCCTCGCAGGGCGCTTTTACGCATTCCAATAACAGCGCATCGTAGAGAGCGTTTTATCACTACGGAAATCGATCCGTTCAGACCTTCACATTTCAAAAGCTTTCCAAGTCAACCGGGTCTAATCCTATTGGTATCGTGTGCGTATTGTGTGCCGTGTCGGAGATAGTGTGACCGATGGGACCATAATGGGTAGAGATCAGAGCCCTCACATAACACAGCGCAACATATTGTTTACATTTATGAAGGACTTTCTGTCTGAAACAGCTGAAGGAGGAGGGAGGCCCGTAGAAACAGTTTGTGGTTCGTGTAAAAGCGGGGGAAAGAAAATAATGAGTAAATCTACGGTTGTCCGTGTTCCCTAGACTGGATCGTGGATGTGCGTACGGCCGTGTTGCGGGGATTGATTGTATCGTGCTTCTAAAATGGAACTGAAAAGCTCTCATCAGATAAATATATAGAAGGGGTGGGACAAAAGGTGAACTACATTGTATGCAAATAGCGTGTTGATGCCAATCACGTGACATCCCACCTGGTGGGGCCATGTGTCAGTCTGCTCTGGTTGTATCTGACCGTGTGCTTGATCCTTAGTTTTCCTAATTCACAGTATTTTCATTCATAACACTGACGCCTACATGTCCACTCAATATACACCACACATGGGAGTGTGTCAATGACTTAGTCAATGACTTTTAAACCCTGTTCCTTTTGCATCCTTCTTTGTTTCCATCTCGTTCATGTTATGGCTTCACAACAGCCAATGAGATTTTATATCAAGAACGACCAATGGTGTTTAAGGTTAAAAACAGCCAATGAGATTTTATATCAAGAACGACCAATGGTGTTTAAGGTTAAAAACTGGATGTTTTTATCAAGTGGTAGAAAGGGGGACACAACTGGGAGTGTGTTCACTGTTTACAACTACTGTTGCTACAGTTCTTACCATTCTACACATTACCCAGAGGATAGGGTGGGGCTATATAGTGCCTAGGACAGTAAGCTCTGACCTAAAGCCTCACCTTTTACTAAAAAATTAACTTGATTAATATAGGCAATAGGCCTTCACCGTTTGTTATTTTCATCACCAAGTTATTAAAAACAAAGTGTGGCTTAAACGAGTCCCACTGAGAGACGAGGCTTCAGCCAACAGAACGACGGCTTGGGAATTACCTGATCGCTCATTTATTCAGGCTACGATAGAGGATGGTTTTTAGAGCCATGTTTCAGGTTCAGCCACATCAGCAAAGACTGAAATCAGCTGTTGTGAAACGGAAGATCCCGACCGTCCAGGGAACAGCTCACTTGAGGCAGAGTTCTAGACAGATCCTAACCTGCTACTTGGGGCCCCGTTTACAACTGGAATCACAAATACGACTCACATCTGTAAAATAAATCAATCAATAATTTATTGAATCATAAAACAGGAAATAAACAGATTAAAATCTACAACAAAACTATAAAGATAAAAATCAACAGTTCAGTCGTCAGGGAATCCGTTCCACCCGCAATGTTCTGGAGCTCAGAATGCGAACCTAGAAAATCAAGGAATAAACCAGAGAAAGATGCTGTGGTCCATCAAAACACACTACATTACAGACTACACTCAGTACACTGAACACCAGAGCTTTACCCCATCCTTGACCGCCTGGTGTAGTCCAACCAAGGACACTCTATACATACACACAACGACATGTGAGCGGACGTATTGTCATCTGCTTCTCATCACGCTGGAACAGCAAGCATCAATGTGGATTATATAATAAGCTATATTTTGATACTACATTCACAAATTGCACATGCATTTATATATTACATTAGTCATTTAGCAGACGCTTTTATCCAAAGCGACTTACAATAGTGTGTTTCAACAAAGGAAGGTAAGAGAACAACTCGTCACCAGAAGAATCAAAAGTGCATTTAATTTCTAACAAGTCTCCAAGAACTGAACCAGTGCTCCGGTAGAAGTACATTAATTAAAAAAAGAATAAAAAGTGTGTGTGGTGTGTGTGGGTAGTGGTATGTGAGATGTGCTGTCACCATTTCAAAGTCCAGTTGACTACTCTGTATGTATGTATGTATGTATATATATTATGGCTTGTTAGGACGGAAATGTAATGTATTATATATTATGTTAATATATACGTGTGTGCATACATTATATTATTATGGCCCTTATTATATGTCCTTATGACTCCATCTACCTGTTGAATGTCTGCTAAATGACTGTAATGTAGTGTAATAATATGTCTCATGTTCCCGCTCTCCTCTCACCTGCTTCTCCTCGGGAGACAGCACCTGGTCCACGGCGACCACCTGGTACTGCCTGTGCTTCATGTTGCTAGGGAACCGGCGGAGGTGGCGCACGTCGGCACTCAGCAGCTTCCTGGCGGTGGCGAGGCCGCAGGCGGGGTCCAACACCAGGAGACACAGGCCGCCGTCCTTCCTCTCCTCCACGCCCACGATGCTGCGGCTGTGGCCTTCGGGAGGGAGGGAGGAGGGAGCGCGTGAAGCCCAACGCACGCCCGGCGGGAATCCCCATTGGTATTTGTAGCGTGACAATTGAATCCTAGCGCTTCCATGCGTGTAGCGGGGGTTGTAGTGTATGTTTGGGGGCTCAAAGTCTATTATGCACACATGTCTGTGTGCTTTGGGATTTACAGGGAACCCAAGGTGACCATGTAGTACAACATCTGGATATGGTCCTAAAAACATTGGCATATGAAACCCTTGAATCTTTCAAACTGTGAAGGAGTGGGGTGCTGGGTACCTTGGTGCTGGAGGTAGAGGGGGGGCAGGGCGGTCTGCACCACCCTGGGGGGCAGCCTGCCGCCGGAGGAGGACCGGGCGAAGTACTGCTTCACCCACTCCAACATCCTGGGGTGGGTGTCTCCAGGACCCGTGGGCTTATGGAAGTCTGTGATGCTGGCCCTGTAGTACAAACACAGCTTTTACTTACTGACCCGTCACACAACTTTGGAATGAATGTTTTTAGAAAACATTTTTACCATCGCCATCATAGGTTATGTTCTCTACAGAGAGCCCTCTAGTTAGACATTGAAAACAAACAACTAAAAAGATAAGAACTCATTGTTGCATAGCGTAGTCACATGATCATCTCAACAACAGCAGCAGAACTCTGAAGCCTGAAGTTCACCTGAGGCCCAGCGAGGTGAGGACGGCGTAGATCTCCGTGGCTCCGATCCAGGCGCGGGTGCCCTGCAGGCGGTGGTTGAAGTGGGCGGCGCCCTCCGGGTCCATCCCTTCCCGCCACGCCCCCTCGATCATACGCTGTAGCTGAGGGACGCTGGGGACCCCCCTCTCTGCAGAAGAGAGGATCAGCTTTAGGGTGAGGAGTAACATCAACCAGGATCAGCTGTGGGAACACAGGCCAGGGGTATGCACATTTGTTTAAAACAAGACAACAAGATGCAATCATTATGAAATCATTATTCTTCGCCCAAGTAGCAAGGGTTGCGACAACATTACTGGATAACCGTCATTCAGTAATGAAGGGCAGAGGGCAAACCACTTCCTCATTTATCATCTCAGTTAGGAGAACATATCCCTTAAGATTCAAGATAACTTTATCCCGAGGGAAATTAAGGTGCAACAGTTGAAACAGGGGGAATAAATGCACACAAGATATACTAATACCTAAAACTAAAACAACAAACTAAGCTAAACTATAAACAAATATAACTAAATAAACTCTAAATGAAATCTAAATGGATTGATAGATGAATTGCACAATTTACAGTATTATTACAGTAAAACACATTAATACAAATGTAAAACGCCACACAGAAGAGTCTTCTTCTGCTGGAAAGTAGGGCTTTTCATAAAACAGCCGTCTCTGCAGTAGAAAGCCACCAAGAAAATATAAACTGGCGCTACATGAGCACAGAACAGTTGGAACACCAGCCCTAGAGAACTGGTGCTACAGGACCAGAGAACAGCCCTAGAGAACTGGTGCTACATGACCAGAGAACAACAGCCCTAGAGAACAACAGTTGGAACACCAGCCCTAGAGAACTGGTGCTACATGACCAGAGAACAACAGCCCTAGAGAACAACAGTTGGAACACCAGCCCTAGAGAACTGGTGCTACATGACCAGAGAACAACAGCCCTAGAGAACTGGTGCTACATGACCAGAGAACAACAGCCCTAGAGAACAACAGTTGGAACACCAGCCCTAGAGAACTGGTGCTACATGACCAGAGAACACCAGCCCTAGAGAACTGGTGCTACATGACCAGAGAACAACAGTTGGAACACCAGCCCTAGAGAACTGGTGCTACATGACCAGAGAACACCAGCCCTAGAGAACTGGTGCTACATGACCAGAGAACACCAGCCCTAGAGAACTGGTGCTACATGACCAGAGAACAACAGTTGGAACACCAGCCCTAGTGAACTGGTGCTACATGACCAGAGAACACCAGCCCTAGAGAACTGGTGCTACATGACCAGAGAACAACAGCCCTAGAGAACAACAGTTGGCACACCAGCCCTGGAGAACTGGTGCTACATAACCAGGGAACAACATTTAGACCAGCCCTAGAGAACTGGTGCTACATAACCAGGGAACACCAGCCCTAGAGAACTGGTGCTACATAACCAGGGAACAACATTTAGAACAGCCCTAGAGAGCTTGTGGACAACAGTTGGAACAACAACAGCCCGACTTGCAAAACAGAATGGAGGGGAATTCATCATCGTTCATTTGTAATGGTACAAAGCTGGTGGAAAATCTGCAAAGTATTCCTTTAAATACTTCCAACTGGAAGCTGTGTGAGGAGGGACCCACAGGGCGGGGCAGAAGAGTACCTGGCAGGCAATCAGTGAAAGCCTGGATGGTCCTCAGGGCCGACAGCAGCATCTGAAGGTTCCTGTAGCCACAGCCCCAGCCCTTGTCGCCCTCAGACGAGTTGTAGTGGTCCGTCTCGGCACTCAGCCAGACGTGGACACAGCCCCGGGGCTCCTTCTGGTAGTACTCGCACAGCGCTCCCAGTGTGCCTGAACACAGAGTGTGTGTGTGTGTGTGTGTGTGTGTGTGTGTGTGTATCATTTTAACAACAAGTGACCCACTCGCTTCCTCCAGCCGGGTCAGTCACCCAGCCTGATGAAAGCAGGGCATATAATTCACTGTTCTGTGTGAGTGTGGTTCACAGCGTTTGAACAGATTCATGTGACTGAATCATGTGACAGAACTCCTACAGTGTGTTCAGACATGGAGGTTTTACATACTGACCTCTCCTTCCAGATTCTGGGATTTCTAGTCACACCAAAATGTTATGATGCAATAATTACCCTAATTCGGTGAAAGACTGATTAACCGCATTAATTGGTATTACCGCACTGGGCCGACTGCTTGGCTCTACCCAGTTGTAAAGTCATCGCATCACATGCTGGTAAATCTCCCGTCTTTATCTCACTCTCCTCCTCCACAACATTGAAGATGTCCCACCCAAAAGTGAACGTGAAATTTGTGCTAGGTTCAAAAGCCACCGTCTATTTCTTGCCAAGCAAAAACTAGCACACTTCTTAACTGGTTGTGCGAGCGTAAAATATAGTCAAATTTATTTAAAGAATTTTCTTTAACTGGTTAATACATGATACTGTAAAACGAAGGTCACAGCAGAACAGGAGGCTCCGACTGGGGGAGGAATTATGCAATGTTTTGTGCCATCACATTTAGTACTTTCCTCCCTTTTCATGCCCCACTCAATATATTTATTAGAGATGTTCGGAACTATACCCTCAAATACCCCTACAGCATGATCCTAAGAACTACAAGATATATACCACACACACACACACACACACACACACACACACACACACACACACACACACTATCAGTACCCTGTGTTCTGGTGGTGCCATCGTCCAGGCCCGAGGCCAGAGACTCCATCATATTGGCCCTCTTACTGTGGTACTCTGCTGGGGTCATGAGGCCGCGGCCCACCGCCTTCTCCATCCGTCTCTCGATCTGCCTCCGGTAGCCCCCGGCGCCATCTACACCAAACTGCTCCTGTGCAAATTAACGGGTCACCACATGGAAGGCTGCTGTCTCAGCCACGCAGACACATGACTCAAAGAGTGTGGTGAGTGTGGTGGTGGTGGTGGTGGTGGGCCCCATCATCCATCACATGTGCAGGCAGGCCCCGGCCCCCCATGATGAAGGACAGTATGTACCGTTCTCTTGCACTACTGTACATAGGGCCCCTTCAAAACCCATATTTGGCTATTTTAAACCCGTTCTTCTTTCTATTTTTCAATTGTGTAAACTAAAAGGCATTCTGATTCTGATTGGTGGTGGTGGAGGTGGTGGCGATGGTGGCAGTTGTGGCGATGGGTGTCAACGCCTCGATTCCTAGTACCTTCAACTTCTTGAAGTCCACCGCCTCTAGTTTGTCCTCCTCCGTCCTCCTTCTCTTGTCCTCCTCCGCCTGAAGCTGGCGGGCCAGGCGGAGGTCAGGACTGGGACTCCCCGGAACAGACGCTGGAGATGGAAAACACCGCAGCATATCGGGAAGACAAATAGGACTTGTATGGGTGCATACAACTGTACCATTGATCACTGATCACATGGTACAGGGTGGAGAGGGAAGTCCTGTTTCAGGCATTGTGTAAGCATCATATAGCGAATCAGAACCCTACCGGCGCCGTCTTTAGCTGTGCCACTGAAGTGTTCTTCCACGTGCTGGAGCAGGGAGAGGTCGTCATCACAGACTACTGAGCAAACAGGGCAGGAAAGGACATTTTCTCCTCCTGAAAAGCGGTAGAAAGGAAATTTCTCAGGTCCTTCCTCCCCGTTTCTACAGCGACACGAATGATCACATTTGGGAAGTGTAAGTGCGTGTGCGTGTGCTGTGTACAGCCAAATCGCTGACAACCAATCCCGTTATTGCACACAAACATTGGTCATGCATGTTTTATAATGTAAGTTTTCCGCAGCACGGCAATCAGATTAGTCACCTCCATATAACAGGGCCAGTACAGAGATACCATCAATGAGCTGAAGCACCAGGACATCACTAGACTATATGTACAGTAATACAGCTCTCTTTGATCTCAGATAGAACCTGGTGCATGTGGAACCCTTTGGACTGCCTGGACCAGGGATCCTCCACCTTGTTGTTACTTTGGGCCGGAAGGCAAATGAGAAATCTATCAAACCGTCTGTCAAAGTCTGCTTCTGGTTTGTTTTACATCTCTAGGTCTCTGAGGTCCAGCGGCCCGTGGTTCAGAACCACTGGCCGAGACGGAAGGAAAAAAAGCATAAAAAACCAAACCATTTGTGTCTGATTTTAAAAGATGGGATGTGAAAATAAAAAAAAAGTGTTTTAAAAAAATATACACCAGTGATACACCTGTGAAGGGTTGTGTTATGTTTGATACAGAGTCAATTTCTTTCTTTTTCCTCTGTCATCATGAATCCAGATGTGGATGGTGACGTCGAAGGCCCAGGAGGAGGCCCTCTGGTTGGACCGGTAAGACGGGATCAGTGAAGACAATGGAGATCCAGTGTGGTTCTCAGCAGGAGTCGTGTTGAGACACTCACATGTACGCATACAGTGTCCCAAATAAACCCATACTTTTCCAGACTTCAATTTAAAGACCCCTTGAAGTGCTCAACTTTTACACCATAATGTTGACTGAAGATTCAATAGTCTATATTTTTGTCATGTGTAACAAGTGCTATGGAATTCTTACTCCCCATGTGCTCCCTATGGAGGAAGAACGGATAGAACCATTAAAATAATCAAGGTTTAAAAAAAAAAAAAAGGCTTCACGTCTGTCCTTCAGAGGAAGAAGTGGGGGTGAAAGGGGCCAAGGAAGGAGGGTGTCTACCTTTAGGAGAGTCCTCCACCTGCAGGTGCACCTCTACATGTTCCCGGAGGAGGCGGCTGCTTCTGCAGCTCAGGGAACACATGGGGCATGGATACTGTCCCCCTGTACAATGAGGACAACACACACGTCGGACACCGACCGAGGAGTAGGGCGGAACCATAGGGTACAAAAAAAAAATCTAATCAGATTGCGATAGGATTCATGATTCGTGGGAATGACCCTTTTTGCATCACTATTTTAATTTTAACATGTTTGTTTGTACCAAACAAACATGTTTTCTTACATCTGGAAAACAACAGGTGTAGAACAGGGCATCAATGCAGTACTTAATTGATCAGGGTGTTATGCATTTAGTTACACTTTTCACCCATATTAAATAACAGTAGCTCCTGGGATTTGGATATTGCATGTGGTCATATTTTAATTTGTCGATTCATAGTTCAGTCCTACCAAGAAGCAACTATTGGATTTGCGCACTAATCTGGTCTGTAAATATAACCTGCCTTTGCTTTGGGATGCCTGTTCTGTTGGACTGTACCAAAGGGGCCCTGGTCAGTGAGGTGCACCCACCTCGCGCCTCATCATCACTTCCACCACATCCCAGAGCTCTTGTGCTGGTGTCTGGACGGAACGTGCCGTTGGTTTGGTGGCTGGATGTTCCCCTCCCACAGAACGATGAAGAAGTGGGGATGGCGTCACCCGTCGACTCGGTGGATTCTGTTATCGTAGTGTCGCTCTCCGCTCCAGCTGGGAAACCTCCACCCCCTGACCATGGAGCACGTGGATGGGCTGGAGGAGCTGTGCTGTGGGCATGGCGTGTCCCCGGGTGGGCAGAAGAACTGTCGTTACCGGCACTGTCCTGTTCTTGTGCTTTGACCTGGAGGTCATCAGGGTGTGCGGTGTGGACGTGGTGTGTGAGCTCATCGTAGGACACGCCAGACAGGCCGCACAGAGGGCAGCTCACAGGGCTCTCCAGGTGGCTCAGCTGGAGGTGCGTCCTCATGTCCTCCTCCAGTAGCAGCTCCTCACCACACAGCTCACAGGTCAGCATGCCTGACACCGGGACAAAACACCTGGAGGCCCTGGTCCGAAGGGGTGTCTCACGGAAGCTTCTAGAATAAACTATGAGACACACAAAGACAACAAACAATAACACTCATGTTGAGACACTCGTCTTGTGCGTAACGGGCCGTGACTGCTTCTGGCGAGTGTACTTACTAGATGGAACAGTTCGTGGCCCTTAGTAGACCTCGTTCACAAATAATAATAACTATTTAGTTTAGTTTGCCTTATCCACAACCTTTCACGGAGCGGTTTAAGATGTAACCAAGACGGTGGCAACAGGACGTGACGTCAGTGAGGGGCGGATGTGACGTTGATAATGGTTGATAAGACGGTTGGACGTTCTTTTAATACATCCATGGGTTGGACATGATGGCAATATATATATATATATATATATATATATATATATATATATATATATATATATATATATATATATATGTATATACGTATATACGTATATATATATATATATATATATATATATATATATATACTATATATATATATATATATATATATATATATATATATATATATATATATATATATATATCAGTGGTGAAGCGTCAGGGCCTTCAAGGTATTCAGAGAAGACCCTGGAACTCTCATATGAAACAAAAAAAAATCGAATTAATTGTATTAATATAATGTAATACAATTTAATCAAATTTAAATAAAATGAATAAATGAGAATGGTATCTGTGTTGTTATGTGTTATATTACAGTGTTACGTTGATTTGTTTGTCTTTCTCGGTCCATGCACGACGCATTTGAGTGGTTTTGTGTTGGAAAAACAATGCAACCAATCAGATATTTTTCCTAGGTTGCTGGGAAGAATATCCTTCAACCAAAGTATTCCCGATGACTTTGGCCCTTAGACTGAATGAGAGCGTACGTTTGGATTGACAATTTGATCAACCAATCGTATAGTGATTTGTAGCCAATGGGCGTATTCTTTCAGATTTCCCCACAGCTCAATAGGGAGCTAGAAGGTCTACTGGCTGGAGCGAGAGTGGATCTAGCTTAGTGCTACGTTTTTTCTACGTAGGATTTTACGTCAAAATGGCGAAGGCGAAGATGATGGGCTGTTACTTCACTACATGGACACTGCTTTACCAACGATGGTACACTTGGATGTTGGCTGCGACAATCTTAACTGCCTAAATGAGATAAGGCATAAAGTGACTCCTCCGTGACGTCAGTCTGACTAGAAAAACTGAATTTTCGAATGGGGGGGGGGGGGGGGCGGGGGTCGCGGGACCCCAGGGGGGGAGTCGCGGGACCCTGAGGGGGGGGGGGGTCGCGAGATGATTTCAGAATCCTCTTGATGTGACCCATGAGGTTTATTAATTTTTTTATCCCCCCCCCCCCCCCTGTCGGACGGTGATAGTGGGGGGTCGCCAGTCTCCAGTCTGTTATTTTGGGGGTCGCGGGCTGAATAGTTTGAGAACCCCTGGTCTACAGAAGGTCCAGTTGTGATAGACACGCTTCGCCACTGATATATATATGTATATATATACGTATATATACATATATATATATATGGGCAGTTGACATGACGCATGATTTGTCTGTAATTAAGTGTAAATGTTTATATACATTTATTTTCCCACTTAAACAACATATGGTAGTGAGGCATATAAGGTACTTTGTTTCAAACTTGTGATTTTGTATATAACATTGCTTTGTTTTGATTCTATTGTAAGGTGAATGTGACTGTAGGAGCATTCACCTTACATATTAACTCAATCAACCACACATCTGTAGCGGCTAATAACTGCCTTGGCATTATATTGTATATATTTACTTCATTAATAGGTTTTAATATGCACAAAACTAGTAAAATAGTATTAACAGCTAAATAACTTTTGTAATAATAATAATACATCATATTTATAAGCAAACTTTTAATTTGCGTAGACAAAACTATTTTTGTAACACAAATGCTGTCCTGCGGTGTGACAGATGTTTGAACGTTAACCTCTGATTCATTTCATACATTTCACAGTTTCTTTCAACACAATGAATTGTGTCATTTTTGAGAGTCCTGCGGTGTGACAGCTCTAGTTCAACATTTGTAAAAAAAAAGTTTTTAAATTAAACATTAAGGTTAAAACGGTATACTTATCCAGTTAGCATAATAGCTAAGGTCAGGTATTTTTGTTGATTTTTAGGCATGAGCAAAGAAAGGACAAAGAGGAAAGGTTAAACCAGGGTGAAGCCAGGCGTGAGGAGATCTTTGAGTAAATCTCATGAAGCTGATAATAGGGAAAGAGAGTTGAGGCATTCTTTGAAATGTACAATTGATGTAGAAAACATGCAACAACTGTCTCTGCTTTATCAACAGATATCAAGAAAATAAATTCCACCAAGGAATATAAGTTGCCTCCCAAAACAAAATAAAGAAAAGCATTGTGAGAAATGGAGGAAGACAAAGGCCAAAAACAGGAAGAAGAAAAAGGACCTGGCAGCTATTTTGGACATAGCTCCCCCATCACCTGAAAAGGAAAAGGACATTGAAGAGTGTGATCAACTGCTCCCTCCTGTCCTACCAGCTGTGAGAGGTATACTAGAGACAGACCAGGGGAAGTATTTCATAGGGAAGTCAGTTGCTTCTGCAGCTATCCTGAAGTGTGTGAGTGCTTCAAAGTCAAACAAGTCCCACAGACAGTCCAGTTCAAGAAATGAGCCCAGTCCCTCGCTCCACAGATGAAGATGACCAAGACATGTCGGGGTGGGAAGGTTCGTCGTTGTGAAGTATGATGAGAAGCGATATGTGGGCCAAATCTTGGATATTCAGGTGAATTGTATGGTTCAACATGGACTGAAGAATGCTTTTCAGTGGCCTGACAAAGAAGACCGCATCTACTACGCTCGTACCAACATAATTGGGATGATTTCTGAGCAAGAGCCTAAAAAATGTTTATAAAAAAACCCCATGAAATAGCCCATTTCAAAGAACATGAGAAAAGTCCATGTCATAATATTCCTAGATATTTTGTTAAAAGTGCCTGTCACACAGATCCTATGATTAAAAAACCATTGTGATAAGTGATGCCTCCCGAATGTAACTTGTTCACTGCACTTTTCATTTAAAGTTATGTACTGATGATTTGAACATGACGTTCTAACACGATGAGTGACTGCTGGACCATTTCGTTGTACTTGAACAATGACAATAAGGTGTTTCTGATAACTGAGAGGGGCTCGTGGCGGCCGGTGGGGAACACAGACGTGACGTCGCCGGATGTGACGTTGGTAGTTGTTGATCCGAGGGGTTTACTGGGAGATGTTTGCGTGGACGCCATATTGCCGTCGTCTCCGTGTAAGAGCAGCGCCAGAGTCGGTCTAAAATAAACACACATCACCACCGCCGCGTCTGGAGAACATCTGACCTTTCGATGGGTAAGACGACGGGGAGGAACCCTGTATCATATCGTAGTGGAACCCACACCGCGGGGAGAACCTCGGTTCCGACTGAACCTCTCCTGGAACCGGATGCTCCACATAAGCGTTACTGGCGCGAGAGAGGGCGGGACTATCTGTTACATAGTGGTTAGCGGCCAGATGGAGGGCGGGACCTCCGGCAGAGGGATATCCGTTTCAATTAGATGGTTCGGATATTGCTTTGTCAAGGTTTTCGTAGAAACATAACCAATGTATTTTCCTCATAGCTTTTCTCTTGATGTCCTGTTCTTATTACTCTCCCCACCCACCCGGGGGACACGTCCCCAAGCTCATATATCGTAAGAAACCGGATGTTGCCTTTCTGTAGACCGGGATAACGCTACACTCTGGGACCCTCTCTCAAGCCTATGCCTCCAAGCTCACTAGCACAACTCTGTATTGTGCTAACGTTGGATGAAAACGGCCCAAAATGCCTAATCTGTGACTCCGTGAACCAACAAGCACCAAGCTAACCGCCGCGTCTCATCGCCGGGGCGTCTGAATACGGGTTTTAATTTAAATGTGTCCATTAGATTTGAGATCTAGCCAGTTGGGTGTCGTTAGCACAATGCTAACCTGGCTCCACTAGGCCCCATGATACACTATCGCAGTATAAACATGACGGGGCTGTGGTCCGGGCCGGTGTTACTGACTGACTGTGACTGTTACTGTTATTGTGACTGACTGTTATTGTTACTGTGACTGCGACTGACTGCTACTGTTATTGTGACTGTTACTGTTATTGTGACTTACTGTTACTGTTATTGTGACTGACTGTTACTGTTATTGTTATTGTTACTGTGACTGACTGTTACACTGACTGCGACTGATTGCTACTGTTATTGTTGTTGTTCGCCTGTTCAAACCTTGTTCTATTGTGTTTTAGTCTAATCTTTAGTTTAATATATATATATTTATAAAATATATATAAAAAATATATATTTATAAAACATATAATATATATATATATTATAAATATATAATATAATATATATTATATATATATTAATTTATATATGTATATTATATATAATATATAATATATATATATGTAATATATTATATATATATATTATATTATATATATTATATATGTATATTATATATATATAATATATTATATTATATATATATATAATATATTAATATATATATTATATATATATATTATATTATATATATATATTAATATTAATATATATATTAATATTATTATATATTAATATATATATTTGTGTGTGTATATATATATTTATATGAATGATGACTGTTTTTGTTTGTTGGTTCAGACACCATGGCCAGCCCGGGGCAGGACAACTACAGGATGAAACGCTACAAGAACAAAGCACTGAACTCCACAGAGATGCGTCGCAGGAGGGAGGAGGAAGGCATCCAGCTGCGGAAGCAGAAGCGAGAGGAGCAGGTGAGGAGCCCCCTGGACCGGTGTTAAGGGTGTCCCTGGATCACAGCATGGGTCTAAACGGGAACGCTTGTGTCCGAAATCACTCTCTACTCACTACAGTATAGAGTTTGCCTTTTTGTCGTGCGGTCCGAATGTAAAGTGAGAATTATTCTCATCCCACAATGCATCGTGAGAAGCAGTATAGAACTGACGGTCACTAACCCAGCATATATCCCATCATGCATTCGGCTGAAAGAAAAACAAGAAGCCACCACAGACGAAAATCTGACGTTTAATTATGAGACCAGAAATGAGAGGTGTGTGTGTGTGTGTGTGTGTGTGTGTGTGTGTGTGTGTGTGTGTGTGTGTGTGTGTGTGTGTGTGTGTGTGTGTGTGTGTGTGTGTGTGTGTGTGTGTGTGTGTGTGTGTGTGTGTGTGTGTGTGTGGTGTGTGTGTGTGTGTGTGTGTGTGTGTGTGTGTGTGTGTGTGTGTGTGTGTGTGTGTGTGAGATCAATGGCGGATCGTGTCTATCACAACTGGACCTTCTGTAGACCACTACCCTCCCCCCTCTAGTCAGACGGACGTCACGGAGGCAGTCACTTTATGCGTATGCGGTAGCGAAAAGGCTTAACGTAACTTAAAGTTCCAAAACAGCGATCAATAATCACCTAAATCCTACTATTAAGGAAGTTATGTTACATTAAGTGTTTTCCTCTCATAAAGCTGCGTTAAGACTTTTCCTTACTGGCTCAATAGAGAGGAAAACACTCAATGTCACATAACGTCCATAATGGGAGGATTTAAGTTGAGATATTTTCACAGGTGAGTGCTAATGACAAGACATATGCCAGAGAAATTAGGTGATTAGTGATCTCGGTTTTGTAACTCTTACGTTAAGTCTTTTCACGTTAAGCGATGCAAAGAAAGATCAAGTCAAAACTCTTAATTTAAATGCACAACAATGCTTAACAAACTCAAGGCAGCCATTAACTAATCAGTCAACAAGTGTGTGGAAACAAAATGCAATCAGCTTAACGAGATGCAACACTGAGACAAAACCAGCAAAGACTAATTAGTCTCACTCACCAATGATGTTCACTTAAAGACCAAATCCATTCTCCTGTCCTTCTGGATGTTTCGATAACCCGGTCATAAAGCTGATCACTGCTTTTCAGATCCAAAAGAAGTTGCCTTTCAATAGCTATGGAAGCTAAAGCAGTGAGTCGGGATTGTCCTGTTCTGTTCCTCCATATGTTTTTATCCGTTTGAGGGCGGAAAATGTCCTTTCCATAGATGCAGTGGTGAAGGGGATCGTTAAAACTTTTTTATAATATCCATCTTTTCACTGAATGGTTGTCTTGAAAAGGGTACTAACAACAATTCCGCAACAACATCATCTTCACCTGTTGCCATTTTGATGTAAAAAACCTACGTAGAAAAAAACCAACGTAGCACTACACTAGATCTCGAGCCAGTGAACTAAATGGACCTTCTAGTGCACTATGGATCTGTGGGGAAATCTGAAAGAATACGCCCATTGGCTACAAACCAATATAATGATCAAATTGTCAATCCAAACGTACGCTCTCATTCAGTCTAAGGGCTAAGGCATTCGCGAGTACTTTGGTTGAAGGATATTCTTCCCAGCAACCTAGAAAAATATCTGATTGGTTGCATTGTTTTTCCAACACAAAACCACTCAAATGCGTCGTGCATGGACCGAGAAAGACAAACAAATCAACGTAACACTGTAATATAACCGATAACAACACAGATACCATTCTCATTTATTCATTTGATTTAAATTTTATTAAATTGTTTTACATTTTATATTATTATTATTATTATTATTATTCTGCAAGTATCTCATACCTACTTTTATAATTGATTTTATACCTAGTAAATGTTTTTTTTACATCTTATTTAACCACTGTACTTTATATATTACCATGCACTTTACTGCAACATTTTCACTCTGGTTAGATGCCAAATCATTTTTGCTGTGAAATTAATTTGTATCTAATCTTAAGTGTTTTCACTATATAGTCCTCTACATTGTAGAGAGCAGTGAGTGATTTCCGACACAGCAAAAATCTTTAGTTTTCACCTGTGGGTTAATGGATGGCGTCATATCATGGAATGTGTTCCCCAGTTGTTCAAGAAGAGGAACATCTGTGTTCCTCCCGGTGAAGAGTCCATGCTGGAGTGCCCCATCCAGGACCCCGATGTCAGCTCCACCGTACCTCTCTCCGGAGTAGGTTTTTATTGTGCTACAATAAAGTTTTGCAGCGTTTTAACATTACATTACATCACATTAGTCACTTAGCAGACGCTTTTGTCCAAAGCCACTTGCAATACAGCATTCAACACAGGTACTGCCTGCAAAGGTAGGAACTGCACTTGTGTAGTGCACATTTCCTTCCTAACAAGCCATAATGATATGATATATTCATGCATATACACATAAAATAACATAATATAAAATACATTATATTTCCTTTTTACCAAGCCTCCATGAGATGAACCAGGGCTCAAGTAAAAGTACAATCATTTGGCTCACAATGGTGCTTTAAGAACTGACTCAATAATTATTGGTCATATTCAGTGGTTGAGGCCAAGTTCATATATAAAGATGCAGCGGCATCAATGGGGAAGTGTAATAGATAATAGTAATTTAGTTGTTTCCTTGGATTGGAAGGTTGTGCTTTGTTAAAAATTGACTTTGCTTGTCTCCAGGAAGGGGTCATCACTCCGGATATGATCCAGATGATCTTCTCAGACGACCCAGACCAGCAACTTATTGCCACACAGAAATTCAGAAAACTGCTCTCAAAAGGTGGGTTTATATATATATATATGTGGTTATGGCAAGAGTTGGACCCATTTAGCAGGGGGTTGAAAATAATTGTGAAATAAGCTTCTAGATGTAAGCTCTTTAGTTTTCAGCCTAATGCTACACAAACACACCTCCTGGCCCTGGTCCAAGCTTCACTTTGTTGTTGTTTCAGATTATCCCTTAATCCATGTTCACCGAAACACAATGTTGTTCTCCTGATGTTGACATTGCGAAACCGGTCTCTTTCCCACAGAACCCAATCCTCCCATAGACGAGGTCATATCTACTCCCGGGGTGGTGAATTGCTTTGTGGAGTTTCTTATACGGAATGACAACTGCACACTCCAGGTATAAAGACGTTGTTGGTGTTATAGGATGACCAGTAGAAACACCGTCTGAGAAGAGGGTTCCATGCTGTACACTGATCGTGTGTGTGTGTGTGTGTGTGTGTGTGTGTGTGTTAGTTTGAAGCAGCCTGGGCCCTGACCAACATCGCCTCCGGCACCTTCCAGCACACCAAAGTGGTCATTGAGACCGGCGCCGTGCCCATCTTCATCGAGCTGCTGAACTCGGACTACGAGGACGTCCAGGAGCAGGTGAGGACGTCTTGTGTGGCCCAGACAACAACAAGGCCTACACAACTCAAGGCCTTACCTAGTCCACGAGGCACATGCTTGGAACTAGACTTGTGTGTGTGGGAGTCCACAGAGTGACCTGTGGTTGTATTTCATTCCAGGCTGTGTGGGCGCTAGGTAACATAGCCGGCGACAACGCAGAGTGCAGAGACTACGTGCTCAACTGTGGTATCCTCCCCTCCCTCAAACAGTAAGTGTGTGTGCTTCACAAATGCTTTGCTGGGCTGGTGCGCGGTGAGCTTGGGAACGATGCAGGCGTTCAAACAAGTTGTCTTGTCTTCCCATTTCAAGGCTACTCGCCAAGTCCAACCGTCTCACCACCACCCGCAACGCCGTGTGGGCCCTCTCCAACCTCTGCCGGGGGAAGAACCCGCCTCCGGAGTTTTCAAAGGTCAGTGTCTGGTTGAGCCCATGGGTTCCATCCCAATATGGACATGGCGTCCGTGATGTCACACACTTTGGCAAGTCGATGGCAGGAAATTAGTAGTCTCGCAGTAGTCTGGACAAAATTAATTAATTTTCAATCCTTTATCACTTTTTGATTTCAATTGAAACTCGCCACTGCGACTCTAACCGTGCAAGCATAGAAAAATAAATCCCGCTATCACAAAAAAAATCCTAGAAGATGAGACTCAATCCTCCCCGATACGTCGTTCTACCCGGATGTGTGTCATGCTTTAACTCCTCCCCTGTACCTGGCTGTGCACAATCCAACTCTTCCCACCACGGTTCTACCTGGCCATGTTTGACACTCTAACTCCTCCCCATATCACCTGGCCCAGGTGTCCCCCTGTCTCAGCGTGCTGTCCAGGCTGCTGTTCAGCAGCGACCCGGATGTTTTGGCCGACGCCTGCTGGGCTCTGTCCTACCTGTCGGACGGACCCAATGACAAGATCCAGACGGTCATCGACTCGGGGGTGTGCCGCAGGCTGGTGGAGCTGCTCATGTAAGAGATAATCTTCAGAACCGCTGCTGCTCACCGGAGTGCGGACACAGTGGTGTATTTATTCCTTGCTTGTTGTGTGGCTGCAGGCACAGCGACTACAAGGTGGTCTCCCCCGCCCTGCGGGCTGTCGGCAACATCGTGACTGGAGATGACATTCAGACACAGGTAGGAGTCTTGGTTGTTCTCCATGTATTTGATGACTGTGGCCCCAGTCACACTGATTAGAGGCTTGTTGAAGCAGCCTCATCTGGCCCCAGTCAGACTGATAAGGTGAGGCTGCTTCAACCAAACTAATCAGTTCAACCTCACACTCCACACTGACGAGGATTTGTTGCGGTCTACACCTGGTGGTTGTGAGCTCCTATGGTCTGGTTTCAGGTGATTCTGAACTGCTCAGCGCTGCCCTGCTTACTGCACCTCCTCAGCAGTCCCAAGGAGTCCATCAAGAAGGAGGCCTGCTGGACCGTCTCCAACATCACTGCAGGAAACCGAGCCCAGATCCAGGTACAGCTGGTCTGCCCAAGGTGGGGTCTCCCGTTCTTTTGTCATGTGTGACGGATGTCTGCTAACTCTTTGTTTCCCCCCCAGACTGTGATTGATGCCAACATCTTCCCAGTGCTCATAGAGATCCTCCAGAAGGCGGAGTTCCGCACCAGGAAGGAGGCGGCGTGGGCCATCACCAACGCCACTTCTGGTGGCACTCCTGTCCAAATGAGGTATTCTTCACCAACTGTGAAGCAGGAAGCACAACCCTGGTCCTTCCTCTGGAAGAGTGTTGTTGGCTGTTGCTTGTTTATTAGCCTTTGCTTATAATCTCTGTGTGTCTATTGGCTTCACTATGTCATTGTCCCCGTTTGATGTACTGGCTCGGTACGTCCACCTCCCGATGGCTCAGGAGGTGGAGCGGGTTGATCCCCTGGCTCCTCCTAGCCAAGTGTGGAGGTGTCCCTGAGCAAGACGCCCTAACTCTCCTGACCAGCTGGCTGTCTCCTTGCATGACTCCGCCAGCAGTGGAAGAATGTGTGTATGAATGGGTGAATGTGAGGCAATAATTGTAAAGCTCTTTGGGTAAAGCACTCTATAAGTTAGGTTGTAGCATTGTTGAACTAATGGGTCCAAGAATATGGTAACAGTAATATTTTGAGCTGCGGGCATACGGTGGAACCTGTCCTCTGCCCCCCAGGTACCTGGTGTCTCTCAACACCATCAAGCCCATGTGTGACCTGCTGACCGTCATGGACTCCAAGATCGTGCAGGTGGCCCTGAACGGCCTGGAGAACATCCTGCGTCTGGGGGAGCAGGAGGCCAAGCAGAGTGGCACCGGATTAAACCCCTACTGTGCTCTGATCGAGGAGGCTTATGGTACACACACACACACACACACACACACACACACACACACACACACACACACACACACACACACACACACACACACACACACACACACACACACACACACACACACACACACACACACACACACACACACACACACACACACACACACACACACACACTAATATATATGTGTGTCCTTGCCCACATTCCAGGCCTGGACAAGATTGAGTTCCTGCAGAGCCATGAGAACCAGGAGATCTACCAGAAGGCCTTCGACCTGATAGAACACTACTTCGGTGTGGAGGAGGAGGACGCCAGCCTGGCGCCGCAGGTGGACCAGAACCAGGCCCAGTTCATCTTCCAACAGCAGGAGGGCCCCATGGAGGGCTTCCAGCTCTAAGAGAGAGTGCGAGAGAGAGCGAGAGAGAGAGAGAGAGAGAGCGAGAGAGAGCGAGAGAGAGCGAGAGAGAGAGAGAGAGCGAGAGAGAGAGAGATCTCTCTCTACTTAGGGTTGACCGGAACTGCTGTCCGCCACACTCGGTCCTCTGTGCAGATGTTTGTGGAGCTGGACTTTCCTCTGTGTGTAGAAGCAGAGCGGAAGAGACAGACTGAGTGTCTCCTTCACACGGACACGTGGACGCTTCTACAGAGAGTACGTAGGGTTGCTAGTTTACTCCCCATTAGCGGCTGCGCTGAAGCAAGTCTACTGGCGTAACCAGGAGGAAGAGCTGAACACGTTCACATAGCTCCCGCTCAATTGAATGTTTGTTGTGTGTGTTGTGTAATGCTGTTCTTTTTGTTTGACAGAACATAAATAATGGTATCTCAAAAATGACCTTCAACATCCCTTTTTCCAATGTGAAGCTACCTCTTCAGTCGACGAAACAAAACAAGAGGAAACTAAATGTGTCACGGACTGAGGCGTTTGGACCCTTTTATCCGGAGCTGTAAAATCTATCGTGCCGTCTGTGACTCGGAGGCGGCGCTCATTCCTCGCCGGGTGAAAGAGTCGTTCCCTCCTCCTCCGTCTGTGAAGCTAACTCGGTAACCGTCTCCCCTTAATTTATTATGGCTGGTCTTCACGAGAGCGCCGTACTCGGAGCTCCGTCAGCCCGGACTGCGAGGCCGGAGGTCTGGTGGTGAGGTTCTGATTCCGTGTGGTGGATCCTTGTAGTATTATGATGAAGTTCAGTAGTTGTTTGTGCTGCTGTCTGTTGGAACGCATTTTATTAAACGCAGGACCGGGGGGCTGTCCATATCCGATGATGCGTTTGTTTGTTTGTCAATGGAAACAAAACGACAACAAAGTAATTTACATAAACGTCTATTTTGAAAGAGAAAACTATAATTGCTATGCTCGTCTCCTCCTGAATCCAGCGCTGTGCGATGCCAGACCTGGTCTTCTGCTGCGGTCCCCTGGGACGCCGTAGACCCCATGGAGTTGGACATTGCTAGTGAGAACGAACGTCACAGCTTTTTGTATATTATATATACATTTTTAGAAACTGTCCTGAAATAATTAAATGGTAGCGTTGAGTGTGGCGATGGCGTGTTATGCAGTTCATTTCTGACTGATATGCAGTTATTGTTCTTGCTGGCTGTATTTTTATTTGTTATTATTTCAGGAAGACTTGTTTCTCCTTGGTTATATTGAATATTCCTGAACCAATGTATGAGGTTTATTTTTTTATTTTTACATTGGACGTGACGTATTATTTCCAAATGTACATGCAGTGTATCAGAGTACACCACATCTGGTTAGTTTGAGAAATCTCTATTTACCGGAAGTGGAAACACGGATTCCTAAAGCAGGAATAACGAGCACATTCATCATGTATAGTTCAACAATAATGTCCCGTTGGGTTTTTGCTTAGTTTTTTTGGGTGCAGTTTGGTAGAATATTGGTCTTGTTTTGAGGATTCCATGAGCTTTGTCTTCAGACAGATTGAAATGGGAAACAGAAGATGTTCAGCATCGGTCGGTGCAGGGCTTGAGTCCTTAAGAGGTCTTGGAGGAGTCACTCTTTCTCTGAATTATTGACATGATGGAGTGTAAAAAAGTGACGAGCCACTGAGCGCTGTCCAATGGGTGACACAGCTGTTAGGAATTGTTGATTGATTGGTGAGCTGGATTGACCTAAGGTCTCAAATGGCCCTCACTATTGTCAATGTATTGCTTTTCCTCTTCCAGCTAAATAAAAACATTTCCATTGGTTTCAATGTGGGCTTCTCGTGGTTCATTGTGATGACGTGAGACATGGGTGCTATTGACTCAAATATTTGCAAATATATTTAAAAACAAGAGACTTGCATGTATTTCAGTGCTGTGCCAAAATGAATATTAATGTTTAATTATCTTGAAAAAAGTAAATACTAATAACATGTACTATATCATATATGTATGTATCTAGATTAGATTCAAATGTATTGTAATTTCACAGCACAAGTACAGTAAGAGAAGGAATTTGGCATCTAACCAGAGTGCAAATGTTGCAGTAAAGTGCATAGTAATGAATAAGATGTAAAAACAGGTGTAAAATAACTTTTAGAGTAGGTAGGAGATAGAGTTGCAAGAAAAAGTATGTGAACCCTTTGGAATTACCTGGATTTCTGCATACATTGGTCATAAAGTTTGTTCTGACCTTCATCCAAGTCACAACAATAGACAAACGGTCTGCTTAAACTAATACCACACAAACAATTCTATGTTTTCATGTTATTATTGAACACACCATGTAAACATTCACAGTGCAGGGTGGGAAAAGTATGTGAACCCTTGGATTTAATAACTGGTTGACCCTCCTTTGGCAGCAATAACCTCAACCAAACGTTTCCTGTAGTTGCAGATCAGACCAAACTGCCCAAATTTTGGACCATTCCTTTTTACAAAACCGTTTCAGTTCAGCAATGTTCTGGTGTGAATCGCTCTCATGAGGTCATGCAAGTCAAGTCAAGTTTATTGACACATCAAAGTTATACAAGTATAAGCAATGGGTGAAAATCTTATGTGCAATACCCGATGACAGACTAGATAAAAAAGTTCTAAAAAAAATGAATAAAACTTCACAGTTTGGATGAGGTTTTGATGTTGGTGTGCTGTGCCTTTTTTTCTCTGCACATAGTGTTGTGTGTTCCTTCCAAACAACTCAACTTTGGTTTCATCTGTCCACAGAATATTTTGCCAGTAGTGCTGTGGAACATCCAGGTGCTTTTTTTTTGCATTGCTGCACTTCAAACGTGCAGCAATGTTTTTTTTGGACAGCAGTTTTGGACGGCTTCCTCCGTGGTGTCCTCCCATGAACTCCATTCTTGTTCAGTGTTTTACGTATTGTAGATTCATCAACAGAGATGTTAGCATGTGCCAGAGATTTTTGATTTTTGAAATTTTGTCTAAGTCTTTAGCTGACACTCTAGGATTCTTCTTCACCTCATTGAGCATTCTGCGCTGTGCTCTTGCAGTCATCTTTACAGGACGGCCACTCCTAGGGAGAGTAGCAACGGTGCTGAACTTTCTCCATTTATAGACAATTTGTCTTACCGTGGACTGATCCCTTTACAGCTTTATGCATGTCAAGTCAAGTCAATTGTATTTGTATAGCCCTTAATCACAGTTACAGTCTCAAAGGGCTTCACATGCCACATGTTTACATGTGATGTATGTCAACGATTCTTAATCTTAGGTCTTCTGAGAGCTCTTTTGTGCGAGGCATGGTTCACATCAGGCAATGCATCTTGAGAATAGCAAACTGGTATATCAAAAAATATCAAAACTGGTGTGTGTTTTTTATAGGGCAGGGCTGCTTTAACCAACACCTCCAATCTGGTCTCATTGATTGGACTCCAGGTTGGCTGACTCCTGACTCCAATTAGCTCTTGGAGAAGTCATTAGCATAGGGGTTCACATACTTTCCCCACCCTGCACTGTGAATGTTTACATGGTGTGTTCAATAATAACATGAAAACATATAATTGTTTGTGTGGTATTAGTTTAAGCAGACTGTGTTTGTCTATTGTTGTGACTTAGATGAAGATCAGAACAGATTTTATGACCAATTGATGCAGAAATCCAGGTAATTCCAAAGGGTTCACATACTTTTTCTTGCAACTGTATGTGCAGAATTATAGGTATATATATATACAAGGTAAGTGGTGAAAGGGTATTGTTGCAGCAAAGAGAGGGAGAGGGGGGGGGGGCTAGATATAGATCTATATCTATATCGATATAGATCTATAGATAGATCTAGATCTATATTGATATAGATCTATATAGGGGGGCAGTCAACTGGATATTATATATATATATATAGATCTAGATCTATATAGATCTAGATCTATAATATCCAGTTGACTGCCCCCATCTTCTGCTTCAGAACACATCCTCTTATGTAATGCAGCCGTTCAAGTCCAGACCAGCGCTTCTACCTGTATTTTGGAGATAACAATACGACCGCAGTATCACAAGAATCAGTAGTATTACATGGGACTTAACACTCTAATTGACAACCGATTAGTGAAAGATTGAACCCCTGGGAAACCCCAGGGATCGGACTGAAACTTGTATATTCTTCTCTGGGCCATTAAGTGGATCGCCTGCCATTGTATGCCAGGATTTAAGAAAAGCTCTAGGCGGGAATGAAGAATGTGGGATTGTGAAACCACGACTGTCCATTACAGCACTGCTGGTACAGACACACACACACACAACGTTGTGTGTGTGTGTGTTTATTTGAGCCTAGCTGTAAACAATGAGAAATAAGTCCTAATTCCCTGTAGCTGTGCATCGTATTCCCTTTAAGGGAACAAAGAGTCTTGTGAGTCCCCATTCAGCAGGTCTCCTGTTTCTCCTGTCTCCTCCATGCAGTTTCCATTCCTTAGGGAGTTTCAACTTCAACTGGCCTTCTTTTTGCATTCCTTGGGGAGATGTGGTTTCTGTTGACTGAACAATACTAGAAGGATGTTCAGGTAAATACGATTAGTCATATTAATGTCATAAGCTCATAACACACAAACATATACTCAGCCTTCACTGAATTAAATGTGGGTTCACACAATGGCCCTCTGCTTTCCCTTGCTATCGCTATATTGGTTATAAATATTTATTATTTAGTATATATTTAATTTAGGTTTTACTGTTTTCCCCTTCACATAAAGGTAAGGAAAGGTTTCTGATTCAAGACGTGTGTAAACCAGTCCCTAACCTGACCGACCACTTATGGTTTAAATGTCTCTTTATTACATCTTATTCACAGTTTATGTGCAAGTCTTTATCAAAATAATTGCCCATTCACACTCACTTACCCTGAGATATGAGTCAAAGCAAAGTGGTCAAATTTGACATATGCCTTGTGTAATCACATCACTGAATGTACTGGCTATCTGTCAGTGTATATCACAGGTAAACAGGTATTGTTCATTCAGTCATTGTCAATATTATTGTGGAGTGTGTGTGGTTGGTGGTTGGTTGAAGCAGCCTCACCTGGCCCCAGTCAGACTGATTAGAGTCTGGTTGAAGCAGCCTCACCTGGCCCCAGTCAGACTGATTAGAGTCTGGTTGAAGCAGCCTCACCTGGCCCTAGTCAGACTGATTAGAGTCTGGTTGAAGCAGCCTCGCCTGTCCTTAGTCAGACTGATTAGAGTCTGGTTGAAGCAGCCTCGCCTGTCCTTAGTCAGACTGATTAGAGTCTGGTTGAAGCAGCCTCGCCTGTCCTTAGTCAGACTAGTTAGAATCTGGTGCTAGTAAGGCTTGTGGGTCCACAGGTGAAACCAGCCACCACACACACACACAAGGGGAGCGCTAGCATGAACCACCTGCTCTGCTTGCTTTCAACTACAAACTTGTTCCTTGTTGTCGGGAGGAACCCCAAGAAGCCATTTCATTGGCATTTGTTGTTGAACAATGTTCAACATACATTGCATATCACGTTATCTATAGCTGTGCAATGCAGCTATACATATTGCATATCGTATATGTAGAACTGCGTTGCACAGCAGTTAAGCATACTCAACCCATATTACGTAGTGGAAAATATTATTAGGTGAGGAAGAACTAGATGAATCATGCTGACTGGCCATCGACAGCCTTCAATGATAAAGGTTATCCGATTGTTCATAAAAAAGGCGAGGTTTGTTGAGTTCAAGCTGCCTGAGTTCAAGATGAATTAAACATTTCTGTATTCAAATATTGATATTGCTATATATATATGTACTTATATGCTAGTGCGTCTCCTGTTGTGCTGCATGACAGAAGAGTCCAGACTGCCACCGTGGCTGCTGTTGGAGTCCTTCGTCACCTTGCCGCTGACCGCCGATGTGTATTTTCGGAAGAGAGACGGGACGCTTATGATGTACGGCACCGCAAACCTCTCCCCGGGAGGAGTGGTGTCCGAGACGGAGACAGAGTCCACGTTTCTCCGGGAGTACTCGTAGACGTTCTGCTTGAAGGCCGTGGGCGTGTTCTGGTCCCTCTTGAAGAGGATCACGTAGCACTTGGGGAAGAAGTGGCAGCTCAGGACGCCGTAGTTGGAGATCAGGATGACCACCATCTCCACGGCGGGCACGTAGATCCCCGACGTGGTGACGTAGACGGGCACGAAGATGGCCCAGGAGATGAGGTAGAGCAGCATGCTGAAGGTGATGAACTTGGCCTCGTTGTACTTCTGCGGCAGCTTGCGGCCCTTGTAGGCGCAAGCGAAACAGACGAGGGCCAGCATCGCGATGTACCCCAGCATGACCCCGAACAGCACATAGGAGCCCTCGTGGCACTCGGCCAGCATGGTGGTCGGGTACATGACCTCGTGGTAGAACGGGCTCCTGAGCACTAGCCAGCAGCTACACGTCACCACCTGCAGGGCCACGCAGACAGCCACGATGGCGTAGGGACGGTAGAGCTGCCGCAGGGCCCTCTGCAGCCGTGGATTCACCTGGAATGCCAGCAGGATCTTCAGGGACTTCACCAGGATGCAGGAGACGCACAGCGTGAAGCTGACGCCGAACGTCACCTGGCGGGCCTCGCACCGCTGCCCGCTGGGCCGGCCCACGAACATAGTGGCGCTGGTGAAGCTTCCCACCAGGGAGAGGAGGATGACCTGGCACAGGCCCCCCCCGCCGGCCCTCACCACGGGTGTGTGGCGGTGGCGCAGGAACAGAGCGGCGATCAACGCGACCAGGAGGATGCCAGCAGCCGCCAGCGCCAGCAGCACCACGGCGAAGCCGTCCTTCCAGGAGAAGAAGTTGAGGGTTTTCCGCAGACACCGGGAACTCCCCTCTGGACACCACTCTGTGTTGCTGCCGCAGCGCATGCAGCTCACTGAGTCTGGAGGAGGAGTGGATATGAATAAGGAACAGAAAGCAGCAGAGACAGATTCAGAACTAGAGGCTCTCAGAGTGAATATCTCCGCCACACCAAAAAGTCCCCTTTGGGAATCCTTCAAACAATTCCTGGATCCGGATTTGAATACAGATCTGCACAGGTCCAGATTTATATTCCACATTTCCCTAAATGCTGTTGAATCGTAATTTTTACCGAATCAACTGTTACTTGGCCCATAAGTAATCTAACTAACTAATCGAACAAATCTATCTTGTCCAACTGAACTTTTTCAGTCACCTTGCAAACAGACAAACGGAAATAAGCGTTTGTAAAGATGTGAAAAGCCGTGTTTGAGCTGGGAGCGGGACGCCCTGCTGGAGGGGGAGGTGTGTAGGGTGGTCTACTCGCCGGTTTGGTTGGAGAAGTAGTTCTCTGTGCAGTTGATGCACTCGTAGCAGCAGGTGTGTTGACCCAACACTACCTTCTTGGACTGGCCGGGGTTGCACGTATCTGAACATTTTGAGACGATTCTCTGTGAAAGGAATGAAATAAAGTGAACATATGGAATACATATATTTATATTTATGTATAGATGTATTAATATTGAGAGGAATCAATCAAAAATATAACTACATTTGAGTAAATCACCTCAACTTTGGCTTTGGCTTCAAGGGAAAATCCATAAAATAACTGAATAAGGAGGTTGTGCCCATGTCAACACTGGACACATGTAGCTTTGAATGTCAATGTCAAACCAACTGTTTTGAGTAAACATGAACCTGTATTTAGACTGTATGCGTGTGTGTGTGTGGGGGGGAGTCACTCACACTCAAGTCTGTCAGCTGTTTCCTCGCGAGGTGACTGGTGTAAAGAAAGCTCTTGTTCAGCGGGCTGTACTCGGCCACGATGTCGTGGATGTAGAGGCGGTCTCTGTCTGTCCTCCACAGAGTGATGTCATAGCCCAGGTTGATGTCTCCGTTCTTGTCAAAGCTATAGTTATGACCGCCGATCGGGAACCACTGCTCCCGCAAAGCTTTTAATACCTAAAGTGTATCACACATTCAGGTTTAACTTTCAGTAATAATTCATATGTAGTCATTTCCATATACTTTTTTTTATGAATGCATGTAAGGGCTCAGAGACAGAAGGGCTCACAGACAGAAGGGCTCACAGACAAAAGGGCTCAAAGACAAGGTCTATACAGTTACTTTTCCCGCCATCTTTGGCTTTCCTCAATTAAACAGACTCCATTGTTAACCACACTCCATGGTCCAACACTGAAGCTGATGTGGTCCCTTACCTCCCACGGTTCCACGGAGCCGGTTTGTGTGCAGTTCCTCAAGCGACAGATGGAGGCCACAGTGTGAGTGATCGCGCCCACGGCCATTTCAACGCTGAACACCTTCTCGGGGTGGATGTGCTCTTGGAGGCTCTCCTTAGCGTGAGCTAACGTTGTAGCGTCTTTGACGCCTCTGGTGGCGTTTAGCTCCGCATAGAACTCCTCCAGGAAAGGGTTGGTTCCTGGACTGTTGTATCCGGCGGCCAGCAGCATCCCCAGGTAGCCGTTGAAGGACTCCATGTCTCCCCGTTTGAAGGTGAAGCCGACCACATGGCCCACCTCCTCCAGCTTTATGTGTTGGCTGAGAGAGCTGGCGGTGGACCAGTTGTCGCTGGCCAGCCATATCCTCTGCATGGTCTCCAGACCGTGTCCGTCCCTCAGCGTCTGTCTCCGGAGCTCCTCGGTCAGGCGGATCATGTGGATGGGCTTGACGAACGACACGATCACTTTCACTCTGCCGCTGCCACGGATGGACTGGGCCGCGGCCCTGACCGCGAGAGAGACCTGGGGGTTTATCAGGGACTCGGGAAAGATCTCCCTGAAAGCCACGCAGATGCCCATCTCCGTGGCCTGGGACATGAAGCTGTCCTGGACCGATCGGCCGTAGTCCCCGTCTGTGGCGAGAATGCCCACCCAGCTCCACTGGTTATCGTTCAGCAACCGCACCATGGCGGCCGTCTGGTACATGTCGTTGGGCACGGTCCTCATGAAGGACGGGAAACGAGCCTTGTCGCTCAGGATCATGGCGGTCGATGCGTAGCTGATCTAAAAAAAACAAACCATTAAAAAATGAGATGGCACTCGTAGAGTAGAGTGCAATACCTCTGCCACACCAATCTGGATCGGATCCAGATCTGCACCAAAATCTAATCTAACCACCTAATTTTGTCCAATTCCGTACATAACTTTTTTAGTTATCTTGCCTACAGACATAAAAACTGACAAACAAACACACAAACAAACAAACATAGAAACTGAAAAACAAACAGACAGACAAATGAAAGAAAAAAAATGGCGAAATCATAACCTCATTGATGATGGAGGCAAAAAGGAGTGACGATGGCGTTCCAACCATTGATGAGAAGGGAATTTGGGGGTCAAATCTTTGTCTTACTTTTAATTGTTCTCAAAACGTACTTGAGGTATGGACTTGAGTGTCAGCTGTCGGGCGATGGCGATGGACGTCTCCGAGTGGTACGCCCCGACCACGGCCAGCACCGGTGCGGTGGCATTCGCCCCCTCGCCGCAATCCTCTTGACCGGCGAGGTCGGCGGTGACCCGGAGGGAGACACTGACGTCGGAGCAGGAGTCCAAGATGCGGTAGCCCAGGGTGACGCCGGCCTCTTGCAGGGCCGGGGACCGGTTCATCGCCTCGATGGCGTTGATCATGGCAATGGCTGTCGTGAAGCCGCCCTTGTCGAATCTGTGGAAGGTCAACAAGAAGGAGCTGGATGAGCCGTCATTGAATGAACATAAGTCAACAGTGCCGTTGAGCAAAAAAGTCAACAGTGGCGTCGACGGATCAACAGACTCACCGTTGCCAAAAGACACAAATAGAGAATCAAGGATTGAGTCACCGACAAAGTTCAACAGGTAACAACAATGTTTTCAGCTTCCATGTCTTCAGTGTGATCTCACCTGACACATTTCTGCGGTCGGGATGGAAAGTCTGTGTTGTCTCTCTCCACGTCCTGGTGGATGGGGAACACTCCGCCGATGATGAGGTCACCGGCCCGCGAGGCCCCGGCCGGCCCCGTCCGGCCCCTCACCAGCCAGGGGAGCATGAGGAGCAGCACCTTGAGCGGAGGGCCCCTTCTGTTCATGCTGTTTACTTCTCTCTACTCTATCCCTGTGCTTTACCGTCTTGTGTTACACTCCGCTGTCACGTCATCAGTTTAACCTCTTTTTTTTGTCTGTCTTCTCTTGTTTCTCTCCTATTGCTCCTGGTTGACTGAGCTGAGTGCCCCTGGCGCGGTCATTCTGTTTCTCCCCTGTAAGGATCTTCAATAAACACTTCCCTGTTGCCAGGATGCCTTGGTTACCTCTCAGAGGCCTTCCCACTTTTCATGAAAAGGACAGGTCTGTTGTCTATAAATATCCATGGGATGCTCAATGGACCTTCTTCACACCTGCTACATCAGACATAGACATGTATGAGGACTTACCTCATCATACACTTACAGTTTGCTTTCATTCCATTGTTATAACTGATTGTTTTCATTTTGTTTAATTTATTAAGTTATGGGGAGCAAATCAATCTGAAAAGGATATTGAGTTTTAAATCTGTCTATTTGTGTAACAGTTTGTCACGTTTGTCTGTTTCTGTTTGTCTGTCTGTCTGTTGTCTGTCTGTCTGTTTGTCTGTTTGTCTGTTTGTCTGTTTGTCTGTTTGTCTGTTTCTGTTTGTCTGTCTGTCTGTCTGTCTGTCTGTCTGTTGTCTGTCTGTCTGTCTGTCTGTCTGTTGTCTGTTGTCTGTCTGTCTGTTTGTCTGTGTCTGTTTGTCTGTGTAAGTTATGATCAGTTGATTAGATTCAGTTCGATTTTGGTGCAGATCAGAATCCGGTCGCAGGATGGAAGGATTCTTCAGCATTGGGAGATAAGGTAAACAAATCATATATTGTGTAATATTTCAAGTTACTAACATATTTTCATACCACCTTTTTGGGGTTTAGGTGGAAAGCCAACTACAACAGTTTATAATTGTTATCTCCATCTATAGGATTTAACTAGAGATATAATGTTTGGTTCACCCCAGAGTTACATTACATTACATTACATTACATTCCAGTCATTTAGCAGACGCTTTTATCCAAAGCGACTTACAATAGTGTGTTTCAACAAAGGAAGGTGAGAGAACATCTCGTCACCAGAAGACAAAAGTGCATTTAATTCCTAACAAGTCTCCAAGAACTGAGCCAGAGCTCAGGTAGAAGTACAATAAGTTGGCAAACAATATAGAACAATATCTACCGGACAATCTATTTAAATAATGTACTTTGTAAGAAACTAGTAAAAAGTGAGAAGTGAGTTCAGGGTTCAGGGACCAGTATACATAGACACCGTCATGGGGCGGCAGTAGCTGGTTCGATCCGCTCCTGACCAGCTGGCTGTCTCCTTGCATGGCTGACACCGCCGTGGGTGCATGAATGGGTGAATGTAAGGCAATCATTATAAAGTGGTTTGGATTTAAGCGCTTGCAGTTCATTTAACATTTAACATTTACCATCATCATCTTCATCATCATCACAAATCAATAAATGGAGGCTGTGCGAGGCTGTTCCCTGGTGTCAGTGTTGAGAGGCGGTCCTGTAAGCGGCCACTGGGGGGCATGTGAAGAGCACGGATGTTCTCTCCCCGGACATGGAGCAGCTGTAGTGAAATGTACAAGCAGCTCAGAGCAAATCACTGAGATCCTTCCCATCACCTCCACAATGACTTTTGTCTCTCTCTTTTAAGGACTTAGTAAGAGAGAGAGATGTATTATTACTAAAGATGACTGATGACGACACCGGTCCGTTGTCTTGACAAGCCATAACAAGTGAGAGTTCTGTGGCGATGACCCTGATGCAGTTGTGGACATGGTTCACAGCAGGTGTTGGAAACGTCTTTTCCTCTCACTCCCCCTCAAGTGTTCGGCCAAAAATAAGGAAACGCAGAACATGTTTTGGTATTGTGAAACTTGGGGACTGATTGGAGCCCGGGTGGTCATGACATGGGGAGCACAGCGCTCCCGCCCCACACATCCTTGGCAGGCGTGTGTGAAAAAGAGGCCCTGAGACGCCTCAGGCCTCGTTTACAAAGGAAACATCAACACAATTAGGCTCCATTCAGCAATGCTGATGAGAGTGATAGCAGGACGTGGTGTGATGCAGGTGGGCAGACAGCCCCTCTGTCTGCTCTGCCCAGCTGGAGCCCTCTCTCTCTCTCTCTCTCTCTCTCTCTCTCTCTCTCTCTCTCTCTCTCTCTCTCTCTCTCTCTCTCTCTCTCTCTCTCTCTCTCTCTCTCTCTCTCCTCATGCTCTTACATGTGCAACAGATTATACTTCATGTGTCGGTGTTGTTGTTGTTGTGTGTCCTAAAACGTGGTTGTCCTCGGATGACCTCGCTTCACGCCTGTTAGCCAAACAAACAAACACACATAGTTGACACAGAGAGGTGGTGTGTTGTATCAGTGGGACGTGGTAATGCGTCTCACTCTGAGTGTTTGAAAGCATGTTCAGTCGCCCAGGAGCGGAAGGAAAAGGTAGGGGCGTTATTAACAGAGACTGAACCTGTCAGCCTCCCAGTTCCTCACCATAACAGTGTGTGTGTGTGTGTGTGTGTGTGTGTGTGTGTGTGTGTGTGTGTGTGTGTGTGTGTGTGTGTGTGTGTTGTGTGTGTGTGTGTTATGCAACTTTTGAGAAGTGTGTAGAATTACTGGTGAACATAAAGTTAACGGTGGCATGTTACCGCTTATTGTAGTCATCAGCCTATTCATCCTAAGCGCTGTTTAGGAGGGTCCTCGTCCTCCGGATCTGTGTGGCGATTGATGGTCTATCTGGTTTTCCCTTCCTCCATATGGCTGGTGACCGGAGGATCTGAGCATGTGAATGACATGAATGTTAAAGAAGCCTCGCTTTCCAATAATCAATGACAGTTTGACACTTTGAGCAGCTGTGACGCCATCTCCACAGCTGCTCTCGCTGGGTGCGGTTTCCTCATCATCTGTTGTTCAGAGCGAGGGGAACGCAGCCAAGGGCCACAGAGGAGTGACCATGGCAACCCACCCTCTCTATGTTAACATTTAGACAGTGGGAACTAATGGTGGATATCTTCATTTGTATTGTTGTGATGGCATTATGAGCCATTATGTTGCACTATGGTCATACTGTTACAGTGGGAAAATGTACAGTATTTGACCTTTTTGACCTTGACTCCTGGGCCTTTGAACCAAGGTCAGTAAACCAAGGAAGTACCCACACTATGCTCAGATATCTATATTTATATATATTTACAAACATCACGCACCACAAGACTATGAGAACCCTTTCTGATGTCACCTTCCAAAACGACAAACAAAGAAACAAGCAAACACACACACACACACACGCAAACATACACACACACACATACACATGCACACACACACACACACACACACACACACACACACACACACACACACACACACACACACA
>CM051008.1:18247768-18252768 GCA_027704905.1 Muraenolepis orangiensis
TAACACAGTGTAACACAGTGTAACACAGTGTAACCTAACACAGTGTAACCTAACACAGTGTAACCTAACAAAGTGTAACCTAACACAGTGTAACATAACACAGTGTAACATAAAACAGTGTAACCTAACACAGTGTAACATAACACAGTGTAACATAACACAGTGTAACCTAACACAGTGTAACGTAACACAGTGTAACATAACACAGTATAACGTAACACAGTGTAACATAACACAGTATAACGTAACACAGTGTAACCTAACACAGTGTAACGTAACACAGTGTAACCTAACACAGTGTAACATAACACAGTGTAACATAAAACAGTGTAACCTAACACAGTGTAACATAACACAGTGTAACATAACACAGTGTAACCTAACACAGTGTAACCTAACACAGTGTAACATAACACAGTATAACGTAACACAGTGTAACCTAACACAGTGTAACGTAACACATTATAACCTAACACAGTGTAACATAACACAGTGTAACACAGTGTAACATAACACAGTGTAACGTAACACAGTGTAACATAACACAGTGTAACGTAACACAGTGTAACGTAACACAGTGTAACATAACACAGTGTAACACAGTGTAACATAACACAGTGTAACGTAACACAGTGTAACAAAACACAGTGTAACGTAACACAGTGTAACCTAACACTGTGTTACATAACATAGTGTAACATTACACAACGTAACACAGTGTAACCTAACACAGTGTAACGTAACACAGTGTAACCTAACCTTACATAATGTACAATATACATATTGTACAACGTAAAGAGAGAATATAGTACAGTAGCAGTAGTAACAACAGATGTCTGGTCTTGCCCCTAGGAGTCTGGGGCCTGTTCACGGGTCCACATTCAGCCCTATCGCTGTCCATACAAAAATAGGTTTAACATGGTACTTAGAGTGAGAAAGCAGAGGCCAAAGGCGCTTCTCGGGGAGGTTTAAGGATCCTCTGAGATGAAGAGGAAAAGAACAGCGTGTAAATATCTGGAGCTCATCAGCTCGGCCCAGAGATGGCCCCAGAGTCGGCCCCAGAGTCGGCCCAGAGTCGGCCCAGAGTCGGCCCAGAGTCGGCCCCAGAGTCAGCCCAGAGTCGGCCTCAGAGTCGGCCCAGAGTCGGCCCCAGAGTCAGCCCAGAGTCGGCCCCAGAGTCGGCCCAGAGTCGGCCCAGAGTCAGCCCAGAGTCGGCCCCAGAGTCAGCCCAGAGTCGGCCTCAGAGTCGGCCCAGAGTCGCCCCAGAGTCGGCCCAGAGTCGGCCCCAGAGTCGGCCCAGAGTCGGCCCCAGAGTCGGCCCAGAGTCTGCGTCAGAGTCGGCCCCAGAGTTGGCCCAGAGTCGGCCTCAGAGTCAGCCCCAGATTTGGCCCCAGAGTCGGCCTCAGAGTCGGCCCCAGAGTCGGCCCCAGAGTCGGCCCAGAGTCGGCCCCAGAGTCGGCCCAGAGTCGGCCCCAGAGTCGGCCCAGAGTCGGCCCCAGAGTCGGCCCCAGAGTCAGCCCAGAGTCGGCCTCAGAGTCGGCCCAGAGTCGGCCCCAGAGACAGCCCAGAGTTGGCCCCAGAATCGGCCCCAGAGTCGGCCCCAGAGTTGGCCCCAGAGTCGGCCCCAGAGTCGGCCCCATGCGGAGCCCACGCCTCCCTCTTCCCCCCCCGGCACCTCTTCACGCTGTAGTGTTTATAGCCGTTGCTTCCAGGCATTCACAAGCATTTTTTTTCCTGGGAATGACGGAGATAGATATTATTTGATATCTCTGAGGATTTTCCTTGAGCCCTTTCATACTGAGGAGGTCGTTGAACTTTTGAACGTTGAATCCCTATTATATAACTTGATCACTATTGCTCAATACAAGCTGGGGGAGATAAGGCGCAAAGCAGGAGGGGAAAAAAGAGAAAGATAGAAAGTGCATTCAGACCTCATTGGATAATGTTTCAGTTGTAGGGTTTGTGTTCAGCTAACGAGCCCAAAGCATCATACAGCTTGGCTAGAAGCTACCTCTGTTGTGTGACAGCATGCAGGAATCTGCTGTCTAAGTTGGAGAGCGTACTGTATGTAATGTTGGTAGTCGTGTACTGAAACCCTATACTCATGTATTATATATTGTTTGCCAACTTATTGTACTTTTCCCTTACTGTACTTTTACCTGAACTTATTATACTTCTCCGGTTCAGTTCTTGGAGACTTGTTAGGACTGAAATTCACTTTTGACTTCTGGTGACAAGTTGTTCTCTTACCTTCCTTTGTTGAAACACACTATTGGAAGTCTCTTTGGATAAAAGCGTCTGCTAAATGACTGTAATGTAACGTAATGTAATGTACAGTAAAAGTCCAATAACTCCCATGAAAATTTTTAAAATTATAAAAGTTGCCGGTTAATAAAAAAATAAGAAAGTACAAGTAACATTGTTGGGTATTTTCCTTGTGAAGCTGACTCTTCCATCATCCTCATTGTGTTCAAAAGACCAGTGGAACTGATGGACCTTCCGGGCAGCTGGTCACTTCTGCCATCCCATCATTCAGAGCACTGCTTCCACATGGTGGAAGTAACAATTAAATGGTTTCTGGTTTCTGGCTCAAAAATATACTCTGTTCTTCTACTATAAGAGTAGAAGAACTGAAAAAAGTAAAAGTACTCATTCCGAAAACGACTTCTTTACTCATGTGCCGTTACTTTTTAACGTATTATACCAACCCCTGAACCCAGGAGCAGAAGAAGCCAAGCCACAGACCTGTTCTGATAATACTGTCTACCAGTGTGACTTGTATATTCACGTTCTCATGTGGTATCTCGTGGAGATGGAGAGAGAGAGAGAGAGAGAGAGAGAGAGAGAGAGAGAGAGAGAGAGGGAGAGAGGGAGAGAGATCCAGAACATGCTTCCATAGTTTGTAGTCTAAACCGTGTGGTCAAGACACATCTGTAATTCCTGTAAAACCTCCTCCTCTGATGCTGTGGAGACATGGCTCCCCACCAGGGGGCACTTTTCACATGGCCTGCATTAAACGGCACCGTGCAGAAGAAGAAGAAGAAGAAAAACATCAACATTGTGGCAGGTTGCCGGGGTCAAGGTGCTGGTCCTCCACTGTCACTATCACTCACTCATCTCAATAATGTGGTTTATTTTCCTTGAGGTCCAATTAGTTAGCAGCTCCCCCCAAACCAATCGATAGCAATTCTAGTTGTTAGATGTTGAATGCTCTGCATACGATTCATCAGAGATAGCATTTGTAGCTGGTCTTTTGGAGCCAAATCACACAAAGCAACAACATCTGCCAAAAAAGATACAAAAAAAGTAATCTCTCCAGATGCTTTTCACTTTAGTGAAATTAATCGCCTGCTGGTTTCCAAAAAGTATCCAGTCACTGCTAAGCGATCTGACGGCCTAAGCTAGCAACCACCGCGTTAAAGTGGTCTCTCACTGCAATATGTCTGAACAAAGTGGGCTGATTGCAGAGACCAAACACACTTCAGGCACCAAGGGAGGCCGCAGCATCCTATCATTATGTTCATCCACCGCATGACAAAGCCGGCGGTTTATGAAGAGTAGGGGTCCCGTGTATTTCTGCCCAAACACATACTGAGGAATCTGGGGGCCCCCGGGGACACATGACACCGGGGGCCTATAGTGTCTTAAGGAGATAATAGTTGCGTAACGGGAGACGCGGTGCTGGGTCCCCTTATCCCTCTTCAAAGGACAGCTGTAGCTAAGGGCCGATCAGAGATAGGGAGGAGATGCTCGCCGATATGCCCTGAGTGGAGGCAGCTCTCGACGGACACACTTATCTGGTCTTATCTGGTCTTATCTGGTCTTCTCCAGATAGACGGTACAATCATTTGACCCAGAACTGATGCAAACTGTTGTGTTGTGGGGGCATGGGATGGAGAAACAAATGGATGGGGAGAGAGAGAGAGAGAGAGAGAGAGAGAGAGAGAGAGAGAGAGAGAGAGAGAGAGAGAGAGAGAGAGAGAGAGAGAGAGAGAGAGAGAGAGAGAGAGAGAAGTTGTCATGCCCATTGGATGGAGTCTGTAATCAAAAGTGATGCTTTTAGAATCACACCATAACCTTACTTTGTGTGTTTACTTTGTTGTTAAAATCCACACGTTTACCCCATTAGGGTTGGGGTTGATGATGTTTCAGTCTGTACTGTTCAACACCTTTCAACTCCTCCAGAATTCAACAGTTAATAAGAGTCTATGAGTCTTTCACTTTTCACTTTTCAGTTGTTTTTTGGCGGGTTCTTGGCATTCCAGTCAGGAATCCGCCTGCAATGTTTTTTTATTTGAAAACACAAAAAGGCACAGCAACAGTCACAAGTCAGAGCTTAGATGTGGGAACACTATGAGTGTTCATTGTGTGATCGCACTGACTGGGACTTTTTCCGGGTTGCCTTGGACAATAACTTGGACAACAACGAGTACGCGTCCTCTGTCACCGGGTTCATCAAGAAGTGCATAGATTACGTTGTTCCGACCAAGTCGGTTCAGATATATCCCAACTAGAAACCATGGATTAACAGCAATGTTCGCGCTGCCCTCCACGCGCTTAACGCCGCCTTTGGCTCTGGGAATATGGAGGTATATACGAGAGCCCGCTACGACCTCCATAAGACCATTGTCACTGCCAAGCGGGAGTACAAGGTCAGAGTGGAGGAGAAATTCAAGAGCCACAACGCGAGGGGTATGTGGCAGGGGTTACAGACGATAACGAACTTCAGAGGGAGAACCAGTTATGTAGAGAACTCCTCTACATGGTACGACGTGAACGGCAGCCCGCCAAAGCCTGAGGAGGCCAGCCTGCTGAACATCTCGGAGGCGGATGTGCGCCGCACCTTCAAGCGGTTGAACATCCGTAAGGCGGCAGGCCCCGACGACATCCCGGGCCGCGTCCTCAGAGCATGTGCAGACCAGTTGGCAGGAGTCTTTGCAGACATCTTCAACCTCTCCCTGTCCCAGGCTGTTGTTCCCGCGGTCTTCCAGATGTCCACC
>CM051008.1:18260268-18272768 GCA_027704905.1 Muraenolepis orangiensis
TGATTCGCTGTGTGATTTTCCTTGGGAAACAGGAGTTACCTTTCAGAGGCCATGATGAGAGCAGAGAATCAGCCAATCGTGGTAATTACCTGGAGCTGCTAACATTTTTTGCAGAATATGATCCAGACTTGCACTACCATTTGTCCACTTCTAAAGTGTTCATTGGAACCTTGAGTCAAATACAGAACGACTTGATAAGCGCTGTTCTCGAAGTGATGGGTGAGATCATAAAAGAGGAAATAAGTAAAGCACTATTTGTAGCTTTAATGCTGGATGAAATCAGATGTCAGCAATGCTGCACAGTTATCGTTTGTTCTTCGGTTTGTAACAGACAGTGGCGTAAATGAGAGGTTCGTCAAATTTGAGGATGTGACAGGGTATAAACGGGCACTTTTCATACACTGCTATGCACATGCCCTTTATTTGGTTTTATCTCAAGGTGTAGTTAAAATTAAGAATGCAGAATTTTCTTCTCACACCTTTCTGGCCTGGCTGCGTTCTTTTCTAAATCGCTAAAACGAACGCGGCTGCTGGATGAAATATGTCAGAAGCGACTGCCAAGAGTGGCACCAACCAGGTGGAATTTAGCTTAAAGATGGGTGTGCACAGTTTTTGAAAAGAAGGATGCTCTTAAGGATCTGTTTGATTACATAGTTGACCACCACTGATGATTACCTATCAAACCTGGGCAACTTTGAATTGGGCTTTTTGCTTTCAACTTTGCAAAATTGCGCATGCAGATGTGCTCTTCAACATCTTACAGAATAAGTCATTTGACTGCAGTTTTGTTTGACCAGGGTGGAGGAGTTTTTCATTTGCATTGAAGGGCAGAGGGATCAAATATAATATTTGATCAAATATATGATGAGACTGTGCAGAACACCGGGGAACCAACTGGACGGAGAGCCATGGAGATTCTCGCTCACACTACAAGAAGCTGAACGATGGTATTCTGGAGAACATTTAAAATCAAGTGCAAAAGAAAAACTTTCATTCCTTTCTCTTCTGGACCCTCAACAGTTCACCAGCTTTAAGAGTCAATTCCCTGAAACTGCCTTCTCAAGCCTCACAGATAGCTACGGGCCACACTTTAACTTGCCTCGGCTGAAAACAGAACTGTCTATGATGTATTGTATGACAGATTTTCAGGGAAATAACCCATCTGACCTCCTTTGCTTTTTTCAATGCAAAGGATTTTTTGCATTGAATGCATTTGCATGCATCAGCTATATGCACTGATATGTTTAGTTTTAACGATCCCCGTCACCACTGCATCTGTGGAAAGGACATATTCCGCCCTCAAATGGATAAAAACACATGGAGGAACAGAACAGGACAATCCCGACTCACTGCTTTAGCTTCCATAGCTATTGAAAGGCAACTTCTTTTGGATCTGAAAAGCAGTGATCAGCTTTATGACCGGGTTATCAGACATCCAGAAGGACAGGAGAATGGATTTGGTCTTTAAGTGAACATCTTTGGTGAGTGAGACTAATTTGTCTTTGCTGGTTTTGCCGCAGTGTTGCATCTTGTTGAGCTGGTTGCATTTTGTTTCCACACACTTGTTGAATGATTTGTTTAATGGCTGTCTTGAGTTTGTTAAGCATTGTTGTGTATTTAAATTGAGAGTTTTGACTTGATCTTTCTTGCATTGGTAATTGTTATGAAGGTGTGGTTTTGTAGCAGCCATTTGTCTATGAAACCTAATAGTCCTAGCTGAGTGGAGTAGGTCCTAATGGTGTGTGAGGATGTAGCGATCTACAGTACAGTACAGGGGGGACGGGGACCTTCTGGACAGAAGGTCCAGTTGTGATAGACACGGTTCGCCACTGGTGTGACGCAGTGGCGGCTGGTGGTTGTAACAGTAGGGGAGGAAGGAAGGTGCACTATCAATTTGGAAAGTGTGGGTCATTTTAGCAGACAAGCCAAACTGAATTAAAACCTAAAACGATATGTGAAAAGGCTTCACGTAACTTAAAGTTCCAAAACAGCGATCAATAATCACCAAATGTCTCTGGCATATGTCTTGTCATTAGCACTTTCACCTGTCAAAATATCCAAACCTAAATCCTACTATTACGGAAGTTATGTTACATTAAGTGTTTTCCTCTCATAAAGCTGCGTTAAGACTTTTCCTTACTGGCTCAATAGAGAGGAAAACACTTAATGTCACATAACGTCCATAATGAGAGGATTTAAGTTGAGATATTTTGACAGGTGAGTGCTAATGACAAGACATATGCCAGTGTGTGGAACAACCAGCTAAACGAGATGCAACACTGCGGCAAAACCAGCAAAGACAAATGAATCTCACTCACCAATGATGTTCACTTAAAGACCAAATCCATTCTCCTGTCCTTCTGGATAAATGTTTCGATAACCCGGTCATAAAGCAGATCACTGCTTTATGACCGGGTTATCAATGTTTCGATAACCCGGTCATAAAGCTGATCACTGCTTCTCAGATCCAAAAGAAGTTGCCTTTCAATCGCTAAAGCTAATGCAGTCGGGATTGTCCTGTTCTGTTCCTCCATATGTTTTTATAACATTAAAATGTCCTTTCCACAGATGCAGTGGTGAAGGGGATCGTTAAAACTTTTTTATAATGTCCATCTTTTCACTGAATGGTCGTCTTGAAAAGGGTACTAACAACAATTATAATAACATCATCTTCACCTGTTGCCATTTTGGTGTAAAAACCTACGTAGAAAAAAACCAACGTAGCACTACACTACTACACTACTACATCCATGACTACGTCTCGAGCCCGTGAACCTTCTAGTGCACTATGGATCTGTGGGGAAATCTGAAAGAATACGCCCATTGGCTACAAACCAATATATGATTGGTTGATCAAATTGTCAATCCAAACGTACGCTGTCATTCAGTTTAAGGCCAAAGCATTCGGAATACTTGGTTGAAGGATATTCTTCCCAGCAACCTAGAAAAATATCTGATTGGTTTCATTTAATTTCTAACACAAAACCACTCAAATGCGTCGTGCATGGACCGAGAAAGACAAACAAATCAACGTAACACTGTAATATAACAGATAACAACACAGATACCATTCTCATTTATTCATTTATTTAAATGTAATTACATTTTATTAAATTGTATTACATTTTATGAATACAATTAATTTGAATTTGTTTTGTTTCATCTGAGAGTTCCAGGGTCTTCTCTGAATACCTTGAAGGCCCTGACGCTTCACCACTTCTATCATATAGTAAAACCAGTTATGCACGTAAATCACGTCAATTGTCTAATCGCGACCCAAAGAAACACCACCTTTTCACGATCAGCCATGCTTTCTGTTTACATTTGGTGTCATGCACCTGAACGCTTTGAGGTCGGAACTCGAAAGTTTCAAATCTGAAATGTAATTAAAGACTCACGGGTTTTATGCAACGCAGAATTAATATGAATGACATAAGATAGAGCCTCGCATGATGATAACCCGCCCCCCAAAACTCTGATTGGGTAATCACCAGCGCAGGGAGCTCTGCTGGAGGGAGGGAGGATCCCTTAGCGCCGTACACACTCATGTTAAACCAGGACTCATCGGCTGGGAGTTTTATAATGGACTTCAATGTGAGCTTACGGAGGATGTTCCTCCGTACTTTTAATTTTTAATTAGCTGTAGGGGGCGCTGTTGGTACTTTGACACGGGGACACGATTGTTGTCCTTTCGAAGTGTTCCAATATTAATTTTATCAGTATTTTCACAGATTAATCGGTTAAATGTGTATTCATTTTTCTCTTGAAAGTTTATTTTTCTCAGAAATTGTAGGGAGGATGGTCTTCCCTGTGCTCAATGGACGAGCCTCCTCTGATGTGACGGTGATCTGTCTCTTCCCCTTTCTGAATCCTGCGGTTGGCCGCAGAGTTCTTCCTCAAAGTAAAATTCTGACCTACCTAAGGTTTCACACGATCATCTGATGGGTTAGAAGCACACAGACCCCCACCCAGGCACGCTTCAGAAGAGGAGGAGGAGGAGCGGTGATTCATGTGGTCATGTTTCGGTGTTTATGGCAGAGCCTCGGTGGCGATTTAACTCACAACTTCCCGTCCGACCTTCTAGTGGGCCAGATAGAGCCGCCACACGGCCTGCTCTCATCCGTAGCGCTGCTGGAGTCCCAGCCCTGAGAGAGTCAGACTGAATCACACCATCCCCTCTCCACAGAACGCCCTGCACACCTCCTTCAGCTGAGCTCAGAGGAATCTCCTCAGACCCCACTCGAAAACCCTGGTCTGTCCTCCATACTCACTAGACCCTTCACCTGTCAGCTCGGCTCTTACAGGAAGCCAGTGAAATTCCACTCAAACCCCTAATTAGACGTTGCGTGGGTGTGTCTAGTGTGTTGAGTGTGTTGAGTGTGTTGTGTGTGTTGAGTGTGTTGAGTGTGTTCAATGTGTTGAGTGTGTTGTGTGTTCAGTGTGTTGTGTTCAGTGTGTTCAGTGTGTTGTGTGTTGAGTGTGTTGAGTTTGTTGTGTTGAGTGTGTTGAGTGTGTTGAGTGTGTTGAGTGTTGAGTGGGTTGAGTGGGTTGAGTGGGTTGAGTGTGTAGTGTGATGAGTGGGTTGAGTGTGTTGAGTGTGTTGAGTGTGTTGAGTGTTGAGTGTGTTGAGTGTTGAGTGTGTTGTGTGTTGAGGGTGATTAGTGTGTTGAGTGTGTTGAGTGGGTAGTGTGTTGAGTGTGTTGAGTGTTTGAGTGTTGAGTGTGTTGAGTGGGTAGTGTGTTGAGTGTGTGAGTTGTAGTGGTGAGTGTGTTGAGTGGGTAGTGTGATGTGTGTGTGAGTGTGTTGAGTGTGTTGAGTGTGTGTGTGTGTTGAGTGTGTGAGTATGTTCAATGTGTTGAGTGTGTTGTGTGTTCAGTGTGTCAGTGTGTGTGTCAGTGTGTTCAGTGTGTGTGTGTTGAGTGTGTTGAGTTGTTGTGTGAGTGTGTTGAGTGTGTTGAGTGTGTTGAGTGTTGAGTGTGTTGAGTGGGTTGAGTGTGTTGAGTGTGTAGTGTGATGTGGGTTGAGTGTGTTGAGTGTGTTGAGTGTGTTGAGTGTTGAGTGTGTTGTGTGTTGAGGTGTTAGTGTGTTGAGTGTGTTGAGTGGGTAGTGTGTTGAGTGTGTTGAGTGTTTTGAGTGTTGAGTGTGTTGAGTGGGTAGTGTGTTGAGTGTGTTGAGTGGTAGTGTGTTGAGTGTGTTGAGTGGGTAGTGTGATGTGTGTGTTGAGTGTGTGAGTGTTGAGTGTGTTGAGTGTGTGAGTGTTGTGTGTTGAGTGTGTTGAGTGTTGAGTGTGTTGAGTGTTGAGTGTGATACCGACCCTTTAATGGAGGTCTGATTCCCACACTGGCAGCCGTACGATCGCTCTGGGAGCATCAGTGAGTCCACAGGATCTGACAGTAAATCTGGACGTCCTCGCTCCTATGACCCCTGCCCTGTGCGGTGTGTGGGTGTGGTGGTGTGTGGTGTGTGGTGGTGTGTGTGGTGTGTGTGTGTGTGTATGTGTACGTACACACACACACACACACACACACACACACACACACAGTATATCTCTGAGTGTTTAAGCATGTCTTTTCAAAGTGACTTAAACCCCAGTTTTAAAGGTGCCTGGGGATCTGTTAAGGCTGCTGCTGTACAGAAAACAAGCGCCTCTGTTTCCCCGATGCTCTCTCTCTCTCTCTCTCCTCCCTATCTCTCTCTCTCCTCTCTCTCTCTCCTCACTCTCCTCCCCTCTCCAGCATTGTGGGTAAAGGGAATGTAACACACTCTGGTGGATGTGAGAGAGAGAGAGAGAGAGAGAGAGAGAGAGAGAGAGAGAGAGATAGAGAGAGAGAGAGAGAGAGAGAGAGAGAGAGAGAGAGAGGAGAGAGAGAGAGAGAGAGAGAGAGAGAGAGAGAGAGATATGGAGAGAGAGAGAGAGAGAGAGAGAGAGGACACCCAGGAGAAACATGAATGGGGAGGAGGGAGGAGGAAAGGGAAGTGTGAAAAGAGAGTGAACATATAAAAAAAACAGCAAAAGAAACAAGTCCAAATGGGGCCCCAGGCCCCGGGACCATCACGTGGGCCCTGAGCCCTCCCTCTGGGTCGGCCATGTGTGAGGCCTGGCTCCACAGCACAGCTACTCAGAGACACATCAAAGGACCAGCACACACACGCACACACACGCACACACACACACACACACACACACACACACACACACACACACACACACACACACACACACACACACACACACACACACACACACACACACACACACACACACACACACACACACACACACACACACACACACACACACACACACACACACACACACACACACACACACCACCACCCCACCACCACTCCACCACCTCCACCACCACCTCCATCCCCACCTCCACCCCCACCTCCACCACCACCTCCACCTCCACCTCCACCCCCACCTCCACCACCACCTCCACCCCCACCTCTACCACCACCTCCTCTACCACCTCCACCCCCACCTCCACCACCACCTCCTCTACCACCTCCACCTCCACCACCACCACCACCACCACCTCCACCGCCTCCTCCACCACCTCCACCTCCACCTCCACCTCCAAATGGTGATACGTATATTGAGTCCACTCTGGACCCGAGCCTCTCAGACCAGACCTCATCTCCCCCCAGACTTCAGAGAATTCATCTCCAAAACCCCAGACTCTTCTGCTGCAACCACAAGAAGGCCCTGTCCAAGTGCACTGCATCTGGATCTCATCATTAGTCAGAGGGGAGGGGCACAGCGGGAAACATACTGGAAAAAAAATAAACAACCCAAGAAAAGAAAAGAAAAAAGTTCTTCTCCATCTCCAGAAGGGAGCATCTCACGACGTGAGAGAGAGAAACAACTGGAACAACTGTGGAGGAAACCACCCGGGACACCGAGGTTCCTCCAGACTGAAGGGGAACCAGAAGGGAATCAACCGCGTGTGTGTAGCGCCGTCACCTTGTTGGCTTTCTCTGCCCGTTAGTTATGAAATATTTAGTATGGTAACATCTGCAGGACAGGGCTTTACGCCACGAGGTACAGCCAGAGACGGCCTTCAGGAAAATACTACCGACATCAACAAAAACCAACAGAATGATGACAGACAACATTATGTAATACAGTTTTAATTTCCCAGAACTCCAGCTATATATTGACAAGCTGTATTTACCTGGAAAAATTTGCTCCGTTCACTTTGGCGATCCACTTTGGCATGATCCGACCTCATGGTAGCGCTGTGGTTCACAACTAGGAGCCAAACACACCCTTTATAGGCCTATATCACGGCACAGTTGAAAGCCGGAAGTACCCGTTAAATATCGCTGAAGCAGTGTATCCCAAGTTCTGGTTAATGCATTCACCTTGGCATTCACAATGGTGGACAGTTACCGCTGGACAATATCGCTGCATAACCTTCCAAAAGTCGGTCAAGACGATGTGGTTCAACTACTGAATGAACACTCTAGAGTCTACAGTGAAGAAGTCTAAATCCGAATCATACAATTCCCCGACATTGTGTCTTGTGGCTCTATCTGGATATATCGCCATAGAACGAAGGCGATTTAGTGTAGGAGCAGAGGTATGCCTATGTATTTAATATAGGCTATTTATTTGATGGATTTTGATTATTTCAATGTACCTTTTCATTTGCGTGTTAATATGTAGTGTGCAGCTGTATATTTTCTGAAAGGGAATGCCTGTTATTCTTGTGAATATGAGTTGTCTTAAAATAAAAGTGCTTGTGACATACTTGTGGCATTGAGTTAAAACTGAAAATTTGCCAAATTCGTATAAAATACCGATATTCAGATTCAGATTCAGATTCAGATAACTTTATTAATCCCGAGGGAAATTAAGGTGCAACAGTTGACACAGGGGGAATAAATGCACACACAAATATACTAATACCTAAAGCTAAAACTAAATAACAACAAACTAACTAAACAAAACTAGTATAAACTAAATATAACTAAATGAACTCTAAATGAAATCTAAATGTATTGATAGATGAATTGCACAATTTACAGTATTATTACAGTAATACGTAGGTATATACAATACACAACAATACGTATAGTGCAAATTGGCAGTAATAAAATACTAATAAATAACTCTGATGAATACTGAAAAAGTGACATGTGAAAAGTGAAAAGTGAAATTGAATTTACAGTGCAAAATTACAGTGAAAGGAATTTACAGTGCGTTGACCAAAAATAATAATAACAGTGCGTTGGCCTCAGGTCACTGAGTCTCCACTGTCCCTCTCACGAACCGAGGTCGATGAATTATAGAGACTGATGGCCACAGGAAGAAAGGACTTCCTGTGGCTTTCTGTGGTGCACCTGGGTGGAATGAGTCTGTTGCTGAAGGTGCTTCTGTATGAGGTCAGCACCTGATGGAGAGGGTGAGAGTTGTTGTCAAGGATACTACGCAGCTTGCGCAGCATCCTCCTCTCAGACACCACCAACAAGGAGTCCAGCTGGACCCCCAGGACAGCGCCAGCCTTCCTGACGATCCTGCTGATCTTGTTGGCGTCTGCTGACCTCAACCTGCTTCCCCAGCACACAACACCGGAGAGGATGGCACTGGCTACCACCGACTGGTAGAACATCTTCAGCATCGTATTGCAAACGTTGAAGGACCGGAGCCTCCGCAGGAAGTAGAGACGGCTCTGGCCCTTCTTGTAAACAGCATCAGAGTTCTTGGCCCAGACCAGTTTGTTGTCCAGGTGAACTCCCAGGTATTTATATTCCTGAACAACATCTGCGGACACACCCTTGATGGAAATGGGTGTGGGGGTAGATTTCCTCCTGCGGAAGTCCACCACCATCTCCTTCGTCTTGTCTGTGTTGAGCTGCATGTGGTTCAGCTCACACCACTCAACGAAGGAGTCCACGACGCCCCTGTACTCCTCATCGTTTCCCTCGCTGACACAACCAACAACTGCAGAGTCGTCCGAGAACTTCTGCAGATGGCAGGACTCTGAGTTGTACTGGAAGTCTGAGGTGTAAAGGGTGAACAGGAATGGGGAAAGAACCGTTCCCTGTGGAGCACCAGTGCTGCTGACCACAGTGTCAGACACACAGTCCTGCAGTCTGACAAACTGTGGACGACCCGTCAAATAGTCTGTAATCCAGGAAACCAGGGAAGAGTCCACCTTCATCGCCGTCAGCTTACTCCCCAGCAGGGCAGGCCGGATGGTGTTGAACGCACTAGAGAAGTCGAAAAACATGATTCTCACAGTGCTCCCGGGTCTGTCCAAGTGGGCGTAGGCACGATGAAGCAGGAAGATGATGGCGTCCTCCACTCCCAGTTTCGGCTGGTAGGCAAACTGAAGAGGGTCCAGCGATGATCTGACCAGGGGCCGAAGAAGCGACAGGACCAGCCTCTCAAAGGACTTTGACACGTGGGACGTCAGCGCCACCGGTCTGTAGTCGTCAGAGGAGCTGGGACGTGCCTTCTTCGGAACCGGCACCAGGCAGGATGTCTTCCACAGCACAGGGACCCTCTACAGTCTCATGCTCAGGTTGAAGATGTACTGCAGGACTCCACTCAGCTGGGCAGCACATGTTTTGAGGACCCTCGGGCTGACGCCGTCAGGACCAGCAGCCTTGCCTGGATGGAGCCTGCACAGCACTTTCCTCACCTGCTCAGCTGTGAAGGTCTGTGTGCCGTGTGTGGGGGCAGGAAGATATATATATATATATATATATATATATATATATATATATATATATAAGAGATATATATCGTATATCGCGATGCAGCCTAAAAATACCTATGATTTTTGGTCCATATCGCCCAGCCCTACTTGGGACCAGTGCTTTTAATCATACACATTGTTAGCCTATTCCGCCCACTTTTAGAGACGTATATGCTCTCCTTGTCAAATTGCAAACTGCAGACATACGCCTCACCCCTGAGAACATGAAACCAGGGACCTTCATCCTCCTTATCAGCCTCACACAAGACTTGTGGAGGAGTTTGTCTTTGGGGAAATGGTGTAAACTGAGGTAGGGCTGTCTCTGTTTAGACGTTGAGCAGCCGGTTCACTACAATAACAGAGAGGAGGGGAGGGGACAGTTTGTCACGGATCTGGGGTAACTACCGGAAGTAAGAGTGCACTGCTCGGCAATTTTTAACGTTCCGGAAGCAGGAAGTGTGACATAGGCCTCTTGACTCAACTCCACAAATAAAACAAGGAGAGGAACGATGAGATGAGATAAGACCCAACACATGGAACCAAGACGGGGATGAGACCTAGACAGTGACTCGTACGTGCCACCCTGGAAGAGAGACATGGAGTGTGTGTGTGGGGTTGGGAGTGTGTTTGTGTGTGTGTGTGTGTGTGTGTAAGTGTGTTTGTGTGTGTGTGTGTGTGTGTTCCTTTGTGGTTAAATTGTGTATTTCAACACATGTGCAAAAGGAGAAAGAGAGAATGATACAGAGATGAGAGAGCCCAAGAACCAAGCCTGCAGGCATATACAAGTGTGTGTGTGTGTGTCTGTGTATGTATGTGTGTGTGTGTATGTGTGTGTGTGTGTGTGTGTGTGTGTGTGTGTGTGTGTGTGTGTGTGTGTGTTAATGTTAGTATAAGTATTGCAAACTCTCCATTTGAACCAGATGCAGCTGGCGATGGGCCCACACAGCTGAGTTCCTCACACACACGCACACACACGTACACACATACAAACACACACACACACACACACACACACACACACACACACACACACACACACACACACACACACACACACACACACTCACACGCACACACAAACACACACACGCACACACACACACACACACACACACACACACACACACACACACACACACACACACACACACATACACACACACACACACACACACTCACACGCACACACAAATACACACACGCACACACACACAAACACGCACACACACACGCACACACACACACACGCACACACACACACACACACACACACACACACACACACACACACACACACACACACACACACACACACACGCACGCACACACACACACACACACACACACACACACGCACACACACACACACACCACCTGCCGTTGTCCTCTGTCCACCGCCTTCTTCTCATGATCACGTTTAAGTTCTCTGCATAAAAAGCTCAGATCTCTGGTGCTCTCACTTTTCTGTTACCAACTCATGTGTGTGTAAAACTTATACTCATTACATTTGAAGAATAATTACATGCATTCCCTTTTATGAATTCATCCATAACCAAAAGGACAGTTACCAAAAGAGACACCGATAAAAGTTTAGGGTGTAAAAGTAACATTAAGAAAATTACAGACACTCTGGATTTATAAGGACATTAGCACACACACACACACACACACACACACAAACACACACAATCGCCAAGCTCCAAGGTTCCACATGTGGTTTTCTGAGTCAATGAGACGCTACATCTCACGTGACGTTAACGTATCGTGGAGTGAAGCCGGAACGGAGCCACCTCCACATAGCAAGGTGAGCCTGCATGTTTGAATAGAACCAGTCCAATAAACCATGAGGAAGTCAGAGGACCCCCTGAAGTGTTCCCCAAGGGCCCGTCATCCACCCCCTCCCCCCTGCTTCTCTCTGTCCTCAGATGAGGGTTTGCTACATCTAGCCCTCCATCCCTTCTTCTCCTCCTTCTCACCAGCTTACATTATCTTCCCTTGTCCACTAAACCACAAACAGATTTTCTCTCTTGCAGCAGTGCATCTTTTTCTGATAACTGAATTCTGCGTCCGCAAAGTAGTTTCCTGTGGTGCTGGGAAGCTTCAGTGATTTCCATCCCCGTATCCCCGCCACAGATCGGCTGTAACGATATCACACAACACTAAAGTGGAGTCATTGAGGAGCCTCAGAAGCCTCCAAAGAGGCGGCCCGAGGCAACCGTGAGCTCCTCGATGCCGTGAGGAGTTCCTAGGTGTTCTCCGGGAACCAAACTATTAGCCTTGATAATTAAGTGCAGCAAAGAGTGGGAAACGTCTGCATTGAAAGTTCCTGAACTCTAGTTAACTCCTCACTCTCTAATGTTTCCCAGGAAAGAAGCTGGTTCCTAAGAGGAAGTTTGCCGTGATATTAAATGTAAGGGCAGCACTGAGTTTTTTTATTTGACTTTATTGCGGTTAATTGCTATTTCCTCAGCATATGTTACAAATCTAGGAGCAGTCATCGTCAGGCAGACTTAACCTCTTCCTCTCCCCTTGATATCCTCTTTCTACTCCCTCTCTCTCTCTCTCTCTCTCTCTCTCTCTCTCTCTCTCTCTCTCTCCTCTCTCTCTCTCTCTCTCTCTCTCTCTCTCTCTCCTCTCTCTCTCTCCCTTTCCATGTCTGCTTTTTTTCATACCCTCCTCCTCCTACCTTTATGTTTGTACACCCAGACATCTGGCAGAGGGTAATGTGTGTGTATTTACATGTGTGTGTGTGTATACGTGTGTGTGTGTGTGTGTGTGTGTGTGTGT
>CM051008.1:18280268-18292768 GCA_027704905.1 Muraenolepis orangiensis
GACGCACATATTCACGTCTGAATCCTGGTGAATAAGGCTGAGGTTACCGTGACAGCACCAGGGGGAGAGCACAGTATTGAGTAACAGGAAGTTCATGCAGCTCAGTGACCTATCGCAAGCATCTTGCAACATAAAAAAAACCACTTTCAAAAACTCTAACTCATTACTTCCTTCCTGTATCACTGCATGATTCATGAAGTAGCAATAACACACACACTCATAAAGGATGTCTGCAGATAACCACCACTAGTGTGTATGATCGGTGGAATGAGTGTGTGTGTGTGTGTGTGTGTGTGTGTGTGTGTGTGTGTGTGTGTGTGTGTGTGTGTGTGTGTGTGTGTGTGTGGGCGTGCATGACAGCGCCTTCAGGAAGGAGTGTGTGCTTCCAGGATGACCGGCTGTACCTCTCCATCAAACGTGGAGTGTCAATCACTTGAATGAATCACATCCATTGTGATGATGTTATTGCATAGCTGATATTTTCTATGAGAACTGGTTCTGCTCTCGGAGGCTTCTTAGGAAGGAAATGTACTTTTTATGCACTACTAGTTGATTTGTCTGCCGACTAGTCGTTTTCTTGCCTATTTATGTTGAATGCACTTATTGTAAGTGGCTTTTTATTATGTGTCCATGTAAGTGTTCTTTCTGTGATCTAAATCGCAGGACGTCTTACTGCTGGTTATCTAAGTGTCTCACATACGGCTACCACAAACCAGCGCTGCTCGCAACACCTGCATCCCATCTCCATGTCTTGCGTGATGCTAAGCTCTGTTTGACTGTACAGGAGCTAGCTGTCCGGCTAGCCCTGGTTTCCTTTGGTCTCATTTCCTTTAGTCTCTTCCGTCATGTTTTGTATCTCATCCTCTGGGCTGATCCACGAGGGTCTGTTCTTATGGTGGATCTCCAAGCAGTGCAGCTGGAAGTGAGTACAGAACAGGCCCTCGGTTAGAGGAGACGTCAGCGTGTTGAACATGTGGTCGATGGATAGGTTCAAGAAGATGTCAGCGTGTTGAACATGTGGTCGATGGATTCTCCGTCCGCCAGACTGAGGTTCCAGGTTGCCTCGATCATTTGCCCCTAACTAGACGTTGTAAAACGGGCAAAATTGAGGGTCAAAGGCCCCGGACCACCCACACTGGTTAACAGTAGATGTACTGGCCCAGAAGGCATGTTCAGATATATCACCTCAACGCTGTATCCACAGAATTGATGTTGACGTGAGTGTCTTTTCTCAGGTAACATCGTCTCACAGCCTGTCCCTTCTGTTCTGCCTGTGTCTGACACAATTATGATTATTGTTTTACAATTTCCCATTTTTTAATTTCTACACTGCTGCAGGGCTATAGATACACCAATATAATTCAAACAATGCCAACCGGGTGTTTATTCTTAGCCATAACCAAGACTGGTCAATAACTGTGACTTAGACAGAGAAGACAGAGTAAGAAACGAGAGTAAGGATTGAGACAGAAAAGACAGCCCTACTGAACACAACACAATGTGACCTTCTGGGTAGACTTGGAGTTGTGTTTGAATCCCATCAGACAGTGGAGTCATCTGATAGAGATGACTCCACTACGCTAGAAGTCACCTCCCTAACCGCTCAACTGGACGCCTCGAAGGCTGTTTGTTGAGGCCACCGACAGGCGTCAAAGTGACGTTCAAAGTGCTCAGACTGTTCAGACTGTCAGCGCTGTACAGAACCCATTACACCACTGTATGGTCATGTTTCATGTTTCCCAAGGAGAAAAAACAAATCCAAACTGTGTTTAGTCACGATAGCATACTCCAGAAGTGACGCTTCCAAAACTGAACTAGAAGCTAGCCATTAGTTGAATAATAGGCCTTTTCCTCTGCTTAGAAATACAAACTATTCCATTGAGATGACCTGTGCTTAACTCAATGCAGTTGAAATAGCTGACTATTTGAAGCTTCGACTGGTTGGCTCACCTCAAAACCTCTTTTATTTTTCCATTTAAGCAGATCAACATGGCTCTGTCTCTTCTTCCAAAACAGTGGCCAAGAACAAAAAATCTGAAACTAAATATTACTAAATATTGTCTTGAATGCTTCTCTGCTAGTACGTCCTTTACTGTTCACCTCCTGTTGACTCACCATTTTTAGATGTTGGACAAACACGGGAGGGACTTCTTGCATTGTAGCCCAAGCCAAAGAAACTAATAGGGTCTACATTGAAATGCAAAGGTCTGGAATAACTGATGAATACAATGTGGATTAGTGCCGGATTTGATTGCTTTGGAGGAGCGGGGAGATCGGATGACAAAGGGATGATTAATGACCCTGGAGGACAAACATGTGGGAATGAATTGGACTACCAACATATTCCTCATATAACCATAAGAACATAGAACATTCAGGGGCTTTGAAGCCCCCAGTGGAATTCCTTTTGTATGACAGAAATAGAAACACACTCTACTTTGAAAGGAAAGTGCAATATTTCATATCAGAAGATTCAATTAAAATGTCATCAAATCCAAATTGTTCAGAGTTCCATTGTGTACACAGTTGTGTGGCACTATTGTACCATCAAATCAAATGTTATACTTTTCATCAATCATAATTAACATCGTGTTGTGTTTTATGTTTTTAACCTGTTGTTTCCTCTGAAATGTATTCATGTATCTATGTACCAAATTATTTTAATATTGTTAAGTGTCTTTGAGTTTGTTGTATTTTTTTGCATTAAAAATATATGTATTATTATTATTATTACTATTGTTACTAAAGTACGTGTCCAAAATGTGCTAGTTACCGGGGTCCAAGTTCCCAGTAAAAGAGCTGTTCTGTATTTGAAACCCGATCATTCATTGAATGAGGATGTGGCTGTTCTGTGGAACTGATCTGTGGCGGAGGGGAATCCATGGGTGTGTCATCGGTGTATGTGTGCTTATCCTCATTCTGTGTAACTGACCTTATTTGACTTGGTGGTGACACTGTGCTGAGTGTGGTGGGGAAATAGTGGATGTATTACATATTCCATATTTCTTCATGCCGGTAAGTGAGAGTGAATAATGTTGTGTGTGTGTGTGTTGGGGTTTCATGCTGACCACCTACGATTCGGCATGTAGACAGGTTGGACTTCCCTGTCTTTCCAGTGGAACTGGCTCTGCTCACCTCCTCTGAATCAGACGTGGCAAATGGAAAGATTTGGGATCATCTTCGTCCCTCTTGAGAAAGAAAAGGACGAAGAGGCCACTCAAATAAGGCAGCCTCATGGCGGAAAGTTTCATACTTTGGGTGGTAGAAGATGACCTCAGGAGTTGGTGTGTAGCAGAAAGACATTTACATTTAGGGCATTTGGCAGACGCTTTTATCCAAAGCGACTTACAAGGTGTACATTAGTTGAAGCAGACAATAGCATAAAACTGGGGTACGCAAACATAAAAATACAGCAGTTCACAAGTATTCATATTAACAAGATGAATAACACAATTTCGTACTGCTAGGTCACCTGCTTAAGTAGCTGTGATAAGAGCGTGTTATCAACATTAAGGATATACACTTGCTAACATATACAACATGCTAAGAGCTATTAATGTCAGGACTTAAGCAAGTTTAGGGGTTTCACAAAGGAGAAGGAGGGTTCAAGGAGAGTCCAGGTGGACTCTGAACAGGTGGGTCTTGAGTCTCTTGCGGAAGCTGGTGAGGGACTCTGCCGTCCTGACATGAGACGGGAGTTCATTCCACCACTGTGGAGCCAGAGCCGTGAAGAGCTGGGTCTTGGACGAGCGATGTTTGGTTGACATTAGTGAAGGTCGAACAAGTCGCCTGGCAGAAGTTGAGCGGAGCGCTCTGGCTGGGATGTAGGGTTTGACCAACGCCTGGAGGTAGGCTGGGGCAGTTCCATTGACTGCCCTAAAGGTCAGCACCAGAGTCTTGAATTTGATGCGAGCATTTACCGGAAGCCAGTGGAGATCGCGGAAGAGAGGGGTCACGTGGGAGAATTTCGGTAGGTTGAATACCAGGCGTGCTGCTGCGTTCTGGATGCGTTGGAGGGGCTTGGTTGCAGAGGCGGGGAGTCCCGCCAGGAGAGAGTTGCAGTAGTCGAGGCGGGTGATGACGAGCGCTTGGACCAGGATCTGCGCCGCTTCACGTGTGAGGAAGGGCCGGATCCTGCGGATGTTGTAGAGGGCAATTCTGCAAGATCGGGCCACCGCGGTGACGTTGGCATTGCAGGACAGCTGGTCATCTACCACCACACCAAGGTCTCTTGTTGTGGTTGAGGGGGAGACTTGGGTGTTCTCGATGGTGACCAGTAGGTCCATCTGAGGGCAGTCTTTCCCCGGTATGAAGAGGAGCTCAGTCTTGTCAAGGTTGAGCTTCAGGTGGTTGGCGGCTGTCCATCTGCTGATGTCGGCCAGGCATTTAGAGATGCGTGTTGCTATTTGGGTTTCTGAGGGGGGAAAGGAGAGAAACAGTTGAGTGTCATCTGCATAGCAGTGATAGGAGAAGCCATGAGATGTGATTACAGAGCCTAGCGATTTAGTGTAAAGAGAAAACAGAAGGGGTCCCAATACTGAGCCTTGAGGGACTCCGGTGTCCAGGGTGCAGGGTCTGGACAGGGAACCGTTCCATGTGACCTGATAAGTGCGATCTGCAAGGTAGGAGGTGAACCAGGATAACGCAGTTCCAGCGATTCCAAGCTCGGCGAGAGTGGAGAGGAGGATCTGGTGGTTCACTGTGTCGAACGCCGCAGACAGGTCGAGAAGGATCAGTACCGATGAGAGGGACGAGCTTCTGGCATCACGAAGAGACTCTGTCACTGCGAGCAGTGCCGTCTCCGTGGAGTGCGCAGCCTTGAAGCCTGACTGGTGAGGGTCGAGGAGGTTGTTCTGGGAGAGATAGGAAGAAAGTTGTGAGGAGACAGCCCGTTCAAGGGTTTTGGACAGGAATGATAGGAGAGATACCGGTCTGTAGTTTTGGACATCAGTGGTGTCTAGGGATGGTTTCTTGAGGAGCGGCTTGATTCTGGCAGTCTTGAAGGCTGCCGGAAACAGGCCTGCCTCAAGGGAGATGTTGATTTGGGATGTAAGGAAGGGAAGGATATCGCCCGAGATGTCCTGGAGAAGAGAGGAAGGGATTGGGTCGAGGGGGCAGGTGGTAGGGTGGTTAGATGTCACCAGTTTGTTAACTTCATCAGGGGAGAGGGGGTTGAAACAGGTAAGGTTAGTGGGGGTGGGAGAAGAGGGAGGGAGGAAAGCGGTGGGGGTGAAGGAGGAGGTAATGTCGTTCACCTTCTTCGTAAAGAAGGTGACAAAGTCATCAGCTGAGAGGGAGGAGGGAGGGGGAGGGGAGGGGGGGTTGAGGAGGGAAGAGAACATGGAGAAAAGTTTCCTTGGGTTAGAGGCAGAAGAGTTGATTTTTGTACGGTAGAAGGCAGATTTAGCAGCCGATACCGTGGAGGTGAAGCCAGCGAGGAGACGGAGGTAGTGAGCGAGGTCATCAGAGGAGTCAGATTTCCTCCATTTTCTCTCGGCCGCCCGTAGCTCTGCTCTACGAGCCCGCAGAGGTTCGGACAGCCAAGGAGGTGGAGGAGAGGCTCGTGCTGGTCTGGAGGTGAGAGGACAGAGAGAGTCGAAGGAGGAGGAGAGAGAGGAAGTCAGAGTGGAGGAGGCTTCCTCTACCGACAAGAGAGAGAATTGTTGGGGGGATGGTAGTGAGGATAGGACAGATGCGGAGAAAGAAGAGGGAGAGAGAGTTTTCAGGTTACTACGGAAGGTAACAATGTGGGGAGTAGTGGGTAGGGAGGTGGGGGATTTGAGAGGGAGAGAGAAAGCAACAAAATGGTGATCAGAGACAGGGAGGGGTGTGACAGAGATCACCAAGGTGGTACAGGATCTTGTGAAGACAAGATCCAGTTGGTTCCCAGCTCTGTGGGTAGGGGGAGAAGGAGTGAGTGTTAGACCGAATATGGCAAAAAAGTTAATGAATTCAGGAGATTGTAACTTATCCGACTGGATGTTGAAGTCACCCAGAACCACGAGTGGGGTGCCGTCCTCAGGAAAGCAGCTGAGGAGGGTGTCCATCTCGTCAAAGAAGTCACCAAGAGGGCCCGGTGGTCGGTAGATTACGGCAATGTTGAGCCTAGTTGATAACTAGATGGTAACAGGAACAGCATGAGTACCTGATATGACCAGTTTGGAGAGACTAGGAGTCCCGTTCCTCCACCACGCCCAGAGGGTCGGGGGGTGTGGGTGAAGGAGTAGGTCGCGGAGAGAGCAGCTGCGGTAGCCGTGTTCTCAGGGGTGATCCAGGTCTCGGTGAGAGCCAGGAAGTGGAGAGACTGGAGTGCGGCGTAGGCCAGAATGGTTTCAGTCTTCTTGACCGACGATTGGCAATTCCAGAGTCCCCCTTTCACCACAAGATCTGTGAAGGTAGAAATGGTAGGATAGAGGAGATTGGAAGGGTTGCGGCGTCGAGAGGGAGAGCCTCGATGCCATCTATTGCGGGAGGATGTCCAGACTACAATGGAATGACGACACATAGCAAGGGTAGGAGGACTGGATTTGACTAACTCCCTAGACAGACTCCTGTAGAACGACTCCTTGGTCTTTGTTCTGGGTCTTGTTCTGGGACTCCTGTAGAACGACTCCTTGGTCTTTGTTCTGGGTCTTGTTCTGGGACTCCTGTAGAACGACTCCTTGGTCTTTGTTCTGGGTCTTAGTTCCTGGGGCCTGACGCTAAATGCTGACGCTAACAAACTACTTCTATGTTAATAGCCTATGCGATAGGGAGGGAGGCTCATGCCGGGTTAGGCTCCTCCCTGTCGTTAACTCTATTGACTATGGCTGTATGGGCCAGACTGGGTGATTATCTTAGCACAACAATAGGCCTGTACACCTCACTTACTATGTACAGGTAACTAGCTTTGAGAAAAAGGTTCTACAATTTTAAATTTTGTTTTACATTTTACATTTTGTTCTTGAAGCAGGCTACATAGTATTCTGCTGTGGGTAAGTAGACATAAGATTTATTGTTGTTCTTAGTATTTGTGTTGATAAAATTGTAGAACCTTTTTCTCAAAGCTAGTTACCTGTACATAGTAAGTGAGGTGTACAGGCTTATTGTTGTGCTAAGATAATCACCCAGTCTGGCCCATACAGCCATAGTCAATAGAGTTAACGACAGGGAGGAGCCTAACCCTGCATGTTGAGACCCCTGCATGAAAGACCCAGAGCCTCTTTCGTTGTGGTGACAGGGTGAGGCTCTGCCCGTGGACAGAGACAGGGGTCCCATCTTGAAGTTCTTAGGGGTGTAGGAGAGACATTTAAACCCGAGTAATATTTCCTCCATCGTGGAACGATTATACGTGTGGAAATCGTGAGTGTTTTGATTACGGCGGTGCCGGACTTCCCTGGAAGCGCAGATCGGCGCTAAGAGATGTTGTTTCAGTCGTCCACACTGGACTGAGGTTCCCCTTGTTCTCCGCTGTCATTAAAAGTCTGTGATTACCCTCTCGCAAGGGTCACGACCCCTCACCCTCCGTCCCCATGGAAGCCCTTCATCAACACCACCCACTCCGCCCAACACCAATTACCTTTCACAAGTGAGCCGGTTCTACCCAATTACACCAAAGGTTCCAGCTGGCCAATCGCAATGAAAGGCGAGCAGAAGAGTCTCCGGTTGCGTACCGGCAGACCCTTTCAGTCACAGCAAGTTTACCCTCACCGTGGAATTGGTTGTGACCCGAGAGGTTAGCCCAGTGCCTGAAGGTGCTACTTCACAGTTGGAACCCCCCCTGTGTGAGTGCCATCGCTAGTTAACACCATACTCGTTCAGTTCCCTCTATTATGGGATGCTCTCTGTGTAACTAGAGACATTGGGCCAATAGCTAATTGGGTTAAAACTGGGTTTAAAGAAATGCACAGCTTCACATGGGTCTTTCTCTTCACTACCTTTGATGGCTTTGAGCCTGAGAACACACAGGATGACCTGTTGAAGCACCAGGGAGGAACATGAGGATTGAGCGCCATCTAAAAAGAGAATGGAGTTGTTAGCGGGGCAGGAGATGAGAGGACCTCAGGACCAACAAGCTCCATGTTCATCCATCTGTGGCCCAGGGTCTCTTAGGGAAGCCAGAGCGCTGTGTCTCGGATGGCCAGTGTTTTTTTTGGGGAATGAATGTTTTCTGAGGAATGAAATATTCTTCATTCTTGTTTTCATGTTTATTCAAGATTCAAGATTTGTAATTGCCAAATGCAGCAAGTACAATGGAATGCTTACTCCCCATTACCTCCTGCAGTATCTGTGTGTGTGTGTGTGTGTGTGTGTGTGTGTGTGTGTCTGTGTCTGTGTCTGTGTATGTGCGTGCATTTGTTTGCCAGTTGGCACTCATGCATTACAGTTGTAAAAGCCTTATGTATCCTTATGTATATCATGTTTAAGCATGTCAACATGTGTTCCGCATTATACAAGGGGTGCAGGGATACTAAAGACAGAGGAGATTCCTAACAACAAACCCTCTGCCCCTGGTGGTTCCCCTCCCCGAGGAAGAAGACCAGAGAGTGATCAATAGGACATGCAAATGCATGTTCATGTCATTCACAAGACAGACAGGGACAGGGTCAATAATGTGACAGCGGCACATTGAGATCAGCAGATCACTTTGATGGATGATGGAGCCCAGACGGAGCCGGCCCAGCCGACCATCAGGGCAAGGCGGACCCCAGACATGTGTCTCCCATTCACAAAGAGACAAAGACAGCGAGCGCAAGCTAAGCAAGGGGCATGGAGCAAGGGGCATGTCTCAGTCCCACCCTGTGACCAGAGGAGCCTCCTCTCAACCACCCTGAGGGAGGCTGTGCTGCTTGTTTCCGGGATGCATCGGGGGATCTACAGGGGATCTACAGGGGATCTACAGGGGATCTACTGGGGATCTACAGGGGATCAACAGGGGATCTACTGGGGATCTACAGGGGATCATCAGGGGATCTACAGGGGATCTACAGGGGATCAACAGGGACCAGGGGATCTACAGGGGATCTACGGGGGATCTACAGGGGATCTACAGGGGATCTACTGGGGATCATCAGGGGATCTACTGGGGATCTACTGGGGGTCTACAGGGAATCTACATGGGACCATGGGATCTACTGGGGATCTACTGAGGATCAATATGGGATCTACTGGGGATCGACATGGGATCTACTGGGGATCTACAGTGGATCTACATGGGATCTACTGGGATCTACTGGGGATCTACATGGGATATACATGGGATCAGGGGATCTACAGGGGATCTTCAGTGGATCTACATGGGATCTACAGGGGATCTACAGGGGATCTACAGGGATGATTGGTTGTTCTGCGCATCCTCCGGGGACCAGAGTGTCACCTAGGTTGCCTGCTTCCTCACAGTGGTCACTAAGCATCAGCGTAATGGTTTGCTGGTGAATAGTGACCACTTGATAGCTGAAGATATAGCATCATATAGCCCTTCCATTAAACCATGCCAATGTATCAAAATGTAATTTAAATTCAGATTCAAAAAACTTCTATCGTCTATCACATGATGAAAGTAAATGATCTTTGGTTACATCCATCCATTAAAAATAAGATTCATAACTATAAATGACATTAAAACAGAAACAATCCCGTACATATATACCAGCAGCTTTACATAGCTGCCATCTGGTGAATGTTTCCTCACTACAAAGATTCTATGTTGACTTATTGGTCAATCATATAAGTAATTACAATATATTTGTAAATCAAAATATATTCAGTGTTATTTTGTAAAGTAAGTCGAACCATAGGTTCAGGTGAAGGTCGACCATCTATTAATAGACATGACTTTTACCAATCAATTTCATCAGACACACACACACACACATACACACACACATGCAATATAAGCAGCCAAAGCAAATATTCTCATTAAAGTAAATCTACAATCCATCTACAATGGATGTACAATTGTTCTGAACATGTTAGGATCAGCACATGTTGTTGTCCTGTTGTGGGAGAGACATGTTGTTGGGAACTTGTCTCCTGACTACCTGGCCATAATAAAGTCATGGCAAGCCTCCATTTATACGGGGAACAAAGCAACACAGAGCCTGACTGGGTGAGAGGGGACATGATGAAGATATTATTAGGGACGGAGACGGAGGCTAATCTGCCTCGGAGTAGATTACAGTCAGGACCTTCTGTGTCCTTTACACGTGGTCCAACATCACTTTGTTAAGTCCTTACTTATGACGTTCTATTTATAACAAGAAAGACATAACTACAGAACTGGGCTCGTAAATGAGTGCATAACTGCTCTGGACAAGCATGTTTGTTTCTAGAAACACGGTCATGCAGCACAATCATGGAATATGGTGTGAGTCCAGTTCTGATGCACCTATTGGTCTCACTCTCAATGAAAAACAGTGGAATGTCCTTATGAGGATAAGAAAACTCCAGAAAGATGTCCGCTATCCCAGTCTTTCCCTCTTCCTACCTCCTCCCTCTCCTTCTCCCTCAGTCCTGAGGAGAGGTTCAGTTCTTGGAGACTTGATGAGATGAAATGCACTTTTGTTGTTCTCTTACCTTCCTTTGTTGAAACACACTATTGTAAGTCTCTTTGGAGAAAAGTATCTGCTAAATGACTGTAATGTAATGTATTGTAATGTATTGTAATGTATTGTAATGTAATGTAATGTATTGTATTGTAATGTAGGAGCTGATTGAACTTGGACGTAACACACAGCTGAAGGAAGCCACTGTGTGTGTGACAACTCACTACGGTGAGAGGAAGGGTTACTCACCTCCTCTCCTCTTCCTCCCTGGGTCACTCATCTGTCTGAGAGGGAATGTGTGTGTGCGTGTGTGTGTACGTGTGTGTGTGTGTGTGTGTGTGTGTGTGTGTGTGTGTGTGTGCGCGTGTGTGTGTGTGTGTGTGTGTGTGTGTGTGTGTACGTGTGTGTGTGTGTGTGTGTGTGTGTGTGTGTGTGTGTGTGTGTGTGTGTGTGTGTGTGTGTGTGTGTGTGTGTGTGTGTGCCATGTTGTTTCACGCATCAGATAGCAGAGAAATGATGGGAGTGGAAGCTGTGTAATTTCTTAAAACATGTTTTGGGAGGTAATTGAATAATTATCGTTATTTAGTTGTCATCATTTAAACTGATATACAATTAACCATTTCAGTTCATACTGTAAATAAGGATATATATAAATACTATATATCCTTATCCTTATCCTTATGTTATACCTACTGGTATAACATAAGGATAAGGATATATAGTATTTATATATATATATAAATACTATATAGATATATAGATTTATATATGACAATAAACTTGACTTGACTTGACTTGATATGTATAAACTATATATATATATATATATAGGAAAGTTCAACACTTATATATATCCTTATCTTATCCTTCTTATATGTATACTAAATACATATACATATCTCCACAGAGAAGCAATTCTGCACACAACATTCCTCTTCCGTCATGGCGATGATGAGGACTTCCCAGGTCGTCCAACCCACTGACTCATCGGAGCCAAAGCCTCTGTATTAGCCTTCCGTGTGTTTGCCCGTAACCCGGCAGACGGAGCGGATGGATGACATCTCCAGTAAATCCGCCGGCTTCGCGTAACGCCTCGTATCAGGGCGAGATAGCACCTCCGCATACCCGCCGGCCCGGGGCCCCTCCGGCCAGAGACGTGTGAGGAGTGTGGGGCCGAACGGCGGGGCCGGGGATGCTGTCCGTGACGGAGCTCCGGAACATTAACATTCTAAACAACTGGGGCCCCGCCCGGGTCCTCCCGCCTCCGGGAGACAGAGGGTGGCCTTATTCTGGAGGGAGTGTGGAGCAGCTGGACACACACCCGCTCTCTCTCTCTCTCTCTCTCTCTCTCTCTCTCTCTCTCTCTCTCTCTCTCTCTCTCTCTCTCTCTCTCTCTCTCTCTCTCTCTCTCTCTCTCTCTCTCTCTCTCTCTCTCTCTCTCTCTCTCTCTCTCTCTCTCTCTCTCTCACACACAACATCTGCGTGACACACTCATACATACACAAATAATTGTAATTCTCACAGCTGGAGGTTCCGATTTGCTCTTTAGGATTTCAGCAGCGGAATTGCCATTCAGCTTATGGCTTTGTGTAATGTATATTTTAAATTTTTAAATATACAATAATTTAATTATTGTATATTTATCACATGATTGACTTATTACGTATTTTTTGTCCATTATTGCCATAAACAATAAAGTTAAATAAATAAATGAGAATTGTCTTGGAATGATAATTGTTATCATTCTATATATTTTATATTACAAAAGTAAAAGCAAACTGTTGATGGAAAAGGGATTCTGTGGAAGTGGAGGGTGTAGCTTGTGAGTAGCTGTAAGGGGGGTGGAGGGTGTAGCTTGTGAGTAGCTGTAAGGGGGGTGGAGGGTGTAGCTTGTGAGTAGCTGTAAGGGGGGTGGAGGGTGTAGCTTGTGAGTAGCTGTAAGGGGGGTGGAGGGTGTAGCTTGTGAGTAGCTGTAAG
>CM051008.1:18297768-18322768 GCA_027704905.1 Muraenolepis orangiensis
TAATGTAATGTAATGTGATGTGATGTAATGTAATGTAATGTAATGTAATGTGATGTAATGTAATGTGATGTAATGTAATGTGATGTGATGTAATTTAATGTAATGTAATGTAATGTAATGTAATGTAATGTGATGTGATGTGATGTAATTTAATGTAATGTATTGTAATGTTATGTGATGTAATTTAATGTGATGTAATTTAATGTAATGTGCTGGAAAGGAGGGTTCGACCGATGGTGGAACCTCAGATTGAAGAGGAACAATGCGGATTCCGCCCTGGTCGTGGAACAACGGACCAGCTTTTCACTCTCCAAGGATCCTGGAGGGGGCGTGGGGCCCATCCGGTCTACATGTGTTTTGTGGATTTGGAGAAGGCATATGACCGGGTCCCTCGGGAAATACTGTGGGGGGAGCTGTGGGAGTATGGGGTGCGGGGGTCACTGTTGAGGGCCATCCAATCTCTCTACTCCCAAAGCGAGAGCTGTGTCCGGATTCTCGGTAGTAAGTCAGGCCTGTTCTCAGTGGGTGTTGGCCTCCGCCAGGGCTGCGCTTTGTCACCCATCCTGTTTGTGATTTTCATGGACAGGATTTCAAGGCGTAGTCATGGAGGGGAGGGGTTTCAGTATGGTGGGCTCAGAATTGAATCTCTGCTGTTTGCAGATGATGTGGTCCTGTTTGCGTCATCAGTATGTGACCTTCAGCACTCACTGGATCGGTTTGCAGCAGAATGTGAAGCGGCTGGGATGAGGATCAGCATCTCCAAATCTGAGGCCATGGTTCTCATCAGGTGGATCTTCTACTCCAAGTAGGGAGGGAGTCCTTACCCCAAGTGAAGGAGTTCAAGTATCTCGGGGTCTTGTTCTCGAGTGAGGGGAGGATGGAGCGTGAGATTGACAGGGGAATAGGTGCAGCGGGAGCGGTATTGGGTGCACTTTGGCGCACCGTTGTAACCAAAAGAGAGCTGAGCCAGAAGGCAAAGCTCTCGATCTACCGATCAGTCTTCGTTCCTACCCTCACCTATGGCCATGAACAATGGGTAATGACCGAAAGGACGAGATCGAGAATACAAGCGGCCAAAATGATTTTCCTCAGGAGGGTGGCTGGTATCTCCCTGAGGGATAGGGTGAGAAGCTCAGTCACTCGTGAGAGACTCGGAGTAGAGCCGCTGCTCCTTCACGTAGAAAGGAGCCAGTTGAGGTGGTTCATCTAGTAGGGATGCTACCTGGTCGCCTCCCGAGGGAGGTTTTCCAGGCTCATCCAACTGGGAAGAGACCATGGGGCAGACCGAGGTACAGGTGGGAAGAGACCACGGGGCAGACCGAGGTACAGGTGGGAAGAGACCACGGGGCAGACCGAGGTACAGGTGGGAAGAGACCATGGGGCAGACCGAGGTCCAGGTGGGAAGAGACCACGGGGCAGACCGAGGTACAGGTGGGAAGAGACCACGGGGCAGACCAAGGTACAGGTGGGAGGAGACCACGGGGCAGACCGAGGTACAGGTGGGGTGATTACATCTCCACACTGGCCTGGGAACGCCTCGGTATCCCCCAGTCAGAGCTGGTCCATGTTGTCAGGGAGAGGGAAGTTTGGAGTCCCCTGCTGGAGCTGCTACCTCCGTGACCCGACTACGGATAAGCGGGAGAAGATGGATGGATGTAGTGTAATGTAATGTAATGTAATGTGATGTAATGTGATGTAATGTGATGTAATGTGATGTGATGTGATGTAATGTAATGTAATGTGATGTGATGTATTGTGATAATGATGTAGTGGCAAGTGCACCCAAATACACATAACCACAAACACATACACACTCACACACACACACACACACACACACACACACACACACACACACACACACACCCAGACACACACTCAGACCCACACACATATAGGCATGCATTCGCACACAAATTCACATTAACACACAGAGAGAGAGACAGAGAGAGAGAGAGAGAGAGAGAGAGAGAGAGAGAGAGAGAGAGAGAGAGAGAGAGAGAGAGAGAGAGAGAGAGAGAGAGAGAGAGAGAGAGAGAGAGAGAGAGAGACAGAGAGAGAGAGACAGAGAGAGAGAGAGAGACAGAGAGAGAGAGAGAGAAAGTGTTAACACTCAACACTGTGCTTGGCTTTGTGTGTTGTTATAACTTTGATCCCAAACCAAACACTGATGTCTCCGCCAATTCTATTTCTCACTCCGTCTGGAAATATGCTTTAATGTCACGACATGCGCTAAACACCTGCTCTTAGTTAAGTAACGCAGCACAAGATGTGGGATGTGGTTCTTTATGGTGCTCTCAGACCTGAGGAGAGACAAGGCTCATTAGAACTGGAGCAGTCCACTTCTCCCAGGATGGGATGTGTGGAATGCAGAGAATTAATTTCACCACAGGGAAGAATGAAGTCTAATGTCTCCTTCTTCTTCTCCTTGTTGTTGTTGTTGTTGTTGTTGTTGTTGTTGTTGTTGTTGTTGTTGTTGTTGTTGTTGTTGTTGTTGTTGTTGTTGTTCTTCGTTCTTCTTCTTCTTCTTGTTGTTGCTTCTTCTTCTTCTTCTTCTTCTTCTTCTTCTTCTTCTTCTTCTTCTTCTATGGAACGGCCGTAGTTTGGCGCATTAGGAATGCAAACAGTAAATGTTTGGAAAGCCAATTACCGTGAGTGAGTGTGTGTGTGTGTGTGTGTGTGTGTGTGTGTGTGTGTGTGTGTGTGTGTGTGAGAGTGTGTGTGTGTGAGAGAGAGTGTGTGTGTGTGTGTGTGTGTGTGTGTGTGTGTGTGTGTGTGTGTGTGTGTGTGTGTGTGTGTGTGTGTGTGTGTGTGTGTGTGTGTGTGTGTGTGTGTGTGTGTGTGTGTGTGTGTGAGAGTGTGTGTGTGTGTGTCAAGCTCATGAGTTGCGTGTGGTGTGTTTTAGAGCTAGAAGTAGTAGTCAGGGTCGAGGGTCTGGGCAAATAAAGGGAGGTTAAAGCATGGAGATTGAAGGGGTGAGGATGAAAGGATGCGATGTTTGAGGGACTTGAGCTGCGGACAGGAAGGAGTCTTGCGGGGGAGGGAGGAGGGAGAGAGGGAGCGATGGAGCTGTGACCAAACATACATTGAGACCGAAAGTCAACAGCAAACAAAAGACGCCCTGCTCTGTTTGTCCCCTCCACGACTCTTTGCTTGGTCTGCTCGAGGAATGCAGAGACTCGCCCTCCCCTCCCCTCCCATCACCCTTCTATCTCTCTCTCTCTCTTTCTCTCTCTCTCCCCCCCAACTATATCTCTCTTCCCCCCCCCCCCACACTCTATCTCTCTCTCCTTCTCCACTCTGTCTCTGTCTCTGTCTCCCCCCTCCCATCAACAGCCTTGGATGGAACAGTCGTGGGAGGATGGATGTGTGATGGATGTGTGATGGACGGGTGTAAGTGTGTGTGGTTGACCGTGGATACGTGTTTGTTTCTGTGTGTGTGTGTGTGTGTGTCTGTGTGTGTTTACCCATACTGCCTGTCTCCTCATCCTCCGTTGGCGGTCTGCTCCGCCATTCTGAGCGCAAACTCACGAGAGAGTTTGTGTCTGTTTGTCTGTCGTGTTTTTATGACATAAAACATGTGAGACTAATCTGCAACAGATGTCCAAAAAAATCCTCCTCAGATGGTCGCGGCGGGACCGCTGTACAAACAGCTGTGACGCCAGAGCTTGTGTTCCGTGTGACCACGTGTGTCGTAGGTTTCCGTGTTACGTAAGCTGCATCAGAGTCGTGACGTGAGCTCCCTCAGACACCCGGAGGGATGTCTGAGGGTGACTCAGGCTCTCTGCTGCTCTCTCCTCCTGATTGTTTAACCACATGACTTTCACAAGACACACACTTTAGGATGTGTACACACATGTATGTCAATATAGCTTCGAGTTACCTAGCCTAGAACATGGAGTTAAGAAATACAACACAAGCTAGTAAAAAAGAAAACTGGTAACATGTGCAACACAATGTATTTGTTATTAATTGTATGTTTTATGTTGTGTATGTGTGTATGTGTGTGTGTGTGTGTGTGTGTGTGTGTGTGTGTGTGTGTGTGTGTGTGTGTGTGTATGTGTGTGTGTGTGTGTGTGTGTGTGTGGTGTGTGTGTGTGGTGTGCGTGCGTGCATGCACATGCTCTCTCTCTCTATGTCTGGGTGTGTGTGTGTGTGTGTGTGTGTGTGTGTGTGTGTGTGTGTGTGTGTGTGTGTGTGTGTGTGTGTGTGGGTGTGTGTATGTGTGTGGCATGTGTTTAATTAAAATATTTTAGTGGTGATGTGGAATTTATCAACAAAGCCATTTGTAAAAATAGCATTCAGTCACATGCTGTTAACGTCTTTAACAAAGGCACCTCCTTGCATGCCAGATCACTGCCATGAAAAGCTGTCATCGTTCCAAAAATTCAAATAATTCCATTCACAAAATATCAGCGTGTGTACATGACCTTTATGTGTGTCCTGCATGTGATGGAAACATGTGGTTCTCTGTTGAGCCACAGAATAAACAACAGTCTCCAGTATCCAGATGAAGTTCTGGATTGAGGCCTCATTCACCTGAGCCTACTGGGGGTTCTGCCCATGAGTCAACAGGGTTACCTGTGGCCTCGGCCAATCAAATCCAAATGCATCCACAATGCCCCAGAGAGGGCGCGGCAACGAGCCATACCTGAGTGAGTCAGTGCTTGGTATTTTCCACGTCTCCCGCGCCACGTGGCTAACATGAGACAGGTGTGACATCAGCCAGGTGTGACATCAGCCAGGTGTGACATCAGCCAGGTGTGACACACACGTGTTCTATCTCCTCCCTCCGCGTATACCTTCTCAATGTATCATTGAGAAGATGAACACGTGGTTCTTCAGTGTAGATTTTGAAGTGTTTTCTTCTCCCTCCTCTGGGTTTTCCAGCAACAACGACACCAACATCTGTTTCGCTTTGACCATTCGATACACCGGAGATTTTAAACAGGTGGTTTTAGCGTTTATATGCAGTGGAATCATGAGTGGAAGGCGGTTGAGTTTTGTTCCACCAATTGAATCCTCCTGATGATAAACTATACACCAAACTGTGACTCTAACCGTCAGTCATTGATCAAGAAGTGAAGTGAGGACCTACAGAGCGAGGGGCCAGCAGGGTTCACAGGAAGCCACGGGACGCCCACCTTCACTTCATTTAAGTTTTTGTTCACCTCTGATTCTATTTGCAGCGGGACTCAGGGATCCGTGGATATACCGGTTCTCCTGTGGAGGACAGAGCGATGAGAGCAGAGGAAGTTGATTCTCAGATTCTCAGGTTGAGTTCAAATGCATAATTCCCGTTAAACACACAAACGTTTAGAGTTTTTGATGTTTCCGATGGCAGACGTGTCTCGTCAGGTGCTCACGTACGGCTTCATTGTCCGTAGAATGGTCTTACCGGCTTGAGGGGATGACGAAGTTTTGTAATTATTGAATAATTAAGTGTAATAAATACAAGATGATGTGCAAGTCCCTGCAAGAAGCGATGCTGGGTTCACGCTGTGTGAGACCCGCTGCAGACCAACAGACCAACGCTGGGCTCCCTTCAGGGAAACAGCACAGCTTCCAAGATTACTTGAATTAAGTCTTTCTCCCTAAGCCTGTGCAGTGTGTGCTTATATAGGTGTGTGTGTGTGTGTGTGTGTGTGTGTGTGTGTGTGTGTGTGTGTGTGTGTGTGCGTGTGCGTGTGTGTGTGTGTGTGTGATGTGTGTGTGAGATTTGTGTGCGTGCGTGTGTGTGTGTGCGTGCGTGTTGGTGTGAATGTATGTGTGTATGTGTGTGTGTGTGTTGTGTATGTGTGTTGAGGAAAGCGGATGGAAAGACAGAGCGCTGTCATCAATAAGCCAAAGAGCTCCTCATTAGCAGAACTAGCGGAGTTACCTGATCTGAACATAGATCAAAGCTGTCTTGGTTTTCACTCAACACATTCCCTCTGATGTTGATATTTTAGGGATAGAGTTAAACGCTGTGTGTGTATGTGTGTGTGGCTGTGTGTCTGTGAGAACTCAAACACACACACACACACACACACACACACACACACATGTGCATGCAGGCATATATACACCACAACCCATACACATGCATGTGAATTGCAGAAAAGCACTTCACCCAAATCCCCCCAAATCTCCGCCCCCTTCAGGGCGAAGCAATTTAGTTGAATTGCTGCCGGGGGGGAAATCTCCAGCTGTACAAATGGAGAACAGGACGTATGGAAACAAAAGCTGCTCTAACACTCTCTGACCACTTCACAAGGGAGGCAACCGGGCCTCTCCGGGACTCCAATAAAGATTCGGAGACTTGAAAAGCACCCGCTCTCTGGTCTCTCGTCCAAGTATTTCCGCATCGCACACAAAGAATTTAGAGAGGAAACAAAAAAAAGATAGAGATTCCGAGGGAGGACTTGTGGCGCTAACCTGCTCAATGGGGGTTCCGTCACATGGGGAGAAGGAGAAGCCACGGAACACCATGTCAACCACACATGTGGTACCAGCAGACACTGAGGAAAGCAGTGTGCTTTGTTTAAATGAACTGAAGTGCCTCTGTAAAATAATATACTGCAGTAAAAGCTCCAGTCATCCTTCTGTTTATATGAGCCATCAGAATTCTGGCTTTGATATGCAGAGGAAGGCTTTTGGCTAATGGGTGCGCGTGTGTGCTAACAAACACAGGAGATAAAGACGAGGCTAATGTTTGCATTTAAGTCCTATTTGTGTGTGTGTGTGTCCGTACCTCCCCCTTCCTTTCCCAAAAGACCAACAATTAAATGACTCTTGCACACCTTTCTTTAGGCCATTGTTGTTTCACCTGGTGTTAGTTTGTTGACTTGTCTCTCCTTGTCTCTCTCTTTGTCTCTCTCTTTGTCTCTCGGAGGAACCGTGCGTCTGTAAGCGGAGGCAATTGAGCTAAGTGTGGCACGCAAACGTTAGCCCGCCTCACATTTCACTGTAGAGTCCTCGTGGGTCAGCGGGTCGTGGGCTGTCCTTTCTACACCGCTAGCGAGTTCTGGCGAAGGAGAAAGGACAGCCCTTCCCCATGTGTGTGCTGCTGTAGTGCCTTTTGGCAGACTAAACACTTCCCTGGTGGACCGTGCCATTTGCCGTGCGAAGTGGTGATAAGTAACTAACCTATTAGCTAAACTAAGGATGCAGGATAAGTAACTAACCTATTAGCTAAACTAGGGAAGCGGGGATAAGTAACTAACCTATTAGCTAAACTAGGGAAGTGGGGATAAGTAACTAACCTATTAGCTAAACTAGGGAAGCGGGGATAAGTAACTAACCTATTAGCTAAACTAGGGAAGCGGGGATAAGTAACTAACCTATTAGCTAAACTACGGAAGCGGGGATAAGTAACTAACCTATTAGCTAAACTACGGAAGCGGGGATAAGTAACTAACCTATTAGCTAAACTAGGGAAGCGGGGATAAGTAACTAACCTATTAGCTAAACTAGGGAAGTGGGGATAAGTAACTAACCTATTAGCTAAACTAGGGAAGCGGGGATAAGTAACTAACCTATTAGCTAAACTAGGGAAGCGGGGATAAGTAACTAACCTATTAGCTAAACTAGGGAAGCGGGGATAAGTAACTAACCTATTAGCTAAACTAGGGAAGTGGGGATAAGTAACTAACCTATTAGCTAAACTAGGGAAGCGGGGATAATTAACTAACCTATTAGCTAAACTAAGGATGCGGGATAAGTAACTAACCTATTAGCTAAACTAGGGAAGCGGGGATAAGTAACTAACCTATTAGCTAAACTAGGGAAGCGGGGATAATTAACTAACCTATTAGCTAAACTAGGGAAGCGGGGATAAGTAACTAACCTATTAGCTAAACTAGGGAAGCGGGGATAAGTAACTAACCTATTAGCTATACTAGGGAAGCGGGGATAAGTAACTAACCTATTAGCTAAACTAGGGAAGCGGGGATAAGTAACTAACCTATTAGCTAAACTAGGGAAGTGGGGATAAGTAACTACCCTATTAGCTAAACTAGGGAAGTGGGGATAAGTAACTAACCTATTAGTTACGTGGCGTTTGTGATTTTAACGGAGACAGATTCTTGGCTACACCTGAAGGCCTCGCTGTGTGTGAGTGCCGACTGCTCTGTTTGGTGCAGATGACTTGCAGAAAATCAAGATTGTTTCAAGGAATGCAAAACTTCAAGCTTTGATTCGGAATTCCATCCGTGCCGTTCAAATGGTGTATTTGGTCGTCGCCGTGGGTTCTCAGTGCGGTGGAATGAATGTGTGTATCTGCGTATGTGAGGGGGTCCGGGGTGGGGGGGGTGAGTCCCCGATGTCTCCCCCGGGAGGCGATGACGGAGCCAGACTCCAGGAAAGACAGAGTCACCATCTGCCTGAGGGTCTGGGAGGGGTGGGGTGTAGGACAGTGGACCACCCAGAGGGACTGCTGCTCCATGCACTGCTTACCACAGATTACCACAGGCCAGGATGCTCAATAATCCCATTGGATTATTGAACCTGGCTGTATACATGAGAATACTTGATGAACATATGAGCCATTAAAAAGTAAAAGTGATGGCAGCGCAATGAAAGGCTTCATTCACTCTTTTTGGCTAAACTTGTAGAATACTCCAAAAATCGCTTCAACACAAACAGTCTATAGTATTCTGTACATCCCCTAAGGGAGAGCATCGTCCATTCTGATCAGATATCACATCAGGGAGTCACACAGTGACTCCACTCTGCTGTCATCACAGAGCCTTAAACATCTAACTGACTGATAGAGGAATCATCCAAAGGCAGAAGACACAGGCTGGTATTCTCCTGGGGAACGACGGCGTCCTCCCAGAGAACACCACAAGCTCACGTGATGACTGACGTTAACGCTTAACACCTTACTTAGTATCGCAAACATTGTTTCTACTTTATCTCTGTGACGCAGGCGGGTGCGCCTATCAATACCATTTAAAATTAAAGATACACCGCCACAAATCTAAATCTAAATCAGTTTTATGTTTTTGTTACTGTTAGGAGTGCTGCCACTACCTAAACCTTGTGTGTCTGAACCTACTGGACTCATGACTGTTGCTGCCCAGTTCTGCCCTGCTCTGTCCTACTGCTACCACTCGCTGTGGAGCTGCACTCCGTCCCTTTAACATCACCATCGTATACATCATCCATTACACTTTACTGTTCTTATTGTTCCTTTTTATTGTGTATAGTATTGTGATAGAATAGTGTTGTTTATAGTATGTAGTAGATAGTAAACTATAAAATGTTGTTTATAGTATAGTATTGTATAGTATAGTATAGTATTGCATAGTATAGTATGTGTATAGTTTAGTATAGTATAGCATTGTTGTTTAAATTCATAACGCGGGAGTGAAAGGGGAGTAAGCATTCTGTTGAATCTTGAATCTTTTAAATCTTGAATCTTGAATGTATACATGTTCCGGGGCTTGTGACACTCCAACTGAATGAAGGACAGAGGAATCTGAATACAAGCAGTCCCTTCACGTGACCCTGGTTATATAAACGCACCACACATGGTCCTCAATTGACAGAACAAGCCACTTATTACGGCCTTCCCCACGTATATGGACACGCCTCGACGTCTGGACCTTCAGCTGACTTGTGGCTTGTCCACATCAGCATCTCAACATGCACAGCGTCACATGAACACTGCAAGAACAGAACTGTCTCGAATTTGTAAGGCTACGATTGTGTATATATAAATATATATATATATATATATATATATATATATATATATATATATATATATATATATATTAAAACTTAACGTAAACATATGGTGGCTTCTGTATTCCTCTTGAAAGCACACATCAGAGCTTAGCGGTTTAAATGTGAAAAGGTCATCGTTTGCCATGTGACTATCACAAGTGTCGTAAAAACCGTAGCAGTTGATTATGAAGCCGGATCGTTCCAAACACAGACAGACAGACAGACAGACAGACAGACAGACAGACAGACAGACAGACAGACAGACAGACAGACAGACAGCGTGGGTGTAAATGCTAACGGGACAGGAAGCTCCCTCATTAAGTCTCCCGGCTCCGGGAAGTCAGCCAGGATTTCGGCGTCAGCAGAACCGAAGTGACGTGGCGGAGGGGACGCACACGTTTGTTATTCTTCAATTAAAAGGAGGAGGGGGAGGAGGAAGAGGAGGGGGAGGAGGAGGAGGAGGAAGAGGAGGAGGAGGAGGAGGAGGGGGAGGAGGAAGAGGAGGGGGAGGAGGAGGAAGAGGAGGAGGAGGAGGAGGAGGAGGGGGAGGAGGAGGAGGAGGAGGAGGAGGAGGGGGAGGAGGAAGAGGAGGAGGAGGAGGAGGGGGAGGAGGAGGAAGAGGAGGAAGAGGAGGAGGAGGGCGTGCTGAGGGGTCCGCCTCGTCCTCCAGATTGATTTAAATCAACGGTGAGCGGGAACAGGACTCCCACTGGGACCGTCCTCATGTCCCCTCTTGTGATGTTTTCTCTTTCCCTTTGCTCGATCCATCTCCTCTCAGATGGCGTTCTCATCATTGCCCAGGTTGTTTTCTCTGTGGCTCCTGTACATGGTTGTACAGGAGCCACACATTTTAGCAGGAAGCATGTGAGAGGTCTTATGGGCCCCCAAAGAGCCCTCGGACATAACCTTCAGAGCTCAAGGTGGTTTGATATGGAGGCTGAAGACTGAGGTCTAGACGGCACAGTGCTTGGAGGTCCAATGGTAGAGTACATCAGTACGGAGACGCTTATCGCTCCATCTCGTACGGAGGGGCCTATCAGGACCCATATATCAAACTGGTGTCACAGGATACAGAAGAGTATCAGCCTGCTCTATCAGTGTCGTCTGAGACGCCCTGGTATCAACACCAGCGGAGACGCAACAAAACTCATAACTGTATGAAAGATAAAATGGAATTGGGATGCGGCCTTGACGCAGAGGCCTGGAGGGGACACGCAGAAGGACGAGAGATAGTTGTCTGTCCTCGTGACCCGAGGTGAGGAGGACATGTGTGGAATCTACAGGGCAATCTATAACCACCCTTCTTTATTTCCCTCACCACCCGGAGAGGCTTGAGGTTCATTCATTAACCATCGTTAGATTTATACATGTCGCTTGATAAGCTTCAGAACTCCGGGAGAATAAGGCTCGAATGTTGGAGTGTGTGTGTATACGGGTCCCATGCATTAATCCATGTGTGGGTGTGTGTGTGTGCCTGTGTGTGTGCCTGTGTGTGTGTGTGTGTGTGTGTGTGTGTGTGTGTGTGTGTGTGTGTGTGTGTGTGTGTGTGTGTGTGTGTGTGTGTGTGTGTGTGTGTGTGTGTGTGTGTGTGTGTGTGTGTGTGTGTCCGTGTCCGTGTCCGTGTATGTGTGTGTGTGCGTGTGCCTGTGTGTGTGTGCGCGTGTGTGTGTCTGTGTATGTGTGTGTGTGTGCGTGTGAGTATGTGTGTGCATGTGTGCGTGCATGGCTTCAAGAAAACACATTTTCTTTCACCAAAAGGAAATGCTTAGAATTCTAACATCTTAAATTGTCGGCCACTGCTAAAAGTCTGAGAAAGATCAGAGAAACAGAGGGCTAATGACCGTAATGGTAATTAGAGTACAGACGTCTCGCTGTCTTATCGTATTCCATAAACATCCGAGTATCAGCGTGTCTCACTGTGAACTCCACAATGTCCTCCGCAGGTTAGATTAAAACAAATGAACAGATTCAAGGACCTATCTGGACCCTCCTGCTCTCTTCCCATTAATAAGTGGTACTTTCCATAGTGGCTGGCTATGGGTCATCCATTCTTAAATAGTAACGAAATAACAGGTGGACGTTGATCTACAAATGCTTCATGGAAATTCAATCAGAGCTTCCTATGCTCCCACACACACACACACACACACACACACACACACACACTCACTAACACACAGTTTACCAGAACAGAACATGAGTCCATTGTGAGTGGTGGATACAAGACACAATCATTCAATTCCTCAAGGAAATCCAATGCTGAGAATGGAAACATCGTCATTTTTAAGTGCTTTTCGTTAAGGAACACATGACATGTCAAATGAATAGCCTGGTTTCATCTAGTCTTCTCATCAACGTGATAAACCCCTGTGTGGTGTAGTCTCTGTGTGGTATATGATAATATAAAACCTTAGCGTTGAATGTGCATAAGCAGTCTGCTTCCTAAATGGCCTCTCAGAGACGTGTCACGGCCACAGAGCACTTTAGAATGGGTCCAGTTTAAATGACCCAGGTCCCATTTAGTACACACACACACACACACACACACACACACACACACACACACACACACACACACACACACACAACAAGAAGCTGGAGGGATCTCCTCCAACACAAAGAGAGCAAGAGAGAGAGAGAGAGAGAGAGAGAGAGAGAGAGAGAGAGAGAGAGAGAGAGAGAGAGAGAGAGAGAGAGAGAGAGAGAGAGAGAGAGAGAGAGAGAGAGAGAGAGAGAGAGAGAACATAGGAGCCATGGTAACTGTGTGCCCTGGCTCCAGTGAAGCTCACTCTATCAGAGAGAGAGGGGGTACATGGTGGCAACCCCCAGGTGGACCCTGAGGGGAGGATGAGCATGAGGTCCCCCCCTACCGTCCATCCTCAAGACGTCGTGACGTGGGAAGCAAGACCACATGTGTGTGTGTGTGTGTGTGTGTGTGTGTGTGTGTGTGTGTGTGTGTGTGTGTGTGTGTGTGTGTGTGTGTGTGTGTGTGTGTGTGTGTGTGGTGTGTGTGTGTGTGTGTGTGTGTGTGAGTGTGTGTGTGAGTGAGGGGGAAGGGGGGATAAAAGTACAGGGAAAAAAACTATATAGAGAAAGATATAGAGATAACAAATTTTAACAACTTTTAACCATGGGCTTGGCTCTCGGAGACAGCGTGATTAGAGATGACGCTGTGGACCCGCGTATCGCTGTCTGTTATACCGTGTGAACGGGTGACCCGACGACACTTGATCAAGGCCCTGCCTTCGTAGATTAAGATAATGGTGTCGGCCATACGGACACGCACTAGCAACGGGGTTGCTCAAGGCTCAGAGTTTGCATTACACTAGATTGACCCACTTTATAGAGGCAAAAGGACAAACACACAGTACGTGCAGCTGGAACGACTTAACGCATCATTCGTCACTTTTATATATGTTTATGGTCATAATGGTTGTCCCGGGCAGCGATACGGAGCGTTTCACAAGGCGTGAGCAACACCCTTTAATACACTAACTAGGTGCTGCTTGTGGATAAAGACGCGCTGTGTGAGACGCGCTGCGCCCTCCGCCCCGCCTCCAGGACGCCAGCCAATCAGGACCCAGACCCGACCTACAGGACCCGACCTCCAGGACGCCAGCCAATCAGGACCCAGACCCGAGAGGACTCACCACACACCGGGCTGGGCTCCGACCATCTCCTCCACATCTACGGCTGGACTGGCCTTAACTCCAAGGAACAAATTAATATTAATAATAATAATAATAATAATAATAATGGTAATAATAATAATAATAATAATAATAATAATAATAATAATAATAAACAAATGCTCACTTTGGCCAAAAGTGAGCATTAAACGACAAGTGAAGGAAGGCTTTCCCATAGCGGACACCGGCGTTTTACTGCGCCTTTCACTCTCTCTCTCTCTCTCTCTCTCTCTCTCTCTCTCTCTCTCTCTCTCTCTCTCTCTCTCTCTCCCCCTCTCTCTCTCTCTCTCCCCTCTCTCTCTCTCTCTCTCTCTCTCTCTCTCTCTCTCTCTCTCTCTCTCTCTCTCTCTCTCTCTCTCTCTCTCTCTCTCTCTCTCTCTCTCTCTCTCTCCGTTGGGATCAATGAGCGTGTACCACTACTGGGTTCAACCACATGAACAGGAGATCAGTGGCGCAAAGTTATTGAGACTTTGCAGTCGTCTTTGACCGCGGTGCACATGCGTCCTTTGGAGAGGATCTGTTTCTAGACGTGGTGTTCTATTCTACCGTGGATATTGAATAGAAAGCTGAATTTTCTTTGTCTTTTGGGTGACCGGCGACTGGATCTTACGTGTGCTCTGGTGTGCTGCTACCGCTGAGACCCCTTGGACGACCCGGCGGACCCTCTTCCATTGGACGGATTGCTCCGAGGCGCATCTTCCCTGCGTTGGAGACATGGATGTGTTTGTGCTATAGCCCAGACCAAGACGTCCTCTTTGTCTCTCTCTGTGTTATCGGACTGAAACGGGACACAACTCCTTCATTTCCACACAGCAGGCGGCCCACCTTTGGAAATACAACCATGAACTTTGTTGTCACTTTGATACAAATTCTTTCAGTCGCAGTTCTTAATATTCCCTCTATAAAGGTGAGTAGGGATGCATGTCTTACACTAGTCCGGTCATGTGTGTAGTCCAATATTAGGGACTATTATATATATATATTATATTAGGGTATATTAGGGTTTGGTGATATAAGTGGTCTTCCTTTGAGACAACGGATACAATATCCTGCAAATCATCAACACAACCTATTTTAATGATTCATTTGGGGCCATGATGCATTTATTTATGTCATGAACTCACTTTTTATTTCGTTATTCGTCTCTCTACATTGAATTGCTTGTCTTGTCGTTAATGTGTAGTTAACTACTAATCTGTTTTGCTTTAGTGGCACCGTTATCAAAACCTTAACTGCGATTTACAACGTGCATAGGAATGACTGAGATATTCTGTCCACTATCCGGTGTTTGGTTTTAAAAATGTCCAAGCCAGACCATCTGGAGAAGCCAACAGTCGCCATAATACCCGCCGGCCCCCCGCCGGTCCACCGGTTTTCTCACGCAACATCCTCCCGGGTTACAGCAGACATCCTCACGGGTTACAGCAGACATCCTCCCGGGTTACAGTAGACATCCTCCCGGGTTACAGCAGACATCCTCACGGGTTACAGTAGACATCCTCCCGGGTTACAGTAGACATCCTCCCGGGTTACAGCAGACATCCTCCCGGGTTACAGTAGACATCCTCCCGGGTTACAGCAGACATCCTCCCGGGTTACAGCAGACATCCTCCCGGGTTACAGCAGACATCCTCCCGGGTTACAGCAGACATCCTCCCGGGCTACAGCAGACATCCTCCCGGGTTACAGTAGACATCCTCCCGGGTTACAGCAGACATCCTCCCGGGCTACAGCAGACATCCTCCCGGGTTACAGCAGACATCCTCCCGGGTTACAGCAGACATCCTCCCGGGTTACAGAGAGAGATGCTCCTCTCTGGGCTCCTCGCTGCTTCTCATCATTAAGTATGAGAGGTCCTCGTAAGGGAGAACGCGTAACAATGACCCGGGCATTACACCAGAGGCATGTATAGATGGGCTTTCTGCGTTTTAAATATGTATTTTATAGGGCTAGTTTATGGAGACGCTCATCACAATATGACATGCTCTGAGAAATGTTCAGCAATGTTTATTGAACTGTCTAACAGTTGAATGTGCTAATTTTTTTTCCAGACTGCTAGTATAAACAAGGAAGAGCAGAAGACGGTAAAAGGCGATAAAAATGTCGGTGAGTATTGTGCTTAGAAACAGACATTAAAATGCAAATGTGAACTTTGTTTCCTCCTGTACTGTGAACGCCAAAGAGCCGCCTAGTGGACATGTGGTGAATCGTCCTCACGGAAGCTTCCAGGTTGTTGTGTGGCTGCAGAGTTAACAAAGCAGCCCCGGGTTGAAAGGTCCGACGTGGGGGACTTTGGAGTTTGGAGGCCGAACCATAAAAGGTTCCTTAAAGCGGTATAGCTTAGTGAAGGATGGCACATGCAGAGACCTTATTTATTATAGGCTAGATCTCCCTTTATGATTATTACACATGTTCATGTTGTATACAGTGAACCGAGGCCCAATGCACATACAGTACAGACACTGTTTGTTTATGTGTTTCAAGCCAAGGTTGGAACAGGGATTAGCCGTAGGACGAGTTCAATGTAAAAGAAGGGAGCGAGTGGCTGGTTTGGGTGGCTGTTTATTATTGTACTATTCACAAGGACAAGCACCTCCCTTCATCTGGGCTGGCCACCTGCGTCTCACCTGACCTTCACATGCTAACAGGCCCATACAGAAATCACTGGGCCTCGACTAACTCACACAGTCATCAGATGCCTTTCAAATGTTTTCCATGTGTTTGAGCAATACACTGACCAGACCGCACACACGAGAGAGAGGGCAAGAGAGGAATTAGAGCGTTCAGAGAGAGAGAGAGAGACAGAGATAGACAGGGAGAGAGTGGGACAGGGAGAGAGGGCCAGAAAGAATTGGACAGGGAGAGAGGGGGAGAGAGGGATAGAGAGAGAGAGAGAGAGAGAGAGAGAGAGACAGGGAGAGAGGGACAGAGAGAGAGGGACAGCGAGAGAGGGAGAGGGGGAGAGAGGGATAGAGAGAGAGAGAGAGAGAGACAGGGAGAGAGGGACAGAGAGAGAGGGACAGCGAGAGAGGGAGAGGGATAGAGAGAGAGAGAGAGAGAGAGAGAGAGAGAGAGAGAGAGAGAGAGAGAGAGAGAGAGAGAGAGAGAGAGAGAGAGAGAGAGAGAGAGACAGGGAGAGAGGGACAGAGAGAGGGGGAGAGAGGGATAGATAGAGAGAGAGAGACAGGGAGAGAGGGACAGAGAGAGAGGGAGAGAAAGAAAGAGGGAGACGGTTTTCCACGTTTGGATGTCGCCCACTGAAATTCATGCATCCCCCCCTATAACTTGTCTCCCCCCTGGGAATGTGGAGGGGAGATCCTCCTCTCCTCCCAGCAGCAGGTGCTTGTCTCTCTCTGCTGTCTGGGTGGCTTGGTCGTCACCCGGGTCAACTTGGGGCCAAACCAGTGACTCTAGAACCACGTCAGGCAGACGAGACAATGATGTGTTGGTGATGGTGATACCGGTTGTGGTCTCATATGTGCAGCCGGACTAGGATTGGGACCAGAGGATGTTGTTTTACCGTTAGTATAGCGAGGTCCTCTGAGGGGGGGGGGGGGGGGGGGGGGTACCAGGGGGTCACATGTCAGAGGTGAACCCTGGCGCCTCACTTCCTGGAGGTCACGGCTGCTTTGACAGCCCAGGGGTCAGGAGTTAAAACCTGCTCCCCGGATGGTGGGATCAAACTCAGACAGACAGGACAGAATAGACATGTGGTGTGTTTGCGTGAGAACAGGTATATTCTGTGTGAACGTATACAGAGTCATGGTGAGATTGTTTCAATCCTGGTACACGGAAAAACACCCATGCCATGCTGGTGGTCTTTGAACTCTGAACCGGCTTGACAAAACTTGTGTTTTGCCAGGAATAATTAAGACTCTTGTCTGCACAATAACTGTCTTTGTTGCAGCCTGCACCATCGTTTCTGTGTATTGTTCGCCTGCCAAGCTAGCTTTTGTAATGGGCACCACTTAGGGAAATGTGTAGGCATGTCTGTACCTTTTTGCCTTCACAAAAGACAAGTGCTCTCTTCCACTCATGGACGGAAGCGAGTAGAGCATGGCGTGGAGAGGAATGGAGAGGCCAGAGGAATGGCTAGATGATGTTATAAGTGAGAGATATGGGACTGAATGCATCAGTACACAGAAAAACAAAACAAAGGTTTTTCAGAAAACACAGAGAATCAGTTCTCCTCGGCTGGTCAAGTTTCTCTTGGGATATAAGAATGTTGAGTCTCTGTGACGTGGGCAGCCACGGTCTCCTCCTGGACTCACTGTTGTCCCTTCCCCTTCTTCTGCAGTGGTGTCTTTCATGCAAGTCTTCAACAAGAGCCTCTGTCAGACCAGGGAGGTGCTGGTGGACATCTACCAGGAGTACCCAGACAGGATCGAACACACCTACATCCCCGCCTGCGTGGTCCTCAAGCGCTGCTCGGGATACTGCAACGACGAGGCCATGGAGTGTGTTCCCACGCGTACTCGCAACGTCACAATGGAGGTGAGCGCCCTACTGGCCTTCCCTCGGTTCCTTCCCTCGTTCGTCCTTCCTTCCCTCCTTCGTTGGTTCTTTCTTTCTTTCCTTCTTTCTTTCTCTTGTTGGGAAGTCACATTGAGACTGCTAGGGGAGAGGAGGACAGGGGACCGGGGGGAAGGAACGCATGTCAGCCATGTTGTTTCACTGTGAACAGCCGAGCTCTACTCCTGCTGTGACCTCAAAAGATTTCATGGCCTCGGAAACAAGAACTTGCTGCCGGTATAGATGTAGGAACAAAGCATACAGTTAACCTTTATCTATCTGTCCCTGATGCTATCGGTGTTCATCTGCTTGTGTTTCAGGTACTACAGGTCAGAGACAAATTTTCACAACATCGTTCTCAACTAAGTTTCACAGAGCATGAAGAGTGTGACTGCAGGTAAGAAGATCCTTCCCCTCGACACCGTATTGCACCCTCTCCAGCAGACAATTAACACAAAACAAACCTCAAGTCTGACAATGTTTCCTATTTTTCTCCTCCAGGCAAAAACCAGAAGTTAAAACAAAGAAAGAAAAGTAAGTATGTGTTTTGTTTGTCTTTTTTTTTTTACGGTTGTTTATTTGGACTTGAATGGGAGTGGATGTGACTTGTGTGTTGAGTTTAGCACTGGAATAGACGGGTCTGAAGTAGGAGGTTGTGTGCTGTATTACCAACTGGGCACTGGAGCTGACACAGCTCCTTCTTCAACCCCTCATGCCTGTTCTCTTCACCACAATTACTGTATCTGGTGGTTGAGCTGCCATTCACCAACACACCTTATCTGACACATGAGAAGAATTATGAGAACTATTTCACGTTGTGGAACTTGAATTATGACGATGCCAGGAGCCTCGCAGGAAACAAACAGCATGGCTCTGGTTGGGCTCCAGGTCCGATAGCACCAGGTCTGTTCCACCCAGCTGCGTGTCCCGCTGAAAGCTTTAGCTCGCCTCCCGCCCCGGAACAATGAACATTTACCCCTGGCAAACAGAACTTTCTACGCAGCGCGGGTATCAGCTGCTGGGGATTTATATCTAGCGTTTCTTATTCTTCCCTCCTGTAAGTATGGAGGCCATTGTTTTGAGTTTGTCACCTGAGGTCCAGCGGGCGGGAAGGAGCCCAGCCGGCAGAGCGGGCCAATGCGATCCTTGATCTTTACTCGGGGCCCTCACACTCTAAGCATGCGTGTTTGTTTTATGGCCTCCTGGGGCTTTAGTGCTTTATGGTGCGGCCGTAACGCTCCAGGGAGAACGCGGCCGCCCCCCCGGGGTCTGTGCTCTGACTCCCCCCTGACCCTCGGGTGTCACGCTGTTAACCTGTCTTTATTTTTAGTCTTGTAAATAGAGGGAGAAGACACCCTGAGATGCTGTGAGGGACTCACTCGCTGGTTCAGGGTCCACATAGGGGGGAGATGTGCATGCTTGACATACGCTTTTGTGTATGTGTGAGTCTGTGTGTGAGGTGAGAGAGAGAGAGAGAGAGAGCCTGTGTGTGTGTGTGTGTGTGTGTGTGTGTGTGTGTGTGTGTGTGTGTGTGTGTGTGTGTGCACGTGACTGCAGACACCACCTCAGCGGGTCAGAGAACACCACTAGTTTAATTGGATCAAGGCAGAGCAGCATGTGTGCCAGACTGCACCTCATAGTTCAAAGCTCATGCAGGTTGGTTGAGGAGAAACGGGATCACGTTAGCTCAGATTGCTAAGTCAACCCGGGCTGAATGAGGCTTTATCCAGCCCCCACTGCACCTGTCACAGAGCACGTAGGCAGCTCAGCCTGTGAGGGAGGACCAGTCACGGGTCCTCCAATCAGTCAATGGCTGTGACCGTCCAACGGCCACAGTTGCGGAAATGAACACGCACACGCACACGCACACGCACACACACACAACACAAGCAGGCATTACCACCCAGGCACATGAGTTGTCACATCACGCTGTGAGTCGATACCCCAATGCAAACGGGGAGACAGGATTAGGCGACACTCGACACACCTTGGATTGATCCGATCCTGTTGGGCCTTGAGCCGCTATTGATTTACTCTTACCGAGTCTGTGACTGTGTCTGCATCTACTTAGGTGTGTCTCTTCTCTCTCTTCTGCCCTCTTCTGTGTTTTTCCAGGGGCAAGGGCCAAAAGAGAAAGAGAAAGAAACAGAGAGACACGGCTGGGATTGCTGCGGCCTATGCCAGCTCCGCAGGGGGCCTAGAACAGAGCTCGGTGTCTCTCTCCATGGTTGCCTTGCTATCCACGGAGCTCTTTTGGTATTTTGTAAATTAAAATACGAAACGAAAAAAGACTAAGCGAATCAAACTGAAAATCACAAAGCACAACTTTACGGTCGGACTGAGATTCAATTTTTTTCTCCTCCCCCCGAAATATTTATTCTTTTTTGGTGTCTTTTTTTAATCCATTATCTGGCACACGTTCTGTGGAGTCCATAACAGTACAGTGGATCAGGTAATGCCCTCTCTATACAGTACCATGCTTCTCTCTCCTCACGCTCGCCTCATGCCGGAGATCTATATTTTCTTTATAATTCAGATGATACGTATATATATATATATATATATATATATATATATATATATATATATATATATATATATTTACACTACAGATAGTAATATCACAAGTGGATACCGTCTGAGACAGTTGTTTTACAACTTTAGACGTGATTGTGCCCTTGACGGGCCCGGCCATATGGTCTGCCCTGGGATGTTGTGTTCCTGTTTTGATTACAGAAAGTCTTGAACATGATGCAAAAGTATAACCGCACTCCAGCAGGCTGCTCCTCTGGGGCTAGTGTAGCAGAGGTCGCTCCTCTGGGGCTAGTGTAGCAGAGGTCGCTCCTCTGGGGCTAGTGTAGCAGAGGTCGCTCCTCGGGGCTAGTGTAGCAGAGGTCGCTCCTCCGGGGCTAGTGTAGCAGAGGTCGCTCCTCCGGGGCTAGTGTAGCAGGTCGCTCCTCCGGGGCTAGTGTAGCGGAGGCCTCTCCTCCGGGGGCTAGTGTAGCGCTGGAGGAGGCCCAAGGTAAATCAGTCAAGTCAAAGCATAGATTCTGGCTCACAACCACAACACAAGGCTCCCCTTATCCGCCCCCCGTCCCCCTGTTGTGTCTACTTTGGATGACCTTGTATCTGATGGCGTGAAACGTAGGTTTCCCCAATGATACGGTATCTGCCTCGATGTTGTACGTTTGAACGTAAATGTTTATGATATCTACTCCAAGAGAAGCAACAGAAGTATGCCATAGGTTTAACATAGCCCCAGCTGGAGCTCATATCCCACCTGAAGAACAGCTGAGGGCGTTGCTCATCATGACCGTGTGGTGTTGGGCTGCTGGCTGGTGCTTCATGTGAACCAGGGGGCCGCCGCACGCTTTCTTCTCGGGTAATCAAACTGGATAGAAAAGATCAACCTCCAAGCTTCAAGGACGTAGGTTAATCCGCTGCTAATCTCTGAAAAAAATGTCCTGGTCCTTCTTAATAGTTCGTCCACCCTTTTGCTTCACCTCTATTTCCAGAGGTCTGTTTTTTGTTAAACGTGGTGACAAAAGTGCAGGCACCGCAGTGTCCTGTGTGGAGGGTGTAGTCTGTGGTGGTGGTTGTGGTGTCTGGGTGGTGGTTGTGGTGTCTGGGTGGTGTCTGGTGAGCTGTTTAGTGTTACGGATGTTGCATGAATGTCTGTGTTTGCCTTTTCTCCAGGATTCGCTCTATAGCTTAGATCTCTCTCTCTCTCTTTCTCTCCCCCTTTTTGCTTCTCTTGCAGCCACTGTGAACCTTGCACAGAGAGAAGAAAGCGTTTGTTTGTGCAGGACCCTCTCACCTGTAAATGCTCCTGCAAATTCACACAGTTAGACTGCAAGTCCAGGCAACTTGAGCTAAACGAACGAACTTGCAGGTTTGTTTACGAAACGTCACGATAAAACAACCGGCCTCAAAACCCTTTTCCGTTCTTTTTGCATCTTTTCCCACCATGTGTTCACTCTGCCGCCAGAGGCGTGCGTTGGTTGGGTCCGTTCTGCATGCTTTCTGCCTGCTTCTCTTTGGGTGTGCTTTGGTGTTTGTAGACCAAACAGTTGTCGGTGTTTGTGTGTGTGTTGTCACATCAAGTCACAACAGGGTGAATGTCCAAACCCCTTTGTGATTACAACTGAAATATGTTTCCAATGTGATGAGAATATTATTTCACCATGTCTTGCATGGAAGTGTCAAATCCTCATCATAGCTTTTGGTGGTTTATTTTTTATACAAGTAAGATTATGCAAAGTCAACTATATATCAACTTTATATAATCGCACTATTATAACATATATATTCATACTAATGTGGGTTATGTTTTCATTATGTATCCCTTCTAACCTATTACATATTTATAGAGACCTTAAGAGTGAACAGATAAGCTATGATCCTGAATCTTATACTGAATACGCTCTTCTTAAATGGGACAGAATACACCAACTGAACTTGAACTCAATACTCAATACTATTAATAAAAATTGGAATGCAAAAAAATCCCAATCAGCAGCCATATCACAGTGTGGTACTAAGACTGATGCCTCCAGCACTTAACAAGGTTGGTTAGTTAACCTCCCCTGACCCAGCCTCTTTAGTGACCTCTGACCCCTGGCAGGGACCCCCTACACTGCGCTCCATTTAGAGAGCTCACAGTTGTGGGTGGTGTGAGATGGGGGGGGGGACGGACTCCAACCTGGTGTTCAGAACACCAGAGAGATGTGTGCGATGTGAGTGCATTTGTATTGGCCCTTCATGGACCTTAACCCCGCCTCACAACCATGTGGACGTTTGATTGGCTGAGTTTGATCCACTGACCCGCTGTCCTCTTGTTGGTCCTCAGATGTGACAAGCCGAGGAGATGAGACGAGGCGGAGAGGAGAAGGGTAAACGAGGGACTGAAGGAACTATTTTCTTGGCACAGCACTTTGAAACATGAGGATGCATTCCCCGAGTTCAGATGACAGCGGCAGAGAAAGTGAGCCGGGGGAGAAGAAGGATTTGGGGACACAGAGGTTGTCGCCGTACGTAACCGCTCCACACCGGTTCTCCCACGCCCCTCACGAGTCCACAAACACAGGAAGCGGCCGTCTCTTCGGCCCGCCGTCCGCAGACCTTTGGCCTTTCCTTCCCAGCTGATCGTTCTCGAATCACACTCAAAAGCAATCATCTCCCAATCATCTCCCATGAATTTGAATCACGCAGCCCCCAAAAGTGAGGCCCGTGGCACAGGACCCCCAAGCCGACAGGGAGCAGCCCCCCCGCCGCGAGGACACTACCGACACTCCTCCACGGTCACCTCCACCTGAACCACCTGTTCCCAGACCCAGAGAAAGACACTGACTCTCTCTGCTGGGACGTCACCTGTGCCACGTGGAGGGGAAACATGTTCACCACTGTACTGACTAACACCCACCAGGACTCGGTGGGGATAAAGAGATACTTCATAAGGGATATTAGTGTATATATATATATATATATATACTGTATATGGAGAGAGCATAGTGATTAGACAAGTTGATTGCAGTCTCCACACGTGAGTGGACCTCAACGCACCTCTGAAGAAGTTGATTGACCTCTGCTTTTCATTATTTAAATTGTATGCTATGTATGTGTATGTTTTTCCAAAGAAATAATTTTGCATCGACGAAAGCAGGTCAATCTAAAGCTTAAGTTAACGATCCGTGTATACCCGATATCCCCGTGTAACGTACACGTCTAATTTATAAAACTAGAATATGATTGAATATTCAATGTATTTAAGTTGTTATACAGTATTTATATGCCTTGTCGTGGTTAATTTCTATTCACGTTTTTTTTTCTCAAAAATGTGTCTTGACTCGGAAAAAAACTGTGGATGACCGCGGTTTTTTTGTACGAAAAAGTGCAGAAACGTAACACTTTGACATTCCTGAAAAAGAAGAAGAAACGATCGCTAGCGCCGCGCAAATAGCCTGACTCGTGTGAAACCATGCGCCAACACTGGGCTTCAGATGTTAGTATTTGTTTTGTTGTTGTTTTGGACCCAGCCGTGGTGACGTGTTTCAGCACTCAAGTGTCCCCTGAGACGCGTCATCCAGAGGAACCCAGAAATGTGGCTGAGACAGTTAGCTTCAAAGACATAGACTGGATTCGGTCACACGCCCACACACACACACACACACACCCACACACTACACACACACACATGCACACATTCACACATGCACACATGGAGAGAACGACGTACAACTGCGCAACTCTTGCCTTTTAAGCTGCCCTGTGGCTTTGACCCCCACCACCACCACTGTGACCGGAGAAACTCTTGAGTCACATGACTTCACCCCTGGATGGCCACGCCTCCGACGCCCTCTGATGATGCGATAAAAGATGACACATTCTACTTGTATTTAAACTGAGAGAGCTCTCTCCTGTCCTCTTTCGTGTACAGCCACATTTTTAGTATATTTTCACATTAATATATTTATTGGTGCTGTAAAAATGTAAAAGTTGATATTATTAAATATTAATATCCTTTTGTTTTTAGTGTAATAAACATATTTATTTTAAAAATATATTATGCCGTGACTATGTATCTTTCCATTTCCCATTACTTCAGATATGATTGATAAATATGAATTAGGATTAGTTCATTTCTCAAAACAAACCAAAACATTCTGCTTACACAACCCAACATTCACGATGGTTGTTTCGCCAAAAATATAAATCTTGTTTTTCAGTACTTCTTTGTGTTGCATCACATGCATTTTCCTACTACTCCGAAGTGCAGCAACATATCATATTTGACACCACATGGACCAAGCCCTGGGTTCATCTGATTGGTCAATATCAGCAGGGTGTACTATACTATACTATACTATACTATACTGTTCTGTACTATACTATACTATACTGTACTATACTATACTATACTATACTATACTATACTATACTATACTGTTCTGTACTATACTATACTATACTATACTATACTATACTATACTATACTATGGTATAGATATACTATGGCACGATAAAAAAAGAACAATAAGAACAGTAAAGTGTCTAATGGATGATATATACATATGGCGAATGGTGCA
>CM051008.1:18327768-18330268 GCA_027704905.1 Muraenolepis orangiensis
AGGTTCTGCTGGGGGGGGGGGGGGGGGGTGTCACCTCCATCTGTATGTGTGTGTATATGGGTGTGTGTGTGTGTGTCTGTGTATGTGCGGTGTGTATGTGTGTCTTTATATGTAAATGTGTGTGTGTGTGTGTGTTTGAGTGTGTGTGTTTGTGTGTGTGTTTGAGTGTGTGGTGTGTGTGTGTGTGTATGTGTGTGTGGGGGTGTGTGGGTGTGCAAGTGCACGTGTGTGTGTGTGTGTGTGTGTGTGTGTGTGTGTGTGTGTGTGTGTGTGTGGTTCAGGCCTCTCATCCTGGTCACTGTAGATTAAATCCTAAAGCATGTTGGATAGTTGTTGGTCCATTCAGGTAACTTTGGACACACATCATCACTTTGTTCTGAAACCAATGGGCCAGTCAGACCGGAGTGTAGCTCATTCAAGAGCACGTATCCTGCTTAGTTCGGCACTAATTTGAGTCCTCTTCAGAGACATCATTAACCTTCACTGATGTCAGGTGTAAAATTCCACGGCAGAGACTCCAGGTGAGTCAGGATGCCCAGACATGTCGAGACATTCCAAGACATCGCTTTGCTTCGGGGGAAACATCATATCCACTGCCATCTGTCCAAGGGGGGCGGTGGTGTGTGTGTGTGAGTGTTTGTGTGCGTGTGTGTGTGTGTGTGTGTGTGTGTGTGTGTGTGTGTGTGTGTGTGTGTGTGTGTGTATGTGTGGGGGGGGGTTCCATGGAATCAAAATGGGATCAAGAGACAAGAGAAAGGAGTGGTTTGTTGGGACGAAGGTGGCGAGGCATAGGAGAAGTGAAAGCATGTTGGGTTGGAGTGTAAACAAACAAGACAAGCTGGAAGAAGCAATTAGAAGAGAGAAAATGGGTGTTTGTTGAGAGGAAGTTGGTGCGGGGAGATTAAGGATTGTTAGTGGGTACACATGAGGTAGAGCCTCTCGCTCTACGTGGAGAAGAACAGCCGCGGTACTGGACAGCCTGCCGCTGAGAGGCGGCTTGACGTTTGTTTCCTGTGATTCAGCGACCAGAGGAAGAGACCGTTTACACAAGTCATCTGGCACAGATTTTCTCCTTGTTTCTTCAGACAAATCTCCCTTTCATCAGGTTTTTATCGTAAGCTACCTCATTTAGAACAATATACAGTCATGATGGAATACAATAACTGTATTTTTCCAGAGGGAGCTCACGGTAGCCAGAGACGAAAAGTGGATTAGGTCATACAATGTTTAATGAAATGGTGAATTACAAACGTTGTCAAGTTAATAGTGAAGCCAGGTTTATTAAAGGAGCCTGTTATAGTCTTAAGGGCCTTTGTGTGAGCTCATTTGAAACTTTTGACAAAAGCTAAGTCAACTTTGATAAGGGCCAGGGCCCCATTTTCAGGGCTCATTTTCTTGCAATAGGAACCAGATGGACGGACAGACAAACACACAGACACACAGACACACAGACAGACAGACACACAGACACACAGACACACAGACACACAGACACACAGACACACAGACACACAGACACACAGACACACAGACACACAGACACACAGACACACAGAAACACAGACAGACAGACAGACAGACAGACAGACAGACAGACAGACAGACAGACAGACAGACAGACAGACACACAGACAGACAGATAGACAGACACACAGACAGGCAGACAGACAGACAGGCTGACATACTATGTCAATGACGCATCAAAGCCTGTAATAAAATCAAGATGAAATGAAATCAGACATGGACAGGGAAAGTAGCAAGAAGCATTTGAAAGAGTCCAAGTTTTAGCTTTGTTCAGTTTGTTTATGTTGTGGCTATTATCGGAACCAAAGACTGTATGAAGCAGCTGGCAGCTAGCAGGTAGACTGTAGACTGTATGAAGCAGCTAGCAGGTAGACTGTATGAAGCAGGTAGCAGATAGCAGGTAGACTGTATGAAGCAGGTAGCAGATAGCAGGTAGACTGTATGAAGCAGGTAACAGATAGCAGGTAGACTGTATGAAGCAGCTAGCAGGTAGACTGTATGAAGCAGCTAGCAGCTAGCAGCTACCAGGTAGCTCAGACACTCATGCAAAGGGAAAGGATATTGCGCTCGAGACGGATGGATTTCATCAGCCACAGAGACAAACGATGACACATTGAGTGTTTGTAAAGCAATTTAAACTATTGTCCTTCTGCCAGCAACGGTAAGTGATGCTGAGGGTGAGCCTAGCTCCGCAAAATATTGTTTGACGGATCCACTACTCTAATATGGTGTTTAATTGCATGGTATTATGATCACACTCACTATTAACTATTGAGACAAGATAATTATCTGGGGAAATTATTTGGCAAACTCAAGCTGATTATTTTATTTTCACTTGTAAAAGTGAGCGTTGGGGCCCTGAAGAGAAAAGGTTTCAGAGTTTTCGATTTGAAGCTAAACTCAGTGACCCTCACCGACTAAAGTCACGGGTCCCAGCGACGCCTCGCCCTCCTCCACGTCAAACCAGCCGTGGGTT
>CM051008.1:18335268-18380268 GCA_027704905.1 Muraenolepis orangiensis
TGTCGCAGGTTGCTAAATCTTCCCATGGGCATCGCATGGGAATCCCACTAAATCAATCTGAAATCGCGCTCCACCAAAACAGCCCTGTTTACTATGCAACCTTCAGATAAATGTAATTGCTTGTTTTAAGTCCCTTCATGCGTCACTTGTGATAACGTAAACAGCCAGGGCAGTCATCTGAACCTCAGTCAACAAGGGCAGGCATGACCTTGGCTTGGCTCTGCCCAGCATTGATACGGACCCTCCACTAATCAATCACTTGAATCAACAAGGCACCGGCCGATACGTCTACAGATAGCCGTCACCGGTGGAGCGCCACACATGTTTCTCTCTCTCTGTCCAGCATGTACATGTACTGCACACACACACACACACACACACACACACACACACACACACACACACACACACACACACACACACACCCGGACATGCACACACACACACACACACGCATAAACACGCACCCGGACATGCACACACACACACACGCATACGCAAGCACCCTGACATGCACACACACACACACACACACACACACACACACACACATGCATAAACACGCACCCGGACATGCACACACACACACACACACACGCATACGCAAGCACCCTGACATGCACACACACACACACACACACACACACGCATAAACATGTGTGCGTGTGCGTTTATACACACGTTTATACACACACACACACACCCGGTGGGTGTGTGTGTGTGTGCATGTCCGGGTGCACTCACACACTCTGTGTATATTGTATATATTGTATATATTGTATATATTGTATATATTGTATATATTGTATATATTGTATATATTGTGTATATTGAATACATATATTTCCTTCTCTGACCCTGCCTTCTAGTTGCAGGTGTTTTTATATTTATGGAAGAAAATAAACAAATTCAAATTGCAAGTTGTCTTTGAAAGCTTTTCATAAAGATAATAAGACATGAAAAAGCCATTTTAAAAGCTATTTTGTTGGTGACTGTCGTCTTGAAGCAGACTGCAGGTCAGTGTTCAGACCGACCCAGAAGTGGGTCTGGATGCTGGGCTCTCAGACCACACCGCCGGAGACATGGATCCTGCCAGGTTTCCGCTGTCCTATAAATATTTGGGCTTGTAACAATTTGTTGGAAGATTAGCTGCCTTTTGAATGAAAAAACAGTGCAAGTTTTCCGCATCAAAGCAAATATATGTAACTTGCTTTTTAATATTTAATATTTGCCGATCCTTGTGAGCCCTGGATATATGACTGTGATATCTCAGTGGGCTGGTGATAGTGTGAGAGCGGGCGGGGGCCGTGGAGGCGGAGCAGCTGCCAAACACATCCGATGGAAGAACATGTGATTATGACATCAGGGCCCAGCTGTTGACGACCTCCCAGAACTCACACAGTCTGAGAAAGTGTGTGCGTATTTGCATAGACACACACAAGACGCACGTTGACACACGCAGTCACGCTTTCACCTTGACATTAAAACATGTTTTAGGCTCTAATGCATCAGGGCTGTTGTGTTCTAGTGTTTGTCCACCGGTCGGCTCTTTCTCCTCCCAGCGGCCCCACAACTTTTCCTTCTCTCTCGCCAATTCTAAGCGATAACCTCCCAAAAATGCAGCATGTGTCATGACAGTTGACTGGATAAGGAGGTCATGAACCCACTGACACTATACCACCATTTTCCAACGTGGGGAGACTATATTTATCCGTGCGGCTTGTAAGAGATCACATATTACAGCTTTGGATATGCCTTCACCTGGAGTGGCAGCGAAGACAACGAATCAGCACACACTAAGGAGCACACGCCTCCCTGCCTCTGGGCGAGGGAGGGTTCCAGGAGGTACGGTTTTGGGGGCAAGGGGTGGGACCGCCTCCACTCATATTTAAGGACCAAAAGGACCAATATTAAGGCGTAGTTGTCGGTTGTGGGGAATACCCCTCTCTATTTCAGCATGGTGGGTAGTGCTGAGAGATACTCACTGGAGCAACCTCAATCCCTGGTTGCCTCGCAGGTGAGAAGGAAAAGCGGTAGCTGAAGCTGAAGGTACGGCCATGGGGATTGGTGTTTTCAACACTTGGTCCAAGGGGAGCTGATTACGTAACACAGTATTGTCTTATCGCCTGCCGTTCCCTCAGCCCCGCCCCCCTCGCCCCTGTGTACTTTCAACCCCATCTCCATCTCCTGTTTTCCTTCTCCCACATTGACGACCGCAACATCGTCAGCATTCGCGGCTCCCCGTCTAACGGCTTCCGATTGGCTGTCCCCGTGCGCGGCCAATCGGAAGCCGGGCGAGGTGACAGGCGATCGTTAAGAAGAAAGCAAGCTGAGGACATGCCCATGGAGGGGTGGGGTTAAAGGGTCAGGCCACACACTACTAGAGTAACACCAAGTCTCCAAGCCAGGAGAGAGTTCCTTCCTACCATCTCTCCAGGTCACGTTACGCCCCCCCCCCCCGTGAAGGATTGCACTGCAGAGTTTTTCCATTAAAGCAGCAGCACAGTGAGGTATCCAAACGTTAAGGCGTTAACATCATGTATACTTGCCCTTAATGCAGGGCTTAATGTCAATGTGGCCAGTGGCTTTCCAAAGTCACTTCTCACTCAGCATTTTCACCAGCCAAAGTTACAGGCCGCTGCTGAATTCTACCCGCATTTGGCAAATGGATCTCTTCACACTAACTGGGTTTCAATCAGACTGTACTGTTAGGTGAATGCTCTATCTAGCTCCTATAAGCTCTATAGCAGGGGTCCGTCAAACTGGCATAAACAAGCATATTGTGTTCATTAATCCCACCCATGTTAGCTTCGGGCCAATTGGAACTCTTTCTGCCAATGATTTTAATAAGGAGCAATACGTTCATTATTTGACACTTAATGAAAGTCAACCTTAGACTAGTCATTTTAAATGTCTGAGTTTATTAGGACTATGGCACATATTTGTATTGTTCATAGTCATAGGAATGTGTCTTCTAACTGTTTATCTTGTTACTGTTCATAGTCCTAGGATTTTGTCTTGTTACTGCTGCTGTTCATATTGTTACTGTTCATAGTCAAGGACTATGTTTCGGTCTTGTTACGGTTAATATTGTGACTGTTCATAGTCATACGACTATGTCTTGTTACTTTTATTACTGTTTATCGTGTTACTGTTGATAGTCATAGGATTATGTCTTGTTAATGTTCATCGTGTTACTGTTCATAGTCATTAGACTATGTCTTGTTACTGTTATATAATTATAAAATATATGTATAATATATAAATATACAAAGTATATAAGTGGTTCAAAAATAAATGTGTTTCTGTTTATTACTATGAAACAGGTCTGAAGTATTTAGGTTGAACATTTTTAGAATAAAAATAGTTCCAATTAGAGTACAAATGGTAGTAAGCGTATGTTTAAGTGCTGTTACGATTTTGAGGGGGTCCTTAAAAATAGTCTCCCCTGTAAGAGGTCCCTGGCCTCCAAAAGATAGAGAGCTCCTGACATAGGGCAGCGTACTTCTTGCCCGAAAAATAAGTTTGAGATAAAAAAAAACGAAATAGTTTAGAACTAAAATAATCTTTTAGTTTTGTAATGTTGTAGTTTGCTGAAATGTCCACAGGTGGTGAAAATTAGAACATGGTGTGTGAGAAATGTGTCATAAATATGTGACTGATTAGTTTAGATTGATTGATTGAAGTAGAAACAAAGTTTGTCTACCAAGAACTTCCTGGTCTCGGCCAGCGGGAAGAAATCATGCTTCTCTTAAAATATGATCCCACAATTGATTCAGTGGAAGAGAGTGGAGTATAACAGGATGAAGCCTGGGCCGTGGGCCAGGTGTGTGGTGGGAGTGGAGGGAACGTGGAAAGGTAAAATTAGTTTTGCAATGTCACATGAGCCATCTTTTGCCGCAGGCCTTCAATCAGGTATTGCAAGAATCCAAAAGAGTCACGGCTGGTGACAGAGGCAGGGAAGAGAGTGAAGGTGAGAGCGAAGGAGGACGGTATTAACCTTTGGATGATGTAACTGACAGTCACTCAGTGCAACACTTTCCACAAGACCAGAACCCCACGGTGGGATGTATTAACAGGGTATTGTCAAGGCTCTCTTAAACAGCAGGCGGACCAAACTGGTTTCCCCTGAGGCGTATTCACACTCTTAACATTTGCCTACATTTCTGTAATTAGTAGTGGTTTAAAATATGCATAAAGGCAATCTTTTTATGGCAATGTTCTAAGTTGTTTGTATTTTGTTTAGTTTAGTTTTCATTTTAGATCATTTATATTTTGTATTGTTGAAATCCAATGATTTGTATGCAAATGTGTATGAATGTAACTCACTTATCTGTGATCTGAAATGAAGAACTTGAAGAATATATTTGACCCCCACTTAAATGTGTCTCTGGTCCTCTGGTCCTCTGGTACTCTGGTCCTCTGGGACTCTGGTACTCTGGTACTCTGGTACTCTGGTACTCTGGTACTCTGGTACTCTGGTCCTGGACTCTGGTACTCTGGTACTCTGGTACTCTGGTACTCTGGTACTCTGGTACTCTGGGACTCTGGTACTCTGGTACTCTGGTACTCTGGTACTCTGGTACTCTGGTCCTCTGGTACTCTGGGACTCTGGTACTCTGGTACTCTGGTACTCTGGTACTCTAGTACTCTGGTACTCTGGTACTCTGGTACACTGGTACTCTGGTACTCTGGTGCTCTGGTACTCTGGTACTCTGGTACTCTGGTACTCTGGTTGTCATTAGGAGCTGAGAGGAGGCCAGTGGTTCTCACTGGCACAGCGTCATGACCCCAGTTGAGAATCACTGGCCTGTGCTACATCACCACTGACCTTTCCGTGAGGCGGACCGGAACACCTGTACAGTAGTTAATGTATACCAGCAGCGCATGCTAACGAATCACCTTATGAATCAGATAAGGTGAGCTCGATGGCTCAGCGTTCTGCGCACCAAGGAAAGGAACATTTTCCAAGCATTTCCAAGAACAACTCCACAAACCCAGGGAAGCTCGGAACACGGTTCCAGGTCCTAATGTGACGGTGTAAACACTAACAAACAGTTGTAAACAAGGATAAACAAAGTGTGAGTGCAACAGTTCAGCCAAGGAGGCCATCCCACCCCGCCTGCTCTCTCTAATGTTGATGTGGGGACTCAGAGGACGATAGGGAGGGTGTGCCGTATTGTGACCATGGGTGTTGGGGTGTATGTGTGTGTATGGGTGTGTGTGTGTGTGTGTGTGTGTGTGTGTGGACATTTGTCCCCCTGCAGTTGGCTTATAGAAGTGTCTTGATGGCTAGGAGGCTGACGGAGGCAAGCGACAGGGCAGCACGGGGGGCAAGGAGGCGGGGCCGAGGAGGTCCCGCCCCCCGGTGACCCCCGGGTGGACGTGTGTGTATGTCTGTTTGTGTGCACAAGGGGTGGGCGGAGGGCGGGGGGCGGTGGGACTGGGGTTGAGGAGTAGCGAGAGGAGGGGCGCAGGGTTAAATGTTTATAGACCAGAGTGTGGGGGGGGGGGGGGGGGGGGTGGGGGGGGTGTGCTGGGGTGCAAGGTCACCTTCTCAGTGCTGCTTGGCTCACACGCCCCCTTAAGGTCAGCTGACCATGGAGAGCATCTCTGACGTGTGCAAATAGACAGTGGGGGGGGGACACGCACACACGCACACGCACACACATCATTTCACAGACGCATTGCAGTCCCAGTCAGGCGACATTTTAAAACACAAACAATTTCAACCAATCCCGCAGGTAATCCACACAGACCTTAACCGACCCCTGGACCCCTCACACACACTAGGACCCCCTCTGGGTTAACAGCTGAGGCACAGCTAGTCCTCCCCATAGTGGTGGTGGGGCTAAGCATCAACAAAAGCACTCCGACCAGGTTAGGCTATTATTAACAGAGGATAAAGACATGGGGCTCTGGGGTCCCTGGCCGGGCCGAGGGGGACCATGCGGAGCGCTGGATTTCAGCCAACATCAGAGCGGTCAGCTGAGGAGGAGGGGGGCTGACTGCCATTTATAGACCAGCGCTCTGCTGCCTGCAGGGCTGGGGAATACACACCGGGAATCTGATACGCTAGTGACATTTTTATTTTGGCCGAACGACAAGACTTATGAAGCATGGAGCAAGAGAGAGAGAGACAGGGGTCTGTAACCTTTTCTCTTTCTCTCTCCTTATTTCTCGATATCTTCCATCTACATTCTCCTTCCAGTCCCCTCACTAATTATCAGCTCTTAGTAATCTTGAGACTCACACACACAGGCACACACAAACACACACACACACACACACACACACACACACACACACACACACACACATACACACACACACACACACACACATACACACACACACACACACAAACACACTACCATCATCACTTAAGGTAGTGGCAATGTCTGTCACCACAGTGGATAACACATATACATACAATGCTGTGTGTGTGTGTGCCTGTGTGTGTGTGTGTGTGTATGTGTGTGTGTGTGTGTCTATCAAATGTCACATGTCTCAGCACTGCATGCAGGTGTTTCCACACAGGAAGTGGAGGCGGAGCGGGGAGAGGGGAAGCCGGAGGGGACAATATACTCAGATCTATAGAGTCTGAATTTACAGTTTGACAGTCGCTTTGACATTGACTTTGGAGCGAACTTGGAAATGTGATGACCTGAGCGTTGCCATTTTAGGATAAATTCAACTGCTACGTTAACAATAAAATAAATGAGATGTGCTATTCTGTGTTCCTGTCGTGAATCATGTGTCAGACCCATGAGCCATAAGGGAAGGGGGAGGAAGCATTCCATTGTACTTTGAATCTAATATCTGGATAAGTATGCTATACAGTTTGTTTATTCATTATATTCATTTAATCGTGTTGTTGTAGACTATTTGTATGACAGTATAGGTTTCATTTGAATATATATTGTATATTGTATATTGTATCAACTGTGTGTCTGTAGGCCATTTGGACACACAGCTCCACACATGGAGAAGGCATCGCAATGATGACATCAACTGCAGCCACCAGTTTAGAGTTGTGAGTTTCCACCTGGCAAACAGACTCCAAATTGAGCTCCTAGTCTCAGCTACACTAATACACATATCAGACAGTGGATTTGGAAAGCCAACATTGAAAATAAACGACCTACATATTGATAGAGTTTGGATGTCATTTTGAAACCTACGGTGGACGGAGTGTATTTGTGTGTGTGTGTGTGTGAGTGTGTGTAATAATAATGCCGTCTTTTATATAGCGCTTTTATCCAAAGCGCTTTACAAGTCATGTAAAGTCCTCACATTACCCATTCATACACCGACGGCGGAGTCAGCCGGTTGTGAGGCGACCGCTCTACCTCCTGAGCTATACTGTGTGTGACTCTGTGTGAGTGTGTGTGTGTGTGCCTGTGTGTGTGTGTGTGTGTGTGTGGTGTGTGTGTGTGTGTGTGTGGTGTGGTGTGTGTGTGGAGCGTGTGGTGGTGTGTGTGTGTGTGTGTGTGTGTGTGTGTGTGGTGTGGTGTGTACGTGCAGCACTGTCACTACAGCAGTCTGTCACCCACCCAGAGCCCCTGGGCTTACAATAGGTTCTCAGTATTGATTAGCTATTAGCTATTACTATTCTTTCTGTGAATATAGATTTGATTGTTTTCAATTATTCCACTGCTGTCCTGTATTGTGGCCTCCACACTTCCCACCTGGCATCAATAAAGTACTATCTTATAAAATCATATCTTATCTGCGTAAAGCTAAATATGACTAAATAGTCCTCAACAATACAACAAGTCTTTCTGAAAGGCCCACATTGTGAGTGTTTTCCTTGAAAGGATCAGAGTATTGATCAGGTAGACCACAGCTGGGACCTCTGTGGGGGCCGACTGCTGCCGTCAGGGACATCCTGGGTCACAAATCAAACAGGCCTGATTTCCACCTTATTAGGTGCTATTAGAGTCCCGGGACCAGACAGGCTGGATTTGTTGCTAGGCAGCGCCGGAAGAGAGATAGTGCATCCCGTGTTGACCCAGGTAGACTAATGGCTTCCATTAACAATCTGACCTGTTTGCTCCGCAGGGTATGACGGCCAAAGTACACAGTACTTTAACAGCGAGGGGACAGGTGTAGGGCGCCCGGCTCGCTGAAATGGAAAAGAGAGAATCTCCATCGTATGCTGGGAAGGGACACAGCAGAATAACCTATATTTAGACTGTCAGGTAAAAGGTGATTTAAGTTTGAGTGCACAGACCTTACAGCATGACCCCACGATTTGGGGCACAACCATTTTATTGTGATTTGACTTGAATACCTTTCACTAGTTCTGTTCCTGGAAGGGGTTAGAGTCCATATTACATAATGTGTGTGTGTGTGTGTGTGTGTGAGCATGTGTGTGTGTACCCAGATGTCCGTGTGGTGTGTGTGTGTGTGTGTGTGTGTGTGTGTGTGTGTGTGTGTGTGTGTGTGTGTGTGTGTGTGGTGTGTGTGTGTGTGTGTGTGTGTGTGTGTGTGTGTGGGTGTGTGGTGTGTGGTGTGTGTGTGTGTGTGTGTGTGTGTGTGTGTGTGTGTGTGTGTGTGTGTGTGTGTGTGTGTGTGTGTGTGTGTGTGTGTGTGTGTGTGTGTGTGTGTGTGTGTGTGTATATCCATGAGGGTTTACTGCTTCAACTCCATGTGACTGTATCTGTTGTTTGTCAAATAGGTACAAATGACCCAGACCCCCAGAATGTAAAATGCGAACTGTGCAGTTAAAGGATTCTTCATCACTTCCCTCTTCATCACTTTTCATTTTCCAGAGCCATCAATCTGGTGACGGCTTTAAAACAATTTTTTATTCAATTTTGGCGCCGATCCTGGTGCGAATCCCAATCCAGGGGAGTTTTTGGTGTGGCAGAGGTATGCGCTCTACCGAGGGCCCTCTAGTTCATCTCTGCCCTCTTGAACTCCCATTAGCACCATAACGCGGTGGTGCAGACACGGCGCTGCACGGCCACCGTCTTGTGGGTGCAGGGAGGCGTCCTTGTGGGTGGGATGACCATTGACCCTTACAACTCGCGTTTCACAGGGGAAAAAAAAGAAGAGATGTGGAACCTGCTGAGGACTTGGAAAGATGAGCTGGTGTTTGGGTGTCATTGGCTACTGGGATAAATGGCTACAGGGCCACAGGGCCACAGGGCCACAGAACCACAGGGTCACAGGGCCACAGGGCCACAGGGGGCCTCAGAAGAGCCACTAGCCACCAGACTGTCCCATTGGATGAGTTGAATCAGTGGATTACGGAGAAGCGGTGATAGCCCAAGCCAATGAACCGTAATCTGGAAGGACGTGTATTCAAATAAACACATATGAAACCTATATTCTCTCAAATCAATTTGTGGATGAAGAAAGATCACTCTTTACACAATGTGGATGACGGCTGCAGTGAAAAGCCTGGCCGGAGGGTTCACCCTCCGTCTGTCACAGCTCAGCAGAACCCATTTAGTCCCGAGTCAGCCTGCCACACCGGTAGTTAAATCTAAATCTGTGGACGGGTATTTGCGTGGGCAGCGTGTTTCATAAACAAGTGGAAAGTAAAAGCGTGTATTTTGTGGTAAAGAAAGAAAGGGCATGCCTTTGAATGTCTGACCCACTAATGACAGAGCGGAACAGAAGGTCAGATGGAGCAGGGTCCGCATGTCCTGCCTTTTTCACCTGCGATAGCAGACCAGGAGAATTACTTACACCCACACCTACTCAGCTCTTCAGCGGGCAGCGTTTCGCTTCAAGCGCCCAATACTGTCCTTTCCTTTCCTCTGAGACTACCCCCCCCCCACACACACACACACACACACACACACACACACACACACCCGTGGGCTTTTTCCCACATAAAGACCTGAGGAATGACCTCACATCTGCCCGCAGGACAAAGGAGCTTGTGAGAGAACACATTGTGTCCAAGCTGACGTGACCCTCGAATGTGCTGCACCAGCTCAAACCTGTTTCCTGTTCCCTTACAGCCTGTTTGTATACAGTATATAGCTGTGGCCTCATCCCTTCTACAACGGTCGCTCATGGACTCATGTAGAGGGAAAGGAAGAAGAGGAAATGTCTGGGGGTCGTTGTGTCTTTTCTGAGATGTTGAATAGTAATCAAACAGGTAGATCATTGATCGGTTAGAAGTCACACCGTGCTGTCCTGTCTGAACATTCTGGATCTTAAAACATAACTGTGTCTCCTGAGAGAGAGAGAGAGAGAGAGAGAGAGAGAGAGAGAGAGAGAGAGAGAGAGAGAGAGAGAGAGAGAGAGAGAGAGAGAGAGAGGAGAGTGTGTGGTGGTGTGTGTGTGAGTGTGGTGTGTGTGTGTGTGTGTGTGTGTGTGGTGTGTGTGTGTGTGTGTGTGTATGGAGAGTGTTTCTGTGTGTGCGTGTGGTGTGTGTGTGTGTGTGTGTGTGTGTAGCTGCTCGTGTATGTCTGTCTGTCTGTGTGTGTGTGTGTGTGTGTGTGTGTGTGTGTGTGTGTGTGTGTGTGTGTGTGTGTGTGTGTGTGTGTGTGTGTGTGTGTGTGTGTGTGTGCACGTGTGGGTCTGTGTGTTTGTGCACACGTGTGTGTGTGTGTGTGTGCGTGTGTGTGTGTGTGTCCTTGCAGCACACAGGTGGCCTGATCTCCTCGGACCGCCCATCCAGATCAGGCCATTGTGGTGGTCATAGAGGAAACAGCAGGGTTGCGTCAGTGCACTGCGATGAATTGTTTTATATTGTTTCACCCATGTATTCATTTGACCTTGGCTCTCATGCAGCTGCCTGTTCCCTGTGTGTCCCGGACTCTGAATACGGAGTCCGGTGGTCTTAGTCAATCATTATCCCGACCCGCACGTCCCCGTCTGGGAGCCTTCGGTCTCAGCCGCCCGGTTACCCAGTCCACCTTACGTCTCATCCTCCAGACTTACTTCTGTGGACCACGTGGACCCTGGTCCTCCTCTGCTGTCCCGGGCCTTGGGCCTCGGGCCTCGGGCCTCGGGCCTCGGGCCTCGGGCCTCGGGCCTCGGGCCTCGGGCCTCGGGCCTCGGGCCTCGGGCCTCGGCCTCGGGCCTCGGCCTCGCGGGCCTTGGGCCTCGGGGGCCTCGGGCCTCGGGGGCCTCGGGCCTCAGGGGCCTCGGGCCCCTCGAGCCTCGGGGGCCTCCGGCCTCGGGCCTCGGGCCGGGTCCCTGCTGTCTGTCCATGGGGGCCAAGCGGGTCACATCACATGACTGGGCTCAAATTGCGGTGTATGCAAGGCTCCGCCTCCGCTTAAGAACACATGAACACGCCCCCTTTTTCACGTCCTCATTTGACCCGCTGAGGGCCTCGGAGGCAACCTCAGACACAAGTGCGCACACACACACACACACACACACACACACACATGCAAGCACACACACACACACACCCTCTCACACACACACACACACACACAAACACACACACACACACGTGCAGTTCTACTACAACACAGTAGGACTGATGGATCAAAAGTTCTACTATAACACAGTAGGACTGATCAGAAGTTCTGTTATGACACAGTACAACTGTTTAGAAGTTATTCTATAACACAGTAGAACTGATCAAAAGTTATACTAGAACACAGTAGGACTGATCAGAAGTTCTACTATAACACAGTAGGACTTATCAGAAGTTCTACTATAACACAGTAGGACTGATCAGAAGTTCTGCTATAACACAGTAGGACTGATCAGAAGTTCTTCTAGAACACAGTAGGTCTGATCAGAAGTTCTTCTAGAACACAGTAGGTCTGATCAGAAGTTCTTCTAGAACACAGTAGGACTGATCAGAAGTTCTACTATAACACAGTAGGACTGATCAGAAGTTCTGCTATAACACAGTAGGACTGATCAGAAGTTCTTCTAGAACACAGTAGGTCTGATCAGAAGTTCTTCTAGAACACAGTAGGTCTGATCAGAAGTTCTTCTAGAACACAGTAGGTCTGATCAGAAGTTCTACTAGAACATCTACTTCTACTAGAACACAGTAGGACTGCTGGATCCCAGATTAGTCCACAGCCTATCTCATCCTGGAGCTAAATGTGCCCTACATCCCTAACCTTAACCTACGTTCCTTAATGTCCTGCATGTGTGTTCAACAAGCTTTGAATAAAAGTGTCTTAAAAGTCTTCTAAATAATACTACCCCTCTCGTCTAATGCATGTCAGTTATTATGTTGGTGTGTGACACTAACCTATATAATATTATAACGTCATCATAATATACACATTGTACGACACCATTTATAATAATATTGTATAATATTATATAATATAACACATGTAATATAGTAACTCCTCCAGATGTTGCTTGACTCTAAGGTTTCCCCATCCCAGCTGTGGTGAGCTGCATGTCTACGGTGGAACCATCAAGCCAGGCTGCAGAGCGAGAGGCCCCAGCTGTCTGGCCCCTGGAGTACAGTGGTGCTGGAGCCACGTCATCAGAGAGCTATGATTAACTGTAAGGGAAGGTATTTAATAGCACCACAGCTCCTCCCACTGGTCAGAGCGACACCTTCGCCAGGATCAGTCGGGGTTGGCGTTGACAGCCAATTTGCTGGATTTAATTACAGGCACATTTCAGCACTCAGCTTAATAGGAAAGCAACAAGAGAACCTCTCAAGTCCCCACAGCTGACAGCCCAGACCACCTGGGGGGAGTCCCTGTCCAGGCTGGATCATGGGAGAATCTAGTCAGATTTGAGACCAAGACCAAGGGGGGGTCAAGACCATGTCCACAAATATATGGGTCCCATTCGAGACCAAGAGCATTTGGCTATCATATCGGCTGGCAAAAATAGAAAAGGAAGGTTTCTAAAGGCATATTAAGTCATAGGCGATGCAGTTGACATTTGGCCAATCACCTATCCTTTAAGATTAGCCAACATAATGATACAAGACACAAGATTTTCATTGACCATTTGTAACAAGTTCCCTCCCGCAGTATAAATCTCAAAAACAACACCATAAAAATAAAAATGATAATATACAATAAAATAAATAAAAAAAGAGCAGCAAAGTGACTTAAATGATATGTAGATGTTTTTTTTTTTTTTTTTTACAACATACTTACTAGAGGCCATATCAACTTCTCTGAATATGCGTTGCTGCTTTCGTTAAAGAGCCGTGAAAACAACGTGTAGCGGCCCACACAGCTTTGAACACAGCTTACGAGTCTTACGAGTCCATTTCATCTGATTCAAGACCGACAGACCAATTCACAGACCTTCTGGAGGACCAAGACAGGTTGTACTTGTGCGGGCCGGGGGCCAACTTCAACAATACCTAGCATGTGGTGCAGACACTCAGTCCTGTGCTAGATTGCCATGAAGGGCACTTGCATTGTAACATGAATGTGTGAGATTTAAGTCTGGATTGTGATGGAAGTAAATCAATGTATTCATTAAATCCTCTAGCGGATATATGGATCGGCTAGGAAGGTGGGATAGGAGGAAGGTGATGGGGGGGTGAAATGGGATGGATTACTACACTGAATCCTGACTCTGCTTTGCAGGTCACCCGTGTTAACCTTGGTTACTCCACGCAAATCAACTGGTGACAACAGAACCGGAGCAGAATATAACTTGACCTGATGCTACCACGGGAGAGAACCTACCGCACTAATGGTCAACCTACAGCAGGCAGGTTGTACAGAATATTTGAAACTGGAGACATGGTGTGATGGAAGCCAGATGGAGAGGGAGGGGCAGGGAGGGAGGGAAGGAGAGGGAGGGAGGGAGAGGGGAGCAGGGAGGGAGAGGGAAGGAGAGGGAGGGAGAGGGGAGCAGGGAGGGAGAGGGAGGGAGAGATGGAGGGAGGAAGGCGGAGAGGGAGGAGAGGGAGGGAGAGGGGGGCAGGGAGGGAGAGGGAGAGGGGAGGGAGAGGGAGAGGGGAGCAGGGAGGGAGAGGGAGGGAGAGGGGAGCAGGGAAGGAGAGGGAGAGGGGAGCAGGGAGGGAGAGGGAGAGGGGAGCAGGGAGGGAGAGGGAGGGAGAGGGGAGCAGGGAGGGAGAGGGAGAGGGGAGCAGGGAAGGGAGAGGGAGGGAGAGGGGAGCAGGGAGGGAGAGAGAGGGAGAGATGGAGGGAGAAAGGGGGAGAGGGAGGGACGAGGGGAGGGAGAGAGAGGGAGGTGTGCCTGAGAGAGAACACCTTCTCCCACTGAGTGCTAACATGGATTATGTAAGCTGTGTTTTGCTACGGAGATCAAACAGTGATTTATTCAGCAATTTATGATCCAATTAAAAGCAGCAACCCAGTTTTGAGGCGCTCAAAGAATCGTGTGACCCCACAACACACACACACACACACACACACACACACACACACACACCCTTAAAGACGCCAACTCCATAGCCTGGAGTGGGTGCTCATATTGTGATGAAGATACTGATCATGCAGAGTAAGAAGCTTATTCATCTCCCAGCCCTAACTACGGTGTTCTCGCTGTTCACACCTAGCGTTGATTCTCAAGTGTACATGCATGACAAAACGTTGGAGCAAGCTGTTGTGTGATGCTTCACGATGTCTCAAACTCATTCGCATGCGGCCGGTTGTTCTCATGCGGCTGTCAGCGGGCACAGAATCTGGGATATACGGGGAGGCCCCATGCGCTGCTCCCAAGTATCAGCTATCAAACATGGTCACGCTTTGGTCACACCGAGGCCTTGAACTTTACAACAGATAAGGTGGAGTATATCTGTTCTGCACTTATGTGTGAGTGACTTGATTTGTGCCACTGGTACGTGTGTGTGTGTGTGTGTGTGTGTGTGTGGTGTGTGTGTGTGTGTGTGTGTGTGTGTGTGTGTGTGTGTGTGTGTGTGTGTGTGTGTGTGTGTGTTATAGTATAACTTACAGCAGAACTTCTGATCCAGCAGTCAAACTATGTAAGGACTATGGGGAGGGGGTACCGAGCTTGGGCCGGAAACTGCAAGGGGCGGAGTTACACCTTGTTTCCTGTTTTGTTACACTTTTTTTAGTTTACTCTTTACGCTGGACAAGTTTGTGTTCATCAACGTGCTGACCTACAGATCCCCCGCTTCCAACGACAAAAGAAAATGAGAGGCACCCCATTCATTCATATTTGAGGTCGTCTGCCGTCAAACTTGAGAAGTCGGACTACTTCAACAGGACACTAAACGGCCTCTCACTGTGACTTTGACTCTCCCTTCAAACCGCAAACCGCACACAGCAGCTGCCTTCATCTCAGCGCTCTGTCCAGAATGCACTGATGAGTGACACGGTGTGCAGTTATATCCCCGTGATTTGGACCACTGGCCTTCACACTATGTGGTGCCGGGGGACGGCGGTGGGTCACCCTAGAGGTTGAGGTAGGACTCAGAAGGAGCGTAGTGTTCTGCTGTGACACAGGAGCCGGGCTGGACACTCCTCACCTCCGTCACTTTCTTATCTCGCCTGCTCCGCTGAAAGAGGCTCTGAGTAGCTCAGTCTTGATGGAGGGCCGGGTTTCCTTCACTGAGAGAAATGTGTGTCTGATCTCACCTAGAATTAGCGCACCACAGGTGCGAGACCATAGAGGAAGGGACATAACCCATGTTCTGTCCCTGTTGTGTTCACCAACGGCTAACAGTCATGACATGCAGGACAAAATATTAAAAGTAAAAAAGAAAAAAGTATGCACACATTAAGTGAATATTGCAGTCCGGAATTCATAAACTTAATGTCATGATTTTGACCCTAAGTTTATAGCAACTGTGTTAAGAGTACTTCTCTGAATCGGACTCCATAAGGACATGAGAGCTCTTGGAGCATCAGCAGCTCTCCTGAGAAAGAGCTTTAGAGAGTCTGTTTGACTGCTGGCTTCCCTGAGAAAGAAGTGGAAGTCTATTCCCCTGTTGGTTTTTCCGATATGCATATTCACTCATATGGACAATGTGGCTTCTGTGACGTCTATACATGTAACCAGTAAAAGGTAGATGGAGATATTGCTTGCATGCTAGCAGCTTCAGAAAGTCCAACACAGATTCTGGCAAATTAAAACATAAGCTTGTACACATTTGTGGGTGTAGAATCCGCTCCCCACATCTGGAAATGGAGCTTGTTGGCTACCAAACGCTGCATCAAAGCAGATGTTTGACAATAATGCAGCTGGGAAAAATATTGCATTGATTTTTCCTGGAGTCCTGGAGAACCACAGGTTCCTGGAGAACCCCCGGTTCCTGGAGAACCCTAGGTTCCTGACTCACAGGTTCCTGGCGAACCACAGGTTCCTGACTGGCCAGCTGTGGTCATTGAGACATCACACAGAACGCTAGCCTTAGCCTACGTAGCCATACACGGTTTGTATGGTGAGAGCTCGCAATGTGGCAGGTGGCTCTGACTTTGACCTACACTCTCTCTCTCTCTCTCTCTCTCTCTCTCTCTCTCTCTCTCTCTCTCTCTCTCTCTCTCTCTCTCTCTCTCTCTCTCTCTCACACACAGATTCTGGCAAATTAAAACATAAGCTTGTACACATTTGTGGGTGTAGAATCCGCTCCCCACATCTGGAAATGGAGCTTGTTGGCTACCAAACGCTGCATCAAAGCAGATGTTTGACAATAATGCAGCTGGGAAAAATATTGCATTGATTTTTCCTGGAGTCCTGGAGAACCACAGGTTCCTGGAGAACCCCCGGTTCCTGGAGAACCCTAGGTTCCTGACTCACAGGTTCCTGGCGAACCACAGGTTCCTGACTGGCCAGCTGTGGTCATTGAGACATCACACAGAACGCTAGCCTTAGCCTACGTAGCCATACACGGTTTGTATGGTGAGAGCTCGCAATGTGGCAGGTGGCTCTGACTTTGACCTACACTCTCTCTCTCTCTCTCTCTCTCTCTCTCTCTCTCTCTCTCTCTCTCTCTCTCTCTCTCTCTCTCTCTCTCTCTGTCTGTCTGTCTGTACCTGTCTCTCTCACTGGCTCTCTCACTCTCTTGTTGTCTCTCTCAAGATTCAAGTTGTCTATATTCAATATTTAAAGGGCTTTATTGGCACAGAAAATATACAAGAAACAACATTATAAACAAAGTAATAATGGCAACATGTAAACATCTCTCTCCCTCCCTCTCCCTCTCCCTCTCTCCCTCTCTCCCTCTCCCTCTCCCTCTCCCTCTCCCTCTCCCTCTCCCTCTCCCTCTCCCTCTCCCTCTCTCCCTCCCTCTCCCTCTCCCTCTCCCTCTCCCTCTCCCTCTCTCTCTCTGTGTGCCTGGAGGCAGCTGACTCCCTGGCCCACCGCCACACCAGCAGGCCTTGCGTGGCTCCAAAGTGCAGCGGGCCGAGTGGTTGTCTGGGCGTGGGTCCAGAGGAGGGCTCCGTCTGCATCTAAAGGACAAGGTGGAGGTAGCTGTGGTCCACCTCGGGCTGTCACCACCTGTCACAATCACTCCAGGGAAACCTAGTTAGAAACTAACAGGCATGGGTGCACTTGGAATAGAACCTGTGTGTGTGTGTTTGATGCTGCGCACGCTTTGATTTTCTGTTTGTACAAAAGAGAAGGCAGAAACCTGCCCTGTCTCTCAGGGGTGGAAAGTAACGAATGACATGTCATTTTGTGTAATTGCACTTTTGAGGAGTATTTTTAAATGCAGTCATTTTAATTAGACTCAAGTAGCTTTTGGGTTCAATAAGGCCTTTGTTACAGAGCACATATTCCATAGGGTTTCAAAGGAAAACAGTGAGGAAGCAGAATACATGGAGGAGAATATTGGATCATTAACGACCACCCTCCACACTCCACATCACAATGTTACAAGGATTCAACCTGATGGTTACAGTCAGTTTATCACTCAGGTCAGTCAGCTTGGAGATGGGAAAAGTAACTTATTATTACCTACTACTTTTACCTTTTTTATCCCAGTACTTTGACTTCTATTTGAGTACACTTTAAACCCTACTTCTGCTTTAGTAGGATTTTTTGATTTTTAAGTGACTCCATTGTACAACCCTAATTGCTGGCATTATATAATCGGTCATCTGAGATAATGACTTGGTTGTACGTGTCCACAGTCATGTCCCAATCATTAGTTGGTGTCATCCAGGATCATCTCTACTGGGTGGTGTGATGCTGACGAGCAGCTCCAACACAAGGCCCACACAAGAGGTTCAACCCCAGGGCAGGATTTCATCATCACCACCAGAACCGCTTTGTTCTCTTCTGAAAGAGACGGGACGCCCCATCCACATGTCACACGAAGGCCTTATTAGCGCAACAGTTTGCGTGTTTGGATGACACACGTGACAAAAACCAACACATGAAATGAGAAACGCTTCACTGAAGGAACAGAAGATGGTCTGTGATGATCGCTGTACCGGAAACATTACGATGATTTTGCAAAAACGACGCCCCATTTCTTGGGCCTGCAGGGCACCGATGCTCCAGCCCACCTGGAGCCCTGTGTCACCCACACGCAGCAGAGGCCTCCTTCTTTAGTGTCTCTCTCTCCCTCGTCGGTGGAGCTGACCTCTGGCTCGTCCCACGGAACCTGACCATGAGGCGGTAAGTCAGGGGAATTCCTGAGGGGTGACAGGGCGGGGGACAGGAGGCTGTGGACCCCGGCCACTAAGTCAGAGTAACAGGATGGATTAGCCCCGGGGGGGACCCGGGGGGGGGGGGGGACCCGGGGGGGACCCGGGGGGGACCCGTTAAGCTCAGGCGGGAAGTTTTGGATCAGAACACGCGGTGATCAACGTGGAGCCAGGACACCGGACAGAACGCCCTGAGAGGGTCTCACTGCAAGGCACAGACAGAGGTTACGCCCAAAAAGTCAACTGTTGCAACAGTGTTGGCCCATAGGAAATCTAATCTAAAGTTTGGTCCAATTCTGTACATCAAATTTTGATTTATCTTACAAACAGACAAACAAGCGGGGGGGAAACCATTCCCTCTCCCCATCTCCGATGGCGGAGGTAGCCGATAGTGAAGGACTCCACCGTACGCATGAGTAGGGGTCTTCTGTCTCTTCTCGTGTCAGACAGATCATCTTCAGTATCGGCCCTCCTAGTGAGGGCGTGGTCGGGTCACCTGACCAATCCACGCACCGCTGTGAATGGATGATTCTTTGTCATTGAACGTGAAGGTGTTATTTTAGCGGTGATGCTGAGCATCGTTAGATAGTCTGATGAGAGCTGTGGATCTAAATGGAAGGTTCTCACCTCTGGTAGAGCGTGTGTATTCTGTTTAAATTTAATCTCATGTGTGTGTTCATGTGTATTCATACTTTGTGAATGCAAAGGGAGCACATATTACTCCAGTTGTGTGTTTGTGTTGGTTCTCCCTGCCAGGTTAACCCTGTGTGTATACGCCAATCGGCCGCCATGTGCGCTCAGTTGCAAAACACTTTTGGCAAATGCCAAAACGGCAACAGACTGCAGGAATTCCAATAAAACAGCACAAGTCTTCAAAACAAGCATGTCTTATTTGCAGAACATGCTCCTCCTATTTCATTTGAACAGATGAGTTTCCTTCAGGGACCTCAGATAAACACTGAGCACTGGCCCAGAATGAGAAGAGAACTGAACCGCACAGCGGAGAGTTCCTCCTTAAAGTATAGAATAACAGTGTGGCCGTGGGGCTTCTTAATGTGAAGTGTACACAGGGCGCCCAGCGCGGGGGGACAGGGACTGGATACAGGAGTGTTGAGAAGGAGCAGCATGGATGGAGATGCTGGAGTGTTGAGAAGGAGCAGCATGGATGGAGATACAGGAGTGTTGAGAAGGAGCAGCATGGATGGAGATGCTGGAGTGTTGAGAAGGAGCAGCATGGATGGAGATGCTGGAGTGTTGAGAAGGAGCAGCATGGATGGAGATACAGGAGGGTTGGTTCTGAACAGCGTGTTCACCACCTTGTGTCGTCCCCTGTACAGTCCTCTCCTGTACGGTCCTCCCCTGTACGGTCCTCTCCTTTCATCTCTTCTTCTGTCCTCTGGTCTTCTGGCCTCTTCTTCTCGCGTTCTCTCTTCTTCCGAAAACCCCTAAACACTGAAGGGACATCGCATGTGACTCAATGTGCCATCATCCACCCAGCGGTGGGTGGGCTGGCGGTTCTCCCTCCAGTCCTCTCTCTCTGTAACCTCAACAATGCTAATGACCCAGGAAGTGAGGCTCTGAGGAGGATGCCGCCGATGGGCGGCCCCTTCATGTTTTGCACGGAAACCTCAAAGTCAAAGTTTAGTTCTGTGGGTGCCGGCGGCCTTTCTGTAGGTCAGAGCTAAACGACAAACCAGCCTCATGTGATCGGTCGGTGGGAGAGGGGCCGTGCCGTCTCTTCAACAAAGCACTTCCACACCAATTCTCCGGGCCGACACCAGGAAAATAGACGCTCTATATTCCCATCGTTATCGGGTTGGGGTTAGCTGAAATGTGCCCGGTGCAGCTCTATACATCTCATGTTATCCTGCCGCCTCTATGGCATATCATCAGTGAACCGGTGCTAACGTGCTTTCATCTGAGCAGCTTTGAACTTTTTAATATGTAAACGAGGTCAGTGACCTCATCCCGGCGTGCGTCAACACCAGGCAGCCTGAATCAATACACAACAAACCAGGAACATGATGTCATCGGCCTCAAGCCTCGGCCTCTCTCTCGCCACCGTTCCTGTCCTTCGTCTCTTCTTCCTTCTTCTGTCCACCGTCCTCCCGAGGGCCGCTGGTCCTTCAGGGGAACACCTGTGAGGGAGTCCTCTCTCCGTGAGGAACACCAGGCCTGGGAACTTCACGACTTCCTCTTTTTACAGAGCAATAAAAGAGCGGCTCCAGAGAACAACGGGGAATAAGCGGCGTTGCGGCGCTACAGAGAGAGAGGGCCGGGGCCCCGCTGGGAGGCATCTGCTGCCTGACCCCCTGTGGTCACTTCCTGCCCAGTTCAGTGGGATGCACGGCGTGATGGATGGAGGGCCTCCTGTACCGTGCGTGTACAACCGGGCAGGTAAAACATCTCGGCGAGTACGTTAAACTGAGACAGAAAGTGGAGGCGTGTGATGTGTGGAGAGGGTCTGTCCCAGGGCTGCACATCAGGAGTCATGGTGGTTGGCTTTTGCTCAAACAGAGGATTGTAGAATCCACTCCTCGACGCTGTTCCTCGTTTATGTCCACAATCAGAGGCACAGGAAGGACAGAAGAGATGAATACAGAAGACACAGAGTCAAAAGTAATATGTGAATGCAATTATACAATTGGATAGGAAATCATGTGTAATTGAACCACTTCTGAAATAGGAAAGGAAGCCCTTGAAACACATCTTTGAATCAAGATAAATGAATCCCACCTCAAAGATGGAGTCAGCCGTGCGTCAGCCTGTGTCAACACTCATTACGTCTCCGCTGTTATTGAAAAATGATAAATATATAAAATGATAAATATATGATGATAAATATATAAAATGATGAATATATGATGATAAATCCTAGACAGGAAGGACCTGGAGCTGGACCTCAGAATGGAAACATTTTCTTTTTTGGGATGAGTGCAAATCCCTAACTATTATTTGAAGAGCATGTGCTTGTGTGTGTGTGTGTGTGTGTGTGTGTGTGTGTGTGTGTGTGTGTGTGTGTGTGTGTGTGTGTGTGTGTGTGTGTGTGTGTGTGTGTGTGTGTGTGTGTGTGTGTGTGTGTGTGTGTGTGTGTGTGTGTGTGTGTGTGTGTGCGTGCGTGTGTGTGTGTGTTGTCTTCCTGGTGGATCCATCCGTGAGTGATGGCAGCTGGCAGAGGGCGCTGACCCCGGCCGACCCCCGGCCGACCCCCGGCGGACCGCAGGGTCCGTGGGAAAGGCGTGGGCGGACGTGGGCGGAGCCTCCCCCTGCTTCAGCCCACGTGACCCCTTGGCAGAGCAATGCCCCGTGAGAGTGATGCATGGTGGGTAATGTCATCCTACCCCACGCCTCTCACTGGGCCGGGCTGATGCTCCAAATGCATCGTGGGGGGATTTTTGTCAGACAAAAACTATTTCTTGATTTGAGTCCACAATTTTGTCAACGTGTTGAAACAAAGGTCAAAGAAAGGTCGCTCTACCTCAGTTGTTTAAGAAATAACACAATGATGGGATAGACTAATGCATTCATTCATTCATATGGAGCACGTGTTGACTTTCAGCATTTTATCCAACATCAGTTTGTTCATTTATTTAAACTATTTGATTGGGCCGTCCAAACACAAGGTAACTCACACCTTACATGAAATAAGGTTCAACCTACACTAAGACCAATTCACCATGCAGCAACCCATCCTAATCCCTGAGAACCCACTGCTAAGACTCCAATTTAGAAAGCTTATCCCAATATATTGCACCAACACACACACACACACACACACACACACACACACACACGCTAATCTAATCTGTACCATGACCTTGCATTTCGTCTCGCTAAAGGTGTAGGTTGTTAATCTGGTTAATCAGACTAAAAGGAACAGGCAGAGTATGTTTGGCGGTAATCTTTTAGTCCACACTGCCCCCTAGTGGAGGGTAATATTCTCCAACTCTCCATCTTCCTCTCGTGAAATATGGCCTCTTGTGAAATATGGTGGAACAAAACAAATACAATAGTACAAAAAAAGTGTGAATATAATCAATAAATTAAAATCAAAAGGGCTCATGAAATCTGACCGCTACTTCAGAGCACCGAGGAGGGTTAGATGATCTGGTGGAATGAGGACATCCTATATCTCCTGCGTGTGTACGGATACCTCCCGGTGTCCTTGGCTGGGTAGACGTACCACGTGACCGCGCCCCAGGGGTCGATGGAGACCTTGAACTCTGTCCTGTCAGTCAAGCCGGTTGTGGTCTTCCCCGGAGAACACGTCTAACCTGGCAAGAGAAGAAGACGATGAAGGCAGCGATGCTTAACGGAGCTGTTAACAACAGACCCTGAATGACGTCCAGACTCCAGACGCCACATTCCTCCTCCAGGTCGTTACACAACCTTCAGTATCTTATGGTCTAAATCGCCTGAGACGGACTCTGTCATGTCAGGTGATGAATCTTTCATGTTAGAGCAGGAGCTGAACCAATGTTCCCTCTGGTCTCGCTCCACTTTTGTCTCAAAGTATTTTTGGGAACCAAACGACAGACATCTTACACAGAGATAAACACACAAACAGCCATACATAAAAAGTTATCAATAGCACCTTTAATGGGGAGATCACTCCATAGAAAGAAAGACAGACAGAAAGACAGACAGACAGACAGACAGACAGACAGACAGACAGACAGACAGACAGAGCGACAGACAGACAGACAGACAGACAGACAGACAGACAGAGCGACAGACAGACAGACAGACAGACAGAGCGACAGACAGACAGAGCGACAGACAGACAGAGAGACAGACAGAGCGACAGACAGACAGAGCGACAGACAGACAGACAGACAGACAGACAGACAGACAGACAGACAAAGAGACCGAGAGACAAAAAAAGAAAAACAGAAAAAGAAAGCTAAACATTTTTTAAAGTACACACAACAGAGCAAGAAACAAAGGAAAGAAGGTAAGGAAGAGTAAAGAAGATCAACCCACCTGGTGGCTGCCGGTGGTGAAGCTGAGCTGGGCCAGAGAGCTGCGGTACACATAGGGCACGGCCTGCCCACGGCTCAGGAACACCACGCCGTCGTCCTCCAGTGCACCCGGAGCCTTCTCCTACGAGGGACACGGAGACATCACCGTGCACACGTCCAGCAGTGGATGATCTGAAACACTACCCTCACTAACTCAATATAAATCTTAATCAGGAGGATTGAATCCTCCTTATTGGTCACATACATACACACACACACACAGTGAAAGTTGTTTCTCTTCATTTAACCCATCCTAGTATTAGGAGCAGTGGGCAGATATTGGATATACAGCTGCCCGGGGAGCAGGGCCTGGTGCCTTGCCCAAGGGCACCTCGGCAGTGCCCAGGGGTTTTGGAGACCTAACAGACTGAGCTACTGCCACCTTAACTGTTATAGTATGAAAAGTATTATATATAATATCAACGCATCATGCTTTAAATAAATAGTAATGGAGTAAATGGACAGCATTCATACACTTGTTCACACACAGACCCCGGTGTCACTCATGCAGGGGGCAGCCAGCTGGTCAGCAGCAGTTAGGTTGTCTTGCTCAGGGACACCCCGACACTCAGGAGGAGCCAGGGATCGAACCGGCAACCCTCTGGTCGCCAGTCCACACCAATCTTCCAAACGATGCTAATATCCATTAAAGGGATGTGTCATAGAAGTCCTATGAATCCAATCCTTCATGGGAAACACAGGTACAGACTAGCACTAGCTCAGGAGGTGGAGCCGGTTGTCTGGCAAGCAGAAGGTTGCTGGTTCGATCCCCTGGCTACTCCTGGTCGAGTGTCAAGCTGTCCCTGAGCAAGGGACATCCCTAAGGCTATAATTGTAAAGCGCTTTGGTTAAAAGTGCTATATAGATGTGGTCCATTTCCCATGATACTGGTCTGGGATGAAGGCAGACCTGTAGTCACCTGCAGCAGGCGTCTCCCCTGGATCTCGCAAGGGTCCTGGTTGATGGCGATGGCGACTCTGTTTTGCAGGGTGGCCCGGGCGGTGTTGCTCAGGCTCCGGAGGTCGTTGAACATGACGAGGAGGGCGGCCATGATGGCCCGCGGGGCCATCTGAGCCTGCGCCTGGTCCACACTGAGACCAACGTTACCAATGATGAGCTGGGATGGACATGCATCAGTCAGACCAGCAGCAAGAGAAGACTTTTTACAAACAAGTTTATTTTCTAGAAAAAAGGGAATAGAAGAGAGGGTTCAGGATATACTTTGGTTTAATGCTTGGGTTGTGGATTTTGATTATCACCATAAGATCATTCATATTCAAGGAATTTATCGAAACATGTAGTGCCAAATTAAACCGAACTGAACAACAAACCATGTCAGGGTGGTTCCAGCGTCCGGAGCCGGCGGCAGGCTGGACGTGTTCCTGGTGCGTGAAGAACCAGTCAGAACCACTCTGACCGCACACTGTCCCAAGAGGCCTGGAGGTCCTACAAGGTTCTCCACAAGTTACAAATGTCCCCGAGCAGAGAGTAGTTCACCTGTAACAGGTAGACAAAACTATAAGATATATAGATCAATCAAATACCTACATCAGAGATATATATATATAATTTAACTCCCATTTGGGGGGAGTCCACCTATGCAGACCGGCCAGCTGCAGGAATAGGCTATAGGTCTCCCTGTTGCATTCAAGGCCTTGGACATTAGAGGGTAGCCTATATGGAAATATGGACCACATTTGACCCGTTTTGAGTCATTTCTATCTCTTTCCACTGTGATGTGATTGGATAGTGTGTATTCCTGCTCTACTACTAGGTACCTATGGACTGCTCAACTGCGTTTGAGTTACAGCCATCAAACTTCAGGTAGTGTACGCCCCAGCTAGCGAAGGTCTGGGCGTCCCTCTCTACTGTGTCCAGGGTGGTGCCGGGGAACCCCATACAGGAGATGCTGCCCATGTCTGCGTAGAGCCGCCCAGCTTCAGGCCTGAAGCTCATGGAGGTACTTTGCAAGTTTTGCAATGCCCCCTGGGAATCTGAGTTTAAAAGTGAAAAAAGGCGTCAGGCAAACATGCACACATCGCTGTCTTATGATGCAAATATCCAATTAAGGTGTAAACCTGCATGAGAGAATTTTTCACTTTGGTAATTTCTGTTCAACATGTTTGTCTTTTATCCGCAGACATTTACATTGTGCTAATTTGAATATAATGAACATCACCTGTTCATAATAGTGTTGCCAATGGATGGAAAAGTCATTAGTAAAATGCCTTTTTTTAAATTGTGGTGTTGGTGTGTGTGTGTGGTGTTGGTGAACATATTGCTGTGACTACACCTATGTATTGTATTGGGTGGAGACTGAACTGGGTGGAGATTGTACTGGACTGGCCGAAGACTGGATTGGAGAAAGGGCTGCCGCCACACCCAAGATGGCTAAAATAACCAGTTGAACCTGTTAGGATCGGCCTGCAGCCTCCTTCCCTCTGCCTGGACATCCAGCAGTCGTCATTCATGACGTACTGGTAACCCAACTCCCTCCAGCCGTCCTCAGACAGTCAGCCATGTCTCGGAACAGCCTCTCAGTTCGGACTCAGACAGACAGACAGAGGATATCACCATTGATCCATGATAATACAGAGGGGTTTGGGTCCTTGGGAAATAACGCACCGCTAAATCAACAAGTTTATCCTAATCAGATGTAAGGACTTTGGTGATCTTTTAGTTTATTGGTAGCATTCAGAACTACTTCTAATAATTTAGAAAATATTACATAATTCAATTATTGATAAAGTGTTAACAAACCATAGACAACAAAGATACAACGTACTTGTGTAACATTTACCCATTTAATGTCAAGCTTGTATTTTCGACTATAAGTAGACTTTCAAAATGGTCATGGTGGGGTTCATCTAGATCTGACTTCATCTAGATCTGTGCTTCTCAACCTGCTGTGTGACAGGAGAGCAGTACAAGTCTTCCTGCTATTGAGTGCCAAAAAGTCTGTCTAAGGTGCAAATCCCTTCTCGACGACTGAATCAATTGTGAATGATTCAAATCATGATAGCGAATATTCATTAAATGATTGCGTGAAAGCCTGAGCTGTGATATGATACCTGATGCCGTTGGCGGGGTCCTTATCACAGTCGTATCACAGCAGAAGCGTTACCATGCCAACCATCCCATGGGGGAGTTCTGAGGTGCTCGCTAGGAGCACCGCAGGATCCGGCCCTTCCTCACACGTGAAGCGGTGCAGATCCTGGTCCAAGCGCTCGTCATCACCCGCCTCGACTACTGAAACTCTCTCCTGGCGGGACTCCCCGCCTCTGCTACCAAGCCCCTCCAACGCATCCAGAACGCAGCAGCACGCCTGGTATTCAACCTACCAAAATTCTCCCACGTGACCCCTCTCTTCCGCGATCTCCACTGGCTTCCGGTAAAAGTTCAAGACTCTGGTGCTGACCTTTAGGGCAGTCAATGGAACTGCCCCAGCCTACCTCCAAACGTTGGTCAAGCCCTACATCCCAGCCAGAGCGCTCCGCTCAACTTCTGCCAGGCGACTTCGACCTTCACTGAAAACAACCAAGCATCGCTGTTCCAAGACCCAGCTCTTCACGGCTCTGGCTCCACAGTGGTGGAATGAACTCCCGTCTCATGTCAGGACGGCAGAGTCCCTCGCCAGCTTCCGCAAGAGACTCAAGACCCACCTGTTCAGAGTCCACCTGGACTCTCCATGAACCCTCCTTCTTCTTCTTCTTCTAACTTGATTAAGTCCTGACATTAATAGCTCTTAGCATGTTGTATATTCTAGCAAGTGTATATCCTTAATGTTGATAACACGCTCTTATCACAGCTACTTAAGCAGGTGACCTGGCAGTACCAAATTGTGTTATTCATCTTGTTAATATGAATACTTGTGAACTGCTGTATTTTTATGTTTGCGTACCTCAGTGTTATGCTATTGTCTACTTCAACAAATGTACTCCTTGTAAGTCGCTTTGGATAAAAGCGTCTGCCAAATGCCCTAAATGTAAATGTAAATGATGAGGGCCAGGACCAGGACTACTGGGAAACACCCACACATAGAGGAAGGTTGGCTTAAGAATGGGCACAAAATGTGCATTATAATAATAATGCCAGCTTTTATATAGCGCTTTTATCCAAAGTGCTTTACAAGTGTGACAACCCCATCCCTCTCCTACAGGTTAACTCAGGGATATACCTGAATATCTCATTTCACCACAGTCATCCACAGCCTGTCATCCACAGCCTGTCAATCAGACACACCCTAATCAGGTGTGTCAGGAGGAAGAGGCACACAGGTATAAAAGGACTGGCTTCTCCATTGTTGCTCTCTCGCCTCCAAGCTGGTCATGACAATGCATTTTGGTGCATTTGGTTGATTTGTTTCTCAGAGTATCACTTACACGCACCACACACCGACTCATCCATGCACTCACTACATTACTGATATTACTGATCCATTCATTCTTTAATTCCCGTTGTTGGTAAATAGTTTAATAGCATAATTCAATTACTTTTCTTTAAAACTCCTCAAGTACTTGTGTGGTCTCCCTTGTTTTGTCTGTACCTTGAGTTTGGTTCATGACACAAGTCATGTAAAGTCCTCACATTACCCATTCATACACCGACTGCGGAGTCAGCCATCAAGGAGACAGCCAGCACGTCAGGAGCAGTTAGGGTTAGGGGGTCTTGCTCAAGGACACCTCCACAGTTTTTGCTAGGAGGAGCCGGGGATCGAACCAGCGACCTTTCGGTTGTGAGGCGACCGCTCTACCTCCTGAGCTATACTGCCGCATTAAGTAATTAAGGGAAACAAACCTTGGCTTGCTCTTGGATATGGTTTAGATATATGCATAGGTAACAGCTGAAACCCCTTTTTAACTGTATATACAGGATGAAAATGCCTGAAAAATATGAACAGTATATAGGCTACACAACAAGGTGGTCCAACCACTAGCTGTTGGTGATCTGAAAACAGTCCTACGGCAAGCACAGGATTAGCATGTCCTTTTTCTGCTTAAGAGGAATATCTCTTCCTGGTTAGATGAGTTTTGATCATGTGACTGGTCACATGATGTCACATGATACCTACGCAGGAAAGACTTGGTTTAGACTTCTAGAGCACAGGTGCCTCATGAGGTGAACAGTGTACATGTTGTTATTATGTTATAATGTAATATAAAATTATATGAAACCTATGTATGCTTTTTGTTTTTACTTTCCATCTCGTGTCGAGAATATTGACTCTGAATGGATCCAGCGGGGCTTGTTTCCCTCGGGCTTGAGGGATCGTCTACCTCTCAAACATCTCACCTTCCCTCAGAGCCCACTTCACTTTGAGGCTAAGAGGACGCATTCATGCAATGGTAACACACATGTCACAGGTTCATACATGTTTATTCATGGAAACGTAGACAAGGTTTCTTATATTATTTGATTGTATGTCTCGATACGGCGTCAATTACATTGTCCCCAACTGCATGGTGGGTTTATTATGTCCCGGAGCTACGGAACATCACAGTGCATTGAAAGGAGGAGTAGAGCTTGTTTTCCTCTTCTTCAATATGGATTGGTCATCGCGAAAACGTAGGCGACAGGTAACTGCAGTCCGATGTTGACCATGTGCCATTTCCCCATAACAAGTGCTCCTAAAACCAGGCCCAATAAGCTTCCCAAAGTCCCCGCCCAGGACGACCAGGCCCCGGCCATGGCCGCGGCGGCCCCCACAGAGACCCCGGCCGCCCCCACGGCCCCCAGCAGAGCGCCGGCTCTCCCCCCTTGGCCCAACACCGGGGCCGTGACCTCGGCCACGAGGAGCAGAGCTCCGGCCGCCCCCGCGGCCCCCACGATGACTTTAGCCTCTCCGGCTCCCCACCGCAGCAGAGGGCCGCCCACCGTGGCCCCCAGGGCCAACTGGCACAGCTTGGCCACGAAGAAGCCGGCACTCATGGCCTCCAGAGACGCTTTGTAGTTCATGCGGGAGGCGACGCTCTCCCTGGTGAGGTTCTGACCCGCCGCTCGCATTTTGCTGGAGCCGATCACCACCTCCTGCTCGGCGTGCAGCGTGAGCACGGCCACCACGAAAGTGGCGAGCATGCCCATGCACGCCGCCAACATCCAGAACTTGAAGCTGGAGGCTTTCATCAGCGCGTAGGAGAGGACCACCACCAGACACAGCAGCCCGATGAGCGCTGACTGGTGAGCGCCGTAGCCGCACACGCCGAACACCGTGGTCACTACGGCGAGGAGGGTCATGGGCAGTCCGGAGAATGCCATAAAGGCCACGTATTTGACCACCACACTGTCGATCCAGTCTTGGACGGTTCTGTGCTCCATCTCTGCCTCTTCCAGCTCTATCCTCCGCCTCTCCATCTCCTCCCTCTGCCGGAGCTCCTCTTCCTGGCTGGCCACGTACTCCCTATCCCTGGCCCTAGCTCCTTTCTCCAACGCCAGGATCCTCTGCTCCACCTGCACCGCCACCCTCTCCCTCTGTTCCGCTTCTTTGGTCTCCATCTCCCTCTTGTCTCTCTCCCTAGCCAGGGCCACCTGCCCCAGACCGCAGCACACCTCCCGCTGCTGCCAGATCACCTTGAAGAGGAAGTGCAGGGGCGGTTTCATCAGGGTGAACACACTCAGGGCCCATAGGAGCCCCACCATGCCCACGGTGTTCACGATCCACTCCAGGACCACACCCTGCGTGGCCCCGCTGAGCGTGGCCCCCAGGGCCCCTGCCAGTCCGGACCACACCCACAAGCCCACGGACTTGGCGTCGGACACGCCGCAGCTTCCCGTGGACAGGAAGACGGAGGCGGTGGCCGCGGCGAGGATCACGCCCGCCGCCGCCGAGCTCATGGAGGCTGTCAACGCCGTGGCCCCCAGAAGGGTGCCGAGTCCCAGGGGCCCCACGGTCCTGGCCTCGTCCATCACCGGCTTCATGAAGCCCTCCGAGGTCATCGCCGAGATGGTCCTGTCCACCGGGTCCTCCGTGGCCCCCAGCACGCAACCCGCCACCGCTGCCAACGCAAAGCCCACAGCGGCCTCCACCAGAGGCCGCCTCGCTCCTGAAACACGGGAAACAGTGTTAGTCCATATCACTGTTATGACATCACAGTTAGAATGGTTGAATGAACTACCACGCTGGTGGGGGAAGAGCCTCCCTCACCTGAGCATGACGTGCCCACAGTTAGTAACTCAGGAAACAGGCTTGACGGGATGAACCAGTGGTGTTACGGTCATGTTAACACACTCACCACATGGCCTTAATGCTTGTTGGAATGCAATCACTATATTGACGTCCTGATCCCAAGAAGAGGCAGGGAATTGTGAGACTATTAGGAAATATACTGCTAATTAATTGTAAGAATTTGGGAAACATTTGGATATAGCAATACAAATGTTTGAATTAAAGAAGAATTAGTTCATTGCTTTCAAGTTAAGCTAATATTTGAGTATATAATTGTGCCTCACATCTACTGCCAGTTCCACTTGCCATGAATAGGAGAATGAGAGATAATTATTTACCTTTAATTACTTAGAACAAAATTACTTACTTAGTTTTGAACGAGCCATGTTAACCTGTTGATAGTATCCGAGGAGAGCTCCTAACTCCTCTGGCCTGAGGTGAAGCACTGCTGTGAGGAGACAACCCGTTGTATCTCAGGTTACTGTACAATGACAGTTAGACAGCACAGGCCAGCCTTACATGAGGCACCAGGGGACACACCCACAACCTGTTTCTCTTCTTTGTGTCCTCCTTCAAGGCTGGTGGCTGATGCTGACTGGCTGACCTCATCTCACTCATCACCTCACTTGTGAGCTATCATGTGACTCTCGATTGGGTGCTCGAACTGCCCAATGCTTTCCACAGACTTCCCGTACTTTGCATGTCAATCATGGGTGATTGACTAGAGAGAGAGAGAGAGAGAGAGAGAGAGAGAGAGAGATCGGGTTAAGGATCGGCCCAGTTAATATGGCCCCTAGACACTTACAAATAATTACATAGTTATGGCATTGTATGTTTTTAGACTGATCTAATATTCTGACTGATATTCTGACTGACTAAATATTCAATTTATTTTCTTATATATTTCAGGCCTTTAAAGGGAAATCGCAGCACAATAGTGGACCTGATGGACCTACTGGTCACCATCGAGAACACCCAAGTCTCCCCCTCAACCACAACAAGAGACCTTGGTGTGGTGGTAGATGACCAGCTGTCCTGCAATGCCAATGTCACCGCGGTGGCCCGATCTTGCAGAATTGCCCTCTACAACATCCGCAGGATCCGGCCCTTCCTCACACGTGAAGCGGCGCAGATCCTGGTCCAAGCGCTCGTCATCACCCGCCTCGACTACTGCAACTCTCTCCTGGCGGGATTCCCCACCTCTGCTACCAAGCCCCTCCAACGCATCCAGAACGCAGCAGCACGCCTGGTATTCAACCTACCAAAATTCTCCCACGTGACCCCTCTCTTCCGCGATCTCCACTGGCTTCCGGTAAATGCTCGCATCAAATTCAAGACTCTGGTGCTGACCTTTAGGGCAGTCAATGGAACTGCCCCAGCCTACCTCCAGGCGTTGGTCAAACCCTACATCCCAGCCAGAGCGCTCCGCTCAACTTCTGCCAGGCGACTTGTTCGACCTTCACTAATGTCAACCAAACATCGCTCGTCCAAGACCCAGCTCTTCAGGGCTCTGGCTCCACAGGTGGAATGAACTCCCGTCTCATGTCAGGACGGCAGAGTCCCTCGCCAGCTTCCGCAAGAGACTCAAGACCCACCTGTTCAGAGTCCACCTGGACTCTCCTTGAACCCTCCTTCGCCTTTGTGAACCCCTAAACTTGCTTAAGTCCTGACAGTAATAGCTCTTAGCATGTTGTATATGTTAGCAAGTGTATATCCTTAATGTTGATAACACGCTCTTATCACAGCTACTTAAGCAGGTGACCTAGCAGTACGAAATTGTGTTATTCATCTTGTTAATATGAATACTTGTGAACTGCTGTATTTTTATGTGTTATGCTATTGTCTGCTTCAACTAATGTACACCTTGTAAGTCGCTTTGGATAAAAGCGTCTGCCAAATGCCCTAAATGTAAAATGTAAAATAGTGCTTTAACATTAACTTCAAATAAATGTAATTCTGAATAATGAGACGTTTAGAATGTCTATTTTTACCCCTTTACAAAATTTCTCTGCAGACTTTTAACTTCACTAGAAGTTGCTGCTCCATTAACCATGTGATATGGGGTTTGTTCACTGACTCATAACAATTGAATGAATACTATTAAATAATGCTAAATATATTACAAATTGTAATTAGTATTGAACTGGCCGTTATATGTATGCTATTATATAATGTTAAATATACTTGTTAAATTAGTATTGAACTGACAATACTATTACATCATTTTAAATATATGTTTTAAATAAGCTATGAACTGAAAAGTATATGAATACTATAAAATAATGGTAAATATACTTTTTTAAATTAGTATTGAATGGCGGAACTACCTCGCATCCAATGCCCTTTTCTCCGTGCGGAACCTTTACGCTGTTGCACTGCGACGTATTTCCGGAACAATGATGGCCACTGCGAGTAAAGCACACGTGAAGATCTCCGCGGAGTATTCCGGTAAGTAAAAACATGTGAAGTAAAACATGTAAAGTAAACATGTGAATACTTTGGTGTAGTGTTTGACCTTTAGGTGATGGGATAGCACACGGACGGAGGAACAACCCGATAGCTTTGGTTCAGTGTTATTGGCGTGTTGTGTCGTAAAACACACAACACGTTTCCTGTTAGGCTGACTTTACGTCCTACGAAAGGCTCTCATGGCTTCCCTCATGGTGCTGAACGAACCGTTGTGTACATCTTGTTGAATGTTATGAATGGCGCTGTGTTTAGAGGGTCTCCATGAGAGGAGAGGGTCTCCAGGAGAGGAGAGGAGAGGGTCTCCATGAGAGGAGAGGAGAGGTTCTCCATGAGAGGAGAGGTTCTCCATGAGAGGAGAGGGTCTCCATGAGAGGAGAGTGTCTCCATGAGAGGAGAGGAGAGGTTCTCCATGAGAGGAGAGGGTCTCCAGGAGAGGAGAGGGTCTCCATGAGAGGAGAGGGTCTCCATGAGAGGAGAGGAGAGGTTCTCCATGAGAGGAGAGGGTCTCCATGAGAGGAGTGTCTCCATGAGAATTCACACGTGTCTTCATCTCATCTCTCAGGGGAGGAGGACGAGGCCCACCATGAAGCCAGCGACCAGAGTGATGTGGATGGAGAGGCTGACGAGGCAAGCGTCGATGGAGAACATCCCATAGAGGACGATGGTGATGATGACGATGGTGATGATGACGATAGTGGTGATGACGATGGTAGTGGCGGCGAAGGTGACAGTGGAGGTGGAGGGAGTGACGGAGAAGAGGCCGACGATGAAGATAAGGGTACTGAGGAGGAGGCCCAGAACCCTAACGCTGGGTGGGCCGACGTGATGGCAAAGATTTTGCAGAAGAAAACGCAGGCTAGCAAACCGGTGATTCTGGTGAAGAGCAAACATCTGGCCAAGATCAAGGAGAAGGAGAAGCAGGAGAGGCTGGAGCAGAGGGTCCAGGTGAGGGCTGCTGTGGGACCAAGGGGGCGGGGCTTAGGATTTAAATGAATTAATAACAAAGACTCCCTCAGATCAGAATGCCTTTTCATACGATTGTCATCGTACGAGTACTGCATAGCTCTGTAACCGAGTGTCTTTTAAACCCACCATTGTACTTTGACCCCTGACCACAGACAAACAAGAAGCGTACCCTGGAGATGATGTTCAGGGTGAAACCTGACATCACAACCGACCGGGAGGCTGAGAAGAGCTTCCACAGAACGGCTACCAGGTGGGAACATGCTCCGATAGGTCCATCTATGACCAATGGTATAACAGGGTTGTCCTTTAGGAGTTGTCTCTGCTCGAGTTACATAAGCAGAGGCTTTGGTGTCCTGTTTTCTCCAAACCAGCGAATCAATGAAAGTGTGCTTATAAGGTCTTTCTGCGCTCTCCTCCAGAGGTGTGGTGCAGCTGTTCAACGCGGTCCGGAAGCATCAGAACCTGGTGAGCGAGAAGGTGAAGGAGGTTGGAGGATCTGACCGTAAGAAGGCCAAGCTGCTGTCCTCGGTCAGCAAGAAGGACTTCATCGACGTGCTGAGGGGGAAAGACACGGGGGGCAAAGCCAGGAAGGCTGCCAAAGAAACGGTGAGTTTAACATCTGACGTGTAGAGAGGACCAAATTATTACCAAAGCAGGAGTTGTATTTATATCTTTTCAACTTTTAAAAAGTTAAGTTCTCCAACCACCAAGTTTTGTCCATTTCTCTACATATCTATACAGAAGTTATCTTGCTAACAGACTAACTGTGGCCAATCATAACCAGAGAGGAGCCAAACTAAAGGCCTGTTGAGACTATTGCGTTGATCCATTGCCGTGGAGACGGCATAGCCTACAGGTCGGCGTGGGCCGTAGCCTGCGGGTCGGCGTGCGTTTGGGGTCTGAAACGTTGTGCGTCTTCCGTTAATAAATACGGACCCAGCCTGCGGGTCGGCGTGGGCCCTCGGCGTAGCCTGCGGGTCGGCGTGGGCCCTCGGCGTAGCCTGCGGGTCGGCGTGGGCCCTCGGCGTAGCCTGCGGGTCGGCGTGGGCCCTCGGCGTAGCCTGCGTCGTCGCTGGCTCTTCAGAAATGTGACGACGCAGACCGTGAGATCTGGGATTGGGCCGCTCTGCGTTTGGGGTCTGAAACGTTGTGCGTCTTACGTTAATAAATCAACAAGATGGCGGACCAATCTTCGATGACAACACTGTTTTGTATGATATGGATAATCCGACGGTACCGTAATTGTAGCCAACAATAACATTCAAAGTAATTTAGGACGGAGCCGTCAGCCAACTTTCTAAGGTTAGGACGGCGGATGCCAAGGCAGAAGTCTAAATTAAAAAGACGCAGGCTACACCGTTACTACGGCGATGGATCGAGGCAAAAGTTTAAACCGGCCTTGAGCTAATAGTAATGATCCTGTAATGATCCTGTCCACCCATGTGGTGGCACTGTTGAGTTGTCTTTAAATAAGCTGATACTGGCCAGAGTTGAGTGGAACTTGTTTGTAATGTCCTATCACTGTCTCTAAAACAAGATGCTGTGTTCGATTCAGTCTCTCAACAACTTTCCATTAATGGGTTTTTGTGTGTTTCAGGGCGCCGTCAGAGGAGAGGAGCAGCCCTCCTGGGGGGTCCTCCGAGACGATTTCATGATGGGCGCTAAAATGAAGGACTGGGATAAACAGAGCGACGGCGAGGAGGAGCAAGCTAGCGCGGGGAAGGGTATGGAGGACAGCGACTCAGACTGACTCCCTCCCCAAGCGTCCTGAATGACATTGTCCCTCGGACGAAGACCATCAGGGACAAAGGACGAAGACCGCGAGGACCGGCCCCTTTGTCCCCGAGATGTGGAGAAGCGGATGTTCTGATGTCCTCCACGGGTCAAATGGAGCTGTCCCGGAGCTCGTGTTCAGACAACATCACTGTACCGTCTCATCCTTTGGGCTGTATTCCTGTACATAATTGCTTTTGTAATAACATGTGAATAAATAGCAAGTTGGACTATAACTGTTGGTACTCTGTCTCACTTGAACGTGCATGTGTTGCAATCCAATAGTCTGTTACTTTGGTGACTGATAAGATGGGGTCTGAGTGGTCTCCCTGAGACGGAGGGCAGATCAAATTCAGTCGTTGACCGAGAGCGGTTGACTCCTGTCTCTCCCTGTCTCAGAGCGGTTGACTCCTGTCTCAGAGCGGTTGACTCCTGTCTCTCTCTGTCTCAGAGCGGTTAACTCCTGTCTCTCTCTGTCTCAGAGCGGTTGACTCCTGTCTCTCTCTGTCTCAGAGCGGTTGACTCCTGTCTCTCTCTGTCTCAGAGCGGTTGACTCATCTCTCTCTGTCTCAGAGCGGTTGACTCCTGTCTCTCTGTCTCAGAGCGGTTGACTCCTGTCTCTCTGTCTCAGAGCGGTTGACCTCCTGTCTCGCTGCTCTGTCTCAGAGCGGTTGACTCTGCTCGCTGCTCTCTCTCTGTCTCAGAGCGGTTGACTCCTGTCTCTCTCTGTCTCAGAGCGGTTGACTCCTGTCTCTCTCTGTCTCAGAGTGGTTGACTCCTGTCTCAGAGCGGTTGACTCCTGTCTCTCTCTGTCTCAGAGCGGTTGACTCCTGTCTCTCTCTGTCTCAGAGCGGTTGACTCCTGTCTCTCTGTCGTGGCTCAGGGCCCGCCCCTTTACGTCTGGCGGGATGCTGTCCACAGCCCAGTGAACATATTGGCCCAGAACCTTGTCATCCCAGGGAAAACGCAGGCCCATCTCTCTGGATCTGCTTTACCTCGTGCTAGCAGCAGCGCTTGATGTTGTCATGGACACTACACATTAGCTTGAAGACGAGCGGCTTCCCTTTCCTTCCTCTCTTCTGTCTCACTTTTCCAATCCTCACTTCTCACGTTCCTCCCCTGGTCTCACTCTCCTCCTCCCCTCCCAGTGGGGAAATCAGAGGTCTAGTCTAAGCTTTATGGGGTTGTCTTGTGTATAAACCAACCCCCCCCCCCTCAGCAGGTCCACATCATCGGCAGCCCAGATGGCAGTCCGTCTGAAGCGCTCCACACAGGTGCTCCGGATGCAGGCTGGGCAGGTGCTGGGCTCTGAGGTTTATCGCTGCTCGGCGTCGTGGACGTTTGTGGCGAGCAGGTGTTTAGGGCGAGCGAGAACGGCCTTAACAAGATTTATCCTCTCTGGACACCACTGATTACCCACCACCCCCCCCCCCCCTTAAGACACACACACACCCACGCCTGGATTGGCCTCACATCTGTCTGGTAGCTGATTTAGTGACAACATCTGGTTTACGCCAAGTGGTCTCGATGCAGCTCGGCCCACTGAGGGCCTGTCACTGGTGATTAATGACTCACTCTGGTCGGGGTACGGGCACAGAGGAGGGAAAATATTAATACTTTTATTTAGTTATGTATAGAAAGTATACATTGCTTTTCTGTGCACGGCGCACAGCACAACGACGGCTAAGGGAGTGGATATTAAACACCACTGCCTTTCTCTGTTTCTGTCACAGCGGCCCAAAGGGTCTGGTCTTTAACATGGATAACTGTTGATCCGACTACCATGTTGTCTTTCACGGGCATAAAACGCCTTCCTCCAGCATGGCGGAGTCTAAACCATCTGCAGTGGGCCTCGCCGTTCTCTTATTAACCACAAATGATATAAGGCGTGTCCAAAGCCATTGGGCAGGACCCACCGTCTATTAAACCGGGCTTTAAGGGTCGAGAGGCATTTGGCAGGGGCCCCACCTGATACCATTGAATGACCATCCTGGAAGGTTGACTGGTATATTATCATTTAGAATGGACCCACCAGATGGCTCTACTCCTCTGGTTCTCTGCTTCTCTTTACCAGCCGTCCAGCATGGGTTTATTAAACAATGGTCCATTACACGTTGATATAAACATTATAGACCAACCAATTTACCGCCTGCGATGTTTATATTACGGTTGGTCTTTGAGGGTCGTAACTGTTTTACAAATCACAAAACGGATTACTTATTGATTAACATTCATTCAGCCGGGGAAAGAGATAATAAATGCACGAAGTAGGCACGTGTCATACAGTCTGACCCCCCGCAGCGTGGAGCCTCGGGTAGAAGGACTAAAAGGGCGGCTCTAGGACCGCGCGTCACAGCGCGGAGCCCCCGGCCCATGACCCGTCCCGACGGGCAGATAGCTCACATCATCCACACGGCTCACCGGGAGGTGCTTCTTAACGCAGAGACCAACCGGCAGAGAACAGAGACCGACCAGAGACCGACCAGAGAACAGAGACCCAGAGACCGACCGGAGACCAGAGACCGACCGGAGACCAGAGACCGACCAGAGACCGAGCGACCAGAGAACAGAGACCGACCAGAGACCAGAGACCAGAGACCGACCAGAGACCAGAGACCAGACACCGACCGGCTCCAGGTGGACCAGGGTGAGCACTAGAGGAAGTTAGTCCATCAGTGACCGCCGATGCGCCCAGAGAGGAGCGTCTCCTTTCTCCCCACTCCCCCCAGCTCGATGGGGTGAGGGGAGACCCGCGAACCGCTCGGCGTCTCAGGTGAACACGGCTCGTTGCTCTAGATCCGTGTTTTTTTGCTGTTCTATGCTGTTTTTACACCTTTTTCCCACATATTGATCAAATTACGCACGCAAGTTGATAAAAACTCTTCCACTCAAAGCGCCAGGGAGGACGTTTATTTTATTTTAAAAAAAAAAGACGATTGTGATCATTTTGGGGGGAACGCGATGGCCAGATGTGTGGGCTCCATCTCCTGAAGAGCGAAGGGGCTGGGATGTCAACACGCAACTTGCGGTGAGAGAAGCGCCAAGAAGTGTCCCGTTTGGAGAGGTCCTCAGCCCTGTGAGGGGGTGTGCGCTGTCCCGCAGGCGGCTGCTACGTGCCGCTCAGCTGTGAATGGTGGTTGGGTGTTCGGTACCAAACCAGGAGAGAGATCTAGATCCTCGGAGGCTGGCGGATGCCGCGTGTGTAGATCTGGTTTCGGATCCTTTACGCACGCAAAGCGCCCGTTGACTCTCCACTGGGAACACCAGATCTCTGACCGGATAACGGGGCGACCCCCAAGACAGCTGGATGGATACTTCTGGAAGCCTACATTTATAAATTACTGAAAGGCAAAAGGACATTTTTCGTTGTTTTTTTGGAAACTACCCGTCGGTGGATGTCATTTTTTGGAGACGCGATAACGCCTCTGTCACGTGTGTGCGTATTTTCTTATTTGTGACGCCCATCTTCTTATTTAGAGACTCTTGAGCGGGGCTGTCGACTCAGCCCGTCCGTGAAGATGAACTTCTCCATCCTCAGCCTCCTCCTCACTTTGGATTTAGCCGCCGTGGCGCTCACGCTGTCCACGTGCAGCACGCTGGACATGGACCAGTTCATGAAGAAGCGCATCGAGGCCATCCGGGGCCAGATCCTGAGCAAGCTGAAGCTCACGACGCCCCCGGAGGAGTTCCCCGCGCCAGAGGAGGTCTCCCGCGACATCGTGGCCATCTATAACAGCACCCGGGACCTCCTGCAGGAGAAGGCCAACGAGCGGGCCGCCACCTGCGAGCGCCAGCGCAGCGAGGAGGAGTACTACGCCAAGGAGGTGCACAAGGTCGACATGCAGTCGCTGTACCCCACGGAGAGTACGTGCTGGTGATGTTGTTGTTGTTGTTGTTGTTGTGGTTCTTTGTAACACTAAAATGGCATCCAGAATGTAATATAGGCCAAATGAGACGTGTAACGGTGTCACGTGGCTTTGTTTTGGGGAAACACACATTCCATTCTCTCTGGATCAGTTGAGGGAAAATGACAAACCAAACAGTTTGGCCGAAGGTTCAACAGTCAAACAGAAACAGAAAACCAGTCCCACTCATTCTCACTCCCCTGTTTCCCAATAGGAACGTACACTTAACTTAATGCCTGGGATAGCTTGTGTGTGTGTGTGTGTGTGTGTGTGTGTGTGTGTGTGTGTGTGTGTGTGTGTGTGTGTGTGTGTGTGTGCGTGTGTGATGAAGATGAAGATGAAGATGGTGATGATAAGAGGTGACCCCCAAAACAAAACATAAAAGCTGTCTGTTACACAAAGAACATTTGAGGGTCGAGGAGTGACATGTCCACCTGTCTAGTGGATCTAGTCTCAACCTTGTCGGTCTGTCTATCAGTGGACTGTGTGTGTGTGTGTGTGTGTGTGGGGGGGGGGGGGGGGGGGGGGAGTGGAGACTGGCATGTGAAAACTCTCCCCCCTCCCTCTCTGTTTTTGGGGGAGATGAAAGGAGCATAAGAAGAAGAGCTCATCCCATAATAACCATAAATCCACTGACCCCGTCAGGCTTTCAGATTACAACTCTTAGTATAAACGGCGTGGAGGCAAAATAAATTAGCACATATTTGACATGCCCTGAGGTGTATTTTACATGAACTGTTATGCTTGGCCTCGTCTGCCGTATAAATAGCCTGAAAATATGAATAGATGTGGCGCTGGGCCAGAGGCTGTCAGAGAAGAGAGTCAACAAGCAGAGAGAGAGAGAGAGAGAGAGAGAGAGAGAGAGAGAGAGAGAGAGAGAGCGAGAGAGAGAGAGAGAGAGAGAGAGGGCAGAACACACTCCAATGGATCTGAACCACTGAGGCCGCTCCTCAGATCTCCTCAACCATTAACACAAAGGGAAGAGGAGAGGAGAGAGAGAGAGAGAGAGAGAGAGAGAGAGAGAAATAGACTGACAGAGAGAGAGAGAGAAATAGACTGACAGAGAGAGAGAGAGAGAGAGAGAGAGAGAGAGAGAGAGAGAGAGAGAGAGAGAGACACTATCAGTTTGCTTATTTTCCTTCTCCAGTGCAAAAAATAAATATCCATGCCAGTTAATGTACATGTAAAAACATACACTCAGAACCCTCTCTCTCTCTCTCTCTCTCTCTCTCTCTCTCTCTCTCTCTCTCTCTCTCTCTCTCTCTCTCTCTCTCTCTCTCTCTCTCTCTCTCTCTCTCTCTCTCTCACACACACCAGTGTATCACCCTTATTTGGTCGGGCTCCAGGAAGTCCTCTGAGGCAGCACTGTGGTGCACTAGACAAAAAAATGTGTGCTAGGGCTGAGGTGTGTGTGTGTGTGTGTGTGTGTGTGTGTGTGTGGTGTGTGTGTGTGTGTGTGTGTGTGTGGTGTGTGTGTGTGTGTGTGTGTGTGTGTGTGTGTGTGTGTGGTGGTGTGTGTGCGTGCGTGTGTGCGTGCGTGCGTGTGTGGAGCAGGAATATCTAGAGGCAGGGCCCTGGTTGGCAGCAGTGCACCAAGCATTATTTAAAGCCAGCGGGCTGGAAGCCATTGTTCACCCCTCCTCCCCCGTACGGCGCCCTCCTCCCCCCCTCCCCCCCATACGGCGGAGGAGTGAGGTGCTCCCCCCTCCCCCTCCTCATTCCTCCCTGGCTGCTGGTACCTAGAGGTGCTCCTCACTCCTCCCTGGCTGCTGGTACCTAGAGGTGCTCCTCACTCCTCCCTGGCTGCTGGTACCTAGAGGTGCTCCTCATTTTCCCTGGCTGCTGGTACCTAGAGGTGCTCCTCACTCCTCCTCACCCAATCCCCTCATTCAGAGCAGACTAGCTGGAACAAAGGGATCACCGGTTAATGAAGTGAGAAGAACATTACTGACTCAAACATATACTTGAGTAAAAAGTAGAAGAAGTGTTTAAAAAAGGAAGATGAAAGTATTCATTTTTGACTGTTACTTGTACACCTGCTGTGACCACTACTCCTGAGGGCCAGCTCTGAGACAGAAAGAGAGAGATTCTTCTTCTCTCCCTCCCTCCCTCCCTCCCTCCCTCCCTCCCTCCCTCCCTCCTCTCTCCCACTTCTTGTGGTTCTCCAGCTCATTCAACTGCCCCAACTCTCTCTCCTCCTCCTCCTGCTGCTCATCGTCCTCCTCGTCCACTCTGTCCCTCCTCCTCACCGTCCTCTTCTTTTCCTCTTCCTTCCCTCCCTCCTCTCTCATCTGTCATCCCTCCCTATACTCCTCCTCCCTCCCTCCCTCCCTCCCTGTTTCTCTCTCCCTCTCCTCATCACCACCCCCCCTCTCTCCATTCCCTCCTCCTTCCTCCTCCTCCTCCTCCTCCTCCTCCTCCTCCTCCTCCTCCTCCTCCTCCTCCTCCTCCTCCTCGCCTCACTCAAACCGATCCTCTCACTGGGGTCATTATATGTGGTCTCCATGTTCCTCCGTATGCTGTGGCTGTAGAAGTGTTCCTCCGCAGGGGGTCGGTCGGGACAAGGAGTCCCTGTTCAGAGGACGATTAGAGAGCTTCATAAACACCTCAACCCCAACACCTCTTCTACTGAGGTGTGCTGGTCCCTGGTTACAGCTGCTGAACACGGTGACCTTACTGTGTGTGTGTGTGTGTGTGTGTGTGTGTGTGTGTGTGTGTGTGTGTGTGTGTGTGTGTGTGTGTGTGGTCTATGGTATCGGAGTAACCTATAGCAAGGCAATCGTTATCTGCGTGAATGTGGGTGTTGCATACATTGAGCACAATGGGCCCTACTCAGCTCCCCACCAGAGCCAATCAACAATCACATGATTTCCTGTAATTGTTGAATCATTGTTAATTCAGCGTGACATCTAGTTTATGCATCTGGAGCCCGGGGGGGCCTGAGGCTGGACTGCTCAACACACACACACACACACACACACACACACACACACACACACACACACACACACACACACACACACACACACACACACACACACACACACACACACACACACACACACACACACACACACACACACACACACACACACACACACACACACACACACACACACACACACACACACACACACACACACACACACACACACACACACACACACACACACACACCTAGCACATGAAAACGACAGCCCTGATCTGTTATCAGTTGGGTTGCCCCTGACCTTGGTTGCAGACCACAGTAAACCTCTTGTGAAAACTCAGTTCTGAGGCCTGTTTGGTTAGCCTTTAGAGGCCATTAGGAAGGGTTCAGCTGTAATAGAGAGGAAACAGGAAAAAGCAGGAGATTCACTTGTTATTTATTTAGCCGTTTAAAGTTAATTTGAACCACATGTTGCGTCCCGTGCTATTATTTAGTGATTTAGATTGAAACAGAGCTAATTGCGACAATTTACCACATAATAACATTGCACCTTGTTTAAGATTCCTCCGTGCGAGGTAATGGGTCCACAGGCCCTGAGTAACGCCAGAGGAGAGCCAGTGACTGGACACACGTGGCCTCCTGAGACCCGGGGCCTCCTGAGACCCGGGGCCTCCTGAGACCTGGGGCTCCTGAGACCCAGGGCCTCCTGAGACCCTGGGCTCCTGAGACCCGGGGGCTCCTGAGACCCGGGGGCTCCTGAGACCCGGGGCCTCCTGAGACCCGGGGCCTCCTGAGACCCGGGGCTCCTGAGACCCGGGGGCTCCTGAGACCCGGGGCCTCCTGGGACCCGGGGGCCTCCTGAGACCCTGGGCTCCTGAGACCCTGGGCTCCTGAGACCCGGGGGCTCCTGAGACCCGGGGCCTCCTGAGACCCGGGGCTCCTGAGACCCGGGGGCTCCTGAGACCCGGGGCCTCCTGAGACCCTGGGCTCCTGAGACCCGGGGGCTCCTGAGACCCGGGGCTCCTGAGACCCGGGGCTCCTGAGACCCGGGGCCTCCTGAGACCCGGGGGCTCCTGAGACCCGGGGGCTCCTGAGACCCGGGGCCTCCTGGGACCCGGGGGCCTCCTGAGACCCTGGGCTCCTGAGACCCTGGGCTCCTGAGACCCGGGGGCTCCTGAGACCCGGGGCCTCCTGAGACCCGGGGCCTCCTGAGACCCTGGACTCCTGAGACCCGGGGGTTCCTGGGACCCGGGGGCCTCCTGAGACCCTGGGCTCCTGAGACCCGGGGGCTCCTGGGACCCGGGGGCTCCTGGGACCCGGGGGCTCCTGGTCCTCCGGCAGCAGGAGGAATGCTGTCTGTTGTTGTCTATTTATCTGCTCTCATTATCTGCTGCTGGAAGGTGAGCAGCGGCCCGGCCCACTGCAGACGCATTCCTGCGGTGGTGGCGTGGGGGGTGTGGGGGTGAGGGGGTGAGGGGGGTGGGGGGGGGGGGGGGGGTGTGTGAATATGGAGGCTGTCTTGTTTTTTTTGGCACAAAACACAAAGTCAAAGAATGGCCTCTAATTTGGTGTTTCAAATCGGCACAGGAAGGATGTGCCACTTTGATAATGCCAAGCAGAGGCCATCGAGGAGCGCCCCGGGACGTTCAATGAGCTGAGGTGTGTGAATACGTTGTGTGTGAGTTGGTGTGCTGGCACATATGTATGTGTGTGTGTGTGTGTGTGTTTGGGGGTGTGTGTGTTTGGGTGTGTGTGTGTGGTGGTCCTGCCACGTGGTCCGGTCCAAGCCCCGTCCCACCCGGTCGTTCCCTTGGTGAGGCTCTTCCTCCAGACTGGGACCCCAGCGTTCAGCACTCTGCCTGGCCTGCTGCGTGGGGGATGAGGTTCAGCTTGTGGGTTCACCATAGAACTCCGTAGAAACAGACACACATTTTAATTGTAGCAATATTTCATGCAATCTGCTGTTAACTCAAAGCAAGTGTGTGTAGCAAGTAAGGTTTTTGTGTTTGGTTGTTTGAATCTGGTATGTGGGACTTAGTCCAACATCTTCCTGGTATTTCTAGTGTATTGAAGTCACAATTTGAGCGCTTGCTTGTTTTTTTCTTTCTTACTTTGGGCCAATCCCAACGCCGCCATCACGTCCAACTGGTGTGATGTCCGCTCTTCATGCTTTCATCCTCAACTTCCATCCTTCAGAGATGAAGACATCAGTGATGGAGAGACCAAGAGAGATAGAGAGACAGAGAGAGAGAGAGATGAGAGA
>CM051008.1:18392768-18402768 GCA_027704905.1 Muraenolepis orangiensis
GTCCAGGACAACTGCTGCCTGCGGACGCTCTTCATCGACTTCAAGCGGGACCTGGGCTGGCGGTGGATCCACGAGCCCAAAGGGTACAACGCTAACTTCTGCGCGGGAGCGTGTCCGTACCTCTGGAGTGCCGACTCCCAGCATTCCAAGGTACGAGGGGACGGAGCGTCAGACGACCCTCAGCCTCGCCGGCATTAAGAGAATAACCATGGAATAAAGCAGAGCTCTTCTGTCTCTGAAGCACACGGCATGTGGTCCCTAGGAGCTCAATGTTCCAACTACATACATTTTGACCTCTCGAAGCTTTACCTGAAGGTAAACACCTGAAGGTAGACACCTGAAGGTAGACACCTGAAGGTAAACACCTGAAGGTAAGAGACCTGAAGGTAAACACCTGAAGGTAGACACCTGAAGGTAAACACCTGAAGGTAGAGAGACCTGAAGGTAAACACCTGAAGGTAGACACCTGAAGGTAAACACCTGAAGGTAGAGAGACCTGAAGGTAAACACATGAAGGTAGAGACCTGAAGGTAGAGACCTGAAGGTAAACACCTGAAGGTAAACACCTGAAGGTAAACACCTGAAGGTAAACACCTGAAGGTAAACACCTGAAGGTAGACACCTGAAGGTAGACACCTGAAGGTAAACACCTGAAGGTAAACACCTGAAGGTAGACACCTGAAGGTAAACACCTGAAGGTAAACATCTGAAGGTAGAGACCTGAAGGTAAACCTGAAGGTAAACACCTGAAGGTAAACACCTGAAGGTAAACACCTGAAGGTAGACACCTGAAGGTAGCACCAACCACGGTAACAGAGACAGTTAGTGCCAGGTGACTGGTTTTTATGGCCAGCCTAGACTAACTGCAACATAAATGGGTCATTGCACACACTCACGTCCAACAATCAGAAGGACCAACCAATGTCCATATTATATAGTCACTTATTACAGCTGCTCGGTTAGTCTTTCAAGACAAATCAAACATTAACCCTACCTGGAACATCACATCACTATCTCTAGTGAAACGGTATGACATCAGCAATTGAATATCATATAATATTATCCATCAAAATAGGACTTTATTGTTCTGCCTTAGCGTGACCCCGCCTGCCACAGACATAAACAATAGCATTAGAACCTCAGTCTTCGCGAAGACGTGCTTTTAAAGTATACTTTACTATTTTAGTGATTCCAGGATTGCCCAGAGGATTGGCACCAATGGGGGATTGTCCTATTTAAGCTGAAACTACTCTGAGCCAATGGAGAGAAAGAATACCAATGCATCCTAACATGTCGTAACCTGTGTGTGTGTGTGTGTGTGTGGTGTGGCCCTGTTGCCCTGTGCTCCGTCAGGTGCTGGGCCTCTACAACACCATCAACCCCGAGGCATCGGCGTCCCCGTGCTGCGTGTCCCAGGACCTGGAGCCTCTGACCATCCTCTACTACATTGGGAAGACCCCCAAGATAGAGCAGCTGTCCAACATGATCGTCAAGTCCTGCAAGTGCAGCTAGGAGCTGTGGAGAAGACCCACCAGCACGGCCATGATCGCATTCATTGTTTTGTTAAGACACACGTACACACACACACACACACACACACACACACACACACACACACACACACACACACACACACACACTCACATACTCACACACACGTTCGTACACACACACATGTATGCACACACACACACACACACACACACACACACACATACGCATACACACACATATGCACGCACACACACACACACACACGGACACATACGGACACACATACCCATACACACACACACCAGATTCACCAGGTAAAACAAACACACACACACCACCTAGACATGCAGCATATTCACACAGAATACAACCACGCTATCTCACTATTACACACTATATGACACGTTATTACACACACAATATAGGTACAGAGCATGCTGAAGGAACTCACACAGCCACACACACACACACACACACACACACACACACACACACACACACACACACAAACGCACACACGCACACACACACACACACACACACACACGTTTAGGAGTGGCCCTGCCAATACTCATCACCTCACACCCTTGTCACACAGACATGCGAGAGTACGGTAAACACTGGAAGTATTAGTGATACGTGTCTATATGTGAATACGTTCTCAGAGTAACAGAGATGACTAGCCCCCAACCCTGCTCCACCCACACATCAACACCATCCGCAGCCCCCGGCTCCTTAGGGTGGGGGTTACCCATGTCCACTCCACCCCCTCCACTCTCATTGGCTCGTTTCTCCCCCATTTTGTATCTTTTTATTTTAGTTTATTGTATTTTCTGATAATGCTATTGCTATTTAATATAAATATAGATAAATATATATGTATAAAGACATGTGCCTTGTGCGGTTGGCCCCACAGGGGTCTGTTGGTCTCTGTTCCCTTCCTCTCCAGTGTGATGTACGGGTCAGAGCGGCCCCATGCTGTGTGGATGCGTGGAGAAGCTGGTGGAGGGAAAGACAATGTCAGCTTGATCCATGAACTGCTCTTGTCTCGTTTCTCTTTCCGTGGCGAACAATGACAGGATAATCCCCACCAGTTTTCCCCTACTTAACGCGCAGCACCAACACTTGCAGTGAAAGTACTTTCCTAGTGCAGGCTTTAGAGTCTGGAGTCAACCGCACTTAAACACGCGAGAGAAGAAAGAAGAAGAAGAAGCAGAAGAGAAGAAGAAGAAGAAGAAGAAGAAGGGGAAAAAGCCAAGCGGGAGAAGGAAGGGAGATGGTAAATGACGTGCTGAGATTGGACAGACATCCTTGCGAGCCGTGCGTCGTGGAGGTGGAGGTGGAGGGTGGTAGAGGTGGAGGGGGAGGGGAGTGTGAGCGAGCGGGGATCAGGGAAGAAGAGAGGGTTGTTCTAAGTGATGAGGTGTGTGTGTGTGTGTGGGGGGGGGGGGGGTTAAGACAGCATGCAGCACAAAGAGGATTGAACCAAAAGGGCTGACAAATTAAACCTTTCGTGAGAATAACAGCAACAACGCTCAAATTAAAGGGAATTTTCCATGGTGGTGTGCTTTTTGTAATTAATGTTCATATTTTTTGTATTTGGTTTCAGTGGGAGTTGGTGGTAAATCGCCTTCATCAGTGTGTCGTTTTCAGATAAATGTGAAGCGTCCTGTTTTTATTTTCCATCATCCGCCAACTTCCAACATCCGAGTGTAGTGAGTCTCCATGTGCTTCACGGTTGCTTCATTAAACCAAACATTGCACTGATGCCATCTTCATTTTAGTTGTACTGTCAACCCCGGTGAGTCTCATCTTACCTTATCTTAAACCCCACCTTTATTACAAACCAGGAGCATCGACATACGTAGGAACACAGCCTCCCCTACCCCATCCCACCCCCAACACCTCCACCACCCTCCACCTACACTACCCTCCACCCCCAACACCCTCCACCCCAACACCTCCACCACCCTCCACCCCCAACACCCTCCACCCCCAACACCTCCACCCCCAACACCTCCACCACCCTCCACCCCAACACCTCCACCACCCTCCACCCTCCTCCCTCCACCTCCCCACCCCAACACCTCCACCACCCTCCTACCCCAACACCTCCACCACCCTCCACCCCCACCACCTCCACCACCCTCCGACCTCCACCCCCAACACCTCCACCAGCCTCCACCCTCCACCCCAACACCTCCACCACCTCCACCCCAACACCTCCACCACCCTCCTCCCTCCACCCCCATCACCTCCACCACTCTCCACCCTCCTCCCTCCACCACCCTCCATTCTCCTCCCTCCACCACTCTCCACCCTCCTCCCTCCTCCCTCCACCACCCTCCACCCTCTCCCTCCTCCCTCCACCACCCTCCACCCTCTCCCTCCTCCCTCCACCACCCTCCTCCCTCCATCCACCACCCTCCTCCCTCCACCCTCCACCCACCACAATCCATCCTCCACCCTCAACCCTCCTCCCTCCACCCTCCTCCCTCCACTCCCCACCCTCCTCCCTCTATCCTCCACCCTCTCCCTCCATCCACCACCCTCCTCCCTCCACCACTCTCCACCCTCCTCCCTCCACCACCCTCCTCCCTCCATCCACCACCCTCCTCCCTCCACCCTCCACCCTCCATCCTCCTCCCTCCACCCCCCACCCTGCGGTGCACCTCCCGAATAGAGGAGGAAGAGAGCAAGGCTCCAGCATTGTGGCGACAGAGCTGTTCCTTTTGTTTTGTCTTCTTTTGTTTTTAATGGTTATTATTTGTTGTGTTCATGATGATGATGATGATGATGACGATGATGATGATGATGATGACATTGTTGTGGACCCACTACGACACGTTGCAACGCAGTCTCTGTTTTCCTCGGTGCTCCAGTGGTAAATAAATTATTTAAGTTACGCTAGTGTGTTCTCCTTGACTCGGTGTGTTTCTGGGACGCTCGGGGTGGACATCACCCATCCTGCGAGTCTGATCCACCACTAATTGCTCCACCCAATCTCTTTTTGTTGGCGAGGTTCTTTTGTTTCTGCCGTGGAAAGCCGCAGAGATAAACACACGGCTGGGGTTTCCACTGTTCTCTAATGCATTAGTGTGTCAGGAGGTATTTGTTTGAAAAAACAAACACACGGTGAACTTAATACACGTACAACACGAGGTTACAGAGCACAGCTCACTGATTTGTGCCCCTGAAGGAACTGCTTGTGTGCCAGAGATACACTACAGCGTGGAGGGAAGAGAAGAAGTAGAGGAGGAAGAAGAAGAAGAAGAAGAAGAAGAAGAAGAAGAAGGGGGAACGTAAACAGTCGTGGGAGGTTTGTGTGTCAAGCAAACTCCCAGAACTCCTTTACGCTGGAACAGAGACACTCCGTGTTAGGGAGGAGATATACTTATAATATATATATCTATATATATATCTATATATATATCTATATATATAGATATATATATATACAGGGTAAAGCAGGAACAGTGTGGTGGGTCTAACGTCGTGGGGGATGCCCTCATTCCTGTGTATGTCCCGGTCTCCCCCCTTTGTGTCACATCCCATCACATCTCTGCTCTGGGGGTCTCCTCGTGAGGTCTCACCTGAGGCTCTGGGGGTCTCCTCGTGAGGTCTCACCTGAGGCTCTGGGGGTCTCCTCGTGAGGTCTCACCTGAGGCTCTGGGGTCTCCTCGTGAGGTCTCACCTGAGGCTCTGGGGGTCTCCTCGTGAGGTCTCACCTGAGGCTCTGGGGGTCTCCTCGTGAGGTCTCACCTGAGGCTCTGGGGGTCTCCTCGTGAGGGCTCACCTGAGGCTCTGGGGGTCTCCTCGTGAGGGCTCTCTCAGGCTGTGGGGTCCTCTCTCATCAACACCGTACAGTCCGATTCACACAGACCCGCATGTTTGGCCTTTTACTAAATGCCTCTCGCATCAAAGAGTGTAAAGGAATGCTGGTCGTGAGCCTGGGTGTCAGGTGTTCAGGAAAGACCTCCTCCTGGTGTGTGAGGCAAGTGATCAACACATCCATGCCTGGTCGTTGGATAATGCTGTTAAGGGTTGTGCTGTTGAACAGATTCTACTCCAATGTCAAACTCGACAATGTTAGTCGGTACGATTATTCTGCCTCACACAGATAAAACATTCTATTAAATTTTTATTTGGTTTCGAAATAGTAGAAGTACTAAATCAAAAGCTTCCGTGTACACAAGTTTGCAAAATGAATACAACAACCTTTGACTTAGTTTAGCCATTTTTCATGACATTTGATTCTGTAAACTAACGATTTGCCTTTGGCAGCAAAACATCTCAGTGGGGAAAGCGAGCCAAGTCAACTTGGCTGGAAACAACCTTCCAAAAGCTCTGAAAATAATTTTGATTTAAAAAGCAATGGCTCGTCATCAAAAGAAATAAAAAGAAAATAAAGTCAAACTGCACAAGCACATGAAAATGAACATGAGGCACATACATACACACACACACACATACATGTTCAATACCTCACTGCTCTCTCCAGAACCAGGGCTAGAAGACTTCTGAGTGTCTTCAGAAGAGAGAGAGAGAGGGGGGGGGGGAGGGGAGAGAGAGAGAGAGAGAGAGAGAGGGGGGGAGAGAGAGAGGGGGGGAGAGAGAGAGAGAGAGAGAGGGAGAGACAAAGCGAGAGAGCGCTTTCAGGATGAAGGTGGGGGTGGTGAACGGGCCGCCTCAGTCTCCGGGGAGAAAAGCGATTTTAGAGATTCGGTGATTCAGCCGCAGCTGGTCGCACACACAAATAATACCCCAAAAAATAAGAAGAAAAGTCAAAAGTGTGACATCAGCACGGAGCAATGCCCTGGCTACAGGCTGGACATACACAGGCTCCTGGTTAGACGTAGAGCGCTGAAGATGTGCCTGTGTGTGTGTGTGTGTGTGTGTGTGTGTGTGTGTGTGTGTGTGTGTGTGTGTGTGTGTGTGTGTGTGTGTGTGTGTGTGTGTGTGTGTGTGTGTGTGTGTGTGTGTGTGTGTGTGTGTGTGTGTGTGTGTGTGTTTGTGTGTGGAAGAAGGCACAGTGGTTATTTCAACAGTTTTCGAGTGTGTTGTTCCTTTGTCAGTTTCTCTTAGTGACGGGTCTGCATCATTTTCACTAAGACCTAGAGTGTCTTTAGAAGAGAGAGAGAGAGAGAGATGGAGAGGGGGGGGAGAGAGAGAGAGAGAGAGAGAGAGAGAGAGAGAGAGAGAGAGAGAGAGAGAGAGAGAGAGAGAGAGAGAGAGAGAGAGAGAGAGAGAGAGAGGGAGAGAGGGAGCAAGAGAGGGAGATAGGGGGAGAGAGAGAGAGAGGGGGAGACATCTGTACCACTTTCACTAAGTCTTATTTGCTGCCTACTCGTCCCACACACACCACACACACACATGCACACACTCACACTTGTATGCACACACACATGTATGCACACACACATGAATGCATACACTGTAAAACCGAATAAGTTAGCAGAACTCAAAAATTTTGAGGCAATGACTTGCCTCAAAAATTTTGAGTTTATCAACTCAAAAAACTCAAGTTCTCAGTACTCAAAAGTTTTGAGTTCTGAGAACTCAAAGTTTTGAGTTCTGAGAACTCAAAGTTTGAGTTCAGAACTCAAATGTTTTGAGTTCTCAGAACTCAAAACTTTTGATTAGGTGCTACTTAACTAATTTAAGTTACTATGACTTAAAGTTGTCAGTTTTCAGAACTCAAAAGTTTTGATTAGGTGCTACTTAACTAATTTAAGTTACTATGACTTAAAGTTGTCAGTTTTCAGAACTCAAAAGTTTTGATTGGGTGCTACTTGATTATATTCAGTTACTACGACTTAAAGTTTTCAGTTTTCTATCCGTGGGAATAAGTTAACAGAACTTAAAAAAATAAGTACACAACCACATTATTTGAACTTAATAAAAAATAGTTTTATGTACACAAGTCAAACATAAATACAATAGAATCACTATAATTAAACAACTTTACAACAGTTAAATATGGCAAATAAAATAAAAACAAATAGAAAAATAGAAAATAGAAAAAATGAACAGTGCACATTGTGTAGTAGGCCTATTGATAAATGTGTAGAAAGAAGGATACCTCAGTGAGGTATTATTGAAGGCCTTCTGAATCAAAGTTCTTTGCTTACTTCTTAAGGCATTATTGTGACAAAGGGAAAGAACTTTGATTCACAATAATAATACCTCACCCCACATCCTTTCTACACATTTATCATCAAGTCATTCTTGAGTGTCTGCAACCTGGGCGACAGTTTACCAGCTTCTAGACCAAGTACAATCTTCTGAACGAATTCAAAAGTGTTGGTCAGCGCTTTAGGATAGCTGAGGTGTAGTGCATAAATCAGTCCAAACATGACCAGGAAGGCATCACCAAATCTGGGGAGGCTGATCACGATGTCACTTTCGAGGACGACAGAGATTTTCACAGGCTGGTAGTGAACTGGACTTGTGTCATGGTCACTGATGACAGTAAGGAGGGCCACAGCAACATCGTCAAGCTCTGGCTCATCAGGCTCCTGAATGAATGAAAGAGACATACTAATCACAAACTAATCCATGGTTTCTACTAATATAAGAGTTAAATAGAATTATTTTTTCCACAAAATAGTACTTTTATTTTTTTTTTTAAGTTTTATTTTATAACGTTTTTTTTTGGTTATTGTTGTTGACAAATCATCTCTCCTTATCATTTAAGTACTGCTGGTGCAGCACAAAGCTAAGTATATGGAGTTATGTTTGTAAGTTGTAAGTAAAAACAGAAGATGCGTGTTCTGGACACAGGAATCAGCCAAGTTACCAGAGAATCTAAGTGGCGGGAGATAGACTGATACTAAGCTCAAGAACACATACAGGAAAATGTTTTACTAAACTTCTTGTCGCTTTGAACAAAACACCAAGCCAGTTCATTTGTAGTAGGGTGAAATAAAACAGACCATACCTCTCCAAATCACACAAACTGTATGGATAGACTAAACAAGGGTAAGTCCTAAAACATTATTTTGTTAGTATTTTGATTAACTGTTCACTTAATATACAGTGGTACTGTTCATTATTTAAGGAGACTCACTGTGCAGGTTCTGAAAAATCCAGAGACTTCCTCGTTCAGATACACAGGAAGTGCATGGAGAACAGTGGTGCGCCTGGTGTGGATGTCATGGATTTCCTATTAAGATAAAAAACAGAAGTGTATATACTGAAAAGTTTACTGAACAATGTTGATTTTAAACAGTCCAATCAGAACATATGTCCACAAATAACCTCTACACATCTTTAATGCAATCAGACAAATAGCAAACACAAAGTGGACTAATTGTAAAATGTAAAAGCTCATTTGAATCATTGAAGCTGTCCAATGTTAGAGGTTCAACCTACGACATGTATAATAATCTATTCACCTGTTCATCGTGGATTCGTAAAATGTCTGCCAACGCAACTGCTGTGGTCCCAGTTTTTGTCGCCTTCTGTCGAAATAACGTCATCAGTCTACGAATATGGCGGTCAAGCTCTGCGTAGAAGGTGTTGGGCAGGTTCCGGTTTGTAACCATCTGGAACTCTGCATACACCTACATTTAAAAACAGCATCAGGACAATACATCAACATCAATTAGTCAGTTCAACTTGGAGGATCTCTTAAACTTCTATAACGCAGCAAATAGCCGCCAAATGAGTAAGAACCACAACTTTCACTTTAAACCACACAGAATGTGCAATATGTTAACACAGGAAAAAAATATCCATATTACCACACTCTATTTTAAGAGCAGGCCAGGTCCATGAGCTCGTTCACTGGTGGGCAGGAGTTTACTATGGTCTGTCCGCGCAGGGCAAATGTGGTCTGCATCATCTTGGTAATGAGAGGCAGGTTCTTCTCAGTCTTCTTCAGTTCTTCAGCAATTGTCTGCCTCAACTGCTGAATGATGACTGAAATGTACACACGCAATCAGTATAGAGGCATGGAAGAGGGCTGTGCTGCAGTCTGTAGTGTTTAAATAACTGTATTCTGGAAGTGAAAGAAGGAGCGCACAACTTACACTGCCAGACCATATCGGAACAAGCCACCTGAAGGGAAAAAAAATGACAAAGTTTAGACCTCCATCAACAACATTCAAACCAGAATTACTTACAACTCAATATAACAAAAAGTTCATTACTATTAGCTTACAAAAACATGACCATGGAATACAGAATACACAACACTGCTGTGCGGTCGGAAACCTAGGCTGTAAAAGCCAGCTGGCTAGCTAATGACCAGCTAGCCATAAGTTATCCCTTACACGTGTTCTAACCACCATGAATGGAAGGAAACCACGTGCTCGAAATTTTAACACCGTTTTGGGCTTCGGTTTGGTTTAGATAGTAAAAGTTAGTAACCAGAGTTAGCTCTTAAAAACAAGATTCATTTTCCCATAACCTGAATACATTTACATTACATTTAGGGCATTTGTCAGACGCTTTTATCCAAAGCGACTTACAAAGAGTACAATTGTTGAAGACAGCAATATAT
>CM051008.1:18407768-18415268 GCA_027704905.1 Muraenolepis orangiensis
GCCCCTGTACCGGCCTGTGAAGCTGGGGCTTCACAGGCCAGGTGGACGGGCCTTTGATGCACGACCACGCCCTCTTCTCCCACCACCCCTCCCAGAGCTGTGCTGTTGACTAATAGAGAATGGATAAGAATATGGAGAGAGAGAGCCATGTTATGAATATGGAGAGAGAGAGCCATGTTATGAATATGGAGAGAGAGAGCCATGTTATGAATATGGAGAGAGAGAGCCATGTTATGAATATGGAGAGAGAGAGCCATGTTATGAATATGGAGAGAGAGAGCCATGTTACGAAAATGGAGAGAGAGAACCATGTTACGAATATGGATAGAGAGAACCATGTTATGAATATGGAGAGAGAGAGCCATGTTATGAATATGGAGAGAGAGAGCCATGTTATGAATATGGAGAGAGAGAGCCATGTTATGAATATGAAGAGAGAGAGAGAGAGAGACCCATGTTATGAATATGAAGAGAGAGAGAGAGAGTCATGTTATGAATATATAACCTAACCCAACCTAACCCAACTTAACCTAACCTAACCTAACCTAACCCAACCTAACCTAACCAACCTAACCTAACTTAACCTAACCCAACCTAACCTAACCTAACCTAACCCAACCTAACCTAACCTAACCTAACCTAACCAACCTAACCCAACCTAACCAACCTAACCTAACCCAACCTAACCTAACCTAACCTAACCTAACCTAACCTAACCTAACCTAACCTAACAAACCTTACCCAACCTAACCTAACCTAACCAACCTAACCAACCTAACCTAACCTTGCCCAACCTAACCTAACCTAACCTAACCAACCTAACCTAACCTAACCTAACCTAACCTAACCAACCTTACCTAACCTAACCTAACCAACCTAACCTAACCTAACCTAACCAACCTTACCCAACCTAACCTAACCTAACCAACCTAACCTAACCTAACCTAACCTAACCTAACCAACCTAACCTAACCTAACCTAACCAACCTAACCTAACCTAACCCAACCCAACCTAACCTAACCTAAACTAACCCAACCTTAACTAAATCAACCTAACCCAACCTAACCCAACCTAACCTAACCTAACCTAACCTAACCCAACCCATCCAACCTAACCCAACCTAACCCAACCTAACCCAACCTAACCTAACCTAACCAAAACCCTCCCCACTTCCTCCATCCCATACAGCGATAATTCATCCCTCATCTCATCTATCATCTCTAGTGAGCAGTGAGTCACGACCTACAGCCGGTGAGTCCAAGTCACGATTTTCCCGCCTGGAGTCGATGCCGGAGCCTGGAGTCGACGCCAGAGCCTGGAGTCTGGAACCTGGAGCCTGGAGTCGACAACGGAGCCTGGAGCCTGGAGCCTGGAGTCTGGGAAATGAAACAAGACCTCAGACCTGGTGGCTCTGAGAGACCAATGGGAGGTGGTGAGGTGACTCCCGCCAGCCTGCAAGATGAACAGCACTAAATGGTTTGTAATCCAGCCGTGAAATGGAGAGGTCGCCTCTTTAGGGATAGCAGCGCTGCACGTTGGCCCTCGTCTGTTGTCCCCAAAGGGGTGAGTTAGGAGACAAGTAGAGTAGACCCCCTCACCTGGACCCTCCCCCCTCACCTAGACCCTCCCCCCTCACCTGGACCCTCCCTCCTCACCTAGACCCTCCCCCCTCACCTAGACCCTCCCCCCTCACCTAGACCCTCCCCCCTCACCTAGACCCTCCCCCCTCACCTGGACCCTCACTCCTCACCTAGACCCTCCCCCCTCACCTAGACCCTCCCCCCTCACCTGGACCCTCACTCCTCACCTAGACCCTCCCCCCTCACCTGGACCCTCCCCCCTCACCTAGATCCTCCCCCCTCACCTCCACCCCCCTCACCTAGACCCTCCCCCCTCACCTGGACCCTCCCCCCCTCACCTAGACCCTCCCCCCTCACCTGGACCTTCCCCCCTCAACTAGACCCTCCCCCCTCACCTGGACCTTCCCCCCTCACCTAGACCCTCCCCCCTCACCTGGACCCTCCCCCCTCACATAGACCCTCACCTAGACCCTCCCCCCTCACCTGGACCCTCCCCCCTCACATAGACCCTCACCCAGACCCTCCCCCCTCACCTAGACCCTCCCCCCTCACCTAGACCCTCCCCCCTCACATAGACCCTCACCCAGACCCTCCCCCCTCACCTAGACCCTCCCCCCTCACCTAGACCCTCCCTCCTCACATAGACCCTCACCCAGACCCTCCCCCCTCACATAGACCCTCCCCCCTCACCTAGACCCTCCCTCCTCACATAGACCCTCACCCAGACCCTCCCCCCTCACATAGACCCTCACCTGGACCCTCCCCCCTCACCTGGACCCTACCCCCTCACATAGACCCTCACCCAGACCCTCCCCCCTCACCCCCCCCCCCCCCCCCCCCCCCCTGCGTACACTAGCGTAGTGTTCCCTGAGGTCGGTAGGAGCTGTTTCCCATGAGGCTTGTTGGCCTGTCGCTGCTCCAGCTCAGATCTGCGGTGGCGTTCTGAAGAGCAGCTGTTTGGCGGCGGCCTGTAACGTATTAATATGGTGACTTTATATTGTGGCTATGAATCACCGCACTGCATTTTTCTGTTCCCAAGTAGCTGCTTTGTTTTTTAACAGTAAAATAGTGAAATAGTCAATATTTTCACAGATGTCTCCTGCGATTCAAATGTACACTGTTGTGTGTGTGTGCGTTTCCGTAGTTACGTCACAATGGGTGGGACATATGAACGCACACGCCTGGTCCACCCACTCAGTGAGGAAACCTTTACCTTTAACCTTTAACCTTTATGCTGACCGGCGGGTCAGAACCCACTCACACACACAGGGTTCAACATGCCGCTACAGCCCCTCCCCTCCACCCACCCCATGCTTTTGTACAGCGGTTCCCAAGCTGGGGGGCGCGCACCCTAGGTGGGCCCGCAGTTATGAGTTATGACAGGGAGGGTGCATGTAGGGGGGGGGGGGTGGGGGCTGAGGTGTTTTTTATCTGCAAAAGGGGGGCCTTGCTGAAGAAGTCGGGGACCCACTGCTTCAGTAAACGTGTTGAGCTCCAGTGTTTGAATGGCCAGTCCACTCACCGTTAACACAGAAGGGTTTTCTGAAGGGATATTTCCGTGGAATAAGGTGATTGATCATCAGGCGGATGATTGGCCGTTGCCAGGGAGGTTGTAGAGCTCCGCCTGCGCTTCATTGGTTCAGGAGCTCAATATTCAGTCTGCTGAAATACAGCCACAAAAATAAACAATCAGTTACATTCCATATCTTCGCAAGTGGATTTGATGTCCTTTTGATCTTGCGTGTAATGTGTGTGTGTGTGTGTGTGTATGTGTATGTGTGTGTGTGTGTGTGTGTGTTTGTATGTTTGTGTGTGTGTGTGTTTGTGTGTGTGTTTGTGTGTTTGTGTATGTGAATGGTGTGTGTGTGTGTGTGTGTGTGTGTGTGTATGTAGATGGTGTGTGTGGTGTGTGTGGTGTGTGTGTGTGTGTGTGTGTGTGTGTGAGAGCGTGAAAGTTTAATTGTGACTTAGACCGTGTCCCTACACTGCTCTCTCCTGACCCCGCCCCCTTGCTCTCTTTTCCATGTGTGTGTGTGTGTGTGTGTGTGTGTGTGTGTGTGTGTGTGTGTGTGTGTGTGTGTGTGTGTGTGTGTGTGTGTGTGTGTGTGTGTGTGTGTGTGTGTGTCTGGATGGTGTGTGTGTGTGTGTGTTGTGGCGCCCCGGGCTCCACTGGGAAGCATGCTGGGCAACCCTTGGGCCAAGTGGTAGGAAACGGTACTACCCATCTGAGCTCCTGGCAGGATTAGCACCACGGAGAGCTCAGATGGTAACCGCCCACTCGTCAGGCCGAATGGGGAACACCTGGAGCGGCTCATCAGGCCTGACGCCGTACACCTGGAGGGGAGCCACTCAAGAAGGCCAGAGGCAGGGATAAAAGGGAGAGCGTGGAAGGAAGAGAAGGGAAACAGTATGTGGTAAGAGGCCACAGGCCAACCCGGACTAAAAGCTGCGGCGTGCTATAGGACTGTTAATGCCGAAGCAGGATTGTTAATGGGGATTGTGTCTTCCCCAGCCTTAACCCCTGGCGGCGGTGTTGCTGCCCTAACGGGAGCACCAGGAGGCGGACCAACACCCCCGGCCCAGGACAGCTACCCCGGGACGACCAAGAAAGAGAGAGACGGTACCCCAACCGGGAGGACCTTTTTGATTTACCGTTATCCCCTTTCCCCCTACCCCCACCTGTTTAAGGAAATAAAACCATTTGTTACACCCGCAACCGCTGTTGTCCTCCCTCTGCCAACGGGTGCGTGCCACAAATGGTGGAGGATGCGGGCATTCTGCACCTATGCTACGGAGTGACCACAGGCAGGAAACAAGCTGATCAGAAGAGATGGAAGCTGCTTTCGCCGCCCTCCTGGAGACTCAGGCAACCCTGCAACAGCGGTGACCCAGCTGTGCGAGAGAGGACCCCGGAGGCGGGCAGACCAAGCCCCCATGATCTGCTGACGAAGTTAACCACAGAGGACGATGTTGACGCCTTTCTAGAGGTATTTGAACGAACCGCCCAGCGGCAACGATGGCCACGGGATGACTGGGGGGACATCCTGGCACCGTTCTTAACCGGCGAGGCCCAGAGGGCCTGCCGGGACCTGACGGCAGTAGAGGCCAGCAACTACCAGAGGCTCAAAGCTGCCATCCAAGCCCAGTACGGGTTCACTCTCCCAACCAGGGCCCAGCGGTTTCACCAGTGGACCTACAACACCGCGCTACCAGTCCGGGCCCAGGTGAGCACCCTGAGCCGGCTGTCCCACGTCTTCTCCGACCTTCCGGGGCATACTACCGTCACCATGCATGACATCATCACTGAACCAGGGAAGAAAGTGCGACTACGACCCTATCGGATACCGGAGGCCCGGAGGAAGGCCATCCACGAGGAGGTGGTCCGAATGCTGGAGTTGGGGGTCATCGAGGAGTCGCACAGTGCATGGTCCAGCCCCATTGTCCTCGTTCCCAAACCTGACGGTAGTATAAGATTCTGCAATGATTTCTGCAAACTAAACGACATTTCTCGGTTTGACGCGTACCCCATGCCCAGGGTGGATGAGCTAATCGAACGCCTGGGACCAGCACGGTTCATGAGCACCCTGGACCTCACTCGGGGGTACTGGCAAGTCCCCCTCACCCCCCAAGCCCGGGAGAAGACCGCCTTCGCAACCCCAGAGGGCCTGTTCCAATACCGGGTCCTGCCCTTTGGATCCACGGAGCGCCAGCCACCTTCCAGCGACTCATGGACCAGGTCCTGCGGCCCCACCGTGCGTATGCTGCCGCCTACCTGGACGACATCGTGGTCCACAGCGCTGACTGGAGGACCCATCTGGTCCGGTTGGAGGCGGTCCTGCAAGCCCTCCGAGAGGCGGGGCTGACGGCCAACCCGAAGAAATGCTACCTTGGCCTGGACGAAGCCAACTACCTGGGGTACACCGTAGGACGAGGGAACGTCAAGCCGCAGGCCAACAAAGTGGAAGCCATCACTACCTGGCCCCGGCCCCTCACGAAGAAGCAGGTGAGAACGTTTCTGGGGTTGGTAGGGTATTACAGACAGTTTGTGCCTCACTTTGCCTCGATAGCCGCGCCGCTACATGGCCTGACAGCGAAGGATCTGCCCAACCGGATCCATTGGACAGAGGAAGCGGAGGGGGCGTTTGCGATGCTGCAACAGGCCCTCTGCAGCGAGCCTGTTCTGATGACCCCCACATTCGACCTGCCCTTCACCCTGCAGACTGATGCCTCCGAGGCAGGACTCGGAGCCGTTCTGTCCCAGGTATGTGATGGGGTGGAGCACCCGGTAACTTTCATCAGCAGGAAGCTGCTCAAACATGAGAGAAACTATGCCACTGTAGAGAAGGAATGTTTGGCGGTCCGGTGGGCTATGGAGAAGCTCAGGTACTATCTCCTGGGCAGAGAGTTCGTCCTGGTCACAGACCATGCCCCGTTAAAGTGGATGTGTACTAACAAGGACAAGAATAACCGTGTCACCCGGTGGTTCCTGAATCTGCAGGACTTCCGCTTTCGGGTGGAGCACGTGTCAAGAAGGGACGAATGCCTCTGGGTGGGCGCTCACCGCCCTGGCTTGGAGCTGAGGAAGGGGGTATGTGGCGCCCCGGGCTCCACTGGGAAGCATGCTGGGCAACCCTTGGGCCAAGTGGTAGGAAAGGTACTACCCATCTGAGCTCCTGGCAGGATTAGCACCACGGAGAGCTCAGACGGTAACCGCCCACTCGTCAGGCCGAATGGGGAACACCTGGAGCGGCTCATCAGGCCTGACGCCGTACACCTGGAGGGGAGCCACTCAAGAAGGCCAGAGGCAGGGATAAAAGGGAGAGCGTGGAAGGAAGAGAAGGGAAACAGTATGTGGTAAGAGGCCGCAGGCCAACCCGGACTAAAAGCTGCGGCGTGCTATAGGACTGTTAATGCCGAAGCAGGATTGTTAATGGGGATTGTGTCTTCCCCCAGCCTTAACCCCTGGCGGCGGTGTTGCTGCCCTAACGGGAGCACCAGGAGGCGGACCAACACCCCCGGCCCAGGACAGCTACCCCGGGACGACCAAGAAAGAGAGAGACGGTACCCCAACCGGGAGGACCTTTTTGATTTACCGTTATCCCCTTTCCCCCCTACCCCCACCTGTTTAAGGAAATAAAACCATTTGTTACACCCGCAACCGCTGTTGTCCTCCCTCTGCCAGTGTGTGTGTGTGTCTTGTGTGACTTGTGGTTATGTAATGTGACTTTGTGTGTGTCTATGTAATGTGACTTTGTGTGTGTCTATATATGTGACTAAATGTTTGTCTCTGTGCCCGTGTGTGTGGCTCTGTCAGGCCTCTGTCAGTGTATTGAATATCGCAGCAGAATAGGCCCCGCCCCTCCTACTCAATGGAGGGTTGTCTCCAAGGTCGGCCCCTGGCCTTGATTTGCGGCCAGGAAACCCAACTGTCCCTGTTCATCAGAGTGACAGGCGGGGGTGAACCCACTGACCGGGGGGGGGGGGGGGTACCTGGGGGGGGGGGGTACCCGGGGGGTTGGGCTACGGGGGCAGCGTAGAGTGAATCAGCCCAAAACAGAGCTGATCATGTGATCATTACGTGTGCAGTGCATTATGGGTAATTGAGGGGTGATTGTGTTTACGGATACTAGAATGCAAAGATTAGAATACCAGAACAATATTATATTACAGGGTAATATAATATAAGGGTTAGATTAGATGATTAAATTACACTAGATTCGATGAGATGAGATGAGATTGGATTAGACTAGACTAGACTAGATTTGGCTAGTCTAGACTAGCTAGATTCGACTAGTTAAGTCTAGTTTAGAATAGTTTAGACTAGATTGGATTATATTGGACTATACTGGATTATATTGGATTATATTGGATTATATTAGGTTATATTAGATTTTTCCAGGCTCCTGGACCACCAGGATT
>CM051008.1:18422768-18427768 GCA_027704905.1 Muraenolepis orangiensis
CAGGTAACAGGAGACAGGTGACAGGTGACAGGTAACATGTGACAGGTGACAGGTGATAGGTGACAGTTAACAGATGACAGGTGACAGGTGACAGGTGACAGGTGACAGGTGACAGGTAACAGGTGACAGGTGACAGGTGACAGGTGACAGGTGACAGGTAACAGGTGACAGGTAACAGGTGACAGGTAACCCGGAGCTGAGGGATGGACTCAAACCATTTGGTACAGAAAACAGTAAGGGTAAAAACATAAAACACAACACTATTTACACATTTACACACAACCAGCATTACCACCACCACCACCACCACTACACCACCACCTCCACCACCACCACCACCACCACCTCCACCACCACCACCTCCACAACCACCACCACTACACCACCACCTCCACAACCACCACCACCACCACCACCACCACCACCACCACCACAACCACCACCACTACACCACCACCATTACCAGCACCAGCACCACCACCACCCCTACTCTAAAATAAGCTTGTAAAAGATTGCTGTATGAAGTTCCTCTGTAAAGTACAATAGTTTCCCTCACTACACCACAATGGCTTCCTGCCCACCCAACCCTCCACCCCCACCCAAACCTCCACCCCCACCCAACTCTCCACCCCTGACAGCTCTGTTTATCCTCCAAGGCCAAAGAAAGACAGGAAGGGGAGAAGGAGGCATGGTTTGTGAGATTAAGCAACCGGAGAGAGAAAGAGAGAGAGAGAGAGAGAGAGAGAGAGAGAGAGAGAGAGAGAGAGAGAGAGAGAGAGAGGGAGGGAGGGAGAGAGAGAGAGAGAGAGAGAGAGAGAGAGAGAGAGAGAGAGAGAGAGAGAGAGAGAGAGAGAGAGAGAGAGAGAGAGAGAGAGAGAGAGAGAGAGAGAGAGAGAGAGAGAGAGTCAAATCAGAGATCAAAAGGAAATCCCTTTACAGTAAGGGTTAAGGATAAGATAAGATATGGTGAGGTGAGAAGATAAGTCAAGTACTGACTTAACCTTAACATGAAGATTCACCTGTCCTGGCATCTCTCCAGCTTCATGCTCCGTACAGTGAGGCCCAACACACACACACTACACACTACACACACACTACACACACACTACACACACACTACACACACACTACACACACACACACACACTACACACACACTACACACACACTACACACACACTACACACACACACACACACACACACACACACACTACAAACACACTACACACACACACACACTACACACACACTACACACACACTACACACACACATTACACACACACTACACACACACACACTACACACACACTACACACACACTACACACACACTACACACACACACTACACACACACACACTACACACACACACACACACTACACACACACACTACATACACACACACTACACACACACTACACACACACTACACACTACACACACACTACACACACACTACACACACACGCTACACACACACTACACACACACACTACACACACACACACACACTACACACACACTACACACACACACACTACACACACACTACACACACACTACACACACACTACACACACACTACACACACACTACACATTACACACACACACACACACACACACTACACACACACGCTCTAAACGCTCTAAGAATACCTGCCCCTCTGGCCAGCAGACAAGGCCTCACACTGTCTGGACCGGCCTCCTTTGAGGCTGACGGAAGGTATGGCCGTCTCAGCCTTAAAGGAGGCTGATGGAAGGTTTGGCCGTCTCAGCCTCCTTTGAGGCTGATGGAAGGTTTGGCCGTCTCAGTGGTTTGGGAACTGAGAGGCTTCACAGATTCAGTCTTCATATGAGCACTAAAGAGCTAGTCGGGATTCCCTCGATTTACTCTATTTATTGTAGTATTCACTATTGTCATTTAAAAAAATCCCAGTGAACAGGTTAAATAAACAATTTCAGCTACGACAGACGAGGAATGGGAATCAAAAGACACCTCTCTATATCTCTAGAGTGTACGATCCAGCTGGATGTACCAGCCTCGCTCAATCAAGGGAATTCACTTTTTTTTATATATTCTAGCGGTCAACACAATCAAGCCACACTAGCTTAGCCGTGTGACGCTATCATAACAACAAACAGCATATGTATACGTATGGCGTATAGAGAGGGTGAGAGGGTGAGAGTGTGAGAGGGTGAGAGGGAGGTGAGAGTGTGAGATGGTGAGAGGGTGAGAGGGTGGGATGGTGAGAGGGTGAGATGATGAGAGGGTGAGAGGGTGAGAGTGTGAGAGGGTGAGAGGGTGAGAGGGTGAGAGGGTGAGATGGTGAGAGGGTGAGAAGGTGAGAGGGTGAGATGGTGAGATGGTGAGATGGTAAGAGGGTGAGAGGGTGAGATGGTGAGAGTGTGAGAGGGTGAGAGGGTGAGAGGGTGAGAGGGTGAGAGGGTGAGAGGGTGAGAGGGTGAGAGGATGGAATTGTGAGATGGTTCACTGCTGTTCCAGCCCCCAGAAGAACCACACTTCCAAGGCAGAGATGAATCACAGGCGGACCGCGGCAGGGAAACTTTGCTCAGATATAAATTCCAATAAAGCTCCATAAACTTGTGTAAAGCTTCAGGCATCGGAGGCATGCCGTGTGGAACGTGGTGAAGAATGAGGAGGGAAAGGAAAGAGCCCAAATAAAAAGTCTTGGAACACAAGGCTTCCAATTCAATTTAGCATCCTCAAGAGCGGAGGCTTCAGTATTTTTAACATGGCCGTTTACAATGCCAACACAAGCGGGCCAGATAAACAAAGACATTGTAACTGTAAGTCCCGGGAGGCCGCTGGTATTCACAGTTTTCGCTCACGGTTTTACATCGGTGTTCAGCCCCTAGTTCACGGAGGCTAAGGTCAACGCGTGGTGACGTCATGGAAAGTCTGACTTTTTCTCGTTTTTTGTAAGCTTTCTCTGTCACTCTCTTTCAGTTCTCTGTGATGAAGAATCTAACATGTTAAAGATCAGCAGGCCTCTCCCACGGCCGCTTGTTATCTTGGTGGACCGACGTACCTCGCTACACCGCGTCATCAAATACATCATGATGGCATGTCTCCCGTCGTCCTCCACGCTTCGTCTGTACTTACCTATTTCTTGCCAGGGTAGAACCCTTCGTTCCCTAACCGGTAATGAAAACACAACTCCTGGCCTCCCATCCCCTGGCCTCGCCCAGCCTAGCCAGGCCTGGCAAAGGCTTTTCCCCCATAATTAAATGATCTGATCCGTTCCTTCCCTGTTACGGTGGATCACCATATGCACCGCTTTATGTGCAACATGTGAGTTTATGGAACACACATGTGGCACGCTGGATCACCAATGTGGCACCAATATGTCCACGCTCCCTTCTTGTTTATCCCTTCCCTCTATGATTTAGCCTAAGATTATTTTTCGGGGTAAGAAGCGTCTCTGCGGCCTCCCGTCCTCGACACGCCTCTTCACCACTGACTCATTTACATGCAGCTGCGTCCCGAAGGCCTCAGGTGTGCCTGTCGCCCGCTGACATTCGTCCGTCACTCCATCACCTGAGAGCATTCCAGACACCCCACCCTCACGGAGGGAGTGGAGGTACCGGGTTTTACCAACTACTGCTCCCTGCCTCTTTCCCTCCCTGCCTCCTTCCCTCCCTGCCCCCCTGCCTCCTTCCCTCCCTGCCTCCTTCCCTCTCTGTCTCCTTCCTCCATGCCTCCTTCCTCTCTGCTCTTCCTCCCTGCCTCCTTCCCTCCCTGCCTCCTGCCCTCCCTGCCTCCTTCCCTCCCTGCCTCCTTTCCTCCCAGCCTCCTTCCCTCTCTGCCTCCTTCCCTCCCTGCTTCCTTCCCTCCCTGTCTCCTTTCCTCCATGCCTCCTTCCCCTGCTCCTCGCCTGCCTCCTTCCCTCCCTGCCTCCTCCCTCCTGCCTCCTTCCCTCCCTGCCTCCTTCTCCTCCCAGCCTCCTTCCTCCGCCTCCTTCCTCCTGCCTCCTTCCCTCCCTGCTTCCTTCCCTCCCTGCCTACTTCCCTTCATGCCTCCTTCCCTCCCTGCCTCCTTCCCCCCTGCCTCCTTCCCTTCCTGCCTCCTTCCCTCCCTGCCTCCTTCCCTCCCTGCCTCCTTCCATCCCTGCCTCCTTCCCCCCCTGCCTCCTTCCCTCCCTGCCTCCTTCCCCCCTGCCTCCTTCCCTTCCTGCCTCCTTCCCTCCCTGCCTCCTTCCCTCCCTGCCTCCTTCCCCCCTGCCTCCTTCCCTCCCTGCCTCCTTGCTTCCACTCACAGCCCTTTTGAAATCCTCCCTCGTCCACATACCTGTGTGGGTCACCCGTGGGAGCAGACAGGACAGGTAAGCCGTGGCAGGGACCTGTTGGTCTGTGTGTGATCATCCTTTCGGCTCCTTTCACACTAGATTAGTGTAAAACCCTCAATTACATGGAAAAGGATTAGGTTGCCTGTGGGTGGGGGAGAGAGGGCGGGTACACAACAAGCACAGCTTCTCACAATCCTGCAAAGCTGCTGTTCTTCTACTTCTTGTGTGTGTGTGTGTGTTTGTGTGTGTGTGTGTGTGTGTGTGTGTGTGTGTGTGTGTGTGTGTGTGTGTGTGTGTGTGTGTGTGTGTGTTTGCCTCGAGGGGTGATACAACGAGAAGCATGAGTATGTGCCAAGACGTGTTAGCGCTATCAGGTATAGGAGGAAGAGGAGGAGGAGGAGGAGGAGGAGGAGGAGGAGGAGGAGGAGGAGGAGGAGGGGGAAGAGGAGATGCACCAGGAGGAAGAGAAGGAGCAGGTGGGGGGAAGGACCCAAGAGGAGCGGGTTTGGCCTCTTCGAGGCGTCGTGTGGACGGCGGTGGAACTCCTGCACACGTTAAGAGGAGAAGCAGCGTAGCGGTACGAGGCTCCTGAGAGGACACCACTCAGTCCTCCTCTGATCAGATCACACACTCTACATCTGTTTAACACACAAGCTACACCGACTACACCCCACCCCTGTTTGTCA
>CM051008.1:18432768-18550268 GCA_027704905.1 Muraenolepis orangiensis
CACACACACACACACACACATGCACATACACAGACATACACACATGCATGCGCACACAAAGACACACACACGCAAAGGAAGAAAGGTATAGAAATGCCTTGGTGTTATTTTGAGCAGAAAGGGGCTATAGGATATAGGATTAGGATATAGGATGTGTGTGTGAGTGTGTGTGTGTGAGCGTGTGTGTGTGTGTGTATGTGTGCGTGTGTTTTAGTGTGTGTGTGTGTGTGTATGTGTGTCTGAGTGTGTGTGTGTATGTGTGTGTGTGTGTGTGAGTGTGTGTGTGTGTGTGTGTGTTGAGTGTGGTGTGTGTTTGTGTGTTGAGTGTGTGTGTGTGTGTGTGTGGTGTGTGTGTGTGTGTGTGTGTTGAGTGTGTGTGTGTGTGTGTGTGTGTGTGTGTGTGTGTTTGAGTGTGTGTGTGTGTGTGTGTGTTTGAGTGTGTGTGTGTGTGTGTGTGTGTGTGTGTGTGTGTGTGTGTGTGTGAGTGTGTGTGTGTGTGTGTGTGTGTTCTAGGGGTCCCCATGGACCTCATGTGTCACAGTAGTGTTGATAACTCAGATTTAGGACGTAGCCCCTCTGAGCCCTCTGATGTCCTCCAGTGAAGCTAAGCTCCTCCTCCTCTTGTCAGTGGAGGTGATTTACCTCACGGCGGGTTCCCCCCAGCGGCCGTGTGTCTTACTGTCCCTCCTCTCCCACACCCACAGGTCTTCTTCGCTGATCCTGGATCTGCAGAGGGTTGAGGGCGGGTTGGTGGGAGGACCCATCACCTGTCAGACGGGGGGTGGGGGGTGGGGGGGGTGGGGACAACCGTGCTGGCACGGTAACCCGAGAGGCTTGTTGCAGCTCTCCCCTTCTGACTCTCCCCTTCTGACTCTCCCCTTCTGACTCCCTTAGTAACCCTCTCCTTCTGTCCGTCTCTCTGTCTGTCTGCACACCCTCCTGACGGAGGGTGTGCAGACAGACTCATTCCGCCCATCGCTTTGAAATCAAGCCGCTCCTGTTGCATAAGGAGTGTGAGGAGGTTCACCGTTGAAGGGGTACCAGGAGGCCCCTTCTCTCTCCGTCCTCCATGGGAGATTCCCCCCACGCCGTCGGCGACAGGAATAGAATGGCGGTGGTGGATGTGGACGGAGCGCATGGTGAGCCGCCAGTCTGCCTGTCGTCCTGGAGGTCTGTGCTCTGGCAGCTGTGCTGACAGGCGGGAAGGTGATAGCCAACCAGATGGTGCCAATGTACCTGAATGGAGGACAACCTCTGTGACCCCCACCCAAAACACACACACACACACACACACACACATGCTCCACACACACACAAATACATACACACACGCACATATGCACACGCACACATGAAACTACAGACACACACGCACATACACACATGCAAACACACCCACACACCCACACACACACAACCACACACACACTCAAACACACATACATACACATACACATGCACATACACAGACATACACAGACATACACACACGCATGCGCACACAAAGACACACACACACACACACAAAGGAAGAAAGGTATAGAAATGCCTTGGTGTTATTTTGTGCAGAGAGGGGCTATAGGATATAGGATTCCATAAGTTGAGAATGAGATCAAACTGCAGTTCTGTCAGGGAAGAATGGAGGAGCCAGATCAACTGTCCACTCCTCCCCTGTCCGGGAGTCATGTGACACACCCAGGCCTTGATCACATGTCCCGGCCTTTACTTTTTATCCCTTGTTAGGAAAAAATGCACAAGGAAACAAAACCCAACATAATAATAACCCTTGTCATTTGTGTGTGTTGGGTTTCAAAGGGGGCTCGGGGAGGCCGGAGGAAGAAGGTAGGAGACACCAGCAAGGGCCTTGGGGGAGGCCAGAGGAAGAAGGTAGGAGACACCAGCAGGGGCCTTGGGGGAGGCCAGAGGAAGGAGGTAGGAGACACCAGCAGGGGCCTTGGGGAGGCCGGAGGAAGAAGGTAGGAGACACCAGCAAGGGCCTTGGGGGAGGCCAGAGGAAGGAGGTAGGAGACACCAGCAGGGGCCTTGGGGGAGGCCAGAGGAAGGAGGTAGGAGACACCAGCAGGGGCCTTGGGGGAGGCCAGAGGAAGGAGGTAGGAGAAACCAGCAGGGGCCTTGGGGGAGGCCAGAGGAAGGAGGTAGGAGACACCAGCAGGGGCCTTGGGGAGGCCAGAGGAAGAAGGTAGGAGACACCAGCAGGGGCCTTGGGGGAGGCCAGAGGAAGAAGGTAGGAGAAACCAGCAGGGGCCTTGGGGGAGGCCAGAGGAAGGAGGTAGGAGACACCAGCAGGGGCCTTGGGGGAGGCCAGAGGAAGGAGGTAGGAGACACCAGCAGGGGCCATGGGGGAGGCCAGATGAAGGAGGTAGGAGACACCAGCAGGGGCCTTGGGGGAGGCCAGAGGAAGGAGGTAGGATACACCAGCAGGGGCCTTGAGGGAGGCCAGAGGAAGAAGATAGGAGACACCAGCAGGGGCCTTGGGGGAGGCCAGAGGAAGGAGGTAAGAGACACCAGCAGGGGCCTTGGGGAGGCCTGAGGAAGAAGGTAGGAGACACCAGCAGGGGCCTTGGGGGAGGCCAGAGGAAGAAGGTAGGAGACACCAGCAGGGGCCTTGGGGGAGGCCAGAGGAAGAAGGTAGGAGACACCAGCAGGGGCATTGGGGGGAGGCCAGAGGAAGAAGGTAGGAGACACCAGCAGGGGCCTTGGGGAAGGCCAGAGAAAGAAGGTAGGAGACACCAGCAGGGGCCTTGGGGAAGGCCAGAGAAAGAAGGTAGGAGACACCAGCAGGGGCCTTGGGGGAGACCAGAGGAAGGAGGTAGGAGACACCAGCAGGGGCCTTGGGGGAGGCCAGAGAAAGAAGGTAGGAGACACCAGCAGGGGCCTTGGGGGAGGCCAGAGGAAGAAGGTAGGAGACACCAGCAGGGGCCTTGGGGGAGGCCAGAGGAAGAAGGTAGGAGACACCAGCAGGGGCCTTGGGGGAGGCCAGAGGAAGAAGGTAGGAGACACTAGCAGGGGCATTGGGTGAGGCCAGAGGAAGAAGGTAGGAGACACCAGCAGGGGCCTTGGGGGAGGCCAGGGAAAGAAGGTAGGAGACACCAGCAGGGGCCTTGGGGGAGGCCAGAGGAAGAAGGTAGGAGACACCAGCAGGGGCCTTGGGGGAGGCCAGAGGAAGGAGGTAGGAGACACCAGCAGGGGCCTTGGGGGAGGCCAGAGAAAGAAGGTAGGAGACACCAGCAGGGGCCTTGGGGAGGCCAGAGGAAGGAGGTAGGAGACACCAGCAGGGGCCTTGGGGGAGGCCAGAGGATGTGGTGAGAGAGAGAGAGAGAGAGAGAGAGAGAGAGAGAGAGAGAGAGAGAGAGAGAGAGAGAGAGAGAGAGAGAGAGAGAGAGAGAGAGAGAGAGAGAGAGAGAGAGAGAGAGAGAATTACATCAGGAACTAATCCCACTTTGCCTCATCCCTGTGCAGTAATGTGCTGTCCCCTGAAGTGAACCGGATGAGACCGGATCCTGAATCTGTTTCCAAGTCCCCACGACTGTTATGCCAGCGCCTGCGAATAATGTGATGGTGATGATTAGGTTGTGCGTATTTCACCAAAGCACGAGCGGTCAAAGAGGCGCTTGTTGCATCACTCTCTGACTTAGTTCCTGCTCCTTCATACTTGTTCTCCGTGACAGGTCCGTCCAAACAAAGGCCAAAGAATCCGTTCCAGAGGGGCGTCGTCCGTCCAACATCAACTCTCGGTGAAGCGCGTGTCGTGCAAAAACGATGTGACGACTGGCTCCTCTCTCCCTTCTTTATTTTCCAAAAATACCGCTGGAACTTGGCAGCGGGGGAGCAAATTGTGACCGCTCGACCCGCTCCAAAACACTGCTTCACCTCCCCTGAGTTGAGCTGTTATTTGGTAATGGAAACCTGTGGGCCGCCGTCGGGGAGCCACAGAAGCTCGGTGTTTTGGTTTCTAAAGCAGAGGGAGCAGCAGGTGTTTCCCCGGGAAGACCCTTCTGAGTCCAGGATGACCTTTCTCTGACCCCCGCTTGACCCCCGCGCCACCAACCTCCAAGAAGAAACACTTTCCTCGGGCCGCGCCTGTAGAGCGAGAACGAGTTTCATCCCGTTCATGAGGTTCTCTCACACAGAGGCGTCCCGAGGTCATATTGAGTAGAATCAACGTAGAATAATGTTTGATTTGATTTATTTTTACCACGAGAGGGACTGGGAGGTTATTCTTCATCATTATTGTTGTAACATGACACTCTCTCTCTCTCTCACTCACTCTCTCTCTCTCTCTCTCTCTCTCTCTCTCTCTCTCTCTCTCTCTCTCTCTCTCTCCTCTCTCCTCTCTCTCTCTCTCTCTCTCTGGTGAACTTTCTGCTTCTGATTTCCCCGTCAGGATGGAGAACACATTCACCGACTTCAAAGTCAGCCCCAGAACGTGAGTCTCGTGGGCCGGAACATTCTCTGGCTTTGTGTGAGCATTCCTGTTCACCCCCGAACCTGAAGGTATAACAAGTTATAAATAACCTACACAATAAACATATCGTGAGATTTATTTTTTATTTTTTTACAGGAAAGCATAACAAGGTGCGGGCAGAGAGCATGGCAGTGCTTCTCCATTATCTAGTGTTGAGGGTTCACTCTGTGTTTACTTTGCTTTTCTCTCCATAAAAATGTACAGTTGGCCGCACTTTCATGTGGTCTGAGTTATGCTCTCTGAGAAGGCCCGGCGGGCCTTTGAAGTGAGGCCATAAAAGTGAGGGAGAGAACAGCCAAAGGCTCTGTAGCGAACACAGGTTGGAGTCCACCGTGATACGGGATGGCAGCAGAGGGTCAGTTCAACTCTCCCTGCCCTGGGGATCCTATAGCATCCATCATCTAACACTGAACATCCTTTAGACTCTCACAGCCTCTATATGCTCTCCAAAGACCATACAAAAGGGAAAGGTTCATGATAAACAAGACATTGCTTGTTGTTGAATAATAATAATAAAGTCTCAGTCAACGTTTCCAATATTGTCCGAGGTAAAAATAACTCAATAAAAGATTGTCTTCCATGGCTCTTCATCATCCACTGAGCACTCAGCTCGGGGAGAGGCTGAGTCTGGAGGTCTTTAGTCCTCACAGAGGACACGTCAGCTCCTCCTGCCCCTGAAATATCTCTTTATATGTGTACGTCTGTCTCCATGTGTCTTCTGAGTGTGTGTGTGTGTACTTGTGTGAGCGCATGTGTGTGTGTGTGTGTGCATGCATGTGTGTGTTTATGTGTGTGTCTGTGAGTTTGTGTGTGTCTACTTGTGAAAGTGCATGTGTATGGTGTGTGCGGGTGTTTGTGTGTGTGTTGGTGCATGTGTGTGAGTCCTTGTGTGTGCATGTGTGTGCATGTGTGTGTGTGTGTGTGTGTGTGTGTGTGACCTACGCACTGTGGTATGTTGTGTTCAGACTTGAGTGTGAGCTGCTGAAAGCATCATTGGCTGATTGATGGCCTCCTCACAGCTACTGTCTGTGGGTCACCATGCAGAGCCTGTTTACCGCCCATAACAACCAGCCCCCGGGGCCCGGGGCCCGGGGCCAAGCCAGACCCAGAGCCTCACCTCGGGCCCCAAGACCCTCCGCTACCCGCTCCAAATAGGACTCCTCCACCAACAAGGGTTTGGTTTTCTATTCTCCAGTCTCTCCAGCCTTTTTCCAGATTTTCGTGACACTAGAAACACATCAATCTCACTCACCTCTTCAGGTCACTTAAGGGTTGAAGGATTGTTTGTATTTGTGCTGGAGTGCAAAGCAGGTGTGCCGATCTGATCTCTTAATGCTTCATATATTACCATATTATTAAATCCCTCATTTTTAAGTGTGTGTGCGAGTACTGCCGTAGATGTTTTACCCTCAACGTCCTGCTATTGCTCATGCTAATGCCATCTTCTTTTTTGTCATTAATATTGCAGTATTTTGTAGTTGTATCGGCTTTTCAGAATTACCAAAATTTGTCTAGTGATTTATTTGACATACAGAAAGATTGGGATAGATTATTCATTCTTACTACGTGTTATTCTTAATACTTATTAATTCGTAATAACGACCATTCAAGTAATGTAATTGTCATGTAAGACTTAAAAGACTAAATCAACTATTATGCATAGTATGCAAATAACAATGGCTAGCGCGATCTTCGTCCGTGAGATGTGTAAAGTCTCGCGTGATGAGGAGGTCCACCACGCCGTGTGTCATGGCTGCCGTGCAGAAGCTCCAGAGGTGCGTGGTTTCTCCCACTGGAAAACACTCCGCGTCCGTTATCTTCCTCCACGGATCAGGTTTCTATACCATTAATATCATTACCTTTAATACGTTTAATGGATTCACAACGGGTCTGAGTTCGATAAAGGTAGTTTAGGTTGTCTATTGAGGACGAAGAGGATCTTTGTGTTGGTGAACTTGAAACCCTTGTTACGTCACAGTAAGAGATACGTCACAGTAAGAGATACGTCACAGTAAGGGACACGTCACAATAAGATACCTCACAATAAGAGATACCTCACAGTAAGGGACACGTCACAATAAGAGATACCTCACAGTAAGAGATACCTCACAGTAAGAGACACCTCACAGTAAGAGATACCTCACAATAAAGAGATACCTCACAGTAAGAGATACCTCAATAAGAGATACCTCACAATAAGAGATACCTCAATAAGAGATACCTCACAGTAAGAGATACCTCACAGTAAGAGATACCTCACAATAAGAGATACCTCACAGTAAGAGATACCTCACAGTAAGAGATACCTCAATAAGAGATACCTCACAGTAAGAGATACCTCACAGTAAGAGATACCTCACAATAAGAGATACCTCACAGTAAGAGATACCTCACAATAAGAGATACCTCAATAAGAGATACCTCAATAAGAGATACCTCACAGTAAGAGATACCTCACAATAAGAGATACCTCACAGTAAGAGATACCTCACAGTAAGAGATACCTCAATAAGAGATACCTCACAATAAGAGATACCTCACAGTAAGAGATACCTCACAATAAGAGATACCTCAATAAGAGATACCTCACAATAAGAGATACCTCACAATAAGAGACACCTCACAGTAAGAGATACCTCAATAAGAGATACCTCACAATAAGAGATACCTCAATAAGAGATACCTCACAGTAAGAGATACCTCACAGTAAGAGATACCTCACAATAAGAGACACCTCACAATAAGAGACACCTCTCAATAAGAGACACCTCACAGTAAGAGATGAGCACCGTCAACGTGGTCCTTAGTTAATTCATGTTAATTGGTATTACCAAGGTTCAGTGGTACCAAAACAAGTTGACAAATGTGTCACGAAATCAAATGTTTAAAAAAAATAATCATCTTCGGTCTTAAGGAAGACCGCTATGTTTATGAGTATTATATCAAATATATATTATTCAATCTCTCTCTCTCTCTCTCTCTCTCTCTCTCTCTCTCTCTCTCTCTCTCTCTCTCTCTCTCTCTCTCTCTCTCTCTCTCTCTCTCTTAGTAAGCACATTTATGGTCGCACATAAGCATACGTCGATCCTTGTACTGAGACCCCTGTAGTTCCCTGGTGTATCGGTGTAGTGGTGTGTTGGTGTAGTGGTGTATTGGTGTGTTGGTGTAGTGGTGTATTGGTGTACTGGTGTATTGGTATATTGGTGTAGTGGTGTAGTGGTGTATTGGTGTATTGGCGTGTTGGCGTAGTGGCGTGTTGGTGTATTGGTGTGTTGGTGTAGTGGTGTACTGGTGTACTGGTGTATTGGTGTATTGGCGTACTGGCGTATTGGCGTACTGGCGTATTGGCGTACTGGTGTACTGGTGTGTTGGCATATTGGTGTATTGCAGTGGCGAAGCGTGTCTATCACAACTGGACCTTCTGACCAGGGGTTCCCCAACTTTTCAGCCCGAGACCCCCAAAATAACAGACTGGAGACTGACCCCCCCCCCCCCCACACACACACACACACACACACACACACACAATCACCGTCCGACGGGGTGGGGGGGGGGTAATCGCGATCACGAACATCGTGTGCGGCTTTTTTTCAATGATGATACTGTCGTGAATCTGTGGGAATCGGAATTCCTTTATTTGTTATTTGTCACTCACGTTATTATTAACAATAATAATAATAATACAAATGATAAAAAATAAATAAAAAATAATAATAATAATAATCGCGACCCCCCCCCCTCGGGGTCCCGCGACCCCCACTTTGGGAACCCCTGCTGTAGACCACCACACACCCCGCCCCAGCCAGGCGGACGTCACGGAGGAGTCACTTTATGCCTTATCTCATTTAGGCAGATTGTACCATAGTTGGTAAAGCAGTGTCCATGTAGTGAAGTAACAGCCCACCATCTTCGCCTTCGCCTTTTTGACGTAAAATCCTACGTAGAAACAACGTAGCACTACGCTAGATCCACTCTCGCTCCAGCCAGTAGACCTTCTAGCTCCCTATTGAGCTGTGGGGAAATCTGAAAGAATACGCCCATTGGCTACAAATCACTAGATGATTGGTACCAAACGTACCAACGGAGAGGGCCAAAGTCATCGGGAATACTTTGGTTGAAGGATATTCTTCCCAGCAACCCAGAAAAATATCTGATTGGTTGAATTGTTTTTCCAACACAAAACCACTCAAATGCGTCGTGCATGGACCGAGAAAGACAAACAAATCAACGTAACACTGTAATATAACAGATAACAACACAGATACCATTCTCATTTATTCATTTGATTTAAATTTGATTAAATTGTATTACATTAATACAATTAATTCGATTTTTTTAGTTTAGTTCATCTGAGAGTTCCAGGGTCTTCTCTGAATACCTTGAAGGCCCTGACGCTTCACCACTGGTGTATTGGTGTATTGGTATATTGGTGTATTGGTGTATTGGCGTGTTGGCGTATTGGTGTATTGGTATATTGGTGTATTGGTATATTGGTGTATTGGTGTATTGGTGTATTGGCGTGTTGGCGTATTGGTGTATTGGTATATTGGTGTATTGGTATATTGGTGTATTGGCGTATTGGCGTGTTGGCGTATTGGTGTATTGGTGTATTGGTGTATTGGTGTATTGGTGTATTGGACCCTCGTATTCAATTCCACCGGGAAACTAGGGACAATTGCATTATCTGCCTTACGGAGACATGGATGTCGGAGGGGGTTACCGACGCAGCTATCGAGCCGACGGGATTTTCCGTACACCGGGCGGACAGAACAAAGGCTCTCTCCGGTAAAGATCGCGGAGGGGGGGTATGTCTCATGATAAACAGATCTTGGTGCAACCAAAGTCATGTACATCCCCTCAAGTCTTTCTGTTCCCCGGACCTGGAGTACCTGATGCTTATGTGCCGTCATATGGCTACCCGGGAGTTTACAGCGTAATCCCGTGACCGCGTTTCATTCCCCCACAAGCCAACCACGGACACAGCGTTGAAGGAACTGTACGGGGCTATCAGCGAACGAGGAGTCGGCGCCACCCCGAAGGCTGCTCTCATCGTAGCGGGGGACTTCAACAAGGCGAACCTTAAAAGGTTCTCCCGAAGTTCTAAACCACCACATAACGGGGTCAACACACGGGCGAGCGGAGCCTCGCCACTGCTACACTCACCTTCCGTATTGCTACACCGGCCCTCCTCCGCCCACCGTTCGGCTAATCAATCCCGCTCTTCCAGCTGCCTCCCGCCGCTATAAGGCAGAGACTGAAGTTCATAACCGATCGCTGTGATTGAAGGTCCAATGACTGGTCGTACCCATCGATTCTACACGCTGCAGGATTTGTTTTGATCCGCTGACTGGCACATGTCCTCGTTGCCTCGACAATAACTCACGAGTACGCGTCGTCGGTCAGCGTGTTCATCAAGAAGTGCATAGATACTTGTTCCGACCAAGTCGGTTAGGATAATATCCCAACCCGCACCGTGGTTAACGGCGATGTTCGCCGCTGCCCTACATGCGCTAACGCCGCCTGGGTTCCGGGAATACGGAGTAATATACGAGAGCCCGTTACACCTCCGTAAGACCATCGGCAGGGAGAAGGCAATTTATGCCAAGCGTGAGTATATGCAGAGGGGTAGATAAATTCAAGAAACACGATGCGAGGGGTATGTGGCCGGCTGCAGAATATAACGAACTTCCAGAGGAGAACCAGTTTTTGTGTAGAGACTCCTCTACCTCCATCCCAAAAGAGCTAAATACATTTTTGCTCGGTCGACGTAAACGGCAGCCCGCCGAAGCCATCACCCAGACTGGGAACCAGCCGCTGCGCATCTCGGAGGCGGATGTGCGCCGAACCTTTAAGCGGCTGAACATCCGTAAGGCGGCAGGCCCCGACGACATCCCGGGCCTCTCCTCAGAGCATCCAGACCAGTTGGCAGAGACTTTGCAGACACGTCACCTCTCCTGTCCCGGCTGTTGTCCCTGCGGTCTTCAGATTCCCCCATCGTGCATGTCCTAAACAACCAAGGTACATGCCTGAATGACGACAGACCTGTCCCTCACTCGATCTTTAGCAAATGCTTCGAGAGGTTGGTCAAGGACTTTATTTTGCTTCCGTGTTAACCTACCCGGCTGGACCCATGGCAATTTGCACATATCTCAAAATGATCCACGGACACGCAATTGCCATGGCCCTCCACACTGCCCTTTCCCACTTGGAGGGGAAAACTGTTATTGCGAATGCTGTTTGTGGACTACCGCTCAGCATTCAACACATGTTCCTTCTGCCAAGCTCAAGCCAAGCTGAGAGGTCTAGGCTCACCGCCCATCCATGTTGCAGCTGGATACTGAACCTCCTGTCGAACCGCCGCCAGGTGTGGGATGGGCAGCACCAACACACGGGAGCCCCCCATGGGATGCGTGCTGAGCCCTCCTCCATCTATCTTTCCCTCTACACCCCAAGGCTCTGCATGGCTATCACAGCTCCAACGTCAATCGTCCAGTTTGGCTGACTAGCAGCGACAGTGATTGGGCCTGATCGCCACCCGCCGGCGACACGAGCAGCCTACAGGGGGAGGATGGTCGGATCGCTGAGCAGTGGAATCCAGAGAACAGCCCCGCCCTCACGTCAGGGAAGTACAATGAGCTGATCGTGTACTTCAGGAGTCAGAGGGGAAGAGCACAGCGCTATCTCCAATCGACGGCGTTGCACGTAGAGAGTGGTCAGCAGCTTCAGTCCTCCTCGGGCGTGCACATTCTCCGAGGACCTCACATGGTCCACGCACACCACACACGTGGTGAAAAAAGGCCCAACAACGCCTTATTTTCCTCAGCGTCCCTGAAGAAATTCAGCGATGGGCCCCCTCCTCCTGAAACATTCACACGGCACATCGATAGGTTCTGCCCGGTGTTCACCGCCTGGTACGGGAACTTTGCACGGTAAAAACCTCAGATCGCAGAGCGCTTCCAAGGGTGGTGCGGACTGCCCGTATATCGTTGGCGGGAGCTCCCCTCCCTCCTGGACCTTTACAACCAGCGGTGCGTGGCCAAGGCCAAAGAAATTATAAACGACATTGCCCACCCCAGCCCGAACGTGTACTCACCTATTACCGTCGCAGGCGATCCGCAGTATCAGTCAGTTCGTAAATAGGCTTAGAGATAGTCTTCCACGTCAGCCACAGGCTGCTGAACAAGGGCGTATAACATATAACATGTATATTGTTATTACATTGATTTATATTATATATTGCTCGTTCTGTGCGTGATTTTTGCATTTTATTAAATTGCATTTTTTTTATTTTTATTTTATATTCCTTATTCTATTTTTTATTCTATTTTTTATCTATTTTTATCTATTTTTTATCTATTTTTTATTTGATCTTTTCTATAACTCTGTCTGTCGTCGGGTAATTGCACCAAGAATTTCACATCACTGCTTATACTATACTGTACACTGTGGATGACAATAAACGTCTTGACTTGACTTGACTTGTGTTGTGGCAGGGACACGGGCCAGGGGCTGCGGTCCTGGTAGAGAAGTGGCGCTGCCTGATCTGGTGTTCGACCACATCCGGGTGGTCTACCCCACCGCCCCTGCCAGGTAGGCCTGCTCCGCATCCCCTGGGGAGGGTTCACAGGGCCAAAGGGTGATTAAATGCTTGAATAAATCAATAATTATAAAATGTAATACTTAATTGTGTTACGTTTTATTTTTGTATTTATTTATTAATTGATTCATTTCTATATACAGTTATAAATTCCAACAGTTATCATTTTATTCATTCATCATATTAACATTTATACTTATATTATATACTTATTATTCATCTATCATTTTGTTTATGTATATATATATTTTTATTTATCCATGGTTTAACTTGAAATGTATTGAAGTGAAAATGTATTTATCAATCTTGCAGTTGTCAACAATGCCTTAATGTACTGTTAACAGAAAGCTGCAACAGTTGGGGGTAAGCAAATTAGAAAATAGTGAATTGATTATTATTGAAATTATTAAAATAACCATATGGTAAAAATGCCTATTGTTGAAATAATAAATATTCGTTATTCATGTATGGTATGTAACCTACACTCAGTCAGTCCATCTGTTTATCTGGGACCAAAGGCGTGGGGTGCTGATAGGAACCCTCCTATTGTCTGTCTGTGGTTTCCCTCCAGGCCGTACACCCCCATGAGGGGTGCTGAACCCTCCTCTTGTCTGTCTGTGGTTTCCCTCCAGGCCGTACACCCCATGAGGGGTGCTGAACCCTCCTCTTGTCTGTCTGTGGTTTCCCTCCAGGCCGTACACCCCCATGAGGGGTGCTGAACCCTCCTCTTGTCTGTCTGTGGTTTCCCTCCAGGCCGTACACCCCCATGAGGGGTGCTGAACCCTCCTATTGTCTGTCTGGTGGTTTCCCTTCAGGCCGTACACCCCCATGAGGGGTGCTGAACCCTCCTATTGTCTGTCTGTGGTTTCCCTCCAGGCCGTACACCCCCATGAGGGGGGCCTCGTCTACCGTGTGGTTCGACCGCTACCGGATCTCCCGGGACTCCCCCGAGCACCTGGAGTCGGTGGACGCCATGTGCGGCGCGCTGGGTGACGTGGTGGAGGACGAGCTGAAGGCAGGGGTGCCCAAGCACCGGGTGATCATCGGTCAGTGGTCCTCGTGGTTCTCTTCGTTCCTCCACAATGTCCACATTGAGTCAAAAGCCGCCCACCTTGCGGGTTTGGGGCGTTGTTGTGGAGAGAGGCTGTAGCAGGGGGGCAGTAAGCAAGCTAGTCTGTTAAGACTTGGCTTGGGAAACAGAGGGTCGCCGGTTCAAGTCCCTGAAACACCTGGGCACTGCCGAGGTGCCTTTGAGCAAGGCACCAGTCCCCCTACACTGCTCCTGGGGCGCTGTATATAGCTGCTCACTGCTCCTAATACTAGGATGGGTTAAATGCAGAGGAACTCATTTCATACTCGATTCTATCCTTCAGATTTAGGCTGTGTAAAATAGCTTAGCAGCTGGTGGAGTTCCCCACACCTTTGACAAGTAAGAAACATGGATGGATTGAAGGTAGTGAACTGAGGAGCCGATCACCGGTCGGAGACGGGTATCCAAACCAGGCCACCCGCCGGCCACGCCCCTTTAGAGATATTCTATACCGCCATCGTTGGGTCAATACTTCTACACAATCTGGAATTCCAAAGTACCCTAAATCCTGTATAGTGCCCTAAACAATAGCCTTACTAGAACGCTACATGTCCCCAATGGATATCAATCGACATATCACCCCCCACTCCTTCTCAGCTAACGCCACAAATAGAATCTTATTCTGTGGGAAACACTGAAGGTGTTTTTGTTTATTTGAGTTATAAATATGGCAGGATGTAGTCTACGATTTGTTACATTTTTGTGTCATTGTGTTGTGAGTCGGTTGTATTCTCTCTCTCTCCTCTCTCTCTCTCTCTCTCTCTCATCTCTCTCTCTCTCTCTCTCTCTCTCTCTCTCTCTCTCTCTCTCTCCTCTCTCCTCCTCTCTCTCTCTCTCTCTCTCTCTCTCTCTCTCTCTCTCTCTCTCTCTCTCTCTCTCTCTCTCTCTCTCTCTCTCTCTCTCTCCTCCCCTTTGGTTGAACTACAGCATGATTTCGTACCCTTCTCTTGAACTTTATTTCATTTAATCTCCACAATAGCATTTTCCTATCGTGTGTTCCTGTCCTCCCTACTTCACAGTCACACACACACACACACACACAGTCAAACAGACCCTAATCCATTGTAGGAGTTCTTTCCTCCCCCGTCTCGTGATATCAAATGAAGAATGTAAGTCCTCGGGTTACCGTGGGTTACCGTGTTCTTCTGAGTCCTTCCAGTTGTAAACAGGAGAGAAAAGGTACTGCAGGGGAATCGTCAGGTTGGGGGGGGGGGGGGGGCGGGGAAAGCTCTTCCCCAAATACTCTCTCGGGTTGCCGCGTTCACGTATAAATAAAATACAAAATGGAACGTCTCGGATCAAGCTCAATAAATAATTAGTCTGCGCGGAGGCAGAGGTCTGCCACTAGCAGCATGTGGGAGGCCGGCCTGTGCTCTTAATGTTAATATGAGACTATAAATGATTGTCATACGCTGAAAGGGAGAGCACTTAAGAGAAGTAGGTGGTTAGCCTACATGCCTCGAAACATTTCACGGCACGCAAGTGGAATTCTCTCCTGGAGGGCGGGGGGGTTATGTGAAGGCCTCGGACCAGAAAAGCTCTGGGAAAAAAAAAAAACCTGATTAGAAAAACACACGCACAGGAGGGAGAACTGAAATACTATCATACTAAATCATAACATTTTCTCATTAAGTCTAAATACTCCATTTGAGTCATCGGCGAGACCCGGCGAAACACGGCCCTCTTGTAACCGGGAGTCCACTTCTGCCGGGGGCCCGTTGGACGGACAAGGGCCACAGCCTTCCATGGAAAAAAAATATTTTTTTTTGTATTTGTTTTAAATGAGTATTTAAAAGAACCGGCCTGGGTCTCCGGTGTTGGGGTTCCTGACTTGGGTTCCTGACCCCCTCCCACCCTCTACCAAGTGGTCCTCTCCCTGTGGAACGGCCCGACACACGGGTCTCTCCCTGTGGGACGGCCCGACACACGGGTCTCTCCTTGTGGGACGGCCCGACACACGGGTCTCTCCCTGTGGGACGGCCCGACACACGGGTCTCTCCCTGTGGGACGGCCCGACACACGGGCCTCTCCCTGTGGGACGGCCCGACACACGGGTCTCACTGAGATGTCTCCATGGGCCCCTGCCAGACAACAAGGTGGATGTGGCTCAAGGTTTCTACATTTACTGCAATTGAGTGATGGAGCGTGAGGATGAGGGGGTGAGGGAATATCAGGGGATGTTTTACTTTTTGTAAACCCCGCCTGTTGGTAAAGACATAACATTAAAAAGACAACAAAGTAGGTTGCAAAAGATACCTTAATTAATTAAGGTAATTAACTGAGTGTCATGTGTGGTGAGAGAGGACATGTGGGCCTCATGAATGAAACACCGCTATATTGGAGAATAAAGGATCACGCAGACCATCAGAAGCCCTGGTGGAATGAACCAGGCTGCAAACTAACTAAAGCAACTAACTAACAACAACTAACCAACTAACTAAGAACAACTAACTAACAACAACTAACCAACTAACTAACAACAACTAACTAACAAACAACAACTAACTAACTAAGAACAACTAACTAACCAACTAAGAACAACTAACTAACCAACTAACAAACAACAACTAACTAACCAACTAACAACAACTAACTAACAACAACTAACAAACCAACTAACAACAACTAACTAACCAACTAACTAACAACAACTAACTAACAACAACTAAGAACCAGAAGCTAATGGAGCAGCTGCCATGGGTGGAAACAGGCTCTCCTTACATCAGGCCTCCCTCAGATGGGACAATCCTCCTGATCCCACCTGGGGAGGAGGGAGGGAGGGAAGGAGGGAGGAGGGAGGGAGAGGGAGACGAGGGGGAAAGGGGAGCTGTACCCCCCCCCCCCCCCATCCCACAGGGACGACTGCTTGACTGCTTTCCCTGATGTGTGCTGTGCCCAGATGTGTGCCCAGCAGTGTGAGATTAAGGACAGGCTTGTGAACCGGGTAGATCTTTCAGGAGACCCAACAAAACCAGCTGATGATGTGGAACCACCAAGTCCTATTCATCTTAATAGTTAGGCTTTTTTTCCTTCTTTTTTTTCAAGTGAAGGCTGAGAATTTTCCGTTGCTAAAAGCCCTGAGTGCCATGAGTGAGCTTCTGTTCCACGGAGATGAAGGCTTTGAAATGATACCCTTTGCCTGCTATGAAAATGAGAATGTGTTTTTTCCCCCTTACAAAACTCTTTGATGCTATATGAATATTTTGATAATCTGTGTGTGTGTGTGTGTGTGTGTGTGCATGTGTGTGCACTGTGTGTGTGTGTGTGTGTGTGTGTGTGTGTGTATGTTTGTGCACACCTGTGCATACGTCTGTGGATATGTGTGTGTGTGTGTTCCCTTTTCTGACCTTCAAGGGGGGTTTTCGATGGGCGGAGCCATGGCCCTACACCTGGCTTGTCGCTACCATCCCGAGGTGGCTGGCGTCTTCGCTCTCTCCAGCTTCCTGAACAAGGGTTCTGTGGCGTATCAGGTACCATGGTCCATCTATCCATCCTCGTTTCATCACCAATCGCTTTTCATGTGAGGAAGGGTGTTTAAACCTCTAGAATGGCAGCCATGAGTATGAGGCAGTATACCAGGAGGTAGAGCAGTTTGTCTGGTAGCCCGAAGGTTGCTGGTTGGATCCCCCGGCTCCTCCTAGCCAAGTGTGGAGGTGTCCCTGAGCAAGACATCCCACGTGACCCCTCTCTTCCGCGATCTCCACTGGCTTCTGGTAAATGCTCGCATCAAGTTCAAGACTCTGGTGCTGACCTTCAGGGCAGTCAATGGAACTGCCCCAGCCTACCTCCAGGTGTTGGTCAAGCCCTACATCCCAGCCAGAGCGCTCCGCTCAACTTCTGCCAGGCGACTTGTTCGACCTTCACTGATGACAACCAAACATCGCTCGTCCAAGACCCAGCTCTTCACGGCTCTGGCTCCACAGTGGTGGAATGAACTCCCGTCTCATGTCAGGACGGCAGAGTCCCTCGCCAGCTTCCGCAAGAGACTCAAGACCCACCTGTTCAGAGTCCACCTGGACTCTCCTTGAACCCTCCTTCTCCTTTGTGAACCCCTAACTTGCTTAAGTCCTGACATTAATAGCTCTTAGCATATTCTAGCAAGTGTATATCCTTAATGTTGATAACACGCTCTTATCACAGCTACTTAAGCAGGTGACCTGGCAGTACGAAATTGTGTTATTCATCTTGTTAATATGAATACTTGTGAACTGCTCTATTTTTATGTTTGCGTACCTCAGTGTTATGCTATTATCTGCTTCAACAAATGTACACCTTGTAAGTCGCTTTGGATAAAAGCGTCTGCCAAATGCCCTGAATGTAAATGTAATAACCCTAACCCATGCTGTCTCCTTGCATGGCTGACACCACCGTCAGTGTATGAACCTGTGTAGAATGGGTGAAGCATAACTTGTAAAGTACTTTGGGTCAAAGCGCTGTATAAATGCAGTCCATTTCCCATTCCTGAAGTCTGGCTGACCGTCTCTCCTGGTTTCATATCCATAATGATTTAGTTGTGCCGATTCTGCCTCAGAGCATTCAGCCTCGTTCAGTCGTTTTTTGTGTGGCGATTCACAGTTTCTCCCAAACCGATGCGATGCGTCTCTCGTCCTCTCCTCCAGGCGGCGGAGGAGAGGACGAGGCTGGGCGCCGGCCTCCCCGACCTCCTGCAGTGTCACGGGACCAGCGACGACCTGGTCCTCCACCAATGGGGAGAAGACACGGCGGCGCTGCTGAGGAAGGCCGGCATGTCGACGGCCTTCCACTCGTTCCCGGGACTCCACCACCAGCTGTGTCGGCCCGAGGTGGAGCTGCTGCGCTCCTGGGTCCTCGCCAAGCTGCCCCCTCACGGTGACCCCTGACCCCCGCACACCTTAGCCCTCAAACAGACTCTTCAATTCAATCCCAAAGAGCTTTATTGGCATGGACAATGTTGCCCAAGCAGCACATCTCTCGCTCTCTCTGTCTGTCTCTGTCTCTGTCTCTCTCTCTCTGTCTCTCTCTCTCTCGTTCTCCCGATACGCATTCAGATACTGTCAATAAATACTCTTATCACTGTTCCTAACATGTTGTCGTGTGTATGTCTTGGTCTGTGATGGTCATGCATGCAGCAGCTGTGCAGCATGAAACACACAGGCCTGTTCTGCCTGCATGAATCCCTTTCCTTCATGTAGACAAACCATGTCTGTCTGTCACCGTTGGTCTTGATTGACCACAGCTCCGGAGTCCCACCTCCAAGAAACCGCTGTCATCGGCTCCAGTTATTAGGATGTTTTTGGCGTCCTCTTCATTCACTTCCTCCCCTTCCCGTTGCGATGGCTCCTGTGCGACGTGTTCAACTAGTGCAGTGGCTAGCGGTCACTGAGAGGGCTGTACAGCGCAGGGGCTGGAAGGAGATGAATGAATAACTACTGTTGGTTAAGGGCCTGTTAATTATAATAATAATAATAATCAACTTTAGTGTGCGTGTTAACATGTAGGGGTGGACCCAGCACGACTCTTCCATGATTCTGAATCGATTCACAACTTCCAAAAATAATTGTATTTGTATTTCCTAAGGTTTGCCTTTGTGTGCTTACAGTATTGATCAGGTGATTAACCTTTCAGCTGATGTTCATAAGATGGTCATACTTTCTACTGCAGTCTGCAGTCCATCCTGAGATTCTGTTCAACAATTGAATCAAATCATGTTGAGCACCATGTGTATCCTATGTGTATCCATAACATTCCCCACTGTACATGTGGGGGGGGGGGAAAGTTTTCCACATTGCTGGCCTCCCAAAGCCACAGTTTCACCTGGATTTCACTGAGGAGATTACTACTTATCAACAGACAAATGTTTAATAAAGTCACGACACCCGTTTCTCTCTTCCTTTGCTGAACATCTGTATTATAGAGCAGAGACATGGCTAGGCGTTCCACGGGGGATGACGGCGATAACAAACCCAGAATCGGCGCGGCCTTGTCCTCCGGGCGGCCCTGAGGACATGTTGTTTGCTTCAGTGTAACACAAGGACATAAACTCTAAGCATTTCACTGAGAGAAAGAAACTCTTATTCCTAAACTCCCATTCTGACACACCGCCGGTCCAGAGCAGCCCTGGGCCGGGACACGCTTGTGTTTTATAGTGCCAACGAGGCCACTCAAATTCACATGGGGGGGAAATACCAAAAATATGGCTTTTGCAACATCCTGTTCTAAACATGGAGGAGGAAGTATTAACCTTCTGCATGTGCTGGTTGTAGCGCTGACACACGCTCACTACACGGCCACCGGGTTCCCACTGCAGGGCGCTGAGCACTCATCCAACAAAGGCTCCACAAATCCTTATTTTTTTCCTTTTTCCTGCCTGTCCTTAACCTTGTTCCTGATACATTCTTGTCTTTCTCATCACCTCTCTCTTCTCTCTCTCTCTGTCTCTCTCTTTTACTCACCCCATCTCTCTCTCCCTCCCTCCCTCTGTCTCTTCTCTCTCCTCTCTCTGTTCCTCTCTCTGACTCTTCTCCCTCTCTCTCTATATATATAGATATATACAGTGTATATCTATATAGATAGATATCTATCTATATAGATATAGATATATATCTATATAAATCGAGAGGGAGAGATAGAACAGTCATATATATATCTATATATATATATAGATATATATCTATATATATCTAGATATATATATCTAGATATATATATACAGTATATATATCTATAGATATATAGATATATATATGTATATATATAGATATATGTCTCTCTCCCTCTCTCTCTCTCCCTCTCTCTCCCTTCCTGGACTGGATGGAAACCCGGGTATCGGTTACAGGCTGATTAGCCGACTGTGTTGAGCTCATCTCGGGGGGGGGGGGGGGGGGTGAGGCAGCGGGGGGGGGGAGCAGGGGGAGAAAGGTGCACCCCGTGCTCGATAGGGGTGAAGACGGGGGCCTTCCACTCCTCGATCTTTCATTTCTGAGGCGGAGGGAGAGTGGGAAAAGGAACAGAGCGGCCAAAGCAAACAAGAAGGAAGTTCAGAGTTTAATTGTGGGCCCGTTTGCTGATTACTTCCAGCTATGTGTGAAAGAATGCTACTGTTGAGAGGCCAGCATACGCTCCCCCCTGCCCGGACCAACCTCCTCCCCCTTTCTCTCCCTTAGGTCCCACAATCCCCCGTTGGTTGCCTGGCACACTCGCCTCGCCTGTTTCATCCCTACGCCTCAGTCACTCCCGTTACACCCCCACACCTCTCTGTATTCCTAATCTCTCTCTCTACCCGCCCCCTCTCTCTCCCTCCCTCTCTCTCTCTCTCTCTCTCTCCCCCCCTTTCTCTCCTGGTCGGCTGAGTAAGAGTTCAAGCTCAGCGTTCGTCCAGGCGTTTTACGATTTAATAATGAGAATTGATGTAACTAATAAAGAGGGGCTCCTGGTTGTCTACTCCTCCCAAGGTGAAGTCAGGTGAGGGAATGTCCTGGCTTTCCCCACCCCAGGACCTCCTCGCTGGTCCCACCCCGGGACATCCTCCTCCCACAGGACTCTCTCACCACATCACCCATTGAAGCCTATTTGGTTTCATGGGTTTGTCTGCCGGTTATTTTGAGTTAATTCTTTGCTCTCGCTGTAGTCCGCGTGCTGATTGGCTCGCCGTTGTGGTATCGTATTTGGTTACGGCGGTGGTCCCTCGTGGACCACGTCCACCCCCACCCCATGTACCACCACCCCCACCCCATGTACCACCACCCCCACCCCCCTGCCTCTCAGACCAAACCTCGGCCCCTGATGGTGGGCCTGGGACACGCTTCACCGCCTGTGTGTCAGGGGGAAGGAATGCTAATCTGGAAGGGTTGCGGACTGTAGAGTCAAAGCGTTTTTGGCTGCCAGTTTCCACTGCACACTACTTTCCACGTGCCGAGCCTCTCCAGAGCGGCGGAGGCCGAGGCCTACAGGCGGAGTTCCCGAGTCCCAACGCTGACAGACTCCAGATCAGAGACACCCCCCCCCCCCCCCCCCCCCAATTAAAAGGTCAGTGCTTGATTACATGAGTACCAAGCCTGGGACTCAGTGGAGCTTACAACTCTGCTTTCATGATTCACGGTGATTCTCCTTGACTCTCCAGCTATGAGTGAGAGGTACATTTCACTGGGTGGATCATTCTTCCAGGATACACATAACTGTTGGGAGGTTAATGCCCCCGACGGTGTGATCGTTCCTGGACACACGGGCGGGATGCACAGGATGCTGAATGCAATGTGCAGGAATGTTGTGCCAATGCGCTAAATGATTGCATCATGCAGCTTTTTGTGCAGATGTCTCCCAACCCTCCTTGATTCACCCAATAGCTCAAGTCGAATCAGATCGAATACGATCTGTGAAGGGATTTTCCTGGAACAGCTTGTGATGATATGTACAACTTTCAACACGGCCACATCATCCCGCTGATGGTCCATCCCAGTGTGAACTGCGACCATAGAGAGTTCAGGTCAGTCGTGGGGGCCATCTGTATCCTTGCCTACCATTCTTCCCACTCACCTTTGACCTTCCTGATCCGATAGTTGCTTTTATTTTCATGTACGGACGGTCAGGGCCACAGCCGTGGGGTAGATGCTTGACGTAATGCAAATTCCGCCAACAGTCACAGCACATTCACAGCCACCGCGCTCAATCACCCGCTCCATTTAGACGCTCAATAGAGCGCCGGCCAAAGCGTGACATGACGATTTACCGTATTGGTACGGCACACCGCCCGGCGCCGCCTGGTGTCTGATGAGGGTAGAGACCAATGCGTCAACATGGAGCGTAACCGTGAGACGACAGGCTAAGTATACAGAAAGTTGTCTCAAGCAGCTCAATGCCTTCCACTCCGTCTTCCCCTTTCAACTCCTGTTTCCGAGAGCAATTTGTCACCCGACCTTCGCTCCGAAGAACTCCTTTCATCCAACACACAGGTAAGTTGTTTTACCGCTTGTTTTATAATCTCTTTAACAACCCACCCTCCGGCGCACACACACATCCGGCCCTTAACCTTGGCTGTTCATCGCGTGCGCACGGGAAACGTCTCCAGAAGCTGTAGGGACATGTTGGGTGCGAGGTCGGAGGCGGGGCTTGAAGGGTAACCGGTCGAGCTCAGTCTCAGCGGCGGCTCGGGGATCGACCGTGACCTCACAAGCAACACGGCGCTGCGGTGTCAGGTCATGACCTTTGTGGTTGGTTCTAACATGGGCTCCGTGGGTCAGTGGGCGTGTGTGTCCATCTTGTCTGTCTTTACGACCGTCTGTCTGCCTGTTTGTGTATCTTTTCAGGGCTTTACACCCCAATATCCTTTCAAAGCAAGCATAAGGTTGAAGTACGACCGAGGGCCACTTCGACTGCTCGAAGTGTTGCAGAGATCGTTGGATCACCCTGCTCTTCAAGAGAGGGCCCTGTCTTATTTTTAAAGGTTTTTTTTCTCTGAAAGGCCATCTTAAAAGGCATCTTAGGCAGCAGGGCTTGAAAAGTATTTTTTACTTCTTTAACCCCAAGGGGGTTAAAACAGCATACAAACACCATCAGAAGCCTTCTGAGACCTGGCTGTGCTCCAGCCATGTGGTGCCTAAACGATACCTCCTCCTATAGGCCGAGACATCGTCCTATAGGCGTATACCTCCTCCTATAAGCGTATACCTCCTCCTATAGGCCTATACCTCCTCCTATAGGCCGAGACATCCTCCTATAGGCCTATACCTCCTCCTATAGGCCGATACCCTCCTATGCCGAGACCTCCTCCTATAGGCCTATACCTCCTCCTATAGGCCGAGACCTCCTCCTATAGGCCGAGACCTCCTCCTATAGGCCTATACCTCCTCCTATAGATCTATACCTCCTCCTATAGGCCTATACCTCCTCCTATAGGCCGATACCTCCTCCTATAGGCCGATACCTCCTCCTATAGGCCGATGCCTCCTCCTATAGGCCGATACCTTCTCCTATAGGCCGATACCTCCTCCTATAGGCCGATATCTCCTATAGGCCTATACCTCCTATAGGCCGATACCTCCTCCTATAGGCCGATACCTCCTCCTATAGGCCTTTACATTCTCCTACTGGGGGAAGTACGAGAGATAATTAAAGCTCTGTTTTCGCGTAGCTCATCAGAAATGTTGTAATTCAATTTAGCAAGTTAGCTTTTTTCCTTCTTCTTCCTTCTTTCTATTTCCCCCCCGCTGTTGTGAGTGAGTGTATGGACATTAACTCCAGATTAACAAGGCTTTAAAATCCACCTCAGTGTATTATGGACAAATCTACAGTAAATAAACCTCAATGCTTTTGTTTCACAACTCCAACTGGCAAATTTGAGGCTGGTTTTGTGACACTGCTGAATTGTTTTGGTTTATTTCGATTTGAGAAGGCGATATAATTAATGTATCCCCACCAGGGCCTTATGTCACAGGCGTCTGGTGTTGAACAAGAGGCCTTGTTATCTCCTGGGGCTGAGTCCAGTGTGAGTTGAGGGTTCATGAGGGTGAATCCAAATGGGGATCACAATCAAACCTATGTGATTTAATGCTATATGAATTGACTGCAGCCCTTGTGTCATGTATGTCAAAGTGTATGATAAAGTATTTAAGCAGTACTGCTGCAGAACACACATGTCAGTGATGTCATGTGCTATTCCTTATTTCTCTCCATATTCTCCTGGTGGAGGATAAACATTATTTTATTATTTATTATTATATTATTTTCTGAGCCTCTATGACCATACTGTATTATGATGATGTTATACTGATGATGTCATACTGTACTATGATGGTGATGTCATTGCGGCCACAGCCAAAATGCCAGCATTAAGTCATCCAGGTATTTTGAGCCCCCCATGAATTACTCAGCCTCTGACCTCAGAGATGAAGTGTTCTGTGGACGTGAACTGTGGTGCTTACTTTATAATGTTGAGTGTGTGTGTGTGTGTGTGTGTACTCTGTACTGTGTAGGTGGTGCGTGTGAGCCACTATGAGAGAGAGAGAGAGAGAGAGAGAGAGAGAGAGAGAGAGAGAGAGAGAGAGAGAGAGAGAGAGAGGGAGGGAGAGAGAGGGCTGTGTTCTACTCCAGCGCCGCTGATAGGTTTTCCTGTGATTGGAAAAGCAGCTGCCGTCGTCCACTGAGGGATAGAGGCCATGTTGACTCATGGGCCCTGCGGGCACTGCCATGTTTTCCTTCTCTGTTGTGGGGGAGAGGCGGAGGGATGGAGGTAGGGGGGAGGGAGGGAGGGGGGGAGAGGGTTGGGTTTGGCGGCCGAAGCCCTTAGGGTGACAGAAACTCAGTCCGTTTGCTCTGGCCCATCCAGCATGGTACCGAGCGGAGGGTCGTCCTGCCAGAGAAAAGCAGAGTGGAGCCCAGAGGGCGGAGGGTAAACACTCCCTGCCCGGCTGGTTTCTAAGAGGGATCCTATTTAAATTCTGTCCTATTAACATTTCAAAGCGTGATCAAATGGTGGAATATCACGGGTCTCTTTCACCCTCCTTCTCCCCGGGGCTGAAGAGGGAGGAGGGTTGATCCCCATCTTGAGAGCTGAGAGTGGAACCCTAACACACGGCAGGAAATCAAATTTTGGGTAATTTTTTTGTTTGCTCGTCTATTACAGTGATTCAATTGAGGTGCTTCCTTTGACGTTACAGAGAGCGACCCCGGGGTTGAGGTGCTTGGAGGGGCTTTGACGTTACAGAGAGCGACCCCGGGGTTGAGGTGCTTGGAGGGGCTTTGACGTTACAGAGAGCGACCCCGGGGTTGAGGTGCTTGGAGGGGCTTTGACGTTACAGAGAGCGACCCCGGGGTTGAGGTGCTTGGAGGGGCTTTGACGTTACAGAGAGCGACCCCGGGGTTGAGGTGCTTGGAGGGGCTTTGACGTTACAGAGAGCGATCCCAGGGTTGAGGTGCTTGGAGGGGCCTTTGACGTTACAGAGAGCGACCCCGGGGTCCACCCTGAGCGGGCCCCATCTTCTGAAGACGTGGGCCCTGGTCCAACACACATATTATTCCAAGCGTTCTCACTGCCTCTGAGACACTGCCTCTGTGTGCTCTGAGGGCCTGTGGAGGTTCGCTCTCCCCACGCCACACTCTGCAGTAGTTCTGTACCGCAGGGGCTAGGGCCCCGGGGCTAGGGCCCCCTGCTGAGTTTGTCACTTCCTCCACTCTGGTCTTCTTATAGGGGCCACCGCTGTGCTCAGCTACCCCTCACACACACACACACATGCACGCATGCTCCTGTTTTACAATTACACACATTGATGGCTACTGATGTTTTCATGAGCAGAGTCCTCACTTCTTCACTCAACGGAGAAGATCTGCCTGTAAGCTGTTTAAGAAAAAAACAGTTTGTTGGTGACCTTTAGAATGTACACACACAACGTGTGCATGTGTGTGTGTGTGTGTGTGAGACCCCGGGCCCCGGTGCGTGTGTGTGACCCCGGGCCCCGGTGTGTGTGTGTGTGTGTGTGTGTGTGTGTGTGTGTGTGTGTGTGTGTGTGTGTGTGTGTGTGTGTGTGTGTGTGTGTGTGTGTGTGTGTGTGTGTGTGTGTGTGTGTGTGTGTGTGTGTGTGTGTGTGTGTGTGTGTGTGTGTGTGTGTGAGTGAGAGACCCCGGGCCCCGGTGCATGGCGTAGGCTTTGGGCCGTGTTATCCATGAGGTCACTAATGGTCCTACCAGAGAACGGCTCTTTTTGGGTTCTTATTTTATTAATAGTCTCATAGTAAGAAGCTCTTATGTAACACATTCCTCTGAGGGCGCGTTGCCTTCTGTCTTCTGTTGGAATCGAGGAACTGAAGAGACTATTTGTTTTAGTTTTTCATATGCTAAAAGATTATTGTCTTGAGTATCCTTTGATAGAGTGTGTGTGTGTGAAGGATGTCCTCTTTCCAAGTTTGTGTGTGTGTGTGCGAGTGTGTAAGTGCGTGTCTTTGGGTATATGTATGTGTGGGTAGTTTGTGTCTTAGTATCTCTTGATGTCTGTGCCTGTATACACACACACACACACACACACAGTGCCTGTATGTATGTATACACACAGTGTGTGTACATACATACAGGCACTGTGTGTGTGTGTGTGTGTGTGTGTGTGTGTGTGTGTTCATTGTTCATGATGATAGTTTATGGGGCGGCAGTAGCTCAGTCTGTTGGGACTTGGCTTGGGAACCTGAAAGTCGCCGGTTCAAGTCCCTGTGTGTGTGTGTATGTGACCAATCAAGAGGATTCATCCTCCAGATTTAGATTTAGACCAAGTAGCAGCATACCAAGCATCACAGTAGACAGTATAGCGTCCATGTAGACCATGTAGTGTAGTCAACAGACCATAAAGATAACCACCAGAACATTCCATGTGTGGTCTGAGCCCCCAGACTTCCCCTTCATGTGTTCACGTCATCCGTACGGAGAGTCGGCGCTGAGTCACACACGACAAACAATAGTATATTTATCTCTCCGTCTCCTAGACATATAATTTCGCTGCGCCGCTCAAATCTCGGAGGTGGAGAGAGTGATGTCGTCAGCAACCCACAGGATCCCCCCCCGACCGAGACCCCCACCACACACACACACACACACAGTGTGTGTGTGTGTGTAGTGCTGTTTAGTGTTTATTGCTGTCTGTGGGTATATGTGTGTGTGTGTGTGTGTGTGTGTGTGTGGGGGGGGGTGTATTTGTGTGTGTGCGTGCTTGAGTGTGTGGTCAGCAGGGAGCGGTGTGTGCAGTCGTATGGATGTGTGAGTTATGCCACACATCCCCGTCTCAGCGGTTCTGACATCCCTGCTGCGCCCACAACTCCGTCAGCGATGGCGCAGACACTGGTGGTGTGTGTGTGTGTGTGTGGTGTGTGTGTGTGTGTCTCACCCTGGTCCAGAACCACCAGCGCCGTCATACTGTACGTCTCACTCCTAAAGTTCACCACGGAAGACGCAAATATGTGTGTGTGTGTGTAAAAAGATCAGAACCCAGTAGTAAGACGGCGGTCCGTGACGATGACGTCCGGCTGTCAGACGAGTGTTTTCCTTCAACTCGCCACGCTGCGGCCGGAGGGGGAGATCGACTCACCCGCAGGTCGTCGGGAGGGCGGGGAGATGGAGGGGGAGGAGGAGGAGGAGAGGAAAAACAGAAGGGAAAGACGCAGACGAATGGACAGACCAAAGGGGGTACGTCAAGTTTCCACGGCGTTCATCGCTTTCGCCTTAATGACCTCTTAGAAAAACCAAACAGTGAGTGGTCATGTTTTGACCCCCACATACACACACCACACCACACCACACCCCACCCACACCCACACACACACACACACACATACACACACACACACACACCACACATATACACACACACACACACCACACATATACACACACACACCACACCACACATATACACACACACCACACCACACATATACACACACACACCACACCACACCTATACACATACACACACACACACACACACACCACACATATACACACACACACCACACCACACATATACACACACACACACACACACCACACATATACACACACACCACACATACACACACACACACCACACCACACATATACACACACCACACCACACATATACACACACACACACACACACACACACACACCACACCACACCACACATATACACACACCACACATATACACACACACACACACCACACCACACCACACATATACACACACACACACACACACCACACATATACACACACACCACACCACACATATACACACACACACCACACCACACATATACACACACACCACACCACACATATACACACACACCACACCACACATATACACACACACACCACACCACACATATACACACACACCACACCACACATATACACACACACACCACACCACACATATACACGCACACACCACACCACACCACACATATACACACACCACACCACACCACACATATACACACACACCACACCACACCACACATATACACACACACACACACCACACCACACACCACACCACACATATACACACACACACACCACACCACACATATACACACACATACACACAGTTGTGTGCACAGTTAGACTCTTTTAATGTTTCATGCTCTTAACTGTGAAACACACAAACACACGAACACACACACAATGGTGTAAGCAGCGTGTTTGTGTGTGTCTCGATTACTCTGCCTGTGTGTGTGTGTGTGTCTGTCTCTGTTACTCGGTTTGTCTTGATGTCTCTGCCTTTGTGTGTGAGTGTGAGTATGTGTGTGTCTGAGAGAGAGAGAGAGAGAGAGAGAGAGAGAGAGAGAGAGAGAGAGAGAGAGAGAGAGAGAGAGAGAGAGAGAGAGAGAGAGAGAGAGAGAGAGAAGAGCGAGAGAGAGAGAGAGAGAGAGAGAGAGGCAGTTCAGTTGAGTCAGTTGATTGTATTGCACTGATTGAATGGACTAAAATAGAAGACTAGGAAATCGAGGGTTATGCTCCAGAGAACTCCCCCCACTCCTCCTCCCTCACCGCCCTCCCCTCCCCCCACTACCTCTACTACTAACCCTCCCCTCCCTCCTTCCCCCCATCCCCCCCACCCTCCCTCGGAGTCGTCCTCTCAGCCCCTGTGGTGGCCAGCAGTGTAATGTCAGACAGACAGACAGAAAAAGAGAGAATTATTATATAAAAGTGGGACTTTTACTACACAAGCCGACCCCAAAGAATCCAGAAGCCTTTCTTGTGGTTTACGACAAAAAGTGTTTTTGTTGGGGGTGATGAGACGGCGAGAGTGGTGCGCGCACACACACACACACACACACACGACACACACACACACACACACACACACACACACACACACACACACACACACACACACACCACACCACACACACACACACACACACACACACACACACACACACGGCCCCGTCCTGCCCTGCTTCGTCATTACAGCCCGCAGGACTGAAATGTGGGGTTGTTTTTTCCGACCTAATCTAAGAAACCAGGTGACTCCTGATGGAGGGGACTGAGGTTGGTTCTGTGTTGTTTGTGTGGTCCTCTGGTCTCAGTGGGCCGTGTGTTCACACACAACCCTGCGGCCCAGGGTCCATATTTAGCCGTGTGTGACAACTTTCCCCACTCACGCTCACACTCACGCCAGCCGTGAGCCAGAGGTCTGACGTCAGTATGGTGAAGGGGCCTCCGAGATGCTTGTCTGTGTGTCTGGTTGTGTCTGGGTGTGTCTATGTGTGTGTGGGATGGTAGACAGTTTTCTTGCTGGCACCATGTCACTCAGTGGCAGCTGGTTGAGGCGAGGCCCCGGGGGTTCACCTGGAGGGGAATGGCACAGAAGAAGCTAAAGTAACTGCCTCATCGCGGGTCAGGGATTCTTATCATGATGGTCATGATCTCATTTAGTATGGAACACGCCCATGGGCCTGCTTCAGGCCTCAGGGAAGGGCTTTATTTAGGACAATAGTATCGGACGACCGGGGGTACAGGGTGTTGGACCCTACTAGCTATAACACGGGCATAGAACACAGGGGAAATAGAACTTAATGACATGGAAAGATGTCAAAGAACTATCCTTATTACAGTTCAGTCCCCTCTAGCACCGAGGACAGCATGTATGAACTGTATCCCTTCCTGATGCGTCACTAAGGCCCCAGACCCCCTGGCCTCAGCCTTTCCCGCTCCTAGCATGGCGGGCTGTCGGCATGTGACGCATACGTATGTGTGGATAAATATATTTATTTATGGTAATGTGTGCCAGGCGAGATGCGTCTGCATGCAGTGTAACAGGACCAGGAGAGCAGGGTGGCAGTGAGGGGCTGAGGTCCCCAATCAAACACCAAACCATGAAGATGAGTCATCCCCTCGCTCCAGACAGGAGGGGGGAGTCCGTCCCCATTAGGGGCCCCCGGCAGTTACCCCCCCCGCCCTTCCGACACATTTAGGCTATTTTCATTCTTCCCGGAACAATTTAATCAAAAACAAGGCGGTGTAATGAAATACACGTTTAGTTAAAAATCGGTTTTCTATTATTTCTTGTGTTCTTCTGTGGCTGCCGTGTTGCCACTCCTAGTTCAGGACTAAACCTTCATACATACATACACATACATCTGTACATGCCTTAACCCCAAAACACAGTGGAGTGCATTGAAAAGCTATTTTAAAGTTATTTTTGATGCAGATACATTGCCTAAATATTTCATTAATCTTTGGAGATGAAACATAGATTTTTTGTATTCCTTTGTGCTCCTAAATGTTTGGCAGTATCTAATTTTAAAAGGTCAACCATGGCAGTGAAAGGTCCCACATGGTGAAGAAGTGTCTGGGACTGCTCACTCCCTGTTGGGCCCCCTGCTGCCCAGGTGGTGGAGGTTGGGTTTGGAGACTGAACACTGGTTCACTATTTGGTGAAAAGAATGATCTGTGTGTTTGAATAGTTGGGGCCTCTGTGTACACGTGGCTGCTAGGCGGCAATAACGTCATCTGGTATGTGACCCTATGTGATCCTATGTGACCCCGTGTGAAAACAACGTTTATTTGAGGGTTTTTTAAACAAAATAAAGAAATTAAATTAATTTGAAAAATTGTTGCAAGCGTTTCACACCGCCGTTAGACCTGGGGGGAGGGGGGGGGGGGGGGGTTCTCCTATACCCCGCTGCCCGTCTCTGAGCCGGAGATGAACACTATGTAGGTTAAGTCAACAGGAACGTCCATCACATGTGTGCATTCACCGTGCAGCGGCCACACAGCGCCCCCTACTGGAAACAAACGTCAGAGCACGGGGAGTGCCGTGTGTGGCTGCACAAATACATCTGCTTGTTTAGTTCAATACCAAATAGTATCTATGTTATGGTATTGCGTAAACCAATACAGTAATTGTTCAAATTAAACCATAATATACAATGTAATATACACATTGCGATCAGCTCAATGCAATTTAAGGACCTGAACCGACTTTCCCATAAAAAGAAATGGTTTTTATTTATTCAGAACATTTCATCATGTTTGTCAAATTAAAAAGGGGATCATTTCAAAATGAGACTAGCTGCGTCTGTAGGCCACATGCGACTTGGGGGACCATTTTAATAAGAGGCCATTAGAATGTTCTCTCCTTCAGATTGACACACATTGTACCAATGGAACAGGCTTTTTACCGTCGGTAATCCTAATCACACCCAGCATATTATATATGCACATTCTACACAAGACATTGCATCATTATTTGTATGTGCCAAAGCCAGGTTTGCTGAACCATTTGAGATTGAATCCTTCTCCAGTCACTAAAATGCGGAGGGTCTGTGCTGCCCTCTAGTGGACAGATAAAAGAAATAAACAGCTAATTATTAAAGACCTAGAACATGTATCAAGAACACAGAGGGGGTTTCTGCACTCCCAACTCCTATGAAGAAGGAACAAAAAAGGACACATAAAACCATAGTATATTTATATATCTTTACATTATTCTTTAAATATCTTATTTAAAAAGGCCCCACTCTGCACATTGATTTCATGGTGAAATAATTGTTAAGCTGGACCCCCTTCACAGCTCCCACTCCCCAAAAAACAAAACAAGATTTAGCTTTTAAATCAGGCCTCTCTCTCCGATACAAACAAGAGTCTTACACAACACGTCGTCAGAGGGAGGAGGGGGAGGAGGGAGGAGGGGGGGGGGGGAGGAGAGGAGCAGCAGTAGGAGGAGTCCTGAGATGGGGTTCACAGCGTGGTGGGAGGTGGTGACGTCACAGGGTTTTAAAAGCTATTTGAAGAGTCACCAGTAAGGCTTTGAGATGTTTCACGGTGCGGGAGCAGCAGATGTCAAATTAAAAACAAGTCCCCTGGAAGTTGTGGTCCCCTACCGGGAGGCAGGGAGCCTTCCTGCCTCCCCTGGCTGCACTCACCCAACGGAGGGTTAAGTGATTACCGTCGAGAGCCGTGGTCGCCGTGAGAAGTGCCAGCCCTCAGGACGGAACCCAGACAGGTTCACATGAAGCCGGGGAACAAGTACTGCAGCAGCAGGACCACGGCCACCACCATTACGCCGCAGAAACACATCACCAGCCAAATGGGGAAGGAGCCTAAAGAGACACATGGGGAGAGAAGAGGGCAGAGGAGCAAAAGTGAAGTTCTCTTCAGAGTACCAAAGCCTGGTCTTCTATTGGGTTTTGCGACTGTCTGGCAAACGCTTACGTCTGTTGCGGAGGGTGTGCAGCTGACACCTGCTGTCCACCGCCACGCTCACCATGGCCGCTTCGTGGGCGAGGCCTTTGACGGCTTTCCCCTTGGGCGTGTCGGGCAGGAACGCCACATCGGTTACCACGATGGCGTGGGACTCCTGTACGTAGTACAGCCTCTACACGGACAGACGGAAGGAAAGAAGCGGCGTGAAGTCTCGTGGCGTTCCGATAACAAGTGTGTTTTTACGTATCGCTTGTTGTGGTTACCTGTAGCGAGAACCCGATGTAGATCGCTACGGACCCCGTCACGGTGCCAAGGCCGACAAATGTTCCCGAGTCGCTGTGAGAATTCATTTTGTTATGTTAAAAGGTAGAATAAACAATCCCAGCAGACTTGAAGGACACATTGGGTTCCATGGTAGCAAGTGTGAGGGGCGTGGCCACAATCGCTCCAGCTAGGGGGCACGGCCAATAGAAAAACTACCACTCTGGACAATCGTTTTCAGACAGAAGTGGCAGACTTCTTTCAGATAACCAGACTATTTTACAGATAACCGTTTAACAACTTTTTTTTCATTTTGTATTTTTAAATACTTTTCAACTGAGAAAGGCAACCTTTTAAATAGAACCAACCACTTAACTCCTACAGCCGCATATACACTGAATGATATTGTTCGAATTCTGCAAGCCGTCAGGAGGCCCTCACCTGATGGCCATGCTGGAGATGACCTCGGTGCCACAGGTGGCGGTCAGCATGGGCAGGAAGCTCTTGCCGTCCCACTTGGTGAGATAGCAAGGAGGGGGCTTCCTGTCACGTTTGTGGGGGATCTGAACCGTGTACAGCCTCAGGGCGTCTTTCTGGTCCTCGACCCTGCCAAACCTGAAGGAAACAATCATCATGGAGGTCATAAGTTAATCCACAATAAAGTGGAAGTCAGCCACAGTAGACTAGGAGGTGTGTTTCTACATTACCGGCAAGCCATGTAGCGGTACACCTTGTCGGCCACGTGAGGCACGGTGTCCTGCCACCGCAGGCCCATGGCCAGCTGGTCACCGCTCCACACGCTGCACACAAAATCCCGGCCCACGCTGACCAGGTGCTGCCAAGCAATGCAACAGGAGATTAGAGTTAGCCCATCATGGTATTCATCATGCTGGGTATTCTGTCCACACGTCCAGAGACACCTTAGTCAAGTTACCTCATTCCCGGGACTCAAGTCCAAGTCTTCAATCTCTCCTTCATGTGCTTTGAAGTCAAACTTCTTCTTCATAGAGGGGTACTTGGGGGACACAGGTGACAAATGGTCAAGATAAGACCAAACACAAGAGCAACTTGTCTCCCACACAGCGGTCGGTAAAGCCCTACCTCCCAGACCCGAATGTGTCCATCGGTGCCCCCGGTCATGAGCAGGCCCAGGTCCGAGCTGAACCGCACCACCTTCTGCAGCGGGTCCTGGGGGTTGGAGTCCGACTGCACTTCCCCCACGGTCTCCACGGTGATCTGCTGGGTCTGGTCTGTGGTGTCGGAGCGCGGGTCACGGCCCCCCGCCTCCTCCCCTCCGTCTGGAGCGGCTTGGTTTCCTTTCCCTGCCCGCCGCCGGGCCTTCCCCTGTGGTTCACTGTTAGCTGCCCCTGCACATCACAAACGTGGTTATTTTATTTTTACCGTGAGACTTGAGATTAAAAATCGAAAGTGTCCTATCCGAGATAAAACAGCAAAAGTTCCATAAAGTTTCCACAGACAAGTTAATAAGTATATAACATTTACAGGCTACAGAGGCTGACATCACGGCCATGATGAAAGTGTTCAAAACATTTGACGTCTTCTTCGGTGAGAACAAAAGCGCTTCCCCAATGGGATCATGTCTGTTTTCATACAAACATCTCATCTGCTGCCAACGTCCTCTGGAAGGCTTTCACTGTCCACCAAGCCTTGGGCTAAAACCGTCCACTAAAAGAGCGTTTCATGTTGCCGCTCTTCTTAAAGTGCATACAGTGTTCCAACATTCATTTGGCATAAATTCCTCTCTTTAACAGACAGAGTGACAGTGTTTGTCATGTTCAGGTCCATCCTTACCGTCTCCGGACGCTGGTTTCCGTCCGTCCTTGGCCTGCCGTTGTTTGAAGCGCATCATGCTACAGCTGCCGTCCTGCCCCGCGGCGATGACGCCGTTGGCAATCGCCATGTTCATGGTAGCGCGCGTGTCCGTGTCGTGAGCGTGCAGCAGAGTGGCGCTGTACTGGTGCTCGCCCACCAATTGCAAGCCCAGGAAGTGCTACAACCCCAGAGAGCACAGAGTCAGGGCAATCGGGCCACGTCAGACTCATGTCATGTAAGATATGAGCAGACATTCTAGAATACCAAAAACCCTCCTTCAGGAAGCACTCCCCGGACCCATTCTCTTCTTGTTAGCTATCGTCAGCCAGTTCATGTTTATTAGCTTTTGCTTATTATCTCTGTGTGTCGATTGGCTTCACTGTTTGTTATTGAAGCCCTTGTTTGATGGACTTATTGTGTAAAATCTAGGAAGTCAACTTATATTACTTTTACCTGAGCACTTGGAGGCTTGTTAGGAAGGAAATGTAATGTAATGTAATGTATCATATATTATGTTATTATATATGTGTATGTGTATGTTTATAGTATATAACTATGGCTTGTTGGAAATGCACTTATGACTTCTGGTGACTCGTAGTTCTCTTGCCTACCTGTTGTATCACGTTATGTAAGTCGCTTTGGACAAAAGCGTCTCATGACTAAATGACTAATATACTGTGCAATATGGAACACATACACACGGTTGTATGAGAACACATGCATTATGCCATCTGTAGGTCCAGGTTGTACTCTTTGTAACATTGATTGATTGAGTAATACACATGTTATTTGCCTTTGCTCCACCTTAAATCACATTGCAGGAAGGCATGTTTGCTTACCACCGCATTCTTAATGCCTGTTTTGGAGGCTCCCCCACCGCCCGCTGTGATGACCAGCCCAGACTCAGGGTCCACCTTCACCGTGTAGAGGGGGAACGGGGCTCTGTACAGGTCCGGCACCTTCCGCTTCCCCATAGCTGTGACCTTGCTATGGGAGAGTTCTTCATAAACTGCAAAGACCAACAACACAAACCTGTGGAAATCGGGTGGGGAGGAGGAGAGGTGTTAGACCAGACCTCCACTAATAACTTAACTACATAGGGTCTAAAATCATTTAACTCACGTCTATCAATGGTTGCCCCCGTTTTAGTGTACTTGTGTAAAATCTAGGCAGCCAACTCATTGTACTTTTACCTGAGCACTGGTTCTACTCTTGGAGGCTTGGTAAGAAGGACATAATGTATTATATATTCTGTTATTATGTGTATATATTTTATTATTATGGCTTGTTAGGAAGGAAATGCCCTTATGCCTTCTGGTAGTAGTTATCTTGTCTACCTGTTGAATGACCTATATATATATATATATATATATATATATATATATAAAGTATCTTCTGTTAAATGACTGTACTGTGATGTAACCCGTCCTTCCTCGTTAAGCAGGACGTCCTCCTGAGCCTTTAACCATTGGACTACTAAAGATGTCTTTGGTGATGTTATTTAACAGAATGAGGTATTAGGTATGAACTGTACCTGTATAAGTACAGTATTTAACAAGCCTCAGGTTGAGGCTGTTCATTCAGTCCAAGTGTGTGTGCACATTTGTATATCCAAGTGATTGTTGTCAAGTGACCCACTGAGGCTGATCCTAGCCATCTGCAGTATACATATGTGCTACCTGCACAGCTAGCCTAGCTCTTCGCCTATATGATTATTGTATGGAATTCAGTACCTGTGCAATTGGCTCGGCCTTGTCTCAGTCTGTTGATTGATTAGTGTATCAGCGACCTGATGCCACCTATGAGTCCTTCGGAACGTGTGAAGAGTAACCCGAACCCAACCGAGCTGTGACAGCTAGCTGGCTGGCTAGCCGCTAAACCCCCAGTCCGATCTGAGGAGAACCACTTCCCTGCGTACACGTCAGCAGCGTGCGTGACGTCATCGCGTGGCGTCAAAACAGTGACGCCACGCGCAAGTGGCTCGACGTAACACGACGTAACTGTTCAAATATGCGGCTTGGGTAATTTATATATAAATATATATATATTTATTTATATATGTATTTCTTATTTTATATATAGAAAAACTCAAACTATCCAACCTATCTAACCTTGTTCATTTCATGAGAAACCATATACATTTTACCCATATTTGACAATTCAAAGCTAAAAATATGTAAAGTTGTAGCTCTACCAAACCAATACATTGATCACCCAACTAATAACTATTCCATTATCATAACTATAATAAGCTGGAAGAGTTAAACACTAATCCAAAACGTTTAGGATTTGACACACAGCCGGATACAGATGCATTGTTTGAGATTAATTTGGGATCATTGATTATGAGAGTCAGTGAATTGTGTTCCGATAGCCACCGGTCTGGATATTGATTAGTGCACTGCACAGCTGCACTCCATTGACCTTGCAGTGCCTCGTGCAGACTAAACAGACTAAGCAAACTAAACAGACTAAGCTGACTAAACAGACTAAGCAGACTAAGGTCAGGCTGCACAGCAAAAAGCTATCTTAATTTTACCATCACAACAGAATCACAATCAGAATGACTTTATTGTCATTGCAAGTACAAAATATAAATTATTTGAAAAAACTAAACTAAACTAAATAAACAGATTTTTATAGCCACATATGGAAGAAAATAAATACATATGGACACATAACAGTGGCCCTTTGTACAAGTAGTGCAAATTAGAAAATATACAAACATACAAAGGTGTGGTGACACAGAACAGTCAGTGTTCAATACAGTATTGTTGTGACACAGAACAGTCAGTGTTCAATACAGTATTGTAGTGACACAGAACAGTCAGTGTCAGTGTTTGACAGGGACCGCCACCAGGTGGTGAGGATGGGCAGCACCACCTCAGAGCCACTGACCCTCAACACGGGAGCCCCCCAGGGATGCGTGCTGAGCCCTCTCCTCTACTCCCTCTACACCCACGACTGCATGGCTATGCACAGCTCCAACGTCATCATCAAGTTTGCTGACCACACGACAGTGATGGGCTTGATCGCCGGCGACGATGAGACAGCCTACAGGGAGGAGGTCGGATCACTGGAGCAGTGGTGCCAGGAGAACAGCCTCAACGTCAAGAAGACCAAGGAGCTGATCGTGGACTACAGGAAGCAGAGAGGAGAGCACAGCCCTATCTCCATCGACGGTGTTGCAGTAGAGAGGGTCAGCGGCTTCAAGTTCCTCGGTGTGCACATCTCCGAGGACCTCACATGGGCCACGCACACCACACACGTGGTGAAAAGGGCCCAACAACGCCTGTATTTCGTCAGGCGTCTGAGGAAATTCAGCATGGGCCCCCGCATCCTGAGAACATTCTACACCGGCACCATGGAGAGTGTTCTTACAGGGTGTATCACCGCCTGGTACGGGAACTGCACCGCACTCGAGGGACGAGCACTTCAAAGGGTGGTGCGGACGGCCCAGTATATCGTTGGAGGTGAGCTCCCCTCCCTCCTGGATATATACAATCAGCCGGTGCGTGGCCAAGGCCAAACGCATCATAAAAGACATTGCCCATCCCAGCCACGAACTGTACTCACTTTTACCGTCAGGCAGGCGATACCGCAGTATCGTGCCGTACAAATAGGCTTAGAGATAGCTTCCACAGTCAGGCCATCAGGCTGCTGAACAAGGGCGTATAGCATATAACAATGTATATTTTATTACATTGATTTATATATATATATATATATATTGCTCTTTTTCTGTGCCGATATATTGCATTTTATAAATTGCATTTTTATTTTATATATTTAACTTTATACCGTTTTGTACTTTTAAACAATACTTCTTTTATTCTTATTTTTATAACTGCTGTCTGTCGTCGGGTATTGCACATAAGATTTTCACTCACTGCTTTATACTTGTGTAAACTGTGAAGTGACAATAAACTTGACTTGACTTGACTTGAGTAACACAGAACAGTCAGTGTTCAATACAGTATTGTAGTGATACAGAACAGTCAGTGTTCAATACAGTATTGTAGTGACACAGAACAGTCAGTGTTCAATACAGTATTGTAGTGACACAGAACAGTCAGTGTTTGACACTTGCATGGCGCTCAACAGATGTGCATAGGCCTGCGCTCACTGCAGAAGAGAGAGAGAGAGAGAGAGAGAGAGAGAGAGAGAGAGAGAGAGAGAGAGAGAGAGAGAGAGAGAGAGAGAGAGAGAGAGAGAGAGAGAGAGAGAGAGAGAGAGAGAGAGAGAGAGATGTTTATAATGTACAGCCATAGGGTCGTCCCTCGTCCCATTCTTATTGACACAGGTGTAGTGAACCCAATGACGGCCCAACCCTGTTTACACATACTGTTAATTATAATTAACTCACCTGCCTTTGGTGAGTTAGACAGATTTACTGACTTTTTGCATTTATCATATGCGGTGTGGAGGCAGGGGGGGGGGGCGAGGTAGGTGTTCCATTTGTTCTGCGGAAAGAGATAGGCTGAGCGAGGATCCTGAGTCGTAGCGTTATCCCGGTGTGTCGCAACACAACGTCCGGTCTTCCTACGAGCTGTAATACGCCCGTTAACAGTCCCCGGTGCGGAAAGAATAACAACACCATAATAAGGAGAACAACATCGACAACAATAAGCATCATACAAATTACAGTTTTGACGAAAAAACGTGACAAAGCGATATCCGGAACATAACGTAACGGAAATCCGCCTCCCAGCCAGTAACGCCAATTCAGACCACCCCGTCCCAGGCGTTCCGTCGTGAGAGGAGAACGCCTGGTGGGAACGAGGTTTCAGAGAGAGAGAGAGAGAGAGAGAGAGAGAGAGAGAGAGAGAGAGAGAGAGAGAGAGAGAGAGAGAGAGAGAGAGAGAGAGAGAGAGAGAGAGAGAGAGAGAGAGAGAGAGAGAGAGAGAGACCAGGGGGAAGTAACGCATGGGATAAACCTATCGGTGATAGCACAGCAGTCCGCCGTTTTCGCAGCTGAATTCCACTTGGATGACCCCCATTTCCCGGTAACGGAGAGGCTGAAGGGAGGCTGTAACGGAGAGGCTGAAGGGCGGCTGTAACGGAGAGGCTGAGGACGGTAAGGGGATGCAACACGATGCAGATGGATGTTCCACAGCATCTGGTGGACTCCATCACATCCACCCTCACAGGCAGGGACCACAGGAGGAGGATGGAGGGAGGGAGGGAGGGATGGAGGCGTCTTGTCAGCAACTGGACATATTCACCCATTCACCCATTCACCCATTCATAGACATGTTGTTTAACACGGTCACGGTGTTGTAATGGTGCCCATAGGCTGTGAATATGTTGATGTTTGTTGGATTCATCGACATGTCAGGTGGCTCTGGACCCCTAATGGCGTCAGCGGAATGGTCCTATAGTGTTATCACTACACTGGGATACAACGGTTAGCACCGGGTTAGATAGTGAGTGTTGTTATGTCTCCCGGGTTAGATAGTGAGTGTTGTTATGTCTCCCGGGTTAGATAGTGAGTGTTGTTATGTCTCCCGGGTTCGATACTGAGTGTTGTTATGTCTCTGTGTTATAGCCTAAATGGTCCGGGGACACGGGTCGACCAATGGCCCCAATAAGGCCTAGAGCTAGTCGATGTGTTTAATTAATACCATATGTATACCCGACATGCATGCTGCCTGTTGGTCTAACTAGAGGTCTAATTCACCGTGTGTCTGTCCTTTCTTAGGCCATGTGTGAGGTGTGATAATGGATGGATGCCCAACACGACCAGAGCGGGACGACGCAGACCGAGGAGGTCATGAACACACCATTATGTTGGTATTAATACCCAACGAGGGATATTAATTACACACGCACACACACGCAGCAACAAGAGTACAGCATAGAGCTGCAGGTGGACAATGTATTCAAACTACAGTTGAAAGGTGAAGAACCTGCTTATTGACTTAACTGGGTCTTAACAAACGGTAGGCGTCCGTCATCAGTGCGTTTGACAACGAGGGGTGAGTCAGGCCCTCTGGCACAATGGGCATAGCGATGTAGGCCCATCCCGAATACCTGGGCCTGACAATCAAAACACTACAGGTGATTCACGCCACCATGAGGTGCATCTCCGGGCGAAACGGTGTCTGGCCAACGGGACTAAGAGAACACATCGCACCGTAGAACAGAAGAGTATTTCAACCTGCTGTAGAACACGAGACCGACTCAGGGTTTCATTCAAGGAGGGACAAAGAGGGGAAAGGCGTCAAAACGGCAGCCATGCCTCGCAACCGGGCCTTCTCGGAGCCCGAGTACTCGGCCGAGTATTCGGCGGACTGCTCGGTCACCCTGCCCTCGGACCCAGGCCAGGCGGTGGGACGCACCCACGAGGTGACGGTGCGCAGCTCGGGGTGCTGCCTCTGCCTGCCCCGCTTCATGCGGCTGACCTTCGCCCCGGAGTCCCTGGAGAACCTGTACCAGACCTACTTCCGGCGGCAGCGGCACGAGACGCTACTGGTGCTGGTGGTGTTCGCGGCGCTGTTCGACAGCTACGTCATCGTCATGTGCGCGGTGGTGTACACCGGCGACAAGCTGGCCTCGGTGGTGGTGGCCTCTGCGGGGCTAGTGGCCTCCGCCGTCCTCTACCTGCTGTGCCGCTACGGCCTGCTGCCCGACCGCGTCTCCCGCCGGGTGGTGCCCTATGCCCTGTGGGTGCTGATCGGGGCCCAGATCTTCTGCTACCTGGGGCTGAGCTACTCCCGCTGCCACCAGGCCAGCGACACGGTGGGCTGGCAGGCCTTCTTCAGCTTCTCCTTCTTCCTCACTCTGCCGCTCAGGCTCACGCCCATCGTGCTGATCACCGCCGTGTCCTGCGGGGTCCACACCCTGGTGCTGGGGGTCACCATCGCCCAGCAGCAGCAGGAGAACATCCAGGGGGCTGCCCTGGGGCGACAGGTGAGTCCGCAGGGGGTCGGTGAGGTTCTGGGGGCTGGTCCTGGGGGTGGGTTCGAGGGTGGGTCCTGGGGGTGGGTTCTGAGGGTGGGTCCTGGGGGTGGGTTCTGAGGGTGGGTCCTGGGGGTGGGTCCTGGGGGCTGGTTCTGAGGGTGGGTTCTGGTGGTGGGTTCTGAGGGTGGTTTCTGAGGGTGGGTCCTGGGGTTGGGGGTTCAGTTATGGCAGACCCAAGAAGGAGAACGGTATTGGGGGCCGGAGATGGAAAAACATTAACATTTTGGGAAAGAACCCCCCCCCCCCCCACCAAAAAAAACAACCACCTAAATTAGTGATGAGGAGGGGGAGGAAGCGGAGGTGTTTGGGGGGCCGTCGAGGGGTGTGTGTGTGTGTGTGTGTGTGTGTGTGTGTGTGTGTGTGTGTGTGTGTGTGTGTGTGTGTGTGTGTGTGTGTGTGTGTGTGTGTGTGTGTGTGTGTGTGTGTGTGTGTGTGTGTGTGTGTGTGTGTGTGTGTGTGTGTGTGTGTGTGTGTGTGTGTGTGTGTGTGTGTGTGTGTGTGTGCGTGCGTGCGCAGCGGTAGACCTTGAGACACACCATGTGTGTATTGTGAACCGCCACAGGATGTGTGCTTGTTAAACACGGGGACCTGGACTGTTTACATTTTTCCCCGCTGACTGTGTGTGTGTGTGTGTGTGTGCTGTTGATACTGTTGAAATCCCCTCTCCATGAAACGTCAGCCACCCTCCACATTAAGCTGTGACTTGATGTTATTCTTATTGCCATATGTCGGTTATATCAACATTCAACGTCAAGCGTGATGTCTTATTCATGTCATGATGTTTTTTTTATGAGTTTTTTTTAATTGTAAGTCTTATTTTGTCCCCTGACCCCGTGATGTGTTGTGAAGCTGCTGGCCAACCTGGTGATCTACGCGTGTGCCATCACCGTGGGGGTCATGTCCTACTACATGGCCGACCGCAAGCACCGCAAGGCCTTCCTGGAAGCCCGGCAGTCCCTGGAAGTGAAGCTGAACCTTGAGGAGCAGAGCCAGCAACAGGTCAGCTGATCGGCTGGGGACAGAACCTTCTAATCGCTTCTCTGCTTCTTGTTGTTGTTTGAGTGTGAGGGAATGGGAGGATTATGTCTGCTGATTTGATTTAAATGAAGCAGTTCAGTGTCATGTTTTGTGGAACGGCGGCCATGTCCCATGTTTGCACGTTTGTGTGTGTGTGTGTGCATGCGTGCTAGTGTGTGGCGTATGTCTGTTTGTGTTGGCACTGTGTCAGCAAGCCACCCCCATTCCCCCCCTCCCTCCCTCTCTCTCTCTCTCTCCCTCCCTCCCTCTCTCTCTCTCCCTCCCTCTCTCTCTCTCCCGCTATCCCCCCTCTCTCTCTCTCCCTCCCTCTCTCCCCCCCTCCCTCTCCCTCCCTCCCTCTCTCCTCCCTCTATCCCTCCCTCCCCCCTCTCTCCCCCCTACCACAGCTGTGACCATTGGGCATTCTGGATTGCTACTATTTATGGAACAGGCTAACAGGCCGACACTGTAGAGAAAAGGTGTGTGTGTGTGTGTGTGTGTGTGTGTGTGTGTGTGTGTGTGTGTGTGTGTGTGTGTGTGTGTGTGTGTGTGTGTGTGTGTGTGTGTGTGTGTGTGTGTGTGTGTGTGTGTGTGTGTGTGTGTGTGTGTGTGTGTGTGTGTGTGTGTGTGTGTGTGTGTGTGTGTGTGTGTGTGTGTGTGTGTGTGTGTGTGTGAGACACTAGGAGGAGAGAGCTGGAGCGATCAGGAGTGAGGGAAAGAGCTGATAAGACCAGGAGAGAGAGACTCCCAGAATACTAATGGAGGACCATGGGCTGCCGGGAGACGAGGGGCTGGCAGCCAATCAAGGAGCATCCGGTCGCCGCTCGTTACCATGGCAACCAACCTCCTGAGACTGTCAGCTGTAATCACAGTGCTGACTAGCTCACCCGTTTCTCTCGCTCTCTCTCCGTCTATGTCTCTCTCTCAAATGCCATTGTAGAGACCACACGCCACCTAAGTGTCTTAGCTGGGCTCCTCCATCACAAGAGGACACTGGTAGATGTTCAACAAAGTCTGTTTATTAGAGAGCAGGTGGTACATGTTGACATGTCAGAGCTCTTCGTGTGTGTGTGTGTGTGTGTGTGATGGCCGGTTTATGCTGTGCCTTGATCACCCACAATGCACCGCAGGTGGGCAGCCTCACCCGGCCCCAGAGTCCAATCAGCCAGCCTCAGGTGGACCACTTAACCAGATGCAGAGGAAAAATGCAGAGAAACTAATTTCAGTTTGTGTCCATGGATGCGACCAATAAAGAGTGGCTCTCTAGGTGTCCTCAAGGGGCTGTTGTTGTTGCTTGAGGAATTGCTGTTTTCTTCTTCTTTTCTTCTGATCCACGCGGTACTGATATTTGATTTGGTGTCCCGGAGGCCAGGGTCAGTTCAGATGGACGGCTGTAAGCCGGAGGGAACAACGTTCTGTAGAGAAGGCATGTGGACACCTTCTCCACCATGTTTCATCTTTATTTATCTTTGTTCCTCTTAGGGTCAGGGTGAACTCTGGCCTATTGATCTGCCCCTTTGTATAGAAGCACCTTTGGTCCAGGGAGGAGCCCGGCCTCGCTGTGATGCCAATTCCCACTTGTCATGCAAATGAACCCAAGGTCTTTCGGTCAAAAGTGAACCTTAATGTAACCGGTAACATGAATACTAAAAGGCGTGCGTTTTGAAGGTCAGTGTTGGGAGGGGGTTTGGACACGAGGTGGCTACGAGACACTTCCCTCCGACGATGATAACACATCGTCCTGCGACCCATCTGACCTCCCGTCTCTGGCTGTAGGAGCGGCTGCTGCTGTCCATCCTCCCCAAGCACATAGCGGACGAGATGCTCCGGGACATGAAGAAGGAGGCCAGCCAGAAGGAAATGCAGCAGTTCAACACCATGTACATGTACCGGCACGAGGACGTCAGGTACCCCCGGTTCTCTGTCAACATGGACTATTAATAAGAATAATATTAATAATAACTTGTTATTGTTAATTACCTTCGCCATCAACGATGGACTGGAGGTTTTGTTTTTGTCTGTTTGTCTGTTTGTCTGTTAGCAAGATAACTTAAACTGTTTTGTATGGAATTGAACAACACTTTTGTGGTTAGATTACTTATGGCCCAAGAAACAGTTGATTTTGATGCAGATCCGGAACCGAATCCGGATCCGGATTTTTTACATTTTGAGATCCTGGATCCGGTTCTGTGGGGGTCTGGAAAATAAGGGTGAATGATGAATCACATGGACCGGATGAAATGGTGAACTGTTGGTTTAGAGGGATGGTTTAGCCTCAGAAAGGAGAATAGGGCAAAGGGGACTCTGGTGTGGTGGAGGTCTGGTCTCCACTGAGGCTCTCTAATAATACGATATAAACAGTACATATACACAAGGGTCCGTTGATTTATTCTGTTTACAACACAACACCTGAATGTGTACATCTGTATGCAGTGTGAGTAACTCAAGGTGTGGCTCTTTATTTATCAGTATGTTTTTAACCTCTTTTCCCTCCACTAGTAGAGTATCTCAAGGACTCAATGTAACTCTTATATCTCAGTATGTTTTGTGACCTCTTGGTCCCTCTCCCTCGCTCTCTCCCTCGCTCTCTCTCTCTCTCCCTCGCTCTCTCTCTCCCTCGCTCGCTCTCTCTCTCTGGTTCCCTGTCTGTCCAGTATTTTGTTTGCCGACATCGTGGGCTTCACCCAGCTGTCGTCGTCCTGCAGCGCCCATGAGCTGGTCAAGCTGCTCAACGAACTGTTTGCCCGCTTCGACAAGCTGGCCGCGGTGCGTTCCTTCCTCACCCCGGGCCATATGTGTCCACATGACATGAATGACTCGCCGTAACCCACATGCACATCCAACAACACATACACAATGTTCGGTTTTTAAAACCTCTGTGTGTAGTTGTGTTGTGTCACTATGAGGTATTGTAAGCAGCACAATAGGTTACCATTGTCATTACCAAATGAAAAAGGAGATGATTAACATCACTCTGTGTATTATCCATCAATATAGTATTCTCCCTTTTTTGGTCGTCAAACATAGTATTGGTCATTTGAAACCGATGATAACATTTTTTAAATAAAAAATGTTTATTTCAAACCCACAGTTTGAGCACCACTGTCCTCATAACATGGTTGTAGATGCACTTAGATATCCTGTCTATTGCCTGTTCTCAATGGACTGTGTCGCTGTATGTCAATATGCAAATAGATCCATTCTATTTCTGGATGAGTTGAGTGACATGTTTGTCTTCTGGGTTTGTAGAAATACCACCAGCTGAGAATCAAGATCCTGGGGGACTGCTACTACTGTATCTGTGGTCTACCGGATTACCGGGAGGACCACGCTGCCTCCTCCATCATGATGGGCCTGGCCATGGTGGAGGCCATCTCGTGAGTCCCTTCTCTGGGGGGGGGGGGGGGGTCAGTGGAGATGGAGAATACACACGGTGACTTTTTGTTGGGGGAACAATAGGTTTCAAAGAGTACCGTCTGCACATGGTCAACCAAACCATGCTTGTTTGAATATTTGTTCACCTGTATTTGTTTAACATGAGATTAGATTCTATCATATTTTTTATATATATATATATATATATATATATATTATGCCACTGTAAAATGGCAAAAGCAGCATCAATTAAAGCAGCTTCACAAACACCTTTCAAATTGGTTAATAAATAATGTAAATGTGTTGAGGTTGGACTCCATTGGTAAGTGTATTCCTGTGAGGAAGGCAAATTGGGAAAATATTAATTTTCAATACTTTCCTTGGAAACGGTGAAAGGCCAACGCTAACGGTTCAGTTTAAACGTTACCAAGTTGGAGACCGTTTGTTGAGGGAGAATGTTTGTGTTGTAAGTCAAGAGTAAGAGGGGGGAGGGATGCTTTGACCAAACCAGCCTCACACTCGTCACATGACCAGACCATGTGACCCCCATGAAGAGCCCGGCTTGTTGGGTTAACACCACGGGCGTGCCCGCAGGTATGTGCGTGAGAAGACGCAGACGAACGTGGACATGCGTGTGGGCGTGCACAGCGGCACGGTGCTGGGCGGCGTCCTGGGCCAGAAGCGCTGGCAGTACGACGTGTGGTCCACCGACGTCACCGTGGCCAACAAGATGGAGGCGGGGGGGATCCCGGGGTAGTTACATCATCATCAACACACACACACACACACACACTGGAGCGCGTCTCGGGAACACACACACACCTCATATAGTCCCATTCAGTGTCTGTTAGTTATTGAGAAACACACAAGGTGAAATATATATATATATACACATACACATGTGAAATATACACAAACAAGATAAACACATGGTAAATATACACATACAAGGTACATACAGTCAGGAAGCTAACATCCAAAAGAATGGGTTTTATTTTCAAGTGTGTATACTGTACTCTACTAATGTGTAATGTAATCCATGTGTGTGTGTGTGTGTGCGTGTGCGTGTCCAGCCGTGTCCACATCTCCCAGAGCACCATGGAGTGTCTCCACGGGGAGTTCGAGGTGGAGCCGGGGAACGGGGGCGAGCGCTGTGACTACCTGAAGGAGCGAGGCCTAATCACCTACCTGGTGGTGGTGCCAACCAAGGCCCCCGCCGCCAGGAACGGGATCAACGGAGTGGTGAGACACACACACACACACACACACACACACACACACACACACACACACACACACACACACACACACACACACACACACACACACACACACACACACACACACACACACACACACACACACACACACACACACACACACACACAATGACACAACGCACATGTCTGATCTGACCACCCCCCCCCACCACACGACCCAACAACCACACAACCACACACCCCCCCCCCCCCACACACACACCCACACCCCCCCCACACACAACCACAGGATTTGGGTGTTGGACTCGTAGAATGAGGCCCTTTAGTGTCTCTTCCCATGGCGTCCCAGTACTTCTGTAATCCTGTGAATAGAACATGGAATTATAAATTAAGAGCAGACAGGAAAGTATTTGTTTTCTGCGCTGTTCTTTAGTATTTGTGAACTACATACCGCGGGGTCACCGGTGGGTCATCGGGGGGGTCACTTCCTAACGCTGCTCCCTTGCCCTCAGAAGCTGTCCGTGACGTCGTCCAATGGGAACTCCCCGCTGCTCATCAACACCACGGAGTGCAACGGCGGCGCCCAGACGGCAGGCCGCCCCTCTCCGGAGGAGGGGGAGCCTGAGGAGGAGGAGCCTGAGGACCTGGACACCAGGGTGGGGCCTTTAGAAGTTACCCCCCACTCCTTCTGGAGTCCTACCCTCCCTTTCTCTCCGTTAACACCTATTGGTTACACTTAAACGTGCATTTCACGTGGGTCCCCTGAGATCTAAAAATGTTAATAACATCCGTCACCGACCTCCGCAGGTGGTGAATCCGTCGTTCCCCAACCCCCGGCGGAGGCTGCGTCTGCGGGACCTGGCCGAGAGGGTGATTGACGCCCGGGAGAACGAACAGGAGCTCAACAAGCTGCTGAACGAGGCGCTGCTGGAAAGGGAGACGGTGCAGGCGTGAGTACACACTGGGAGGGGTCGGGTGGAGCTGACCTACCGTCTAACACCACCGTGAGGGAGGGGTCGGGTGGAGCTGTCCTACCGTCTAACACCACCAGGAGGGAGGGGTCGGGTGGAGCTGTCCTACCGTCTAACACCACCAGGAGGGAGGGGTCGGGTGGAGCTGTCCTACCGTCCAACACCACCGTGAGGGAGGGGTCGGGTGGAGCAGTACTACCGTCTAACACCACCGTGAGGGAGGGGTCGGGTGGAGCAGTACTACCGTCTAACACCACCAGGAGGGAGGGGTCGGGTGGAGCAGTACTACCGTCTAACACCACCAGGAGGGAGGGGTCGGGTGGAGCAGTACTACCGTCTAACACCACCAGGAGGGAGGGGTCGGGTGGAGCAGTACTACCGTCTAACACCACCAGGAGGGAGGGGTCGGGTGGAGCAGTCCTACCGTCTAACACAACCAGGAGGGAGGGGTTGGGTGGAGTGTTCCTACTGTCTAACACCACTGTGAGGGAGGGGTCGGGTGGAGCAGTCCTACCGTCTGACACCACCAGGAGGGAGGGGTTGGGTGGAGCAGTACTACCGTCTAACACCACTGTGAGGGAGGGGTCGGGTGGAGCAGTCCTACCGTCTGACACCACCGTGAGGGAGGGGTCTGGTGGAGGTTCGCTTGGTAGTTTTTATGTAGAGTAGGCGATCGGGAAATGATCCAAATGAATATCTGACATATTTGTTTTGGTGGGTCACTAATGCATGTGATTACGAACGTTGCCAAATGAATCCACCTTGATTTGAGGACACGATCACAATGAGGTGATGAATCCCAGCATGCATCCACTTGATGCACTCCTCCTCCCAGCCTGAAGGGGAAGCACACCAACCGGCTGTCCCTGCGCTTCGTGGACCCCGAGCTGGAGACGCGCTACTCCGTGGAGAAGGAGAAGCAGAGCGGCGCCGCCTTCAGCTGCTCCTGCGTGGTGCTGCTCTTCACCGCCATCATGGAGGCCCTCATAGACCCCCGGTGAGCTCTCCGTCCACATGGAACCGAGGTCATGTTTTCGCCCTGTCTGTCCGTCTTCCTGTCTGTCTGACTGTCTGTCTGTTAACAAGCTAACTCAAAAAGTTCTATATGGAATTGTACAAAAGTTGGTGGTTAGATGACTTATGGGCCAAGGAACAGCTGATTGGATTTTGCCGCAGATCAGGATCCTAATCCGGATCCAGGGGACTTTTTGAAGTGGCACAGGTATGCCCTCTACTGAGGGCCCTCTAGTTGGAGGTATGTTCTCTACTGAGGGCCCTCTAGTTGGAGGTATGTTCTCTACTGAGGGCCCTCTAGTTGGAGGTATGTTCTACTGAGGGCCCTCTAGTTGGAGGTATGTTCTACTGAGGGCCCTCTAGTTGGAGGTATGTTCTCTACTGAGGGCCCTCTAGTTGGAGGTATGTTCTCTACTGAGGGCCCTCTAGTTGGAGGTATGTTCTCTACTGAGGGCCCTCTAGTTGGAGGTATGTTCTCTACTGAGGGCCCTCTAGTTGGAGGTATGTTCTCTACTGAGGGCCCTCTAGTTGGATGTATGTTCTCTACTGAGGGCCCTCTAGTTGGAGGTATGTTCTCTACTGAGGGCCCTCTAGTTGGAGGTATGTTCTCTACTGACGGCCCTCTAGTTGGAGGTATGTTCTACTGAGGGCCCTCTAGTTGGAGGTATGTTCTCTACTGAGGGCCCTCTAGTTGGAGGTATGTTCTCTACTGAGGGCCCTCTAGTTGGAGGTATGTTCTACTGAGGGCCCTCTAGTTGGAGGTATGTTCTCTACTGAGGGCCCTCTAGTTGGAGGTGTGTTCTCTACTGAGGGCCCTCTAGTTGGAGGTGTGTTCTCTACTGAGGGCCCTCTAGTTGGAGGTATGTTCTCTACTGAGGGCCCTCTAGTTGGAGGTATGTTCTCTACTGAGGACCCTCTAGTTGGAGGTATGTTCTCTACTGAGGACCCTCTAGTTGGAGGTATGTTCTCTACTGAGGGCCCTCTAGTTGGAGGTGTGTTCTCTACTGAGGGCCCTCTAGTTGGAGGTATGTTCTCTACTGAGGGCCCTCTAGTTCTGTCTCTGGAACGATATTATTTAATTTACGGACACACGTCACCTTTCGTCTGTCTTTGGCTGTATTATCTCTGATCGTCTGTCTCTATAATGTGATTTTGTTTTGGCCATCTTCCTGGTTTGTGTGTGTCTGTGGTTCTCGCTGTAGGCTGATTGCAAACTACATTACCCTTGCTGTGGGAGAGGTCCTGCTGCTCGTGCTCACTATCTGCTCCCTGGCAGCCATTTTCCCCAGAGTGAGTCAGCACACACACAGACACATGCACACACGCATACAGACACACACAGACATGCACACGCCCATACACACACACAGTGTACGATGTTTTGCAAAACAATTTCTGTCCTTGACCATAACTATCTCCAGTGGTTGTCTGTGCAGACAGCATGTGAAAAGGCTTGTTTAGAATCATCATCAAGAATCCAAAATAAATGGAAACATGGGAAAATACTTCACTAACGTACAGATGAAACCAAACCTTTGGGCGCAACCCATAGTGCATAAAGCATGTATCCTTCCATAGATAGATAGTTATATAGATAGATTTAAGATTCTTTATTTACAAGTGTAACAAGTACAATGAAATTACTCCTGCATTCGGAATTTCTACAACAAGACTAGTATGGTATACTACACTTTGCTATATTATGCAACACTATACTATCAACAACACTATACTTTAGCAATACTATACACAATTATAGAAAAGCATTTTAAAGTGACAGTAGTGCAGCTTTGTAGTGAGTGGTAGCAGCATCATACATAATAATGAAGGACATTTTTTATCAATTAATATCAATAATTGATTGATCGCTCTGTTTAAGCAGTTTGTGTTGCGGTTGTAATCTATATATACTGCAGGGTTTACCACACATAGACTTTACTTGGGTGGGCCGCCCAGATATATTAACGACCACCAAATTATATTTTGTTAACATTTATTTTTATCTGTCTGAGAGCACGACGGCATCCACGATCAATTAACTAGTGATCAATGATCTGCTGTAGGGATAGTAAGATTCACAGATTTGCATCGGTACACCGGCATAAAAGTTCACGATACCATTGCCCGATCAAAAAAGTATGCACCCGATACAATTTGGAATAGAGTCAGGATGTATTGTTTATCAAATCTGATTTATTCATACCGCGCTAAAAATGTCCGGGATTCGGCTTTCACTTCCTCCTATTTGTACCGTATTGAATTGCAAAGCATCATATTCTTTTGCATCGCATCTCATCGTGTTGAATCCAATCGTATGGAATCGCACTAGGAATGAATCCCATGGCATTATAGTTGCTTCTTATGTATCTTAAAGTATCTGATCGTTGGAAATGCATGGAGATACGCATCGCATCCCCAGGATACGTGGGATACAAAGAGAAATCTAAATGTTGTGACGGTCATATTTGTATTGTTCCCCCCAAGCCACGCCCCCGGCCACGCCCCCGGCCACGCCCCCACCCCTGCTCCCACCAAGTATATTTCAGATCGGTGGGCAACACTGTACTGTATCTATAGATACAAAGCAGGGTGCAGATCAATGCTGTGGTAAGCCTGGGGGATTGGAACCTCTGCCATGGATGAGTTGGTTTATTGAGTGGGGGGGGGCATCTGTTTCAAAGCCCATGTACCATGGATGTGACTCCTCAGCCGCGCACATGCTCAACCAGGGGGCAGACTCGGCCTGACCGATGCCTGCGGGGCAAAGCAGTTCCCCGTGGACATGAAACCCGTTCACACAGCTCGCCGTATCAGCCCAGCGCCACATGGCCCAGCGTCACGTGGCCCAGCGTCACACGCCAATGAGAGACAAGCATCTCTAAGCAGACGCCAACAAGATCAGCAGGATTGTCAGGAAGGCTGGCGCTGTCCTGGGGGTCCAGCTGGACTCCTTGTTGGTGGTGTCTGAGAGAAGGATGCTGCGCAAGCTGCGTAGTATCCTTGACAACAACTCTCACCCTCTCCATCAGGTGCTGACCTCATATAGAAGCACCTTTAGCAACAGACTCATTCCACCCAGGTGCACCACAGAACGCCATAGGAAGTCCTTTCTTCCTGTGGCTATTAGACTCTATAATTCCTCTACCTCGGGTCGTGAGAGGGACAGTGGTGACTCAGTGACCTGAGGCCAACGTACTTATTTTTATTTTTATTTTATTTTTGGTCAACGCACTGTAATCATCTCATTGTACTTTGCACTGCAAATTATATTTCAATTCCGAATTCACTTTTCACTTTTTCACTTTTTCACATGTCACTTTTCAGTCGAATTATTTATTAATATATTATTACTGCCAATTTGCACTATACGTATTGTTGTGTATTGTATATACCTACGTACTACTGTTATAATACTGTAATTATCTTCACTTATCAATACATTTAGACTTCATTTAGAATTATTTTAACTATTTTTGTTTATAATAGTTTTTATTTTAGTTAGTTGTTGTTTTGTTTTTTAGCTTAGGTTTTAGTATTCTTGTGTGTGCATTTATTCCCCCTGTGTCAACTGTTGCACCTTAATTTCCCTCGGGATTAATAAAGTTTTCTGAATCTGAATCTGAAGAAGAAGAGCTTGTGTAACGGTTAACGTTGTTTTGAAGCAAACCTTCCAACAGACACAAGTCATTAGATCTCTCTCTCTCTGTCTCTGTCTCGGTCTCTCTATCACTATCTCTCTCTGTCTCTGTCTCACTATCTCTCTCTGTCGCCCTGTCTCTCTTACTCTCTATCTCTGTCAATCTCCATCTCAGTCTCTCTTTATTCATTTCTCTCTCTCTCTCTCTCGCTCGCTCTCTCGCTCGCTCGCTCGTTCCTCCATCTAGTTCTTCCAAACCTTTGTATTTATGTACTAATGTTTATGTAGCGTCATTTAGGTTGATTACACTACAATGGGGGGGGGGGGGGGTTGTGTTGTAACCAGTATGGCTGACGATACATGTCTTTTAAACTGTGTTCTGTTGATCAGGTGTTCCCTAAGAAGCTGGTGTCCTTCTCCACCTGGATCGACCACACCCGCTGGGCCCGCAACACCTGGGCCATGGCCGCCATCTTCATCCTCACCATGGCAGACATCGTAGACATGGTGAGAAACCTGCCGCTTTGTTTGTTGTTTTTATTGTCATTTGAAGGCAAATATGTAAACCTATCATTATTGATTTAATGCTCTTGTTTTTTAACCCAGTTTTCTGGTGGACGTCAATTTTTGCATCACTCTTTACATTTATTAGATTAATTATACAGTATGAAATAGGTTACACATTTCAATGGCCCATCCCTCAACCACAGCGGATACAAGGAGTTAATAAGTTAATAAGAGTAAAAGTTAACAGCGCTTTACCCAAAGCACTTTACCATTATTGCCTCACATTCACCCATTCATACACCACTTCATACACCACTTCATACACCACTTCATACACCCATTCATACACCACTTCATACACCCCTTCATACACCACTTCATACACCACTTCATACACCACTTCATAGAGACCACCTGCTCCACCTGAGCTACTGCCGCACCATAGATGGCGATCAGTGATATGTTTTAGCCCTCGCTTGTCTGTTGTCTGTTTGCTAAATAATGTCATGTAATGTCAGGAATTGTACACGACTTGGTGCTTAGATTACTTATGGGCCAAGGAACAGTTGAATCCAGATCCAGGGACTTTCTGATGTGAGGTATGGGCTCTACTAAGGGCCCTCAGGAACGCCGGATGTTCCTGTCTTCATTTGCTCCCTCTCTGTTCCTTGTTGTTCCTGTTTACACTCTCACCCCGCCCTCTCTCTCCCCCCCCTCCTCACCCCTCTCTCTCTCTCTGCCCCCTCCTCACCCCTCTCTCTCTCTCTCTGCCCCCTCCTCACCCTGCCCCTCTCTCTCTCCCTCCTCACCCTCTCTCTCTCTGCCCCCTCTCTCTCTCCCCCTCCTCACCCCTCTCTCTCTCTCTGCCCTCTCTCTCTCCCCCTCCTCACCCCTCTCTCTCTCCCCCTCCTCACCCTCTCTCTCTCTCTCTCTGCCCCCTCTCTCTCTCCCCTCCTCCTCACCCCTCTCTCTCTCCCCCCTCCTCACCCCCTCTCTCTCTCTCTGCCCCTCCTCACCCCTTCTCTCTGCCCCCTCCTCACCCCTCTCTCTCTCTCTGCCCCTCTCTCTCCCCCTCCTCACCCCTCTCGCTCTCTCTCTCTCGCTCTCGCTCTCTCTCTCTCTCCCCCCTCCTCACCCCTCTCTCTCTCTGCCCCCTCCTCACCCCTCTCTCTCTCTGCCCCCTCTCTCTCTCCCCCTCCTCACCCCTCTCTCTCTCTCACTCTGACCCCTCTCTCTCTCCCCCCTCCTCACCCCTCTCTCTCTCCCCCCTCCTCACCCCTCTCTCTCTCTCTGCCCCCTCCTCACCCCTCTCTCTCTCTCTCTGCCCCCTCTCTCTCTCCCCCTCCTCACCCCTCTCTCGCTCTCGCTCTCTCTCTCTCTCCCCCCTCCTCACCCCTCTCTCTCTCTCTGCCCCCTCTCTCTCTCCCCCTCCTCACCCCTCTCTCTCCCCCTCTCTCTCTCTCTCTCTGCCCCCTCTCTCTCTCCCCCTCCTCACCCCTCTCTCTCTCCCCCCACCTCACCCCTCTCTCTTTCTCTGCCCCCTCCTCACCTCTCTCTCTCTCTCTCTCTCTCTCTCACCCCTCTCTCTCTCCTCACCCTCTCTCTCTCTCTCTCCCAGCTGAGCTGTGTCCCCGGGACCCCAGAGGAAGGGGGCACCGCTGCCCCTCCCTCCTCCACCTCGGTGTCCAGCCCTGACAACTGTCTGGACAACCCCAAGTATTACAGCTACATCGCGGTGCTGGCCCTCATGGCCACCACCATGCTGGTGCAGGTCAGCCACATGGTCAAGCTCACGCTCATGCTCCTCATCACCGTAGCGACGGGCATCGTCAACATCTACAGCTGGAGGGACATATTCGACCGGTATGACGTCGCCCGCTTCCAGGACTACAGGTGAGCGGTGGCGAGAGGTGCTATATAGGTGCTATATATATATATATATATATAAAAATTTGTAATTCTGTAACGCTTGCACATCTTCGGAGCTGGTGAGAACATTTCACTGTACATTGAACATGTGACAAAAAAACAATCTATATTTGGAATATTGATTCAGAGATTGTTTGTGTTTTTTTTCAGGTCATCTCTGGTGCCGTCCAAGTTCACAATGACCATGATGATCATCAGCATGATGATCAGCTTCTACTACTTCTCTCGCCATGTAAGACGCCTCACACCAACTTATATAAATAGTTTATACTATATATAGATATATCTATATATCTATATATAGATATATCTATATACATATATAGATATATATATAGATATCGATATAGATATATATCTATATAGATATATGTGTCCTTGTCATGGCCCACGGTGCGATCCCATGGCTCTGACTCACTTGCCCACGCAGGTGGAGAAGCTGGCGCGGACGCTGTTCCTTTGGAAGATCGAGGTGCACGAGCAGAAGGAGAAGGTCTACGAGATGCGGCGCTGGAACGAGGCGCTGGTCACCAACATGCTGCCTGAGCACGTGGCTCGCCACTTCCTGGGCTCCAAGAAGAGGGACGAGGTGAGGAACCACACCGTCCGTTTCCCTCCACACCCTCACCCTGACTGCTCCTGAACAGCCGGGCTGTCTTCTGGCCTCTAACCGCTCATGAGCAGCCGGGCTGTCTTCTGGCCTCTAACCGCTCATGAGCAGCCGGGCTGTCTTCTGGCCTCTAACCGCTCATGAGCAGCCGGGCTGTCCCCTTGCGTGGCTTGACTCCGTCCTCGGTGTGTGAAATGGTGAATGTGAGGCGGTCTTTGTTAAGAGCTTTGGGTCAAAGCGCTAGATGAATGCAGTCCATAATAATATTAACACAATTCAATCAGGAATGAATGTTGTATTTTATTCCCAACTGTTGGTAGAGCGGAGAGTGACGGGTGCTGAACACAACATTAGAATAACATTAGAATAGGCTAACATCAGTATAAACATCAGTCAATCATAGACCCACTGCAACACACTTGTACAAAACCGACTTTGATTTTCACTTTGCTAGTTCCCTTCCCACAGTTAACCTGTGATATGATTAGGAGCAGAGCAGGGACCGGACTGGAGGGTTGATGTAAGGCTGTTGTCTGGCGTTGAGCCCCCTGTATAGATCGTAGGCCTATAGATGTGATGTGTGTTGTCAGCCATCTCACGGCTGTTCGTTTCTATGCACTGTAGCTGAGAGCTGAGTCAACCTCGGCCTTGGTGGTGCAGAACGGGCGGTTGAATGAGTTAATGTGTTATGAAACCCCGCGGTGGACCCTGCGTGTTACAGGAGCTCTACAGCCAGGCCTACGAGGAGATCGGAGTGATGTTTGCCTCCATTCCCAACTTCTCCGATTTCTACACGGAGGAGAGCATCAACAACGGGGGCATCGAGTGTCTGAGGTTCCTCAACGAGATCATCTCCGACTTCGACAGTGTGAGTACGGCCATCCTGTCCTCATGGAGGAGGTTGGGGTTTTATTTTTTAACCAGAAAAGGGTCATTTTCTCCAAATAAATTGAGAGGAAGAAACAAATCTGTTTATTTTTCGACATTTAAAAATATTTAAGTTGCATCGTTAGAAATGTCAGATCTTATTTTTATATATATTTATATTTCTTCTTGAGTTTTCTTCTCAAGAAATTGTCTAGGAAGAACGATGCCAATTTTTTTCTTAACTTTCTTCAAGTGGGGTTAGGGTTAGGGTAACCCTTAAGAAAAAAAACCCTGAAGATTACATTACATTAGTCATTTAGCAGATGCTTTTGCCCAAAGCGACTTGGAGCGGTCCACTTCATCCGTCTCCTGGTCTCTCCTCAGCTGCTGGACGAGCCTCAGTTCCGCTGCATCACCAAGATCAAGACCATTGGGAGCACCTACATGGCCGCCTCGGGCGTCACCCCCGACGTCAGCAACGGCTTCGCCTGCTTGAAGGTCCGTTATTTTGTACCACTTCAGCTCCCTCGCTTCTGCGGGCATTCTGGATTCCTGGTTTACCGCCGACCGGCCATTGGTTGGTTGAGGTGCGCCGCGCCCAGACACCCAGTGTCACGAGAGAGACGGGACATGGAGGCTACATGTGTCCAGGGGGTGGTTATGTAATGAACCAATAGATCAATAGATCACAGATGAGCCAGATGATCATATGAGTTTAATGTCATTAAAGAGCCATTCGGCGCCAGCAGGATGTAGCGTATACTGTTGTCGAGTTCTGGTTCTAATCAGTGTCGGTTCTATTTTTGTGTTCAACAGAAGGAGCAACTTTCAGACAGCGAGCGCTGGCAACATTTGGCAGACCTGGCGGACTTCGCTCTGGCCATGAAGGTCACCCTGATGAACATCAACTACCAGTCCTTCAACAACTTCATGCTCCGCATCGGTCAGTGCTCCTCCTCCTCCGCGTCTCTCTTTTTCCCCACGCTGACGTCCTTGCGTTGCCTTTCGACCTTGAATACGTGAATCTGTTTTCCAGGTTTGAACAAAGGCGCCGTACTGGCCGGAGTGATCGGGGCCCGGAAGCCGCATTACGACATCTGGGGGAACACTGTGAACGTGGCCAGCCGGATGGAGTCCACGGGGGTGATGGGCAACATTCAGGTGAGGAGCTCTTAGGCTCCTATGTTACTTTTTAGAATCCAACATAATCCACGGTGGGCTCATAGATTGTGGGATCTTATTTTCCACTTTAAATTCTGTCTCCCCCAGGTGGTGGAGGACTGCTACAACATCCTGAAGGATTATGGGTTCCGGTTTGTGCGGCGCGGTCCGATCTTGGTGAAGGGAAAAGGGGAGCTGCTCACGTACTTCCTCAAGGGGAGAGACAAGCAGGCCTCCTTGATCAATGGCTCCTCCATCACCCTGCCTCACCAAGTGGTGGACAGCTAAAGACTGCTCAGGGTCACACACACGTCACACACACGTCACACACACGTCACACACACACACACACACACACACACACACACACACACACACACACACACACACACACACACACACACACACACACACACACACACACACACACACACACACACACACACACACACACACACACACAGATCCACACTCTACAAATCTATTTATTATATCCAGAATGCATGAGGGGTGGAGGAGAGAATTTTTGAACGGAAGCGATTTGTCTAGAAAACATGCTTGTTTAAAACTAACATTTTGATACATGAGGTCATGTTTGCAAAGATAAGCAATTTAAAACTAAACTCCTGAAATGCTCACTGTGGCCCTGCGATGACACGGTACACTGCTGTACAGACTCCCTCCCTCCCTCTCTTAGATGTGACACTATACATACCCTGACCGGTACATTTGCCTTCTTAAAAACAAACTAAGTAACTTTAGACGCCATCTACTCAGCACACTAACCAAAATGGCTTTTTGGACAGAGGATGGTATATTTGAACATGTCTTGGCCCGTTCCTTCCAACATTCTTCCTTTAGCAATGGGATGGACGTATCCACCTGTTCTCTTACTAATATGGTGATTTAGTGTTCGGCTAATCCTTTGGCCAAAGTGTGTTGGTGCCAATCAAAGTAGTGCATACCTGCCTGTGTGTGTGCCTGTGTGTGTGCGTGTGTGTGCGTGCGTGTGCGTGTGCGTGTGTGTGTGTGTGTGTGTTCCCATGTTCTTTTCGTTCCTGATTCCAGCCTGGATTCATTGTAGAACACGCCCCAGAGCGAGCACCTTGGCCAGTCATGTTTGACTGCTCGCTGTGTCATCACAACGGACCGTCGTCCGACACATGGCTGGGGGCCTCGGTGGAGGTCAACTGAGGGTCAAAGGTTGGATGTTTCTGTGCCTTCCCAAGGCAATGATGGGGGTTTATGGTACAGTAATGAATCCACACGGTGTGTTTAAGCCGTATATCTTTCCAGAGGAATACTGAACAGTATTTTAGTTTATTTGAAGTTGTCCACACCTGACTGAGACCATGTTATTATGGATGTGGTTACTTGGGCAGTGAGCCTGACGGGGAACACCGTTAAGTTGAGCGTCTGCACTTTCCGTTGGCTAATCGTGAAGCATTGGTGTCTCTATTCTTCTACAGCCCTGATACTGTTGTCCCTGAAGTCCAAACATTCCTTCCCTCTTAATTCATATTTTTATATTATATACGATATGAGCCTAATTCTATATAATGAAAGGGAACGAGTGCCGAATATGTCCTTATTGTATAAAGATCAGTGTTTATTGATTTAATTTATTGAAAATGTCAGGGACCTGCTTTTGTTAAGCGGTTGTGGAAGTGCCAATCCTGAAGGAAGGACTTGGGATGTGTTTGCCAAATATGGGCCAAGATTGTTCTCTGAGGTTTGTTGAGATGTCTAAATCTTGAGTTTGGGGAAAGAGCACTTTTGATTCATCTGTAAACTTTATTTATATTCAGGTCGTGGCCAGAACATAAAGTTTAATCTGTGTCTAATTATAACAGATAGCTACTTTGTTGTATCCAGAGAAGTCACATCTCGTTCTGAATGGACTTGGGCACAAGTCAATCTGGAGTTATTTAGAGAGATTATAAAGGGTGTCATCAAGTTTTATTATTATTATTTTTATTATTATTATTATTATTGCTAAAGTTGAATTAACCTTTGGACTATCACTCACATTTTGATAGATGGATATTTTATTTTATTTTTGTATTGAATTATAGAAACAAACTGATCCAGTTCCATTGTAAACAGTGAGGTGTCCAATTACAGCCTACCGTGTTTTGGATGGAGGAGGCTTATACAAACAAATACTTTATAGGTGAGGCCACAACCAGTTGGTATGAACATCTGACACAATCACTTTCATTGACCAAAGAGAGGATAAATAATACCAAGTGACTGTCCAAAATGCAAACAATCTTGATTAAATTGCGGCACGTGTATGCCGCCCTATAGGGTGTTGCAGATGAATGCATAAATACATATAAATACTGTAATAGTATAGACGACCATTCAAGATCTCCGTTCTCTTTATGTACAGGCTGATACCAAACTAGCTGGTGTAGGACTTGAGTCAAGAGTTTTCAACAGGTTGTTTTACTCCCTTACAAGCAAAAGTTTACATTAATCCAACTTTAATTGACGGAAGCAATACATCAGTGGACAGAAGATGGACGTCAGGGGGTCATGTATTTGAACAGGTTTAGTTGACCTTTCCTCTGGCTGTCAGTCGACCTACAGATCACTACACTGGACTACAGTAGCATCTGTAGGGGAACTAAGTATCATTTCATTTAGGCTCTCTGGGTTTATACTGTACTTTGAACGCAATTCTCATTGTAATTGTGTCTCTTTAATCCACAAAGTGGATACAATTAAGTGAAATAAAAAATATTTTCACATTTCCATTGGTTGTTGCGTTGATATAGTTTTTCTTAAATGGTCCGATTGAATGCTGGCTCATATCAATGTGTCATCATTCATAATAAACATATACACACACATATATTGTGTTCAGACTGTGTATATATGTGTGTGTATATATCTATATCTATATCCATAGATATAGGTATATAGATATATATCTATAGATATATATATCTATAGATATATATATCTATAGATATAGATATAGATATATATAGATATCTATAGATATATACACATATACCTATATCTATGGATATAGATAGATATAGATAGATAGATAGATAGATATTTGTATATATATATATACACATACATATAAATACATATATATATGTATTTATATATACGTATATATATATATATATATATGTGTGTGTGTGTGTGTGTGTGTGAGAGTATGAGAGAGAAAGCTACAATATGTGCCATTGTTGATAGACGACCTCCACGCTCGACCCACATAAACACTGTATATAAGCGCCCAGCGCGCCCCCTAGCGTCTGCGTCGCCACCCGGAAAAAATAAACTAGACGCACTGGAATGTCCAGTGACGTCACTGCGCAGCGAGTCCATAACAGGTCTGCAGCTGTCTGAGGGAGAGCAACAATAACAAGACTCTGCTTCTACCCCCACACACACACGACCAAGGACAGCGACGACAGCTCCACTCCGACCCCCATACGAGCCACTATGCGGCGGTCGAGTTGACTGTGGCCTGCGCTGCTTCATCCTCCGTGGCTCGGGGTCCTCCGGCGGCGGGGCACCGCGGAACACACACCGAGACTCGGCGTCGAGTGGAGGAGCGGCGGCGGAGCTCCGGAGCTCCGGGCCGGGAGCGGGTCAGAGGGCCTCTCTAGCGGTAAGTTGGGGTCTGAATCCGCATAGCGTCGCGTCACCCTCCGTGCAGACACCCGTCTCCGGTCCTTCTCGGACCATGCAGGCCAACGGGGCAGGACGGGACCCGGGCTCGGAGCCGTCCTGTCGGAACGGCGCGTCGCCGCACAACGGAGAGTCCGCGTCGGCGGCCAACGGACTCCTCGAAGCGCTGACCGACCAGGGAAATGGCCACTCTACTGTCGTCGGTGGTGACGGAGACGGCACCGGCCCGGCGGCAGCGTCGGGCCAGGCCGCCGCCGACAGCGACAACAACACCACCAGCAGCACCACCACCACCAATGACGTAAGCTCCAGCTCCACCACCGCCAGGAAGAAGAAGCGGCTCTCGCAGTCCGAGGAGGACGTCATCCGGTTGATAGGGCAGCACCTCCACGACCTGGGGCTCAAGTAGGTGGTCCAGCTCTGTGACCCTTAGTCCTCTGACCGAGGGAGGCTGGGGTGTGACGATGGGCTCCCCATCCTCACACCCCAGGACAGTGTTATGGTGAGTGTCACTTACCATAAACACTGTCCTGGGAGGAGACGTGAGGGGTCAACCCATCAGGGAGGCTGTGATGTGATGATGTCTCCCTCTGATAGATGCATCACCACAAGTGAAATCATTAAGTGACATTGACATTGATTAGGTGAACCAATCAAACACCTCTTGTTGATTTTACTCCCGCCGGGGATGATGGGAGGAGATAACCTAGATAACCTAACTAGAGTCCCCTCTAGTTGTAATAATGTAATGGCCTCACATTGTCATCACATGAATTTACAGCAGATCACCAATGTGGATGCCATGGAGTCATCTGATCTCCCAAAGTGGTGGGACACAGCTTGCTCTGAGTCACTTGCGGTCAGGTCAACTGGACTGAAGGAGTGTTTCCCTGACTGAGTGTGGCTCTCCTCCCTGACTGAGTGTGGCTCTCCTCCCTGACTGAGTGTGGCTCTCCTCCCTGACTGAGTGTGGCTCTCCTCCCTGACTGAGTGTGGCTCTCCTCCCTGACTGAGTGTGGCTCTCCTCCCTGACTGAGTGTGGCTCTCCTCCCTGACTGAGTGTGGCTCTCCTCCCTCAGTCAGACTCTGGACATGCTGATGCAGGAGTCGGGCTGCCGTCTGGAACATCCTTCTGCCACCAAGTTCAGGAACCATGTCATGGAAGGAGAGTGGGACAAGGTCCGAGCGCTTTGTGTTTATTTTCTTTTTTCTTTCTTTTTACTAAATAAACAGATTTAAAATATATATATATATATACACATTTTGCAGTTATAATACATGTGTTATTTGTCTTTCATTGTTAATCCACACTGTAGTTCGTAGTTAGCTGGTATATTGTATTTAAAACGGTCCGTTTCCTGTTCCTGTGTGGAGGATGAGTCTCAGGTGTTCCTGTTGTATTGATGATGAGGGAGCGTCTCTTTCCTCTAATCTAATGGCCTCTCTGTCACTCAGGCGGAGAGGGACCTGAACGAGCTGAAGGCGTTGATGCATTCCCCGAGCGCCGTCCTGGTGAGCGCTGTGACCTGCCCTCGTAGAACATACCGTACATCCACACACACACCCCCCTCATTGACTAGGTATCCAATGTGTTAAATCAGCTAACCAAACCTTTTTTATACAAACGGACACAATATTGGAACAATTGTGACGACCCATGTGTGTGTATGTGCCTATGTGTATTAAGTTGACTTTTTAAATCGTTCAGATTTTCAATCGGTGTTTTGTGTGAACGAGGGCAATGTTCTCTTCCTTCCTTCCTTCCCAGCGCATGAAGTTCCTTCTCCTGCAGCAGAAGTACCTGGAGTACCTGGAGGAGGGCCGGGTCCTGGAGGCCCTGCAGGTCCTCCGGGCCGAGCTCACACCCCTCAAGTACAACACGGAGCGCATCCACGTGCTGAGCGGGTGGGTGGTCAGAAACACACTCGGTCTCCTCCACTCTGGTCCTCATCGTCCTTGTTGTGGTGGTTCTTATTCTTCTTCTGGCTCGGTGGGGAGGCTGTTAGCTGACGGACACGGATCATAACGGGAAGCAAAATACCTGGAAATGGTGTGGCAAGACACAGACAAAAAAAAGACAATTCGTGACCTTGGATGTATCCGAAATCCTTCCCTCATTCCCTACTCCCGCTCTAGTAGTTCAATGTAGAGGCCTATATAGTGAAATCCTTCCCTCATTCCCTACTCCCTCTCTAGTAGTTCAATGTAGAGGACTATATAGTGAAATCCTTCCCTCATTCCCTACTCCCTCTCTAGTAGTTCAATGTAGAGGACTATATAGTGAAATCCTTCCCTTATTTCCTACTCCCTCTCTAGTAGTTCAATGTAGAGGACTATATAGTGAAAACTTCCCTTATTTCCTACTCCCTCTCTAGTAGTTCAATGTAGAGGACTATATAGTGAAATCCTTCCCTTATTTCCTACTCCCTCTCTAGTAGTTCAATGTAGAGGACTATATAGTGAAATCCTTCCCTCATTCCCTACTCCCTCTCTAGTAGTTCAATGTAGAGGACTATATAGTGAAATCCTTCCCTCATTCCCTACTCCCTCTCTAGTAGTTCAATGTAGAGGACTATATAGTGAAATCCTTCCCTTATTCCTACTCCCTCTCTAGTAGTTCAATGTAGAGGACTATATAGTGAAATCCTTCCCTCATTCCTACTCCCTCTCTAGTAGTTCAATGTAGAGGACTATATAGTGAAATCCTTCCCTCATTCCCTACTCCCTCTCTAGTAGTTCAATGTAGAGGACTATATAGTGAAATCCTTCCCTCATTCCCTACTCCCTCTCTAGTAGTTCAATGTAGAGGACTATATAGTGAAATCCTTCCCTCATTCCTTACTCCCTCTCTAGTAGTTCAATGTAGAGGACTATATAGTGAAATCCTTCCCTCATTCCCTACTCCCTCTAGTAGTTCAATGTAGAGGACTATATAGTGAAATCCTTCCCTCATTCCCTACTCCCTCTCTAGTAGTTCAATGTAGAGGACTATATAGTGAAATCCTTCCCTCATTCCCTACTCCCTACTCCCTCTCTAGTAGTTCAATGTAGAGGACTGTATAGTGAAATCCCTACTGGAGTCTCATAATTAAACGTGTCAGATTTTGGTCGGTGGACGTCGCTTCTTGTTTGTCTGCAGTTTTTCTTTCAGCCCAATGCATGATGGGACATATGCTGGGTTAGTGACCGTCAGTTCTATACTGCTTTTCCCCATGCATTGTGGGTTACGACGAGTGCACTATATAGGGCATAATAATTCTCACTTTACATTCGGACTACACGACAAAATGGCAAACTATATAGTGCACTACATAGTAGGGAGTGATTTAGGGTTTGACTCTGCTTCAGTGGAACACTGCGCTACGATCAATGACACAGAATGTCATTGATCGGATAGATACTTTGACATTTTGAACTTAAATTAAACCAAATCCAATGACAGGCCTGACGTCTGTGGACTTTGCTCTGTCAAATAGTTTACCGCGTGTGTGTGTGTGTGTGTGTGTGTGTGTGTGTGTGTGTGTGTGTGTGTGTGTGTGTGTGTGTGTGTGTGTGTGTGTGTGTGTGTGTGTGTGGTGTGTGTGTGTGTGTGTGTGTGTGTGTGTGTGTGTGTGTGTGTGTGTGTGTGTGTGTGTGTGTGTGTGTGTGTGTGTGTGTGTGTGTGTGTGTGTGTGTGTGTGTGTGTTCCATTCGGAAGGTACCTGATGTGCAGCCACGCCGAGGACCTCAAAGCTAAGGCCGAGTGGGAGGGGAAGGGCGGGCCGTCCCGCACCAAGCTCCTGGACAAACTACAGAGTGAGTGAGGCGGTTGTCTCGGCAACCCCATCTCATCCGCAACTTTAACTGTGGTCACTATGGGTTTATATGGGTATGAAATGCTGTTCTAATGTTCTACATGATAAGTCATCTACATTGGACCATCGTCCCAATATGCATAAGACGATACAAAATATACTGTGTGTGTGTTGTGTGTATATGTGAATATAAATATTTAAAAACTATCCTAACGGATCACAGAGGGATGCGTCCGCTACACACCGACCAAATATCACAGAAATGTCAAAAAGTATAATATAATCTCAAAGTCTGCTAATGAATGATGAGTCTTGGAAGACAAAGAAGGATTGTAGATTAGATTTGTCAGGGTGTGGTCTGATCCCCCTCCCCTCTCTGTTCTGTGTGGTTTGTTCTTCCTCAGTCTGAAACAGCGTAGCTTCCTTGAGCTGCACCGTCCCTGTCATGTGACTGTCTTGTAATTGGTCACCTGTTTGGCTACGCAGCCAGGAGGGAAAATAGACTCCACCCATTACAAATCCATGTATCCATAGACTAGAATTACTTCCTTTATCTTTTTGATGGGAACATACTTTTCTGATGCCTAATGCACACCCTGAAAACCCTTAATGATTTCTGTTGTCCATCACTGACCGTGTATGATGGTCACTTCAGTGGAGAAGCTGAGGTCTAAGCCCCATCCCCGGGGGGGGGCTGTTTCTCTCAACGGATTCAGCAGATAGTTTAGATAGTTTAGACAAACTGCTTCTCCCATCCCCCAGCCATGTATACACACGCCTCTCTTTCCCCCCCCAGCCATGTGTCCTCAAGCCTCTGTTTCCCCCTCCTCCTGTCCAGCCTACCTGCCCCCCTCGGTGATGCTGCCCCCCCGCAGGCTGCAGACTCTGCTGCGGCAGGCGGTGGAGCTGCAGAGAGAGCGCTGCCTCTACCACAACACCAAGATGGACAGTGGCATGGACTCCGTCTCCCTGCTGCTGGACCACCACTGCAGCAGGTCAGCGGCTCCCCTCCACGTCCTGCACCCTCCACTACTACATCCCCTTCACCCTCCACTACTACATCCCCTTCACCCTCCACTACTACATCCCTACACCCTCCACTACTACATCCCCTCCACACTCCACTACTACATCCCCTTCACCCTCCACTACTACATCCCCTTCACCCTCCACTACTACATCCCCTCCACACTCCACTACTACATCCCCCTCACACTCCACTACTACATCCCCTTCACACTCCACTACTACATCCCCTTCACCCTCCACTACTACATCCCCTTCACCCTCCACTACTACATCCCCTTCACCCTCCACTACTACATCCCCTCCACTACTACATCCCCTCCACCCTCCACTACTACATCCCCCTCACCCTCCACTACTACATCCCCTTCACCCTCCACTACTACATCCCCCTCACACTCCACTACTACATCCCCTTCACCCTCCACTACTACATCCCCTACACCCTCCACTACTACATCCCCTCCACCCTCCACTACTACATCCCCTCCACCCTCCACTACTACATCCCCTCCACACTCCACTACTACATCCCCTCCACCCTCCACTACTACATCCCCTCCTGGTTTGTTGAGGTAGATGTTCCTGTAGTCCAGTCCTCCCCCATGACCACGGCTATAGGCACTAACATTTTGCTGAACGGCTTGCCTAGACTTTCTTGTTCATCTTCCCCCCGGTAACATTAGACCAGAACCGGTTTCTGTTTAATGAACCGTGACTCCACCAGGTTGTTCACAACTGTTCTCCTCCTCCGCAGGAATCAGTTCCCCTGCCACACCCAGCAGATCCTCACCGAGCACTGCAACGAGGTGTGGTTCTGCAAGTTCTCCAACGACGGAACCAAGCTGGCCACGGGATCCAAAGACACAACGGTGATCGTGTGGGAGGTGGACATGGTGAGACATCCCCAGCTGAACTTTATGACCAACAGCTGTCCTTTCTCAGCCTGCTGGTTATCAGGTTAGTTAGTTAAGTCCCCACATTAAAGAAGAGGCTATTTATAAGAGAGTGTAGGATAACACAGAGATTCCTGGATGAAAAGACGGCATAGAAGACACCACTGTTTTTCGTACAGGAGCTTTGGGCCGATACGCAGGAGCGTCTTCCAATTCAAGATTCAATATTCAAGAATTGTATACAAGAACATTGGAATACTTACTCCCCATTCCCTCCCGCAGTATACAATTCTAGAACACAATACTAAACACAATAAAATAAAAAATGAACATAAAAATAACAATATAGTGATTGATTGATGTGTGTTATATTGTGCAAATAGCATTTAAAAGCATTTTAAAGTGCCATTAGTGCAGCAGCCTCATGAATACAGTGCAGTCCAGTGCAGAACAATGCAGTAACTGGAATGAGTATTGAATATGAGTCCAGAAAGTCCAGCAAAGTATGATAGAGTAATGTTAATGACAATGTTGTAATAGTGACAGCACTCCTAGCAGTTCAGAAGGCGCAAAAAAATTATTCAATGATTATCGGCTCTATTTTTCTCAAGCCGGCCGCCTCAGAGTTGTTAACATTCACCTGGGGAGGCTGACCGTCTCAGAGGTTCTAATGACTTGTGGGCCAACAGGAGAGCCACCAGTTGAAGCTGATGAAGACCCTGGAGGGCCACGCCTACGGCGTCTCCTACTTGGCCTGGAGCCCTGACGACGTCTACCTGATCGCCTGTGGCCCCGATGACTGCTCTGAGCTCTGGCTGTGGAACGTACAGGTAACTCATGTTGGATGACCGGTGACCGGCTGATGAAGGGTGAACTGTGATCTGGGGAGAGAGTTGGGGGGAGGGAGGGGGAGGAAGGGGGAGAGAGGGACAGGAACATGTGAGTCTCGCCGCTCCACCGGTAGGGGAGGGAGGGGGAGTTCATAGGAAGCTTACTCCCCATTCCCTCCCGCAGTAAACATCTCCTTAAAAACAACACCATACAAATAAAAATTATATGTACAATAAAATAACCAAAAAAAGAGCAGCAAAGTGACTTAAATTATATGTACATGTTTTTTTGTAAAAAAAACATGTACATATCAAAAGTGCCAGTAGTGCAGCAGCATCATGAATCCAGTGCAGAACAGGGCAGTACAGTGATGGGGGAGGACGGTGGGGAAGCTGGGTTTGGATCCCAGCCTTCGCAGTCTCCCTCGACCTGCCATCTCTAACAAATTACACTTCAATTATGGCTTATGAGAGGGAGAGAGAGAGGGGAGAGAGGGGGAGAGAGGGTTAGGGTTACCTTCTGCATTATCAGATTATATCTGCTGCAGATAACATTGGTCTAATTTTAGCAATGTTTCTAAGATGAAAGAATGCCGTTCTGCTCATCCTTTTTTCGTAATGGTGATTTCCTTATGAGCTATTGCGTCTAGGAAGGATGAGTGGACACCTTATCTGACAGGGCTAATCTATGTGCCAGGGCTAACCTATGAGACAGGGCTAACCTATGAGACAGGGCTAACCTATGAGACAGGGCTAACCTATGAGACAGGGCTAACCTATCTGACAGGGCTAACCTATGAGACAGGGCTAACCTATGACACAGGGCTAACCTATGACACAGGGTTGATACGACAGCAGCTATAGGTTAGATGGACCTTATTAACAATTGGATCCTAGACCAAGAGCTCTTCCGGTTCTATTAAAGTTGGAGGGAGTTGGGTTACGACTCGGCTCTGAGGGAGAGGACGCTGGGAGAAATATCAATGAGACCTTTGCAGATTTGCGGTCGCTTCACACCTCGAGACACAATACTAATGGGTGAAGGTGTAGTATGAACCTCCAGTTGGCCCTCGCTGCTGCTGCTGTGACCAATATTTAAACATGGCGGCACCTCAGTGTCTGTTAGTTACCTGTGTTCTAGACACGTTGGCCGAGGTTCGCTGCATGCCGGCTTGCTGTAAGTGAACGTGTCCGGCCCGGCTAAGACATCCATCCATCTGTCATGTCATCTGTCAATATCAAACCAACAGCAGCGCCAGAGTCTGAAAGAGAGAGGCAGAGAGAAAGTTGGTATTTCTTACAAATTCCACTTAAACGATAGCTCAGTCTAAAGAGAGTTATCCCAATAGCACCGATAGACTAAGGATTTGCTGAGCGTGTCCTTCTCCGCCCAGACAGGGGAGCTGCGAACCAAGATGAGCCAGTCCCACGAGGACAGCCTGACCAGCGTGGCCTGGAACCCCGACGGCAAGCGCTTCGTCACGGGCGGCCAGAGAGGCCAGTTCTACCAGTGTGTGAGTGTCCCGTTGCTCCGCGAGGTGTGCCCTACATGCTGGCCGGCACTGCACACTCAGGTCATTGTACCTCAGTCGAAGATGGACCAGATGTTTTCACCTCTGTTTGTGTGTTAACTAAACATGGATGTACGGAATTGGACAAAACTTTGACAAAAAGTTGATTAGATGTTTGGGTGGACGCAGGTATGCTCTACTGAGGGCCCTCTAGTATTTGTTTGTTTTCCAACGTGGTAATATGACTTCTACGCTCGTCCACATCGTAATCTACGCCGTTTTGTCGCTGTTACTAAGGCCATCATTTAGTAAAAAGACCAAAGTCAAATTTGAGTGAGGGTGTGTCCGGATGACTCCGTGGCGTCCCCATATGGTCAAATAACGTACGGGGCGGGAGGCGACCTCGACCTCGCCTCGACCTCACCGCCTCTGCATTATTATTATTATGATTTATTAATTATTTGTGTAGTATCTCAGGAGGTAGAACGGGTCCTCGCTAAAGACGATCGCTAAACACACTCTAAAGAGAGTGTGGTTTAATGAAGCCGTTGGGGTCCTGGGGGGCAGGACCTGGACGGGAACCTGCTGGACTCCTGGGAGGGCGTGCGGGTCCAGTGTCTGTGGTGCCTGGACGGCAGGACAGTGTTCGCCTCCGACACGCACCAGCGCATCCGCGCCTACAACTTTGAGGACCTGACGGACCGGAACATGTGAGTCTCGCCGGTCCACCGCCACTGGTAGGGGAGGGAGGGGGAGGAAGGGGGAGAGAGATAGGGGGAGAGAGGGACAGGAACATGTGAGTCTCGCCGCTCCACCGGTAGGGGAGGGAGGGGGAGTTCATAGGAAGCTTACTCCCCATTCCCTCCCGCAGTAAACAGCTCCTTAAAAACACCATACAAATAAAAATGATATGTACAATAAAATAACCAAAAAAAGAGCAGCAAAGTGACCTAAATATGTGACCTAGATATGTCAAACATATCAACATATCAAAAGTGCCAGTAGTGCAGCAGCATCATGAATCCAGTGCAGAACAGGGCAGTACAGTGATGGGGAGGAAGGGGGAGGAAGGTGGGGAAGCTGGGTTTGGATCCCAGCCTTCGCAGTCTCCCTCGACCTGCCATCTCTAACAAATTACACTTCAATTATGGCTCTTAGGTCTTACCTACAGCACATAAATAAACAAAGGACTGTGGTCTCCATCACCTGTTGTCTGGTCTGAGGTCTGAGTTGAGGACTTTAATCCATTCACTAAACCATAACTGGTTCTGTTTTAATGTGCTGCTGCTTCTACTTCCGCCATGACGGGTTCAGCCTGTCTGTGTTGTTTCTAATGAATGTGTCTCTGATCACATCACAGCGTGCAGGAGGACCATCCGGTTATGTCTTTCACCGTCTCCAAGAACGGGAGGTTAGCGCTGCTCAACGTCGCCACTCAGGTGAGGCAGCGCCTCCTAGCAACAGCTGTTGTGGTGTCCTTGAGCAAGACATCCTAACCCTAACTGCTCCTGACGTGCTGGCTGTCTCCTTGATGGCTGACTCCGCCGTCGGTGGTTGACTGTGTGTATGAATGGATGAATGTGAGGCATGACTTGTAAAGCGCTTTGAGTAACCACTGGTTAGAAAAGCGCTATATAAATGTCCATTTACCAGTTTAAGTGTGTGTGTGTGTGTGTGTGTGTGTGTGTGTGTGTGTGTGTGTGTGTGTGTGTGTGTGTGTGTGTGTGTGTGTGTGTGTGTGTGTGTGTGTGTGTGTGTGTGTGTGTGTGTGTGTGTGTGTGTGTGTGTGTGTGTGTGTGTGTGTGTGTGTGTGTGTGTGTGTGTGTGTGTGTGTGTGTGTGTGTGCGCCTTTTACTTTCCACAACATGTGTCCTCCTAAGTGGTGGAAGTCTGTATGTGTGAGAGGCTGAGGATCGTCATGGTTACGCTGCTCTGTGTGTAGGGAGTCCATCTGTGGGACCTGCAGGACCGTGTGCTGGTCAGGAAGTATCAAGGAGTGACCCAAGGTTTCTACACCATCCACTCCTGCTTCGGAGGACACAATGAAGACTTCATCGCAAGTGGGAGTGAAGGTAAGACCGAGTGTTTGTGGGCCTTACAGCGTGGCCACATTGTGTGTGTGTGTGTGTGTGTGTGTGTGTGTGTGTGTGTGTGTGTGTGTGTGTGTGTGTGTGTGTGTGTGTGTGTGTGTGTGTGTGTGTGTGTGTGTGTGTGTGTGTGTGTGTGTGTGTGTGTGTGTGTGTGTGTGTGTGTGTGTGTGTGTGTGTGTGTGTGTGTGTGTGTGTGTGTGTGTGTGTGTGTGTGTGTGTGTGTGTGTGTGTGTGTGTTACCATTTGAATCGTGGGATAGCTCTTCCTGGGTATTATGACAAGATGAATATGTTCTTTCCCAAGTATAATGGAATGCTTACTAACACTATACTATACTTTAAACAACACTATACTATAATATATTCTATACTATAAGAACACATGAAGTTTCAGCCTCTTTGTCTTCGCTAAATTGAGTTTGGGGGATAAATCCGACATTGGAACCAGACTGCGTGTTGAGTCGTTGCCTTGTTCTTTATTTTAGTGTTTTTTATTATATTAAGTGATTAAAAACCTTCTCCTCTTTATCCCCATTCTTCCCAGACCACAAAGTTTACATTTGGCACCGCCGCAGCGAGCTGCCCATGGCGGAGCTGGCGGGCCACGCCCGCACCGTCAACTGTGTGAGTTGGAACCCCGTCCTGCCGGGCCTGCTGGCCAGCGCCTCCGACGACGGGACCGTCCGCATCTGGGGCCCCGCCCCCCTCCCGGATGGGCCCCCTGGTGAGAGCTGGAGTCAACCTTCCCTTGTTCCCTACTCCCTCTCTAGTAGTTCAATGTAGAGGACTATATAGTGAAATCCTTCCCTCATTCCCTACTCCCTCTCTAGTAGTTCAATGTAGAGGACTATATAGTGAAATCCTTCCCTCATTCCCTACTCCCTCTCTAGTAGTTCAATGTAGAGGACTATATAGTGAAATCCTTCCCTCATTTCCTACTCCCTCTCTAGTAGTTCAATGTAGAGGACTATATAGTGAAATCCTTCCCTCATTCCCTACTCCCTCTCTAGTAGTTCAATGTAGAGGACTATATAGTGAAATCCTTCCCTCATTCCCTACTCCATCTCTAGTAGTTCAATGTAGAGGATATAGTATAGCATATCGTAGATAGTATAGTATTGATTAGTATAGTTTAGCATAGTGTTGTTGTAGGAATTCATACTGCGGGAGGGAATGGGGAGAAAGCGTTCCATTGTTCTTGTTGCTTATGGCAAATACAAATCTTGAATCTTGACTCTTGATGGTTGCTGTGTGAGGTGTTTAACCTTTGACCTTTAACCTTCCTCCTTTAGCTCTTCCAGAAAGCAGCAGCATGGACAGCTGATGGTGACCGGCTCGAGGACCAGCTTTTCCCGCTAACATCGCCGGTAAGCGAGAGAGAGAGAGAGAGAGAGAGAGAGAGAGAGAGAGAGAGAGAGAGAGAGTAGAGACTCCATAGAAGACTCTTTTGAAGCAAAGAGACCTTTTTTTTGTTTTTACCAGCTGCCTCCTGGAGGCTGGGCCCCTGGTGCTCCTGGTTAGCTGGGCCCGACGTCACACGGAGACGTCAGAAATACAAGGAGGAAAAACAAACAAAAAGAGAAAGAAATTCGGTCAAGTGGGAGGTCTGGGTGAGCCTGTCCCTCTGGACCTCCTCCAGCTTTTCCTGAATTATTTATTATCGATGATATTATTTATTATCCTGATCTGTCTGTGGAGTAGTTGCTGAGTAGCAGTGCATGGCGCAGGTCCTGATTAGTGGGTCTGAGAGTCGTCACTGGCAGAGTCCACGCCGCAACCATCTTGTCTCTCCTCCTGGGAGAGAGATTTAAATTTTAATTGCAAGACTTTTACAGTGAATTTGGACGGATGTAAAAAATCCCTGAAGAGAATTATGAATTCCTTTCTTTTTCTTTATTTTTATGTGTTGAGTTAATTGTGTGTGATTTTTAGCTTTATCCTATTGTATGGTTTGATTTGGGGGGGAAGGTGAGTATAAGGGTGCTGGGGGTGAGTCGTAACGCTGTGTCTTACAGCCACGTGTACAGTGGGGTTCAGCTTCCTCCCCACCAGACTCACGGGAGCCGTCCTCCTCGTCCATAAACAGAGACCCTAGTGGGGAACGGACCACCTGTTTTAGCCTCGGTTGACCCTTCCCGCCTGCACTGAGGTGCTGTTCCTGATGTGATGCTGTTTCCTCATCCCGGTCTCCTCAACACTCTCTCCTCGCCTTCCGTGTGCGCGTGCTTCCTCCAACCACATATTTTATATTTTTCGCTTGTCTTTACTTTCCTGAGCAGTTCCGGGTCTTTCTTTGTGTTTTAAATCATGTAACGTGTGTGTGTGTGTGTTAAACTAATATATAACGTATTGAAATCAGAAAGCCACGTTAATTTCTTATGTATTTTTTCCAGTTCAAAAGCATCCGTTAGGTCACTCATTTGGTATATGCGTGTCATTCTTGAATATTATGGATTTGTCCAAAGTGGGTCCCGTGGAGAGAGAGAGACATTCAGCCCCTACCAGTTACCATGTTCTCTGTAGTATGTGCTGTATATTTCTATGTTATGGCATGTATTATGAGACTATTGCTGCAGAAACGGGCCGATCAACACAGCGTTACAACAGAGGGCCACCAGCCGTCTATCACTGAACATTACACACAGTAGTGTCACACTCACACACACCAATAGATACGTGCGCGCAAACAATATGAACACTAAAGAGTCACAGATGTGGTGTGTTAGGTTCTGCTTATGCAAGGTTTGTTTTTTAGGTTCACTGTAGAATGCTTTGGGGGGGTTCATGTGTTCATCTCCTTGTGGTGGTGAGCGTTATTGGAAACGGCTTAAAAAAAGGGTTTGCCAGAATTAATTTTACATTTAAATGTATTAATTAAAATGATTGTACTGTTATGTATTGTGTAGGAGAAGTGTTACGTATGCATATTTTCAATAAAGCAATTCAGGGTTTTAAAGTGTGTTTTAAAATCAACGTGTGTGTGTGTGTGTGTGTGTTACCGTATTGACCCGAATATAAGACGGGTTTTTTTTTCCAAGAAAAAAATCTGAAAAAGAGGGGTCGTCTTATAATCGGGGTTTAGACTTTTCGATGTACCGTAATTGCACATGTAATTGCGCAACAACAGATCGCGCCAAACGACTGTTCCGAGACACCGCGCGACACTTAAAGTAACTCAAAGTCTTAAAGTAACAGTACATAAAAACAGTTACCTGGAGAGATAGAAATGGAGAGACACCGCGACCAACTTGAAAAAAGTGGCTCAAAAGTAGGGCAAGTTAATAAACAGGAGAGACGAAGTTACGATGCCAATTTTAAGATAATGGTGATAAACGAAGCAGAGACATCAGACACCTGTCATTGCGACACAGGACAAGCCCAGCGCCTGCCCTTAGTGGACACTTGACTGAGCCAGTCAAAACCTAGTGACCTAGTGATCATACCGGGCGGAATGACAAGCCAGCTGCAGGTGTTGGATGTGGTCGTTAACAAACCATTCAAGGTTCATCTGCACAAGAGATCCACAGAGTGGCTCCTGGCTGCTAATCACCCACTGACACCGTCTGGAAAAATCCAAAAGCCTGCAGTACGTTTGCTCTGCGAATGGATCTCGCAAGCATGGGCTGACGTTTCCCCAGAAAGCATTAATGGGTTTAAGAAATGTTGCGTATCAAATGCCATGGATGGCAGCGAGGATGACGTGATGTGGGAGGAGACGGGGAGCGGACACCGTGAGTGACGATAGCGGGAGTGAGAGGAACAACCAGCGATGTAGAAGACGAGCTGAATGAGAAGACTTGATGTGACCAATAGACTGATGTTCTGTTTCATTGCTCTACTATTTGATTGCACTACTGTTTTATTGCACTACTGTTTCATTGCAATCTATCTAGCCTGTTTTGTTTTTGTTTGCCAAGTTAGGCAAATTTGAACACAATGTGTGATGTGCGTTATCATTATTTTCCAAATTCTTGAAAAAGAGGGGTCGTCTTATAATCGGGGTCGTCTTATATTCGGGTCAATACGGTATATAAAACCAAACAATTCATCCTCTCATTGTAATTTATTTAACTTATTTAAATGGGAGTGACAAGAGAACGTGAGCCGATTCCAAATGAGCGTGTGAACAATTGAAGAACCGTGCAGGTCAAGCAGAAGGTCATCGGTATGGTAACGGCCTCCGCAGCACAGCCTCAGGTGTGTGAATACTGATGGGTAACACCATGAATGAATGTGGTCATTAATACAAGACAACGCTTCTCTTCTGAATGTGTGTATTCCCCTGAGAAACCTTTGAAATGTCATCGGACGAATCCTCCAATGATTGGGATCAGAAGAAGTGAACACATTCTCACACACACCCTTTGGATATAACTTAAGTCATTCACAAAGCATTGACGTCAACCTGCTGTATATCCCGTTGTTCATTAACTCCTCACACTAAACCACGTTTCCCTGTATATACAAATTTCATTTAAAGTAAAAAATAATATAGTTTCGAATTTTGTAGACCTGCCCCCGATAGCTTCCAGTGGGACTGATGCAGTAAGTTACATTTAAGACCTCTCCCTTAGTGTTAGTAGACCATGGCAAGGATGTGTTAAAGGACATACAACACTGATTTGTTTTCATTCAAAACATGCTACACAGACCAAGGGATGGGGGTCCACCGTGAAAGGACTATACTGATGTGATTGTCAGCCACTGCCCAGGTAAACAGTGCAAGCAATGCTTTGGATAACCACACAGTCACACAATCATATTCACTGGCGTGTTAAATATGCAGAGAACCAAACAAAAACATCCAACTAAAAATAATGCAGGCACCAAAACGCCCATCCACACAGTTGCAGACAGGCTTGACTTCACAGATCCACGTCTTGTTCTTTAGGAGGGAAGGGAATCCTGGAGAGATCCCGTGGTGGAGTTCGATGCTGCGCTGACTTGTATGCATAGAGCTTGTCAGAACTGGCCTGCAAACCTAACGACCGACATTAACCCCTTTGAAACTGAAAGACAGCAAACGTGAACAATTATGTACAATGTTCTATGCATACAGGACCAGACGCATCTTAGAAACCCCATGGGGACGAGGCGTGGGGAAGCAGGTCAGCGGATGTGTCAGTCGTTGATAAGTGCCAGGATCATGCTGAGAAAAGAAGTCCAGGATAAGAACACACATAGTAGCAGAGGGTGCCGCTGTAGATATCGTAAGGGCCAAACTAAATGTTCTCACGCTCACCTGTACAAATAAATAAAGAAGCAGAGCAAGTGGAAGCCGAGCTTAATCATGGACTCCTTCATGTGGGTCTTCAGCTGCCCCCTGTTGTGGATCTCCGTGGGGTCGAAGACCCCCATGTTACCCAATGGGACCTTCACATACCTGCACATTGGGGAGAGGAAATACAGCAGTGTCAATTAAATGGATTCCGCTGAATCCTTAACTTAGATATTAACCTAAAGTCGGATTTGGCAGACAAGCTCAAATCTGGGTGAACTGGTTTCCCTTTCTGTCGCTTCATATTAGCGTTTGACTGATGCTGCTGGAGGGTCTGGGAGTGTGTCATTGGCAAACAAACTCGCTGGTGCTAGTAAACCGATAAAGTGTCTGGAGAAAAGGTCCCCCCCCCAGAAGTTCTACTATAACATAGCAGGAATGCTAGATCAGAAGTAAAACTGATCAGAAGTTATACTAGAACACAGAAGAACTAATCAGAAGTTATATTAGAACACAGAAGAACTAATCAGAAGTTCTACTAGAACTGATCAGAAGTTCTACTATAACACAGAAGAACTGATCAGAAGGTCTACTAGAACACAGTAGGACTGATCAGAAGTTCTGCTGTAACACAGTAGGACTGACCTGGATCCCAGATCAGGCTGACTCCTAACCACAAACTAACTTTAAAACATTACGAAGCAGCCAGGTTACCTGTAGACGTCCCATGCCGCTACGGGCAGGTTGAGGATGAGGATGAACCAGTGCATGGACACCATCATCAGCACTGTCGACAGGCCTTGGCCAATCAACTCAGGGATTACCCACTGTGTACCCAACCACAAACAAAGACCTTACAGTCAGTATCTCAATTTGGACGTTTAAGTAGTAGTATGTTGACATGTTGCTCAAACTACTGGCAAACAAAGATTGAAATTATTAATTTAGAATCTGAATGATCTGAATCTAAATGTCAGTACTGTATCAAATAATATATCGTATAAATCCAACTGACTGCAAGAAACAAGTCTATGAGGCGGGAGGACACGTACTCTGTTGAGTTTGGCGCAGCAGGCCCTGGCATTAATGTAGTCACACTCTAGATCAGACAGGGTTATGATCTGGGACCAGGGTTAAGGAACAACCTGTAGTCTGTACTGGTATCACACAGCTGGACATGTACTAGTGACCAGCATCACACACGTACTAGTGACCAGCATCATACAGCTGAATAGGTACTAGTGACCAGCATCACACAGCTGAATAGGTACTAGTGACCAGCATCACACAGCTGAATAGGTACTAGTGACCAGCATCACACAGCTGTACTAGTGACCAGCATCACACAGCTGTACTAGTGACCAGCAGCATACAGCTGTACTAGTGACCAGCATCATACAGCTGTACAGGTACGAGTGACCAGCATCATACAGCTGTACTAGTGACCAGCAGCATACAGCTGTACTAGTGACCAGCATCATACAGCTGTACTAGTGACCATCATACAGCTGTACTAGTGACTAGCAAATAATTATATATTACAGCTGGACTAGTGACCATCATACAACTGTACTAGTGACCATCATACAGCTGTACTAGTGACCAGCATCATACAGCTGGACTAGTGACCATCATACAGCTGTACTGGTGACCAGCATCATACAGCTGTACTAGTGACCATCACACAGCTGTACTAGTGACATCACACAGTTGTACTAGTGACCAGCATCCCACAGCTGAATAGGTACTAGTGACCAGCATCACACAGCTGAATAGGTACTAGTGACCAGCGTCACACAGCTGTACTAGTGACCATCATACAGCTGTACTAGTGACCATCACACAGCTGTACTAGTGACCATCATACCACTGTACTAGTGACCATCACACAGCTGTACTAGTGACCAGCATCATACAGCTGGATAGGTACTAGTGACCAGCATCATACAGCTGTACTAGTGACCATCATACAGCTGAATAGGTACTAGTGACCAGCATCATACAGCTGAATAGGTACTAGTGACCAGCATCATACAGCTGAATAGGTACTAGTGACCAGCATCATACAGCTGGATAGGTACTAGTGACCAGCATCATACAGCTGTACTAGTGACCATCACACAGCTGTACTAGTGACAACAAGCCCCCCTATAACACATGTATATGTATTAGTATTATATATTATATATTATTATATCAAAAGGATACAAAGTATACGGACAGAAAGATCAGAGCACAACAGTCGACCAGCGACACGATAAACACCGCCGCCTCCATCTTCCGCCTTGTTTTTTATTTCCTGGTTTGTGTTGTCACTTCCGCCGGAGCTTCTGGGGCATCGCCCTATACGGTTGTTACGCCCCCTAGCGCCCTACTTACACTGCCCCCGTATCGTTGTTAGGCCCCATGGCACTAAATGTATTATTATTATTATTATTATTATTATTATTATTATTATTATTATCATTATTATTATATTATTATTATTATTATTATTATTATTATTATTATTATTATTATCATTATTATTATTATTATTATTATTATTATTATTATTATTATTATTGAGGGGGTAGAGCTCCACTGAGCCCTGAGGGGTAGAGCTCAGTGGAGCCCTGAGGGGTAGAGCTCAGTGGAGCCCTGCCCCTCAGGGCTCCAGGGCCCTGCTTCCTATCAGGCCAATGCTGCACTGCAAAACAACAATCATGTGCTTGTTTATTAGCTTTAGTTTAGGGAGTCTTTAGTCTAGGGGGACAACTTATTGTGCTTTAACCAGAGCACTGGTTCTGCTCTCGGAGGCTTGGTAGGAAGGAAATGTAATGTATTCTATATTAGAAAGGAAATGCACTTGTGGTGACTAGTAGTTCTATTGCCTACCTGTTGAAGGACCTTATTGTAATGCAATGTATTATATATTATGTTATTATATATATGTATATGAATGTATATTGATATGATGTTATTATATAAGTGTATATGTATGTATATTATATAATGATGGTGACTAGTAGTTCTCTTGCCTACCTGTTGAATTACCTTATTGTAATGTAATGTATAATATATTATGTTATAATATAAGTGTATATGTATGTATATATTATATAATGATGGTGACTAGTAGTTCTCTTGCCTACCTTTGGACAAAAGCCAAAGGGACAAAAGTGATTTATTAACACAGGAGGCAATGTGGGTGATTGATAATCATCCACATTCAATAATTTAAAGAAGTGGATAATTAACCTTATATGGAACTATTTTATAAGCTGCATAATGCACAACATTTATTTTGATCAGAATATCAGAGTTTATAAATTGATGATATTGGTATTATATATTCCAATATACACCAATATATTATATATTGGTGATGTTGATGATGATGATGGTGATGATGATGATGGTGATGACGCGGCGCCATCATCCGTATCACGTGCTCACGTCGGATTAATTATATCGCGTGACGTCACGCGACACGGGTTGGGTCGACGACGCGCAGCCGGCCGCGTCTTATCGATCTGCCGGATAGAGAGTCGACGTGCCGCCGAGGACCCGCCGCTGGCCGACCATAGTAAGAGCTCGTTGGTTTAATGAATGCGTCCTAATTCTAAATGCGTCCTAGTAATAGAAATTCGTCCTGGGGGATGAGCCTCATCGTGATGCTCATGGCCCCTAAACACCAGGAGGCTGAAGCCAGGGCGCACTGGACCCTCTCCACAGTGTCACCGCTCTCCATCACTCCTCTGCGTGTGTGTGTAGTTCTGTGTTCTGTGTTGTGTTCTGACTTGAATCGACCTAGATGCGTAAAGCGGAGTAACCTTAACTTACCTCAACCTTAGCTCAGCCGCAGCCTATTTCTACCTGATTATGACGCGTGATTAGACGCGTGATCCCTGGTCCCCTCGGCGGGTACACCCACCGGTCCCCTCGACGAGTACACCCACCGGTCCCCTCGGCGGGTCACTGCTAGACATATGTCGTCTTATTCTAATCCAGCTCTAAAATAGACTATTCTCTTCTCCAGTGTTCTTGCTTCACAGTAGCCTGCATCCAGTTCGGCTTGTGCTCCTGGCACTGCCCTTGAGCAAGGCACCATAGGAGTTGTGCCACAGACTCATTCATTACAAAGAGAATCAATGCAAAAGGATTTCAACCTTTTTCTATTTTATTTTTCAAACATATTTCAGAGTGTTTTCTGAGTCCTTGAAAACGCCTACTAATATTAGACAACTTCCAACAATCCTTTCAACCGTCGTTGTGCAAATATGTTTTCTGAATGCTTTGGTCTCAGAGACGAACAGAAAGTTAAATTCTGTCCCCTGTCGTCACCACAGACTGTCACACAGGCCAACAACACGTCAACATGTCGTACGGACAGGGCGACCGCTACCGGCCGCTGCCCAGAGACTTCAGCAACCTGACCCAGACATGCAGCAGCAACATCCAGAAAATCACCCAGAACAGTAAGCCACACCTACACTCACTCACTCACTGTCTCACTCACTCACTGTCTCACTCACTCACTCACTCACTCACATACACACTCACTCACTGTCTCACTCACTCACTCACATACACACTCATTCACACAAGTTCCAGCTCTTAATAAAGTCATGTGAAAACCTTGCCCTCTGTAAGGGGTTGTGTTGGTTGTGTTCAGCTGGTCAGATTAAGGGCCTGTTATACCAGATGGGGACGGGCCAGGAAACTCCAGAACTACAGGACAGACTGTAAGTATTGATCCATTGGAGTTTGTAGTCAATGGAAGTCATATTGACGTGGTCACTAAGTGTTTCTATGTGTCTTACCTTTTATAAATTGTGTACATGTCTTTTCACATTGTGAAAACAAGATGTCAATACATTTGTGAAAACAACAGGTCTAAAGTTTTATTACGGTAATACGCTGTAATGCTGGTTTGGTTAATACTATGTAACGGTCCAGAGTTGTCATTATGATATGAATTATTCTTAACCGTTATTGTACTCATAACTCCTATGCAGGCAGCAGCTACAACACTATACAAACCAGCTGGCTAAAGAGTCCAACAAGCATCTGAAAGACCTGGGCTCCTTGGCTCCAGCTCTCTCCCCGTCCGAACAGGTCAGGAGGGTTCTGTCCCAGCCTCACATCTCCAGACCAACGCACTCTTGTTTTCGGGTAGTCCTACGAATATGAACCAAAAGGTGGGCTCGCTGTGCTGTGGGGTTCAGGCCGTACCCCACATGGTCCAGGTCTCCGTCTGTTGGTAACCAGTACTGCAGTATCCGCCTGTACTCTCATGAGACACAGACTAAACCACTCCGGAGGGGTCCTGTTCCATTCCAATAACGAGACACACACCGGCGTGGTTTAGTCCGCTTATACCCCAGTTACCAATGACGTTTAGATATTAGTAACTTTCATAAACCTTTCATATAACGTCATTGGTTTTGGTTTTATCGGCCTAATCAGTTTAAATAAATATTCTCTTCTTCTGTCCTTTGAGCATAATGTTTTTGCGAGGAACTTCATAGAGAGGTGTCCCGTTGCGTTATAACGTTCACCTTCGGAACGCTTTTGATCAAGTATTCTCGGCGCGGTGGTGTAACCACCGTCGCTTATTTCTAGTGGTTGATTTGTTCCTTTTTTTTCCCCTACAGCGACAGCAGAAGATCCAGAAGGAGCGCTTGATGAACGACTTCACGGCCGCCCTCAACCACTTCCAGACGGTCCAGCGGTGTACGGCGGAGAAGCAGAGAGAGAGCGTGGCGAGGGCCAGGGCGGGCTCTACCCCCACGGTGACGCACAGCGCTCCCTTTCTCCTTTGGGAATGAACGGAAAAGGATGAATGCATTTGTGAAAGCACGAATGAAACATGAAGACAAATATGTCATATTATTATAATCCAGCTCTGAAGTGGACCATCCTGTGCTCCAGGTTTCTTCCCACACAGTAGCTTGCATGCAGGTGAGGCTTGTGCTCCTGGCGCTGCCCTCGAGCAAGGCAGCAGCGAAGTTGTTCCACAGACTCCAGCATTACAAAAAGTGTCAATGCAAAGGGATTTCAACAGGGTTTTTTTCCGTCGTTGTGCAAATATGTTTTGGGGAATTTTTTTGGTGTCTGTGACCAATATGACCAACAGAATGTTAGAATCACTGCCATACTTCCATTTCTCATTTGTATCAAAGTATGAATGCGTTACTCATGCTTCTTCAGTGCTCACCCTAGTTTGTGATGAGCAGGGCGTCGGCATTGTGGTAAAGGGAATGCATATTGACGCACATTTTTGTCCATCTCACAGGGAGACGGTTGCAATGTGGAAGAGCAGCTGGTCACGTTTGAAAAGTACGTTCTCTTCAGCCTACTGGAATGTGTCATCGTCAGCCGGCTATCATTATTTGCTTTGAGTGATGAAATATCTAAATGTGATGTGATTTTGTGGCCCCAGTGTGTGTAGGTGCAGAATGTCAGTTAGTTGTGTTTGGTGTGTTTTATTAGGGAGGATGATGGCTGGGGCCGGCAGGACCAGGCTCAGAGGGACGAGGCCCCCATCACCGAGGAGGACCTGCAGACCATCAAAGAGAGAGAGACCAACATTCGGCAGCTGGAGGTAGGGCTCCGCAGACAGAGGTCCTGGTAGTGACAGCAGACATCATGAGGGGGGGGTGGGGTTTGGTTTGTCTCCTGAACCTCATCTCTGCTTTCCCTCCCTCCCCAGGCAGACATTATGGACGTGAACCAGATCTTCAAGGACCTGGCTCTGATGATCCACGACCAGGGAGACATGATAGGTGACCTATGACACACACACACACACACACACACACACACACACACACACACACACACACACACACACACACACACACACACACACACACACACACACACACACACACACACACACACACACACACACACACACACACACACACACACACACACACACACACACACACAGGGTGATGATTTTCTGACCAATTCCACTTTTTAGGGAACCACACAATGCTCCTACAGTGACACACACTAATACACTGCTCCCCAGGCCCTGTATATCCAATAGCTGCCCACTGCTCCAATACTAGGATGGGTTAAATGCAGAGAAACTAATGTGTGTACATGTGATCAATAGAGAGGATTCAATGGCAGGTTTAGAAGTACTTGTACTGTTCAGCCCTGCCCCTAGAATCCAGTTGTACATGCGTAGAACCATGAGATATGCTTAGTAGAAGGTCCACACATGAGCTACAGGTCCGACCCGGTGTTCATGGGGAGCGTTACGTGGGACTGTCTCTTGTCTCTTGTCTCGTGTCTCATGTCTTATGTCTCCATGTGGGCGCCGTCCAACCACAGACAGCATTGAGGCAAACGTGGAGAGTGCAGAGGTCCATGTGGACAGAGGAGCAACTCAGCTGCAAAGAGCAGCCGGTTATCAGGTAACACACTTACAGTATAACCTCCTAGTATACATATCAGTATAACCTAGTATACATATCAGTATAACCTCCTAATATACATATCAGTATAACATCTTAATATACATATCAGTATAACCTCCTAATATACATATCAGTATAACCTCCTAGTATACATATCAGTATAACCTCCTAACATACTAATATACATATCAGTATAACATCTTAATATACATATCAATATAACATCCTAGTATACATATCAGTATAACATCCTAATATACATATCAGTATAACATCTTAATATGCATATCAATATAACATCCTAATATACATATCAGTATAACATCCTAATATACATGATGACCATGAGGAGCTTGACGGGAGTTTTCTTTGTTATTTGAATTAATAAGAATTTATTCACATGAATTCACATTTTGCTCCTTTTTTTTAGAGGAAGTCTCGCAAGAGGATGTGCATCCTGGCCATGGTGTCCTCCCTGGTCCTCTCCATCCTGGGCCTCATCATCTGGCAAGCACTCAGATGAGACAGGGGTCTGCAAGTGTGTGTGTGTGTGTGTGTGTGTGTGTGTGTGTGTGTGTGTGTGTGTGTGTGTGTGTGTGTGTGTGTGTGTGTGTGTGTGTGTGTGTGTGTGGTGTGTGTGTGTGTGTGTGTGTGTGTGTGTGTGTGTGTGTGTGTGTGTGTGTGTGTGTGTGTGTGTGTGTGTGTGTGTGTGTGTGTGTGTGTGTGTGTGTGTGTGTGTGTGTGTGTGTGAGACCTCTGGGTACAGTGATCAGTGATGCAGATGTGAGAGCAGTTAAGTTGTGTGTGTAGATGAGGCTTTAGCACTGGACCCTGCTGGGCTCAGACGACAACCACCAGGCACCAGGCAGATCAACGGGTTATTGTAGAGTTGTCATGTTTTGTAGGTGTGTGTGATGGCTGGTTTATCCTGTGTGCCCTGATTGGCTATACACCACAGGTGTGCAGCCTTGCCCAGCAGCCCCAGAGTGTAATCAGCCTGACTCGGGCCAGGTGAGGCTGCTTAAACCAGACACCAACTGCACACACTGCACAGCCTCTTTTAATCAATCAAGCACATGTCAAATGATGACAAAATTATGTTTTCCACAACCCCAAAGCATGGTGACTGCCCTCTGTCACAGCCTCTGAATCCTTGACCGTCCAGGTGAGCTGGATTCATTCTACATACAGCAGGTCTGATCCATGTTGTGACACAGAGGCACCTAACACGTACACAAGGGGGCAGTATAGCCCTTACAAACCCAAAGGCATACTTAAAAAGTATACCTGGAAAAGTGGTTGAAAAACGGTTGGCGTCTCAAACAAATGAAAGTAATCTAACCTCTGGGAGATCTGCTGGTCTGCTTAGCGTTCAGGTCTCTGAGAAGCCATGGGGATCTTTGCGTCTGTGGGACCAGCGCTAGTCTATGTTTCATTCTACATACAGGTAGCGCTGCATTCGTATTCTCCTTTCTCCGTCCGCATGTGCACTGGTGCATACTCGCACGGGTGGGTGTACTCAAACCTATTTGCTATTTTACAATTTTGTCATTTAGCAGATTGTGGAAAAAAAACAAACATTCTATGCCCAAAGCACACACAGGCGTCGGCACAGACACAAAATGTGCGTGAATTATTGGTCCAAAATAGACTTGAGTCCTTTATTCAATGTGAGAGAATACATCTGCAGCCAGTTCCATTGGTGCTCCGTTAAAACAATATGAGTGTAAGAGCTCTCTGTGCTCGGGGCTTCACAGTGAATGGGTGAGCAGGGAGCGCTTAGACGTGTTTCTCACCATTGCCATCCGGTGGACAGCAGACATCCGGGATGGAGAACCAGACCAGAGTCTCTCTGCTGGGAGTGGGAACACCAGAACCGCTCAGTACCCGGGCCCTGGTGTATGGCTCAATGATGGGCAGGCTGTGTCACTCCAACAGGTCACTGCTGGATGTATTTCCTATTATACTCTGCTTTATAATGTCAAAACAAAGCGAATAAGCTAGTATAAGGCTTTATCTTATGGAATGCAATGTTGCACAAGTTTGTACAAACTACACAAATGCTCTCTTTATGGTAATTTCTGTACTGAAGTGAAAATATCTTGCATATTAAGATGCTAATAAAATACTAAATTACAACTGGTACCACATAACAAAAGTCTGTCCATAGTTAACAATTTGTTAATGTCTAATAACAAATCAAATGTAAAGCTTTAACACTGCTTTTGGTGTCATATCTTATATTGTTCACTAGAGGGCGATCACCACGTGGCCAGACAATGTGCAGCCTAGATGGAGAATGGATAGAAGAGTAGCGTTGACTTGTTACCCGCACATTGTGTGACTGCATGATGCGTTAGCCCAACGCCGCGCAGGTCAGACATGGAGTTGAGCCGTCGGGGATTGGCTCTCTGAGTCGGGTCGTGCTCTTGACCCTTGACCCTCGGCGCTCATATACAGACGTTATATAACCACAAGTCTGAAGGGCCACTCTGTGATATCAAAGGGGAACCAGGAACCACTCACCGGGCCCCTTGGAGAAAACCGTAGGCCCCGACAGAAGACGTCACCATGGTTACGCGGTATTTTGACGTGGTGAAAGTAGCCACGAGTGGTCCTCTGGAAAAACCTCCACGACGCCTTAAAGCCTCGTCTATCTCCCTCCTCTCTCCCTCCTTTCTCTCTCTCCTCTCTCATTTCTCTCTCCCTCTCCCTCCTTTCTCTCTCTTCCTCCTCTCTCTCTCTCTCCCTCCTCTGTCCCCCTACCTCCTCTCTCTCTCTCCCTCCTCTGTCCCCCTACCTCCTCTCTCTCTCTCTCCCTCCTCTGTCCCCCTACCTCCTCCTCTCTCCCCCTCGGTCCTCTGACCATGGTGTCTCTTTGTGAGCCGTCTGATTACCAGAGATCGGAGATCAAATCAGGAGTGGTTATTAAAACCTGGGCAGGTTGTTTTGCACACATGTGTGCGCAGACCGTGTGTGTTTTGGCGTCTGAGGAAAATGTGAATAATATTTTGTGTTAATAAAATAAGTACACCCAAAATAATGGAGCAGTGTTGCACTTTAATTACATTTAAAATGTCATTTAAGCCATATCGTAATGAATACTGTGTTTGATACCTGAAATATATATACTAGGTCAACATTACCAATCGGCAATAATAAAATAATCTTCTAATTTTGTCATCTTCTCGTCAACTGTTTTGTTATCTCAGGTTTTTAATCAAAAGATAATGTTCATTGTAATGTTTGCCTTCATTCACTTTCCCTCTTTTATTGGGGGAATAAAAGAGGTCTTTATTCCTGGGTAAGAATAGCTATGGTCTGTCTCTGGAGGCCAAGTGAAGGTCAGACCAGACAAAAGCCTAGACATCCCTGTCTGTCTCTGTGTGTCTGTGTCAGTACACAGGATAATGAAGAGCTGCCTAAAGGACACCATTCATCTCCTCTGTCATAAAGAGCCTGACAGGAGCCTCACACGCAGCCATACCGGCTGATGGGGGCACCACAGCCTTCACCAAGGAGGACGCGGAACATCACTAGACTCTTATTGTTCACCTGTTGAGTCCTCCTCGTCTTCAGGTGGAGCTTTGATTGGAGCCGAATGGAAGGCAGCCGGGATGTGAGGAAGGGTGGTGGTGGTGGAGGTGGTGGGATGGAGGTGTGGTGGTGGTGGTGGTGGAGATAGTGGTGTTGATGGTTGAGTTTTCCTGCTCTCTCTTTCCCCATCTCTCTCTCTCTCTCTCTCTCTCTCTCTCTCTCTCTCTCTCTCTCTCTCTCTCTCTCTCTTTCTCTAGGTGCTGTAACGGTGTGTTCCTCAAACAAGGTACAGCATGGCTGTCACACACCGCATCTGTGAAGCCTGGTGGAGCTACAGCTGCACACACACACACACACACACACACACCCTCTGGGTCCCCAGCCGTCTGTGGGCTGGCCCTGGCAGCTCATTGGTATGCCTGGAAGCGGGGGCGGAACACTCCACCGGAGGAGGGATCCGGGGGTCAATCCGGAAGCCTTCCTCTGCTGCTGGCCCTGGTCCTCTGTCTTAATGAGATAATTATCCTGACCATCCCATAGTACACACCAAGACAGAGAGAGGTGTGTGTCTGTGTGTGTGTGTGTGTGGGTGTGTGTGTGTGTGTGTGCGTGTGTGTGCGGTTAAGACCGACCTCAAGCCTGTTAATGCTCGTCGGTGCAAATCGAATGGCTAAATAATAAATCCACTCAAGTCTGTGAGTGTCCTTTGATGGTCATTTTAATTTGAGGGGTCAGCAGACCCCACGTTGGACTGACCCTTGTAACGAGTTGCACGTATGTATATATATATATATATATATATATATATATATATATATATATATATATCCCTGAATATACCACGACACACTCCCTTTAATGGACTCTGTCTCCTCTTTCTTTACCAGCTGACTGAGTGGTTAATTGTCCCCACGTTGTCGTCTCATCCTCACACACACACACACACACACACACACACACACACACACACACACACACACACACACACACACACACACACACACACACACACACACACACACGTACACATACACACCTGGGGGGCATTTGGTGTATTGATTAATTTCTCGGGTCTTATGATGACCGTCTCGCCTGGCAATGTGAGTTATGATTGGCGCTTCCTATCTGATTTAGTTTGTATCAAATTAGATTACACACACACTCACACACCACACACATACACACTGACACACACTCACACACCACACACACACTGACACACGCACACACACTGACACACACACACACACACACACACACACACACACACACACACACACACACACACACACAATTACACACACATACACACACACACACTCCACACCACACACACACACTCACACACACACATGTTATTAACAACATCACACCTGGCCCATGTTATTGTCGAGGATGTTAAGACAGCAGCTGTTGTCCCACAGTCCCTTACCTTATTTACACGTCCCTGCGTGGGGTTGTCCTCATTAACCTTGAGGAGGACGAGGAGGACTGTCCCACTGGCTGCTGTTCACAACTGGCCCAGATCCTCCCAGACCCCATTCCTCTCTCTGTCGCTCCGTGTTCTAAAGGCACCTTGAGGGGGCAGGTAGTGAGGAGCACCGGGGAGAGGAGCTCTCTGTTCTAGATCAGGTGGAATTGGCCTTGATAGCCCCGGTCCCTCCTATTGATGAGAGAAAGATCACTCCCCTACACACACACACACAAGCACATACACACGCACACACACAAGCACTAACACACACACACACACACATACACACACATACACACACAAGATCGCTAACACACACATATACATAGGGCAGTCAATGGAACTGCCCCCTACCTCCAGGCGTTGGTCAAACCCTACATCCCAGCCAGAGCGCTCCGCTCAACTTCTGCGAGGCAACTTTTTCGACCTTCACTGATGACAAACAAACATCGCTCGTCCAAGACCCAGCTCTTCAGGGCTCTGGCTCCACAGGTGGAATGAACTCCCGTCTCATGTCAGGAGGGCAGAGTCCCTCGCCAGCTTCCGCAAGAGACTCAAGACCCACCTGTTCAGAGTCCACCTGGACTCTCCTTGAACCCTCCTTCTCCTTTGTGAAACCCCTAAACTTGCTTAAGTCCTGACATTAATAGCTCTTAGCATGTTGTATATGTTAGCAAGTGTATATCCTTAATGTTGATAACACGCTCTTATCACAGCTACTTAAGCAGGTGACCTAGCAGTACGAAATTGTGTTATTCATCTTGTCAATATGAATACTTGTGAACTGCTCTATTTTTATGTTTGCGTACCTCAGTGTTATGCTATTGTCCGCTTCAACTAATGTACACCTTGTAAGTCGCTTTGGATAAAAGCGTCTGCCAAATGCCCTAAATGTAAATGTAATACACACACACACACACACACACACACACACACACACACACACACACACACACACACACACACACACACACACACACACACACACACACACACACACACACACACACACACACACACACACACACACACACACACACACACACACACACAGTATCGCAACCATGGCGCAACCATGAAGGCGTAATTTTTGCAACAAACAAAAAAATTGTTGAATAGCTTTCTGAATGTTTATATTACTTTTATATTATTATCTAAATGTGGTGTTATGAGATGAGCCCATGAACTGAGGGGCTGCAGGACCGGGGGGACGCGGCGGAGAGCCGCGCGTCATGCGCGCCGCGTATTTTAGGAAGCCAGCTGTGGGCGACCGGGCTGTCGGCGCTGATAGTCGCTCGGCTGTCGTTTGTTTGTGTATTTCATATATAGTATATTGTGTATTGAACTAACTTTAGGACAACCTCGGGGTGACGGGAGACATGGAGCCGCCGGATTTCAACGCCGTTAACTTGACTCTCGAGACGGCCGCGGCGGCGCACCCGGTGTGCCCGGAGTGGCGCGACGGCCCGGAGGACTCTGTGTTCCACCTGGGCCACATGCTGCTGGTGCTGGGCTTCATGGGGGGGAGCGGCTTCTACGGCCTTCTCTACACCTTCACGCTGCTGACGCTCGGCTTCTTCTGCGCCACCGTGTGGTCCTGGGCGGACGCCTGCACCACGGACGGCTTCCTGTGGAGCTTCGCGCTGTTGGCGGTGTGCGCCGCCCAGCTGGTGCACGTCTCGTACCGGCTGAGGAGCGTCACGTTCGACAAGGAGTTCCAGGAGCTGTACAACCGCATGTTCAAGAAGCTGGGCGTGTCGCTCAGCCACTTCGGGGAGATAGTGGCCTGCTGTGATGGCGACCTCCAAACCCTGGAGAAGGACTACTGCTTCGCCATGGAGGGAAAGACCCCCATTGAGAAGCTGTCGGTGCTCCTGTCGGGCAGGTGTGTGGTCTGGAGGAGCTGAAGGCTGTCACTCACGTATTGGTTTTAGTCGGAGCCTCACATGCTGAGTGGTAACCGGTAACCCCATGTCCAGTAACCCCATGTCCAGTAACCCCATGTCCAGTAACCCCATGTCCAGTAACCCCATGTCCAGGCCTCTGTGTGCTTGTTGGTTGATTTCCAGGATTGCCGTGACGGTGAACGGAGAGTTCCTGCACTACATCCACCCGTTCCAGTTCCTGGACTCCCCGGAGTGGGACTCCCTCAGACCTTCGGAGGAGGGCCTGTTCCAGGTGATCTCTCTAGGGTCTACAGAGCAACCTGAATGGGCTGTTGAACTATGTTGTGATACTTTATGACCTCCACCATCCAAGATGGAGATTATGTTTTCGCCATGGTTTGTCTGTCTGTCTGTCTGTCTGTCTGTCTGTCTGTCTGGCTGGCTGTTTGTCTGTCTGGCTGGCTGTTTGTCTGTCTGTCTGTTAGCAAGATAACTCAAAATATTATGTACGGAATTGAAAAAAACTTTGTGGTTAGATTACTTATGAGCTAAGGAACAGTTGATTAGATGTTGAGGGACTTTTAGGTGTGGGTGTATGTATAAGCTCTATACTGAGTGCCCTCTAGTTTGTATTTTAATGATATGTATGTGTGTGTGTGTATGTGAGGGGTGTATGTGTATGTATGTGTGTGTGTGTGTGTGAGTGTGTATGTGAGGGGTGTATGTGTATGTATATGTGTGTGTGTGCTTGTGTGTGTGTGTGTGTGTGTGCGGGGTGTATGTGTATGTATGTGTGTGTGTGTGTGTGTATGTGAGGGGTGTATGTGTATGTATGTGTGTGTGTGTGAGGGGTGTGTGTGTGTGTGTGAGGGGTGTTTGTGTGTGTGTGTGTGTGTGTGTATGTATATGTGTGTGTGTGCTTGTGTGTGTGTGTGTGTGTGTGTATGTGTGTGTGTGTGTGAGGGGTGTATGTGTACGTGTGTGTATGTGTGTGTGTGTGTGTAGTGTGTGTGTGTGTGTGTGTGTGAGGGGTGTATGTGTATGTGTGTGTGTGAGGGGTGTGTGTGTGTGTGTGTGTGAGGGGTGTGTGTGTGTGTGTGTATGTGAGGGGTGTATGTGTATGTATCTGTGTGTGTGTGAGGGGTGTGTGTGTGTGTGTGTATGTGTGTGTGTGTGAGGGGTGTGTGTGTGTGTGTGTGTGTGTGTGTGTGTGTGTGTGTGTGTGTGTGTGTGTGTGTGTGTGAGGGGTGTGTGTGTGTGTGTGTGTGTGTGTGTGTGTGTGTGTGTGTGTGTGTGTATCTATACATACCTACAGGTGACCCTGCTTGCGGACAGCCGGTGCCGCTATGTGGCCTGGAGGAGGAAGAAGCTCTACCTGCTCTTCGCTAAGCACCGCTACATAGCCAAGGTGTTTGCGCTGGTCGTACGCAACGACATCACGGAGAAGCTGTTCTCCCTGAACGACAAGGCGTTCGACGGCCGCGGGCACCGCTACGATCTCCGGTTACCGAGCTACTGTCACGTGCAGAAGACCGATTTAGACAAGTCAGATGCCTTGCTGCTGCAAGTGCCAGGGCAGGGGGGGGGCAAGTAGGGCCTGCTGTCACTTCCACGCCTTTCCAGGGGGGGGATGTGTAATAACATAATACAAATAGCTTGTCTTAATGGTTGTGATGTTTGTGAGGGGGTTGGGGTTGAGGGTGAAATAGACCTAGATCATGTCTTTGGAAATGCTAGGTGTATATTGACCTGCTTATGTTTACACGATTGTCAGCCTATACGCCTGTTTGTTTTGACTACTACTACTAGTAACTACTACTAGTAACTACGTGGTTACTACATGTTGGCATGTGTGTGTCTAGACTACACTTTGTACATAGATGTGTGATATAAACATGTGAAGATATAACGCGCACAAGTTGTTCCTTGTTGTGTTTTTCATATTGATCTATGCACGCACACACACACCTACACACACACACACACACACACACACACACACACACACACACACACACACACACACACACACACACACACACACACACACACACACACACACACACACACACACACACCTACCCACCTACACACACACACACACACATTCATGTTCATGTCCATGGTGCTGAAGCATCGCAATGTACAATAGTCGCGCGTGTGGACTTTTGATTGCTCACTACACATGTGATTGATGTTCTCCAGAAGTGTCACCATAGTTTCATCTTTACCTTGTCTTGGTTTGGTTTGTTTTTGCAAGAGCAGCTCAGTGCTTCCAAGTAATAATATAAACACTGTGTATTTATTATTGTCGGGCTACCATAACTTGATGCTGTCCTGGTCCCGGAGTAACGCGCATGCGTAAAGGAGGGTTGGCCCCTCGTGCCCATGTTAGTCTGTGGAATGCGCTCCTCAGTCTGCAGCCGAGCCGCCGGACCGCCTCCACTTCGGTCTCTCTCGCTTGATTATTGCTTTCTTTTTTCTTTTACTTCACCGAAGCGGTAAGTAGACCTACGTGTATACATAGGTCTTTACTTTCTCCGTGTATTTTGTGTTAGTTGTGAACAGCCAGATCTAGCCCAGTTATACGGGACATCCTGTCGTTATACTGCTCTATAACAGGCGTGTTAGGAGATGTGTGTCCCACTGCTGTCTGTACTGGGTGTCTTGTTAACTTGTTTCATTAACACTAACGTCGCCGACAACCATGTGCATTTGATTGTTAATTAAGAAGAGTTTAAGAGCAACACTTATTTAGACTAACGGTACTCTCGTATAAGAACACCTGTTGTTATAAGCCTACAGAACCCCCCCCCCCCTGGCCTACGGGCATAAGGGCCACACGTAACACCGAAGAGTTTCACCCCTTTGTGGAGGGCTGTAGAGTGCGCTCAACTCCGTCCGCTCATGTGTTGCTCAGTGAAGGCGATACGGACCGAGGATGGCGTCCTCCTCCTCCTCCAGCGACGTGTCCCCCGCGCTCCTCTTCTTCTCCACCCTGGCTCCCCTCCACACGGCCACCCCGGGGGAGGCCGTGGAGCACAACAGCACGTCGTGCGCGGAGTGGGAGGGCACCCACCACCTGCTGTTCCACCTGGGCCACCTGTCCATGCTGATCGGCCTGCTCATCCCCACCGCGCTGTCCCTGCACATGACCCTGCTGCGCGTCCTGCTCATCACAGGTCCGGCCTGGCGGCGCCACCCCTTAGCGCGCATGCGTCCTCTCTCTCTCTCTCTCTCTCTCTCTCTCTCTCTCTCTCTCTCTCTCTCTCTCTCTCTCTCTCTCTCTCTCTCTCTCTCTCTCTCTCTCTCTCTCTCTCTCTCTCTCTCTCTCTCTCTCTCTCTCTCTCTCTCTCTCTCTCTCTCTCTCTCTCTCTCTCACGTGGATCAGAGCGCAGCTGGTATCAGCTAGGGTGTGAGTGTGTGTGTGTGTGTGTGTGTGTGTGTGTGTGTGTGTGTGTGTGGGTATGCGTGTGTATGCGTGTGGGGGGGGGGGGGGGGGGGGGGAGTACTATGGAAAGCTAAATTTACCCCCACCCTCTCCAAGTGTCCTTGACACCCAATAAGTAGAACATACCATAGCGCCTCAGATTGTGATGGTCTGTGATGATAGCCTTTTTAAGGTGCTTTCTGTTGATAGCAAGCAATATACATACCGAAAATATAGAAGAATAAATGCATTTGACGGTAAAGTAATGTAAGGGTAAGTGACCCTTCCTCGTAGCACTTGGGTCTTGTTAGATCTATCGTTTGCCAGTTCTTGTTGATTAGCTTTTGCTCATTATCTCAGTGTGTCTACTGGCTTCACAATGTGTCGTAGCCCCTGTTCGATGGGCTTATTGTGTCACATCTAGGGAAACAAGTTATTGTTATTTTACCTGTGCACTGGTTCTGCTCTTGGAGGCTTGGAAATGTATTATATGTATATATATATATATATATATATATATTACATTACTTATTGGCATATATATATGTATGGCTTGTTAGGAAGGAAATGCACTTATGACTTGACCTGATGACAAGTAGTTATCTTGTCTACCTGTTGAATGACCTTATTGTCATATGTTATAAGTTGCTTTGGACAAAAGCGTCTGCTAAACGGACCGATATGGTTCACCACAGGATAACCCTCCTCCTGTTCACTCAGGCTGCTCCTTCCTCATCGCGTGGGCGGCGCTGTACCGCTGTAATCTGGACGTGATGGTGTGGAACGTCGTCTTCTTGGTGGTCAACTTCTTGCACTTCTTCTTCCTGCTCTACAAGCGCCGGCCGGTAGGTTGATCCACCACCAGGACGGCCGGTAGGTTGATCCACCACCAGGACGGCCGGTAGGTTGATCCACCACCAGGACGGCCGGTAGGTTGATCCACCACCAGGACGGCCGGTAGGTTGATCCACCACCAGGACGGCCGGTAGGTTGATCCACCACCAGGACGGCCGGTAGGTTGATCCACCACCAGGACGGCCGGTAGGTGGTTCCACCACCAGGACGGTCGGAGGGCTTCCCTCCTCGCCCCTGGAGGGCTTGTGGGTCGCGACGTCACGTCATCATAGGACCATTGGAATGTTAGTTATCAAGTTTGTTGGAGGTCCTTGTTTTAGTAATTAATCATGAAAGGATTTGAGACCTGATTTTCACTTCTGTTACTCCCGCTTAATAATTGTTTTCTTCTTTACTTTACCAAAGCGGTAAGTACACCTACGTATGTACTGTATATACTTACAATTGTGTGAACGTTTTTCACAAAATACATGAGCGGTGAGGTGGTATATTTACTTTGGTATTAAGAATTTTACAGAAGGACAACTCTCTTGAGTCCTCAACCAAAGAATCCCATGCTGCATTGTGATGTACATGGAGGATGTATTTGGGAGGCCTTGTATATATAGAGCGTCCTGCTTGTCGTACACTCCTCCGGTTAGCATGACAACACTCTCTCCTGGAGGGCGGTGGCTGCTCTGCTTTAATAAGGCCCGGGTTGTTATGATCTGTGTGGGAGGCACTGGGGGAGTTGTGTACGTAAAGGGCATCCGAAGACTTGACAGAATGAGACCGCAGCACTTTACAATGAGATAGGTGGCCTGTCGGGGTACTCTCCCTCTCCTCTACACACACATGCACGCCGGCATGCACACACACACACACACACACACACACACAAGCACACACACACACACAAACACGCACACATGCACACACACATGCACGCCCGCGTGCACATACACACACACACCGCACACACTCTGAACATATGGGTTTTTTTTGTTCATTGTTATTTTTATTGTGTACAGTATTTTTATAGTTTTGTGTTTTTGATAATTCATACTGCGGGAGGGAATGGGGAGGAAGCATATTATTGTACTGGTTGCATACGGCAAATCAAACATCTTGAATCTCTATGTGCTGAAACAGCCTGCGTTATGGAAGCGTTGTCTGTCTATGTCTCATGCTTGTGCGGTCTTTCAGATCAAGATCGACCGGGAGTTGAAGACTGTGTACAAGCGGATGTTCGAGCCGCTCCACGTGAGAGAGGCTCTGTTCCAGAGGCTCACCGGCCAGTTCTGCACCATCGTCACGCTGAAGAAGGGCCAGGTGTACGCTGCCGAGGACAAGACCTCGGTGGACGAGCGCCTCAGCATCCTGCTCAAAGGAAAGTACGTACGGTGTCTCCTGGGGTGGTTCCACGCCGCCTTGCCACGGTAGCATGTTGTTGTTGAGCTGTTACTCATCAAAGAATTGATTAGTAAGTTGAGGACAGCATGGGATCCAAACACAAAGAGCACACTTCATTGCTCTCAGACAAAATAAAGCTCAGTCAAGTTTGGTTAAAGAAGTTTTCATAACTGTTGTGCCCAGCGTTTACTTATTAAAAATCCCCTGACTAATTATTGACGGGGGGTCCAAGTTAACAAGCAGGATGAAAGTAATTTAATTGTATTGTATTGTTGCCCACTAATATGACCGCCGTGCTTCTTGCGCCACAACAGCCTTTGTTAGCATCAAGAGATGCTCTGCCATTATTGCAATTTCTTTTATCACGCAAATGTCCTTCACAGCACCCTCTGACTCACAGTAGTTCCTAAAGTTGCTGTCATTTGGCACACTCACACTCCTAATCTCCGTGATAATATATGCATTTATTCATGAAATCTTAGCCATGGCTGATTGGCTGACGTGGGAGTAGGGAGACCAAGTATACTTGTAGTAACCAAGGTGTAGGCGTCATGAGCATCTTGGTCGTTTTTGTGGAAATAAGTACAGGTCAACAATATAATTAGGTGAAAATATATTACTTTCTTCCTGGGTATTGTCTTGGACACCCTTCAGTATAAACCATCAAGAAGAATAAACCATGTTAGATTCCAGGGATCTTTAACACAGCGTCCTGTGTTCCTCCTGTGTGATCCTTCCTCCTTGGGGATCATGAGTGGACTCATGGTTCCTTGTTATGTTTCCTCTGTTGTTTCATAGGATGAAGGTTTCCTATCGTGGACACTTCCTCCACAACATCTACACCAACGCCTTCATCGACTCACCGGAATTCAGGTCCACCCAGATGCACAGAGGAGAGAAGTTCCAGGTAAAACCAGTAGGATAGTCCCTCATTCTACAGCAGTAGTAACTAGAGGGCCCTCAGTAGAGAGCATACCTCCGCCAAACCTAGACGTCCTCTTGCCCTATTTCTGAGGCTGAACTAAAACCATGGTTCTTCACCATTTGGTTCTTCACGAAGAACCGATCACCTGTGATAAATAATTTACCCTTATTTTGACTGCACATTGTCCTGGATCCAGATTCGGAACCGGATCTGCGGGGGGTCCGGATGTGTATCTTGATATTTCCCTCAAATGTTCTTATATTCTAATTGGCATTCCACCTAAACCCTCACCAAGTTCTATACAAATATGTTAGTAACATTTTTTTACACAATATGTGATTTTTTTGCCCTATCTCCTGATGCTAAAGAATCCTTTAAAACATTTCTGGATCTGTTTTTTTGTATTTTTCATGGACACTTCCTCCATCTACATCATCTACACCAACTTGTTGAGTTATCTTGCTAACAGACAAACAAATCCGGGTGAAAACCTCTGAGGTAATGACAGCGTTCTGACGCCAACGTGGTCCTCTCTTGGTGGATTGACAGGTGACCATCACGGCGGAGGAGGACTGTAAGTTCCTGTGTTGGACCCGGGAGAGGCTGACCTACTTCCTGGAGTCGGACACCTTCCTGAACGAGGTGTTCCGGTACCTCATCGGGAAGGACATCACCAACAAGCTGTACTCGCTCAACGACCCCACGCTCAGCGACAAGGTGGGCCACTAACTCTCATCTCACCTTTAATCGGATGAAAGCTTTCTTATTATTCAGTCAGACAAATAAGATTTGAGAGTTTCTTCCTATGTTCTGCACCTGGGAAATACTATAGTACTGTTTAATTAGCACAATTATTATTATTATATTGTTTGATACACGTGTGAATAATGTGAATAGTGACGAAAGTTAACAACTCAGTGATTATTATTGATGCTTATTGTTCATTGACGATGATGATGATGATGATGCTGTTGATGACGATGATGACGATGATGGTGATGATAGTGATGATGATGATGAGGATGGTGATGATGGTGATGATGATGGTGATGATGACGATGGTGTCTGCTCCCCAGGAGGTTAAGAAGATGGAGCGTCAGCCCAGCCTCTGCTCCCAGTTGTCGATGATGCAGATGAGGAACAGCATGGCGAGCACCAGCGACACGGACGACGTTCTCAACCAGATCTTAAGAGGAAGCTCCACCGGCTCATCGCTCCGTAAGTGCAGATAGCTGTAAACTACCTCCAGGCTGTGGACGAAAACTACCTTCTAGCTGTAAACTATCTCCTAGCTGTAAACTACCTCCTAGCTGTGAATGTAAACTACCTCCTAGCTGTGAATGTAAACTACCTCCTAGCTGTGAATGTAAACTACCTCCTAGCTGTGAATGTAAACTACCTCCTAGCTGTAAACTACCTCCTAGCTGTGAATGTACACTACCTCCTAGCTGTGAATGTAAACTACCTCCTAGCTGTAAACTACCTTCTAGCTGTGAATGTAAACTACCTCCTAGCTGTAAACTACCTCCTAGCTGTGAATGTAAACTACCTCCTAGCTGTAAACTACCTCCTAGCTGTAAACTACCTCCTAGCTGTGAATGTAAACTACCTCCTAGCTGTAAACTACCTCCTAGCTATGAATGTAAACTACCTCCTAGCTGTGAATGTAAACTACCTCCTAGCTGTAAACTACCTCCTAGCTGTGAATGTAAACTACCTCCTAGCTATGAATGTAAACTACCTCCTAGCTATGAATGTAAACTACCTCCTAGCTGTGAATGTAAACTACCTCCTAGCTGTAAACTACCTCCTAGCTGTGAATGTAAACTAACTCCTAGCTGTAAACTACCTCCTAGCTGTGAATGTAAACTACCTCCTAGCTGTAAACGACCTCCTAGCTGTGAATGTAAACTACCTCCTAGCTGTGAATGTAAACTACCTCCTAGCTGTAAACTACCTCCTAGCTGTGAATGTAAACTACCTCCTAGCTGTAAACTACCTCCTAGCTATGAATGTAAACTACCTCCTAGCTGTGAATGTAAACTACCTCCTAGCTGTGAATGTAAACTACCTCCTAGCTGTAAACTACCTCCTAGCTGTGAATGTAAACTACCTCCTAGCTTTGAATGTAAACTACCTCCTAGCTGTGAATGTAAACTACCTCCTAGCTGTAAACTACCTCCTAGCTGTGAATGTAAACTACCTCCTAGCTGTAAACTACCTCCTAGCTGTGAATGTAAACTACCTCCTAGCTGTACATGTCAGTACTTAATGTTTTTGGTCATGCTGAGGATCATGAAGTGTCTCAGCTGGTGAACTAGAGACTCAACTGTGTGTAAATCTGTTTTGTATTTTTAAAATGTCAAATGTGTTATGAAGCTCTTAATGTAAATGATACGCTGATGGAGAACACATACGGCATGTCTGAGAGGAATTATACGATCAGTCACAAACAGCATTGCTTCACCCCACTGCACATGGTCCATTTATTAGTACAAGACAGGGAAAGATGTTAGTAGTACAATATGTTGTAATGATCCTTCTCATGAGGGATGGAGGATCCTAGCAAGTCCATTCCGTCTCCCCGATTCTTTCTAACAGAATTTATGAAATCTAAACAGAAAAATATATTTAAATACATTCTATTCCTCTATCGTCTTTGATACAGAAATGGATCAGACCAAAATAATCTAAAACAGATAGGTGACGATGGGCTTTTCTGGAAAATAAACAACTCACAAACTCAATAAATTAAATAGTTTGGAGTCAATTCCACAACTGGAGCCAACTTTAATTCAGTTTAATTTTAGAATCAATTCTCAGAGTTGAGGTGATGGAATCGAGCGTTGACTCTAAACGCCTGTGAGAGCGAGTGTGTGTCTGCGTGTGCGTCTGGAGGTAATGCATTGACTATGTCAGGGAGTGACGCCAACCTAATGGTGCCTCCTACCCTCCTCCAGCCCTGACTCACTGAGAGCCCACTCCTTCAGCTTGGGGGACCTGAAGAGGTCGTAACACCATCTCTTTGTTTCCTCACCCCTCTGCCGTTACAGCCTCCCACCCCCTTTGACCCTTGACCCTGTTCCATTCCCTGATGTAACAAAGATGTGACATAGCCCCCCCCTCTCCCTGGACTCTGTACATATTAACCCCATCCTGTCCTCAGTGTGTTCCCCTTGCAAGTCCGTTCTCCACATGGATATGTCAACCCGCATTTGCCAGAGGGAAACGTATCAACAGAGACAGGAGTAACACTTTACCTTTAATCCTGTTTCTAAGAAATGTGTGTGTGTGTGTGTGCATGTGTCTGTGTGTGAGTAAGTATGTGTATGTGCAAATAAATATCATAAATATATAAAAACGATATTGTGTGTATCTAGATTGAAATGTTACTGTTGCATAACCACCTTGATTGTTTGGTTGCTTGGGTAAAGGTTTGTGTCGCTTGCGACCTCTGACCTTTACCTTTTGCCGTGGAACCTTCCGAGTGCATCTCTGTTCATCGGACGGAGCACGTCATGTCGCCAGCAACACGACCCGGTCACTGACCTCAGTCTTACTGTGTCTCCTCTTCTAGAGAAATCCCCCGCCTCCAAGACCTCGTCCACCATGAAGCCCATAGAGGAAGGCATGGAAGATGACGTCTTCGAGGCCGAGTCTCATCCCCTGGACTCTCGCCAGGCCACGCCCAGGGAGGAGGTGTAGCCATAACCGACCCAAACGTGTCACCACCCGTCCAATCAGATGAGAGCAAAGTACACAAAGAGCCAATGAGGGGTTGTCCCACCAGGGGCATATCCAACTGTGATTGGTGGGGTTAGTCTTTTAGTAACTCCATTAGGGAAGTGATACATTACATGTGGGTTGGAGTATCAGGGCCATGTTATGTGTTCACGTGAGTTCAAGCACAGTGTTTGTATTTATTCTGACTTTGCACTTTGTGATTTGACATTAGTCTTTATTATGTGTGTTGACTTGAGATACAATCCACTGTACTTTACCGTGTGTATTTTATATACATTTTGAGTTATATGTCTTGCATTCAGCTGATGTCTATGTACATGTTGAAGGTAAATAGTTTGAGAAAATAAACAAAACCAAACCGAGGAGGAAGGTGAGAGCCAGTATTCGTCATCTACAGCGCCCCCTGGTGGTATATAAAAGACGTCACAGGTACAAATATTACTTCTGGTGGTTTTAAGTATAATTTAGTTGAATTTTTAATGAATAATTTTGGTGTGATAAAAACATACTTATGTGGCGACAAATGTGTTTATTGGTTAATGCGAACACACACAGCACAACCTAATTAATAAACAACAGCGATCTTTCAATTCATATCAAGACACAATTAAACACATCTTACACACCACATAATATAAATGAATAATATGTATGTAATAATACATTTGAACATGAAATAAACCAACTGCAGCGGCACCATATCTGTAACAAAAACGACATCACCCAAAAGGCATTGCGTTGCTGACGCCATCTGACGTCATGACGCAACAGTCAGGAAGATGAAAACAGAACCCCCCCTTCACCCCATGTATGGAACAAAATGTGTGTCAGGGAAATGAGTGTAAATCAGTGTGGTGGGTAAGGAGAACGGGGGGAGGAAGGGGAGGGCTCACAGACATTGTTCAGGTCGATGGGCGACGACCAAGGAGAGGAAGAAGACGCGCTGGGTTAACGTTAACCGTTCAACCCGTTTCACTCCGGAGCTGCGGGACCAGAGAATGGAACGGGCGATGGAGCAGCTAAACGTTCAGTTGAGTCGGCTGACGAGCTCCCTCCGCCGGGCCAGGACTGTGGAGCTGCCCGAAGGTACTAACTAGTACCCCTATACGACGTTAACTAACTAACTAGTACCCCTATACGACGTTAACGAACTAACTAGTACCCCTATACGACCTTAACTAACTAACTAATACCCCAATACGACGTTAACTAACTAACTAGTACCCCTATACGACGTTAACTAACTAACTAGTACCCCTATACGACGTTAACTAACTAGTACCCCCTATACGACGTTACGTTAATTAACTAGTTTCATTCATCTCTGGGAACTGGGTGCTCCCAAATAGCGTGAGAGAGAGTGAGAGTGAGAGAGAGAGTGACTCGGTGTACCTGGTTTATGGTGGGAGGGACTCCCGATAAGAGGGATGTGTTTCCGTTGCATGATCCATTCTATATCGTTTTAGTCAGAATGTTTGGCCCAGATCTCGATATGTATTCACCATGTCGTTATTAATGTCGTTATTAATGTTCTTGTTCTCCTCGCCCCCCGGGGGGTCTGGTGATGGACGTACACGGCTCTTCATTTAGAAACCAGAAATGACGTTTGGGTAGACCGGGGTAACGCTTAAATGGGGGATCCTCTCTCAGCCTAAAGTCTGTCTGTCAAAATAACTCCTAAACTAACAACAACAACAGAAGCAATGGCTTCACAGAACAGCAGTCGAATGACCACAAGCAGCGGTCGGTGTCTCGATATAGCTCTGTATAACCACACTTTAGCCCCGAGTCATACTTCACTGGGGAGGGCGGTTCAACACCACACTGATCACTTGAGAGTCTTATGAAATCGAATCTACGCAGCACATTGTGACCGCTGTAATCTGCTGCTTGTAAACAGAGCAGCAGAGAGCCACACCCCAGTGCCCTGCTCACACGTTGGCCTCATAAGGTCTTCTACCACTGCCTGTCCTACTCTGATCATCCCGATGGGGGGTTCTTGCTTCTACAGACAACGAGACTGCGGTCTACACACTCATGCCCATGGTGATGGCTGACCAGCACAGGTAGGATGAGGGCAACAAACAACAAACAACAACAACAAACAACAACAAACTACTGTTGTTGTGTCACAGCGTGGCAACAACATCATCGGCACCACAACACAGGAACATGTTTTAACGTACTAACCTAGGTCTCATCCATTGAATGACATAGACGATAATAATAATAATAATAATATTAATAATAATAATCATATAATAAGCACTAATATGACCTCACCCCCCCCCTCCCTCCCCCCCCCCCCCTCCCCTAAACCAAAGGTCAGTATCAGAGTTGCTGCTGAATTCCAAGTTTGACGTGAACTATGCCTTTGGGCGTGTGAAGAGAAGCCTGCTGCACATTGCTGCAAAGTAAGGCTCCCATCTCATCTAATGTTCCTCTTTTAACTGTCTTACTAAGGGCTCTGTGTTCCCTTTAACACACACGCACACGCACACACACACAGAGAGAGAGAGAGAGAGAGAGAGAGAGAGAGAGAGAGAGAGAGAGAGAGAGAGGAGAGAGAGAGAGAGAGAGAGAGAGAGAGAGAGAGAGAGGAGAGAGAGAGAGAGAGAGAGGAGAGAGAGAGAGAGAGAGAGAGAGAGAGAGAGAGAGAGAGAGAGAGAGAGAGAGAGAGAGAGAGAGAGAGAGAGAGAGAGATTACAGCCACTGCTTCCTCTGCAGTGTATTTGTGATGCTGCTGCACTATTAGCACTTTAAAATGCTTTTTAAATGTTTCTTGCACAATTCAACACATGTACATCACATGTAGGTGACTTTATAGTTGTATTTTTATTTTATAGTATAGTGTTTTAGAAAATCCATCCACTGCGGGAGGAAATGGGGAGTAAGCGTTCCATTGTACTTGTTGCACATGGGAAATACAAATGTTGAATGTTGAGATGAACGTACTTGTGTATATAGATGATGTGGGGGTTAGATGAACGTACTTGTGTATATATAGATGATGTGGGGGTTAGATGAACGTACTTGTGTATATATAGATGATGTGGGGGTTAGATGAACGTACTTGTGTATATATAGATGATGTGGGGGTTAGATGAACGTACTTGTGTATATATAGATGATGTGGGGGTTAGATGAACGTACTTGTGTATATATAGATGATGTGGGGGTTAGATGAACGTACTTGTGTATATAGATGATGTGGGGGTTAGATGAACGTACTTGTGTATATATAGATGACGTGGGGGTTAGATGAACGTACTTGTGTATATATAGATGACGTGGGGGTTAGATGAACGTACTTGTGTATATATAGATGATGTGGGGGTTAGATGAACGTACTTGTTTATATATAGATGATGTGGGGGTTAGATGAACGTACTTGTGTATATATAGATGATGTGGGGGTTAGATGAACGTACTTGTTTATATATAGATGATGTGGGGGTTAGATGAACGTACTTGTTTATATATAGATGATGTGGGGGTTAGATGAACGTACTTGTATATATAGATGCTGTGGGGGTTAGATGAACGTACTTGTGTATATATAGATGATGTGGGGGTTAGATGAACGTACTTGTTTATATATAGATGATGTGGGGGTTAGATGAACGTACTTGTATATATAGATGCTGTGGGGGTTAGATGAACGTACTTGTGTATATATAGATGATGTGGGGGTTAGATGAACGTACTTGTTTATATATAGATGATGTGGGGGTTAGATGAACGTACTTGTTTATATATAGATGATGTGGGGGTTAGATGAACGTACTTGTGTATATATAAATGATGTGGGGGTTACATGAACGTACTTGTGTATATATAGATGATGTGGGGGTTAGATGAACGTACTTGTGTATATATAGATGACGTGGGGGTTAGATGAACGTACTTGTTTATATATAGATGACGTGGGGGTTAGATGAACGTACTTGTTTATATATAGATGATGTGGGGGTTAGATGAACGTACTTGTATATATAGATGCTGTGGGGGTTAGATGAACGTACTTGTGTATATATAGATGATGTGGGGGTTAGATGAACGTACTTGTTTATATATAGATGATGTGGGGGTTAGATGAACGTACTTGTGTATATAGATGATGTGGGGGTTAGATGAACGTACTTGTGTATATAGATGATGTGGGGGTTAGATGAACGTACTTGTGTATATATAGATGATGTGGGGGTTAGATGAACGTACTTGTTTATATATAGATGATGTGGGGGTTAGATGAACGTACTTGTGTATATAGATGATGTGGGGGTTAGATGAACGTACTTGTGTATATAGATGATGTGGGGGTTAGATGAACGTACTTGTGTATATAGATGATGTGGGGGTTAGATGAACGTACTTGTGTATATAGATGCTGTGGGGGTTTGTAGGAGCGTCAGTGCTGTGCTCTGTGTGCGTGTCCAGCTGTGGGTCGGTGGAGTGTCTGGTTCTGCTGTTGAGGAGAGGAGCCAACCCAAACTACCAGGACATCTCCGGCTGCACGCCTCTCCACCTCGCTGCTAGGAACGGGTAGGAACCATCACATTACACTAATATAGATCATTACAGTCATTTAGCAGACGCTTCTGTCCAAAGCCACTTACGGGGTTATGACTTAAGGTTATTCAACAGGTAGACAAGAGAACTACTAGTCACCATAATAATATAATATATACAAACATATACACATATATAATAACATAATATATAATACATTACATTAAGGTCATTCAACAGGTAGGCAAGATAACTACTAGTCACCAGAAGTCTGAAGTGCATTTCCTTCTTAACAAGCCATAATAATATAATATATACATTCATATACACATACAGTATATAATATAATATATCATACATTACATTTCCTTCCTAACAAGCCTCAGAGAGCAGAACCAGTGCTCAGGTTAAAGTACAATAAGTTGTCTCCCTAGATTTTACACAATAAGTCCATCAAACAGGCTACAATGACTAATAGTGAAGCCATTTTCTTTCATCACAAATACAAACAGTAAAATGTGTCATCTGTTAAGGATGATGACGATGGATGGACCGTCTCATCGGAGGCTTATTATATTGCCATGAAAGGAGCGTTGCAGCTTTTGGCAAAGTTATTTTGCTTCTTTGTATTTCAATCGTGTGTGTGTGTGTGTGTGTGTGTGTGTGTGTGTGTGTGTGTGTGTGTGTGTGTGTGTGTGTGTGTGTGTGTGTGTGTGTGTGTGTGTGGTGTGTGTGTGTGTGTGTGTGTGTGTGTGTGTGTGTGTGTGTGTGTGTGTGTGTGTGTGTGTGTGTGTGTGTGTGTGTGTGTGTGTGTGTGTGTGTGTGTGTGTGTGTGTGTGTGTGTGTGTGTGTGTGTGTTAGGGCGATATAGACCAAAAATCATATCCCGGTATTTTTAGGCTGCATCATTTTATTGTATTTTATACAAATTCGGGAAATTTTTGCCAAATGCCACATGTATGATGTCACAAGCACTTTTATTTTAAGACTCATATTCACAAGAATAACAGGCATTCCCTGTTAGCAAATATACAGCTGCACACTACATATTAACACGTAAATGAAAAGGTACATTGAAATAATCAAAATCCATAAAATAAATAGCCTATATTAAATACATAGGCATCCCTCTGCTTCTACAGAGCTGTGCAAATTACCAAATGGCCTTCGTTATATCGCGCCACTTGGAGCTTTTCTTTTCATGAGGCTCAACCCTGCTAAAGGAAGCTTGTAACGAGACTGGTTTCAGAGTGTAGGGCTTGGAGGCTGCAGCAACAGCAGCTTTTACAGACGGCGTCGCTTTGCTCCTCATCTGAAATCCCAAATATCTCCAAATTCTATTTTTTTTTTTTCCACATTCCACATTACCGACCGGCGCTATGTCCGTCTCCATGTTGCTGGAAAGTTGTGTGAGAGCCTGCGTGCCGACGCAGAGAGGGGGCGGGGGTGAGGGCGGGGGCGGGTTGAGCGCAGAGAGCAGAGAGCAGAGAGAGAACAGCCCAGAAAGACAACAGCCTACGTCATCGGGACAAAACGGCTTTAATGCAACAAAAAACATAACATAACATAACTTCAGACATATCGGTACGACGGTATGGTCCCATCTACATATCGCCTTATGAAATATACCGGTATAACTCATAATACCGATATACCGCCGTGTGTGTGTGTGTGTGTGTGTGTGTGTGTGTGTGTGTGTGTGTGTGTGTGTGTGTGTGTGTGTGTGTGTGTGTGTGTGTGTGTGTGTGTGTGTGTGTGTGTGTGTGTGTGTGTGTGTGTGTGTGTGTGTGTGTGTGTGTGTGTGTGTGTGTGTGTGTGTGTGTGTGTGTGTGTGTGTGTGTGGTCATTGTTTGGAAGGTTCTTTGGATTTGCATGTCCTTCATAAAGGTGGCTCCTTCTTTGCATTACTTCCTTCTATATTGTGGTGTTCATAACAGCACAATTAAGTGTAATTCCACCCTCAACCTAGGGTGCACAAAGCTGCATATATATATATATATATTTTAATGAGATATATATGTACCTAATTACATATGAGTATTGTTGGAAATGGAACAGGTACAGAAAGGAATCCATGATGGTGTGATTTGCACAGCATTTCTGTTGGTATGAATACAATTACAGACGACACAGAAATCATCTTTATTTCAATTGATGACTAATCTTTTTTGTCTTAAAAGGTCTTTGTTGGGGGACTCTAGTCTAGTAGTGTTCTGTTATACATGAGTATTATGTAGTGCCAGTAGTCATGTTTCATAATGTGTCCTGTCTTAACCCTAACACAACCCTTTACACCCTGAAGTGTCTATTGTTGATACATAACAATAAGCATCATTCTAGAAGTCTGCAAAAGTGTTTATCCACCTCTACTTTCATATCGATGATATGATCGACCCATCGCTTCGACATATTCTCATGAGTTGGATCTGTTATGAACAATTGATGGGTAACAAGCTTACGGTGATGTTTTAACGCTCTCCTTCCAGACAGAAGAAGTGCATGGGCCGACTGCTGGAGTTCAACGCTGACGTCAACATTTGCAACAATGAGGGGCTGACGGCTGTAAGTCAACCCTCGGCTGGCGGAGAATCACACACGTCGTAGTCAGAGATGTTGAGAGAGACAGTCTAAATCTAAATCTGGAGGATTTAATTATTATTATTATTATAGTATTTAGTATTGAATTCTCTTTATTGGTCACATACTTGTACACACACAGTGAAATGTGTTTCTTAATCCTTCCTAGTATTAGGAGCAGTGGGCAGCTATTGTGTATACAGCACCCGGGGAGCAGTGTAGGGGCCTGGTGCCTTGCCCAAGGGCACCTCGGCAGTGCCCAGGTGTTTCGGGGACTTGAACCGGCGACCTTCCGGTTCCCAAGTCCCTAAGTCCTAACAGACTGAGCTACTGCCGCCCCACATTCAGGGGCAGCCGTTCAATTGGCAGACGGAAGAGAAGGGGGATGAATCCCCTCGTCGGAATTTTGGATTCTGAACACAAACACAGACAGCCCACTGCATCTCTCTCTCTCATCATCTTCTTCTCTTTTGGCCTTGAATTTCACACCACCATCTGAGAGCTCTCCAGCTGTGGGAGGAGACTGGGTAGAGACTGAGACATTCATTATAATGAATGCTTGGAATGTCTGTGCTCTTGGGTTACATCGCGCCATCTTTAACAGTCGACTGATGTTGCCTGCCTGGCTGCAATACAAGCTTGAGAATCCCTGCCTGAACCCACAAGAATAGGCATTAATGAACCAAAGATGAACGGATGTTGGCATCAAATAAAGGAATTGATGAAGTGTTCTTACTTAATTCAGCTTAACCCCTTCTTCAAAGTGTTTTCCCTCCATCTAACAGGCCCAAACATGTCCTCCTTTTGAAACCTCCAACACTTGCTGGTTTCCCTCTTTATAGGGATGTGTGTGTATGCATTCAAGAAGTACAATAGAACGCTTACTCCCATTCCCTCCCACAGTATGAATTACCTACAATTTAACACTATATGATCTGTACTATACTTATACTATACAACACTATAACAATCCTGTACACAATAAAAAGAACAATACAGTGACTGATGGATGATATAAACATATGTTGAATCGTGCAAAAAAACATTTAAAAAGCATTTAAAGTGCACATAGTGCAGCAGCATCATGAGTGCAGTGCAGTAACTGGGATGAGTCCAGCAAAGTATGATAGAGTGATGTTAATGACAATGTTATGATAGTGGCAGCACTCCGAGCAGTTCAGTAGGCGCACTGCCTGTTGATAAAAGTATATGTATATGTAACATAGTATATGTTTACACCACACACCCATGCTATCTGTGGTGTACCGTAGATCCACTGGCTGGCGGTAAACGGTCGCACGGAGCTGCTCCACGACCTGGTGCAGCATGTGACCAACGTGGACGTGGAGGACGCCATGGGGCAGACGGCCCTCCACGTGGCCTGTCAGAACGGACACAAGACGGTGAGGGCTCCGGGGCTGCAGCGGGGGACCCAGGAGGAAGACTCCGGGCTGACTAGTGTTCTAGAGTTGGCGTTTGCATGTTGACCACATGCATGTTGCATGTTGACCAAAATAGGAGGTTGAGCGGGTTGTCTGGCAACCGGAAGGTTGCTGGTTCGATCCCCCGGCTCCTCCTCTTAGCCAAGTGTGTGTCCCTAGACACCCTGACCCTAACTGCTCCTGACCAGCTGGCTGTTTCCTTGCATGGCTGAGACCGCTGTCGGTGGATGAATGTGTGTATGAATGGGTGAATGTGAGGCAATAATTGTAAAGCTCTTTGGGTTAAAGCACTGTATAAATGCCGTCCATTTACCATTTATATAAATATGAATTCACCTGTGTGTTTATTTCTAACAAACAATATATTAAACAAGCATATTATTGGCCTATGTATTCAGCCTAACATCAACCAAGTATTAAAGGCCTAAATTGAAGTGCATTTTAGTTTGTGTCCTAAGGCATTCATACTGGTTTACATTATAATACATTATCACCACGACCCAAAATCCATATGCAGGTATACAGTACATCAATAAAACAAGGCCTTTGTTACAGCATTGAGGAAATGTTGGTGCCTTGCCTGAGTTTGTGTTCTGTCTGATATTCTCTCTCTCTCACACCCCCCCCCCCCCCTTCACTAGACGGTGCTGTGTCTGCTGGACAGCGGTGCTGACATCAACCGACCCAACGTCTCCGGGGCGACGCCGCTCTACTTCGCCTGCAGGTGAGCACATGACCCCAACCCCCCCACACACGCCCTACACCCCAGTACCACCGCCCATCCCCACACCACCACAGTGACCCTTTGCTCCGCGACCTCATCGTCTGAGCCCCCCGAGGGGCGGCCGTGACCCCGTGTGACCCCTGAAGCGGCTCTTCAGTGTTGACCAGTTGAACAGACACCTCTCCTCCCCTCCGTGTGCCTCCAGCCACGGGCAGCGCGACACGGCCCAGATCCTCCTCAGCAGGGCCGCCAAGTACCTCCCCGACTGCAACGGGGTCACGCCACTGGACCTCTGCGTGCAGGTGAGGGTCACGTGCACGCCCGTCACGTGCACGTGTGTCACACGCACACACACACACACACACACACTCTGGTACGGTTATGAATGTTTTAATGGGACTTTTTGTTGACATGTCTTTGTTCTTCTTGCTGTTGTATTTTGTGTTTTATGATGTGTAATGAACGTGTCTTCAGGTATTTAGAAAAGCGATGTATGAATTAAATGTAGTAATATTATTATTATTATTATTATTATTATGATGTGTGTCCAGGGTGGATATGGCGAGACATGCGAGATCCTGATCCAGCACCACAACCGACTGTTCCAGACCCTGATTCAGATGACTCAGAACGACGACCTCAAGGAGAGCATGGTAGGTAGCCGCCTCACGGGAGGATCCTCACCGCCATGAGGCTGTGGAGGTCAGCACCTAGAGGCCATGTGGTTGAGGGCTTGGTGTGAGAGGTCGGGTGTTTCCTGGCGGTTCACAGGGTGAGGCGCTGAAAACATTAGTTAAGATAACTTTAGTTAGGATAAATTAATCAATGGAAAAAATGAGATACATGTATGTATATATATATATATGTGTCCCTAAACAACCCAAGGTAACATGCCTGAACGACTATAGACCTGTAGCCCTCACCTCGATTGTCAGCAAATGCTTCGAGAGGTTGGTCAAGGACGTTATTTGCTCCGTGTTACCTGCCACACTGGACCCATGGCAATTTGCATATCGTCAAAACATATCCACGGACGACGCAATTGCCATGGGCCGCCACACTGCCCTTTCCCACCTGGAGGGAAAGAACTGTTATGTGCGAATGCTGTTTGTGGACTACAGCTCAGCATTCAACACGATAGTTCCTGCCAAGCTCGACACCAAGCTTAGAGGTCTAGGCGTGCCCCCATCCACGTGCAGCTGGATACTGGACCTCCTGTCGGACCGCCGCCAGGTGGTGAGGATGGGCAGCACCACCTCAGAGCCACTGACCCTCAACACGGGAGCCCCCCAGGGATGCGTGCTGAGCCCTCTCCTCTACTCCCTCTACACCCACGACTGCATGGCTATGCACAGCTCCAACGTCATCATCAAGTTTGCTGACGACATGACAGTGATGGGCCTGATCGCCGGCGAAGACGAGACAGCCTACAGGGAGGAGGTCGGATCGCTGGAGCAGTGGTGCCAGGAGAACAGCCTCGCCCTCAACGTCAAGAAGACCAAGGAGCTGACCGTGGACTTCAGGAAGCAGAGAGGAGAGCACAGCCCTATTTCCATCGACGGTGTTGCAGTAGAGAGGGTCAGCAGCTTCAAGTTCCTCGGTGTGCACATCTCCGAGGACCTCACATGGTCCACGCACACCACACACGTGGTGAAAAGGGCCCAACAATGCCTGTATTTCCTCAGGCGTCTGAGGAAATTCAGCATGGGCCCCCGCATCCTGAGAACATTCTATACCGGCACCATTAAGAGTGTTCTTACAGGGTGTATCACCGCCTGGTACGGGAACTGCACCGCACTTGAGCGCAGAGCGCTTCAAAGGGTGGTGCGGACGGCCCAGTATATCATTGGAGGTGAGCTCCCCTCCCTCCTGGATATATACAACCAGCGGTGTGTGGCCAAGGCCAAACGCATCATAAAAGACATTGCCCACCGCAGCCACCAACTGTATTCACTTTTACCGTCAGGCAGGCGATACCGCAGTATCAAGTGCCGTACAAATAGGCTTAGAGATAGCTTCCACAGTCAGGCCATCAGGCTGCTGAACAAGGGCGTATAGCATATAACAATGTATATTTTATTACATTGATTTATATATACATATTGTTCTTTTTCTGTGCCGATATATTGCATTTTATAAATTGCATTTTTATTTTTATTTTTTAATTATTTAATTTTATTCTATTTTTTATCTATTTTATCTTATTTTATAACTGCTGTCTGTCGTCGGGTATTGCACATAAGATTTTCACTCACTGCTTTATACTGCTATATACACAGTGTAAACTGTGAAGTGACAATAAACTTGACTTGACTTGACTCGAGGACAGGAAGGAGGGCAGAAGCAGCTCAACATAAACCATGGGCTTTGAATGAGAGTTGATCAAACAGTAGAGCTCTGTCATCGTCCACCAATCACAAAGAAGGGATAAAGAATTGATAATTACAACTTTGAGTGAGGACAGTAAAAATTGTGCTGGGGCCAGCATGTTTCAAACCCACAGGAGCCGCCCTTTAAAGTGTGTGTGTGTGTGTGTGTGTGTGTGTGTGTGTGTGTGTGTGTGTGTGTGTGTGTGTGTGTGTGTGTGTGTGTGTGTGTGTGTGTGTGTGTGTGTGTGTGTGTGTGTGTGTGTGTGTGTGTGTGTGTGTGTGTGTGTGTGTGTCTGCAGCTCAGGCAGGTCCTGGAGCACGTTTCCCAGCAGAGTGACAATCATTACCAAAGAATCCTGACCAGTCTGGCTGAGGTGGCTACCACCAACGGACACAAGCTCCTCAGGTGAGGTTGGAGGTCAAATGCCAGTGTGGGGCTCCAGACTGACACCAATAATAATAATTAATTAATTGGTGGAACTTTTCGTTTGTGTTTTGTTGTTGTTCTTCTTACCTCTCTTCTCACCATTGTACTGGTGCACAGTGTACTGGCTATACAGAGTTCAGAGGGGGGGGGGGCTGTCATCGTGGTGCAGAGTTCAGAGAGATGACCGCTGAGGGGAAGAAGCTGTTCCTAAGCCTGCTTGACTTGGAACAAAGGTTCCTATAGCGCCTCCCGGAGGGGAGGAGGGCTAACAGTCCATGGTTGGGGTGAAAGGGTCTTCCACTATTTGTTGTGCCTTCCTCAGACACTGTTTGTGGTGGGTAGTGTTTATTGCAGGGAGGGGTAATCCAATGATGCGTTGGGCGGTTTTCACCACCCTCTGCAGCGCTTTCCGGTCTGAAACAGTGCAGTTGCCGTACCACACTGGGATGCAGTTGGTGAGGATGCTTTCAATAGCACACCGGTAAAAGTTCACCAGAATCTGAGGGGACAGGTGGGCTTTCCTCAGTCTCCTCAGGAAGAAGCACCGTTGATAAGGATGGTTTATTTGGTTCATTTGAGATATTGAACTGAACAAGGGAATTGAGTTGTCTGGAGCTCTGTCACCACCACTGTTCAGTGTTGTCTGGAGCCCTGCCTCCACCACTGTTCAGTGTTGTCTGGAGCCCTGCCTCCAACACTGTTCAGTGTTGTCTGGAGCCCTGCCTCCACCACTGTTCAGTGTTGTCTGGAGCCCTGCCTCCACCACTGTTCAGTGTTGTCTGGAGCTCTGTCACCACTGTACAGTGTTGTCTGGAGCCCTGCCTCCACCACTGTTCAGTGTTGTCTGGAGCTCTGTCACCACTGTACAGTGTTGTCTGGAGCCCTGCCTCCACCACTGTACACTGTTGTCTGGAGCCCTGCCAGTGTGTGTGTGATGACACAGTGGATCATTTGGGGGTTTTGATTTCACTCCAAACTACTACCAACTCACCACCAAAAAGTAAGAAAGAAGAAAGAAAGGAAAAATAAATAAATGTGACAGCTGGTGGTGTGAAGCGTGGCACTCTCTCGTGTTTATACTCTATTACCCTCTATAACTCTGTATGTCTATACACGGTGGATATATATTGTATTTATACTGTGTCCATACTGTCTTCACTATGTTTTATTGAATGTTTGATCAAAAGTCTCATTTGCAGGGTGACCTGGTATATCATTTATAATCTCATTACACCCTCATTATTATCTCTAATATGAAATCAAATATTAATGGTCTCTATGTACACTGTCTGTACACTGTACTCTATATCAGTGTGTTTCAACCTGTGGGGGTACTGCAGGTGGGATTGTATTCCTGAAATAGACACATCTACAATATTACATTACATTACATGACTTCATTTAGCAAACACTTTTGTCTAGAACTACTAGTCACCAGAAATCATAAGTGGATTTCCTTCCTACCAAGCCTCCAAAAGCATGATCTGTATAAATAGAATCATTGATATAGATCATTGCTATTGATCTCTAGAAATGGCTTGTTATTATTTCCAAAATAGTGTCTTTGTGCATTCCATCAGATGTTTTCCATGTAATGTGCATTGATGTTTCCTATTACTTTGTGTTTGCTAAATCCAAACACTTGGAGCATATGCAGTGTTTCTGACATCCTCTTTCCACTCCATCCCACTGGCTAGACTGGCTTCTGCAGTTATAATAATTGTGTATAAAGGGAGCTCAGGAACTCTCAACTGGGCCTATATCATCTATACTAGGGTTGATCCTAACCCACCTACAGTCAAAGGCGGCACACCACTGCTCTGTACTATGTATCCCAATGCTGCATCCTGTTCCTCAGCCTCTCCAGCAGCTTCGAGGCCCAGATGAAGAGCCTGCTGCGCATCATCCGCATCTTCTGCCACGTGTTCCGCCTGGGGCCGTCCTCCCCCAACGGGAACGACATGGGCTACAACGGCAACAAGACCCCCCGCAGCCAGGTCTTCAAGGTCAGCAGGACGCAGCCTCCTGCTGGGGGAGGTCGCCCAGAGGAATCACTAGCTTTATCTTGTTCAGGGGGGGGTCAGGATAGTGGGTACTGTGTGTGTTTGTTGCCAGCTATAAGTAGCGGCTGGGTACAGGAAAAGGCATGCAGTATGTAGCTGGGAGGGGAACTCATCAGTCATATCATGTACCATGTTGTAGTTCCATTGTTTTTGTGTTTTGCATATATTATTTTTTGTTTGTTTGTATGTTTACCTTCCAGTATTTGGTTATATAGCGTGAAGCTCATTGTAGGAATTCCCAACGTAAAGCGTTGTGTGTGTGGGTGGGGGTAACCGTGTTCCTAGTCAGGACTGCACTAAGCTTAACTGTGTCTGTTCAACTAACACCATTAACAACAACGATAATAACAACAACAACAAACAACCAAAACCACAACAAATAAGACCTCATTCCATTGGCGCTGCAGATGCGTATAAAACAGGAAGTTGAAGAGGGGGCTCGGAGCCAGCAGGTTTCCAGAAAGGAGTTTGATCCCCTAGAAGTGAGTCTTCTAGTGATATTAACATCATTTCTGAGGGGCTTGATCAGAATATTTTTCTTCAAAGTGTCAACTATGTGCTAACGTGTCTGGATCTGTGGCGTGTGGTGGCGGGGGGGGGACTCTCGAAGTTCAAAACAATTTCAATCTATCAACTCCCGACGGAGTTAGGCTATTAAAGTCTCATCTCACAGTGAAGAGAGTACAATCACTCAGACCGCTACCATTTGCTTGATGAAAATACTATTTGAGAATGATTGCCACTGTCAGCGCGCGTGTGTGTGTGTGTGTGTGTGTGTGTGTGTGTGTGTGTGTGTGTGTGTGTGTGTGTGTGTGTGTGTGTGTGTGTGTGTGTGTGTGTGTGTGTGTGTGTGTGTGTGTGTGTGTGTGTGTGTGTGTGTGTGTGTGTGGGAGGGGGGTGCTTGTCTCTGCGGGGGTGTGATTGTGATTGTGCGAGTGCTTGATTTGCATGAATAGTCATAGCCAGTGAGTTGTCATCTGTGCTTGCAGCTCTTGTAGCTCAAGTGCCAAGTTTCTCTCTTCAATTACATCTCGTTCATCAGGCTCTTGCCCTATTTATTTTTTTCCTCCCCCGCTGTCTCCCCACTGTCTCCCCACCTTTGTCTCTCTCTCTCTCTCTCTCTCTCTCTCTCTCTCTCTCTCTCTCTCTCTCTCTCTCTCTCTCTCTCTCTCTCTCTCTCTCTCTCTCTCTCTCTCTCTCTCTCTCTCTGTCATCTTTGTCATCTTTGTCCATCTGTCTCTGTCTCTACCTTTCTTCTCTCTACCTCTCCATTTCTGTCTCTCTCAACCTCTCTCTCTCGCTCTCTACCTCTACCTCTATACCCCTCTGTCTCTGTCTCTGTCTGTCTCTCTCTCTCTCTCTCTCTCTCTCTCTCTCTCTCTCTCTCTCTCTCTCTCTACCTACCTCTCTCTCTTCGTGTGTGACGCTGTACCAGCCGATGGAGCTCCTGTGGCACTCCCTGGATGAGTGGCTGGTCCTGATCTCCTCGGAGCTGGACCGTAACGGGAGGAACCCGTTGTCGGCCTCCTCGCCCAGCAGTGAGATCGCCTCACTCCTCCTCAAGCAGCGCGAGGCCAGCGACGGGGCCGCCGCCTCCTCCGGCGTCTCCACGGCGACTACCACGGCCGACCACACTGGCGCCACGGACCCGCACGCCGTCACGGAGGTGACGGAGGCGTACGGCGACGGCGAGGACGTCATCTCCATGACGGCCAACCGCCTCAGTGCGGTCATCCAGGCGTTCTACATGAGCTGCTCCTGCCAGATGCCGCCGGGGTGAGCGCTCGGCTGTAGCACGCCGTTCAGAATGGCTTCTTTAGGGCTCCTCCCGATGACAAGACACAGTGTCCCAAATCATAGGGAGTATATAAACTCCCTATAAAGTGAGTATATAAACTCACTTCATAGTGAAATGTTTTCCATTTATTAAACATTGCCACGAGCATATTGGGTTTAATTAGATTTAAACCTGAAAACATTGGAGGATCCCCAGCTGTGAACATGAGAGG
>CM051008.1:18552768-18565268 GCA_027704905.1 Muraenolepis orangiensis
CTCCCTTGTCTCCTTCCTCCCTTGTATCCCTCCTCCCTTGTCTCCTTCCTCCCTTGTCTCTCCGAGGAAATTAGAACAAAGTGACTTTGAAGCGTCTCCTTGACAGTTTTTTTAACGGCGTCATAACCTCGCCGATAACACTTGTCCTAAAACCCGTTTTTACACGACACCGTAAATGTTAACAGGCCTTGGTCGGCCTCGGTCAGCCTCGTGGACCTCCGCTCCGTGGCCATATGTGAGCGAGGCTCGTTACCCTTGGATTATAACGGCTCACCTGGGAGGGGGGAGGAGAGGAGGGGGAGTGGTGAGGGGGGAGGGAGGAGGGTATTAATTAGAGAATTTGATTTCATCTTCTGATTCCTTTCTCGGCTCCCCAGGGAGTCGAGGAAGGGAAAATATAAATCTCTTTCTCTCTCTCTCTCTCTCTCTCTCTCTCTCTCTCTCTCTCTCTCTCCTCTCTCTCTCTCTCTCTCTCTCTCTCTCTCTCTCTCTCTCTCTCTCCTCTCCCTCTCTCTCTCTCTCTTCCCTCCCCCACCATGTGTTACCCTATACTTGAATGTGTACACCACTTGGAGAACAAAGGCATATATTATGCAAATAGACAGAAGCAGCCGCGGTCTTAACACTACAGGCTGTGAGAGGCTGTCTCCTGAGTGTGTGTGTAGCGCGGTGGCTTGTGGGTAAAGTAATATCTGTCCCAGTCCTTTAAGGAGCGCTGCGAGTGGTTCTACGAGCACCTGCTGGCCGGGCAGCCTGACAGCGAGATGGTCCACCGGCCTGTCAACGAGAGTGACATCCTGCTCATACACAGAGGTAGACAAACCAATCAATAACACTGTGTTATTACATTACAATATTACAATATGAGATTGTGAACACTTCATTAATATTAACTAACACTAGTGATCATTTACTATTGGTGTAACTCATGTTAACTTGGTGACTTTACCTTATTTAATCGAGTAAGGCTTTACCCTGACCCACCAACCCTCACCCTAATACTAACCACTATACTAACACTGTATACTAATGCTTATTACGGCATGAACTAATGTTGATCGATGGTTGATTTATGTACCCTTATTGTTAAGTGCTAGTACACAGGCAGACACAGAAAGGCATACACACACGCATACATCTCCCATCATCACCGCCTACAGACTCAGTGTTCCGGAGCAGCTGTGAGATGGTGTCCAAGTCCACCAATGAGAAGCTCAAGCAAGGCATCGCCGTCCGCTTCCACGGCGAGGAGGGCATGGTGAGTCAGGGGGGGGAGGGAGGGAGGAGGGAGGGAGGGAGGGAGGGAAGCCCCCCCCAACCTTTGGTTGTTCCCTCTCAGCTCACCTGTGTTTCCTTGCATGGTTATCATCATCAATGTTAAGCGTGCCCAAATATCCACAGGTAGTGACCTACTGAACTGCTAGGAGTGCTGCCACTTTCATAACATGTCATTAACATTACACTATCATAACATGTCATTAACATTACACGATCATAACATGTCATTAACATTACACTTTCATACTTTTCTCATACTTTTCATACACTTTCTGGACTCATCACAGTTACTGCACTGTACTGCATTGTATTCATGATGCTACTGCACTGCTGGCACCAAAAAATACAAAAAAACATTTACATTCAACACATGTACATATCATTTAACAGTCACTTTTCTGCTCTTTTTTCTTCATTTTTATTGTCTATATTATTAATATTTTGATGGTATTGTTTTGGAGATGTATACTGTGGGAGGGGATGGGGAGTAAGCTATCCAATGCACCTGTTGCAATTGGCCAATACAATATCTTGTGTATTGTATATGGTCTTTCCTCTATGGTGTTGAGAAAGAGATTTGAAGATATCATCATCATCATCATCATCATTGTCTCTCTCACAGTCTGACTTAGCGGAACGGTTGATCTGTTTGTCTCTCCGATCGGCCTTTATTCACATTGGTTTCAGTTTCAGTTTTTCAAAGCAGAGCAAATGATTAATCTGCACTCCGCAGAGAGTGGAACCCGTCTCAAGGGGACGCGTAGTAGACAACAGCCTGTGAGGAACACAGCGGAGCCCTGTTTGTTTACCAGCGTGAATACATTGTGTTGGAAAGTGCATTTATAGCATTTGAAGTGTATTTCAAATGGGTGGTGCTGTGAACCTGAAGGGGTGACAGCCCCATCTCTGACCCTGTTGTTGTTGTAGGGTCAGGGTGTGGTGCGGGAGTGGTTCGACGTCCTGTCCAACGAGATCATCAACCCCGACTACGGCCTCTTCACCCAGTCGGCCGACGGTACGTATGGGGGGGGGCGTCATGCTCGCCACACATGGCGAGGGATAAGTCTGGTTTTCTGTAGACCCACGCTGTTTGTTATGAGTACCTTCCTGTTTATGTGTGTGTGACTGTGTGTGTGTGTGTGTGTGTGTGTGTGTGTGTGTGTGTGTGTGTGTGTGTGTGTGTGTGTGTGTGTGTGTGTGTGTGTGTGTGTGTGTGTGTGTGTGTGTGTGTGTGTGTGTGTGTGTGTGTGTGTGTGTGTGTGTGTGTGTGTGTGTGTGTGTCCCACCAGGTACCACGTTCCAGCCCAACAGTAACTCGTCGGTGAACCCCGACCACCTGAACTACTTCTGCTTCGCGGGTCAGGTCCTGGGCCTGGCTCTGTACCACAGACAGCTGGTCAACATCTACTTCACACGCTCCTTCTACAAGCACATCCTGGGTAACATCTCCATGTTATTATCACATTACAACACTATATTCTCATGGAATAATGTGGAACCAGTTAAAACTGTGGCACACTAATTAACCATGAATTAAAGTGATAAGGATTAACTAACATTTAATTAACTAGTAAATCATTTAGTAGTGGTGTTCATGTTAACTATGTAATGTTATTTTAGGGTTTAACCGAACCCTTTTTACTCATTTCAAATTTGAATACAATTAACATTGTAGTGATTTTATTAGAATTTGTATTCCTATTGATGACACCCACAATTCCCACCTGTGATTTACTAAAGTGCATATTATCATAATATTCTGCCAACCATGCTTATTTCCTCCGGTTTCTGTTAGCAAGATAACTCAATAAGTTATGTATAAAATTGGACAAAACTTGGTTAGATTACTTATGATCCAAGGAACAGTTGGAGGTATGTTCTACTGAGGGCCCTCTAGTTAGAGGTATGTTCTACTGAGGGCCCTCTAGTTGGAGGTATGTTCTACTGAGGGCCCTCTAGTTGGAGGTATGTTCTCTACTGAGGGCCCTCTAGTTTGAGGTATGTTCTCTACTGAGGGCCCTCTAGTTGGAGGTATGTTCTACTGAGGGCCCTCTAGTTGGAGGTATGTTCTACTGAGGGCCCTCTAGTTGGAGGTATGTTCTACTGAGGGTCCTCTAGTTGGAGGTATGTTCTCTACTGAGGGCCCTCTAGTTTGAGGTATGTGCTCTACTGAGGGCCCTCTAGTTGGAGGTATGTTCTACTGAGGGCCCTCTAGTTGGAGGTATGTTCTCTAATGAGGGCCCTCTAGTTTGAGGTATGTGCTCTACTGAGGGCCCTCTAGTTGGAGGTATGTTCTACTGAGGGCCCTCTAGTTGGAGGTATGTTCTCTAATGAGGGCCCTCTAGTTGGAGGTATGTTCTCTACTGAGGGCCCTCTAGTTGGAGGTATATTCTACTGAGGGCCCTCTAGTTGGAGATATGTTCTCTACTGAGGGCCCTTCTGTATTACATTTGATTGCTTGTGTTTGGTTAGGCTCTATCTGTCGGTTCTACATGGTATTTTAAATCTCATCCCTCCATTCAGGCATCCCGGTGAACTACCAGGACGTGGCATCCATCGACCCAGAGTACGCGAAGAACCTGCAGTGGATCCTGGACAACGACATCAGCGACCTGGGCCTGGAGCTCACCTTCTCCGTGGAGACGGACGTCTTTGGCGCCATGGAGGAGGTGCCGCTCAAACCCGGCGGCACCGGCATCCTGGTCACCCAGGACAACAAGGTGAGCCGTCCAATCAGGAGAGAGAGGGAGAGTCTGGTCACCCAGGACAACAAGGTGAGCCGTCCAATGAGGAGCAGGAAAGCCTGGTCACCCAGCGCGTGGGTTGTACCCCAGATCTCCAGAAGGTGGCAGTGTGTTACAAGCTAGATATCATTTTACCCGTGACATTTAAGCTGTGAACTGTGGCAAGAAGATATTATTGGAATGTCGCCTGTGTCTCTGCCCTGTCAACACTCTCACTCTCTTGTCTGTCTCTCTGTCCTGTCTCTGTCTCGTCTGTCTGTCTGTCTGTCTCTCTGTTTTTCTGTCGGTCTGTCTCTCTGTCTCTCTGTCTTTCTGTCTTTCTGTCTCTCTCTCTGTCTGTCTCTCTGGGATGGTAGACCGAGTACGTCCAGCTGGTGACGGAGCTGCGGATGACGCGGGCCATCCAGCCTCAGATCAACGCCTTCCTGCAGGGCTTCCACACCTACATCCTGCCCTCGCTCATCCAGCTCTTTGACCAATATGAACTGGTAAGCCCGGGGACCCGGGGGTCACCCCCTAGGCCGTCTCGTCTGACCGCCGAGCAACTCGCTGATTGATTGGCCGTGTCTGGCTTAAAGGATTCCACCCAGACGTCTCTGAGTCACCTTGAAGCTCCGCCTCTGCCTCGGTGTTGAGAGATTAGATATTTTTCTTTTTTCTTATTTTCCCCTGCGTGTGTGTGCAGAATCCGTGTTCTTGTCCTGGGATCAATAGGTCACCCTGATGGTTATCCTCCTATCAGCAGTACCTCACAGGACACATGTCTGGCCCTCCAAGCGTTGTTGATGGGGAAAAAATGTTGATGGAAAAGTGAATGACATCTGATTGAGCAGATTATACTTTAATAATCCCTCTTGCGTTAAATCACTTTGACATACTTAACGGTAAAGGACGCGTTGTCAGGGCCACACCAATGGATGTTACGTGTGGTGACTTTTCTCTTGTGGGTGTGTCTTGACCTCATGTGGGGGCGTGTCGTGACCTGTTGTGGGGGCGTGTCATGACCTGTTGTGGGGGTGTGTCTTGACCTCATGTGGGGGCGTGTCTTGACCTCATGTGGGGGCGTGTCTTGACCTCATGTGGGGGCGTGTCTTGACCTGTTGTGGGGGCGTGTCTTGACCTGTTGTGGGGGCGTGTCTTGACCTGTTGTGGGGGCGTGTCTTGACCTCATGTGGGGGCGTGTCTTGACCTGTTGTGGGGTGTGTCTTGACCTCATGTGGGGGTGTGTCTTGACCTCATGTGGGGGTGTGTCTTGACCTGTTGTGGGGGCGTGTCTTGACCTGTTGTGGGGGCATGTCTTGACTCATGTGGGGGCGTGTCTTGACTCATGTGGGGGTGTGTCGTGACCTGTTGTGGGGGCGTGTCTTGACCTCATGTGGGGGCGTGTCTTGACCTCATGTGGGGGCGTGTCTTGACCTCATGTGGGGGCGTGTCTTGACCTCATGTGGGGGCGTGTCTTGACCTGTTGTGGTGGCGTGTCTTGACCTGTTGTGGGGGCGTGTCTTGACCTCATGTGGGGGCGTGTCTTGACCTGTTGTGGGGTGTGTCTTGACCTGTTGTGGGGGTGTGTCTTGACCTGTTGTGGGGGCGTGTCTTGACCTGTTGTGGGGGCATGTCTTGACTCATGTGGGGGTGTGTCTTGACTCATGTGGGGGTGTCTTGACTCATGTGGGGGCGTGTCTTGACCTCTTGTGGGGGCATGTCTTGACTCATGTGGGGGTATGTCTTGACTCATGTGGGGGTGTGTCTTGACTCATGTGGGGGTGTCTTGACTCATGTGGGGGTGTGTCTTGACTCATGTGGGGGTGTGTCTTGACTCATGTGGGGGTGTGTCTTGACTCATGTGGGGGTATGTCTTGACTCATGTGGGGTGTGTCTTGACTCATGTGGGGGTGTCTTGACTCATGTGGGGGCGTGTCTTGACCTCATGTGGGGGCGTGTCTTGACCTCATGTGGGGGCGTGTCTTGACCTCATGTGGGGGCGTGTCTTGACCTCATGTGGGGGCGTGTCTTGACCTGTTGTGGGGGCGTGTCTTGACCTCATGTGGGGGCGTGTCTTGACCTCATGTGGGGGCGTGTCTTGACCTCATGTGGGGGCGTGTCTTGACCTCATGTGGGGGCGTGTCTTGACCTCATGTGGGGACGTGTCTTGACCTGTTGTGGGGGTGTGTCTTGACCTGTTGTGGGGGTGTGTCTTGACCTGTTGTGGGGGCGTGTCTTGACTCATGTGGGGGTGTGTCTTGACTCATGTGGGGGCGTGTCTTGACCTGTTGTGGGGGTGTGTCTTGACCTGTTGTGGGGGTGTGTCTTGACCTGTTGTGGGGGCGTGTCTTGACTCATGTGGGGGTGTGTCTTGACTCATGTGGGGGCGTGTCTTGACCTGTTGTGGGGGCGTGTCTTGACTCATGCGGGGGCGTGTCTTGACCTCTTGTGGGGGCATGTCTTGACTCATGTGGGGGTGTGTCTTGACTCATGTGGGGGTGTGTCTTGACTCATGTGGGGGCGTGTCTTGACCTGTTGTGGGGGCATGTCTTGACTCATGTGGGGGCGTGTCTTGACCTGTTGTGGGGGTGTGTCCACCAGGAGCTGCTGCTGTCTGGACTGCCGGAGATTGACGTGCAGGATTGGAAGAACAACACTGAGTACACCAGCGGCTATGACCTGCAGGAACCTCCGGTGCAGGTGTGTGTCTGCAGGGGGCGTGACCCAAGGGGCGTGACCCAGGGGGTGTGGCCTAGGGGGTGGGAAACGGCAAAGCACTGAATCCAGGTTGAATCGCTGCTGTAACGTGCAACTTTGTACATTGAAACCATAATTTCTAAATGTATGTATTCCCCCCCCCCCACCCCCAGTGGTTCTGGAACGTGGTGGAAAGTCTGACGCAGAAGGACCGGGTTCTGCTGCTCCAGTTCGTCACAGGCAGGTCTGTTGGTTTCACTTTGTGGTAGGACCGCACTCTCCTACGGGGCCACCGGCCTGGCGGCTGGCCCTGTGGGCCGGTCTTACAGTCGCTCTTCAAGGAAACCAAACGACCGTGTCGGACCTAGTCCCCGCCCACTCTGTGTAAAAAACACAGAGTGGGGGGCGTGGCTATACTGCTATTGCACAAGCCCCTCCCACTCACGACAACAATCCAAATTGTTGGGTATAAAGAATATAGAAGTCAATTTTATTTTGTATATTATTGGTAACTCGTGCAAGAGCGTGCGTTTAACATGTAGATAGTTATTTACATGTTATTAGGATAATATTTACATGTTCTAAGGATCACATTTACATGTTATTAGGATAATATTTACATGTTCTAAGGATCACATTTACATGTTATTAGGATCATATTTACATGTTCTAAGGATCACATTTACATGTTATTAGGATCATATTTACATGTTCTAAGGATCACATTTACATGTTATTAGGATCATATTTACATGTTAGAAGGATCATATTTACATGTTATTAGGATCTTATTTACATGTTATTAGGATCATATTTTTATGTTCTTAGATCATATTTATATGTTATTAGGATCTTATTTACATGTTATAAGGATCATATTTATATGTTCTAAGGATCATATTTATGTTATTAGGATCTTATTTACATGTTCTAAGAATCATATTCATATGTTCTAAGGATCATATTTATATGTTATTAGGATCTTATTTACATGTTGTAAGGATCATATTTACATGTTATCCTTTGTTCTAATAACTTTGTGCATTGACCTGGAGATTTGGCCCTCCACATACCAGTCAGTTATCTCAGGGTTGGGTCCTGTAAGCTATCAGATGAGCCACGGTGCTAACTGACTAGGGAGCTAGCTGGCTAACCCCGGTGTCCGGAACCTTCCTGTCCAGCTCCAGGGTTCCTCACGGAGGGTTCGCCTACCTCATGGGGGGCAGTGGCCTGCAGAAGTTCACCATCACTGCCGTACCATTCACCTCCAACCTGCTGCCCACCTCCAGCACATGGTGAGCACACGCTCTCACGCTCTCACGCTCTCTCTCTCTCTCTCTCTCTCTCTCTCTCTCTCTCTCTCTCTCTCTCTCTCTCTCTCTCTCTCTCTCTCTCAGAGACAAAAACAAAAGCACGGAGCACACGATAGTTCCTGAGTTAAGTTCAGGATGCACACCGCTGTGCAGGCTGGAGAAGCGGGAGGGAACGGATCGGGCTCCAAACTAACACTCTACGCATGCAGACACTAGAGGGCAGTGTTGGGCCTTGGGGCAGCGCTGCCGGGGTTGGCGTGGGCTGTTGGGGCCGTCAAACTGACATTTACCCCTCGGTGTGTTGACCGTTTCTCTCCCCCCTCCCCCATCCTCCCCCTTTCTTCCCTCCCCCCGCCCCCCACCTCCATCACCTCCGCCCGACGCTGTGATCATCGCGCAGCATCAATATGCTGAAGCTCCCAGAGTACCCCAGCCAGGAGGTGCTGAGGGACCGCCTGCTGGTGGCCTGTCACTGCGGGAGCTACGGCTACACCATGGCGTGAGTCACACCCCCTCTCTCCCCCCTCGCCTCACCCACCCCACGGGGGGGTCCAGGGGGAGGCACACACGCCACAGGGAGGAGTTGGGATAGCTTCTCCGGAAGGGAGAAAACGGGGGGGGGAGACTGGACAAATGCCTACACCATCCACCATTCCCTCCCGCCTTCTCCTCTTTCTCCTCCTTCCCTCCCTCTACTGCTTCTCTTCCCTCCCCCTTCTCCTCCCTCCCTCTACTCCTTCTCCTCCCTCCCTCTTTCTCCTCTTTCTCCTCCCTTCTACTCTTTCTCCTCACTCCTTCCTTCTCCTCTCTCCTCCCTCTCTTTCTCCTCCTCCTCCTTCTCCTCCTCCCTTTCTCCTCCTCTTTCTACTCTTTCTCCTCCCTACCTTCTCCTCCCTCCTTCCTCCCTCCCTCTACTCTTTCTCCTCCTTCTCCTCCCTCCCTCTACTCCTTCTCCTCCTTCTCCTCCCGCCCTCTACTCCTTCTCCTCCCACCCTCTTCTCCTCCCTCCCTCCCTCCCTCATTCTCCTCCCACCCTCTACTCCTTCTCCTCCCTCCCTCCTTCTCCTCCCTCCCTCCCTCTTCTCCTCCCTCCCTCCCTCTTCTCCTCCCTCCCTGCATCTTCTCCCTCCCTCCTTCCCAAACACACCATGTGCCAGTGCCTCTTGTCCCTGATGAGGAATCACTCCTGCTGGGGAGCAGCACTCACGGAGGAGAAGGAGTTGGAGGAGGAGGTGGATGAGATGGTGGAAGAGGAGAAGGTGGTGAAGAAGGAGGTGGAGGAGGTCTGCCAGGTAGATCTGCCACGCCCTCAGCTTGTACCTTAAGACGATGTGCTGTCTGCTGGCCTCCAGGTGAGGCGGGGTTCCTCTGGAGAACATTCCTGTCTGCTGGCCTCCAGGTGAAGCGGGGTTCCTCTGGAGAACATTCCTGTCTGCTGGCCTCCAGGTGAAGCGGGGTTCCTCTGGAGAACATTCCTGTCTGCTGGCCTCCAGGTGAAGCGGGGTTCCTCTGGAGAACATTCCTGACTGCTGGTCTGCAATGCCAACAAAAATTAAGAAAAAATGTTTTTTAGTTTATACATTTGGTTCTTGAAATACATTTACCAAAAGTAATATATATATATATATATTATATATATATATATATAATATATATATATATAATATATATATATGCAATTTTTTTTCTATAAAGGGATATTATATCATTACGATGTATTGCTGGTCATCCTGAACAGATTTTTCTTTTATGTTGTTGATAAATATTGATCTTAATTTCTGTTAATCTGTTTTTTGTTTTTTTTATCCTGTCTTGATTTGTAATCCAAGGGTTATTACATAAAAAGAACATTTACATATATATTTATTAAAAAAAAATATATATATATATATATATATACTGTATATATATATATCTCTTGGTCAATTAGTGTTTCACCATCCAGGCCATATGATGTTCTAAGATGGAATTCAATAAACGGTTTGTTTTCAGTAGCGCTTCCCCGGTGTTGGTGTGAGAGGCAGAGTCACACCACTAACGTGTGAAAGACGCTCACACACACACACACACACACACACACACACACACACACACACACACACACACACACACACACACACACACACACACACACACACACACACACACACAGAATGCAGCAGAGAGAACACGTGGGCATGAAGTGGCCCCAGCTCCACTGTACACGTTCATCTGCTGCTAGTGTTAGCACCTGCTAAGCACCACGTTAAGGACCATGCTAAACAGCAGCACCCCCAGCACCACAACCACCACCCCCCACAACCACCCCCCCCCACAACCACCCCCACAACCACCAGCCCCCACAACCACCACCCCCCACAACCACCCCCACAACCACCAGCCCCCACAACCACCACCCCCACAACCACCACCCCCCACAACCACCACCTCCACAACCACCACCTCCACAACCACCACAACCACCACCCCCACAACCACCACCCCCACAACCACCACCCCCACCACCACAACCACCACCCCCACAACCACCAGCCCCCACAACCACCCCCACAACCACCAGCCCCCACAACCACCAGCCCCCACAACCACCCCCCCCCACAACCACCACCCCCACAACCACCAGCCCCCACAACCACCACCCCCCACACCACCACAACCACCACCCCCACAACCACCACCCCCACAACCACCAGCCCCCACAACCACCACCCCACAACCACCACCACCACAACCACCACCCCCCACCACCACAACCACCACCCCCCACCACCACAACCACCACCCCCACAACCACCAGCCCCCACAACCACCACCCCCCACCACCACAACCACCACCCCCACAACCACGACCCCCCACCACCACAACCACCACCCCCCACCACCACCACCTCCACAACCACCACCCCCCACCACCACAACCACAACCACCACCCCCACCACCACAACCACCACCCCCACAACCACGACCCCCCACCACCACAACCACCACCCCCACAACCACCACCACCTCCACAACCACCAGCCCCCACCACCACAACCACCACCCCCACAACCACCACCCCCCACCACCACAACCACCACCTCCACAACCACCACCATCACAACCACTACCACCACCAACTACTACTACAACGTCTGCTACACTGCGTTCTCTACCTTCATGTAACCACACACACACACACACACTGTCTCTCTCTCTCTCTCTCTCTCTTGCGCTCTCTCAATACCTGGTCCCCATGGCAACCCCTTTTTTTCCTCCACTAATGGATGCCACTGTTCTAAACGCAGCGTGCTCGCCATGGTAACGGAGGCTGTGCGGGCCCCAGTGTTTCTCCATCCAATGGCTGCCGTAGCGCCTTTGAAAGGTTGCCTTGTGGTCCCGCTGTCCGGCCGCCCGCCAGGGAGACGAGGAGGGGGGTCAGAGGGGGGGTTTAGAGATGGAGAAGAGGGGGGGGGGGTTCAGGGGGGGGTCAGAGGGGAAGACGCTCGTCAGCCTTGTTTAGTTCCATGGAGCTGGGTGATGGATGATGGTTCAGTCCAGCAGTGTGAAGTCTCAATTGTGTGTATTCTTCAGTGTGTTTATTCTTTAGTGTGCGTATTCTTTAGTGTATACACTAAAGAATGCTTAAGTGTGTGTATTTGTTTGTGTGTGTGTGTGTGTATACTTTAGTGTGTGTGTATACCTTTAGTGTGTTTATTCGTTTGAGTGTGTGTGTATACTTTAGTGTATGTATACCCGAGTGTGTGTATATACCTTAGTGTGTGTGTACCTTAGTGTTTATTCATTTGAGTGTGTGTGTATATACCTTAGTGTGTGTGTACCTTAGTGTTTATTCATTTGAGTGTGTGTGTATATACCTTAGTGCGTGAGTATACTTTAGTGTGTGTGTGTGTACTTTAGTGTATGTATACCCGAGTGTGTGTATATACCTTAGTGTGTGTGTGTATACTTTTCAGTAATTACGGTGTTGCGTCGTTGCGTGGCATTAAAAGGCGGTTCCACGGAGAACGTTCCCATCTCTCTGAGGACAGGCGTTCTGGTTCACAGGAACCAGGCGTTGGTTTTAAAGTCGCTCGACGAAGGAACTTTCACATTTGTACATAATTCCTTTCTAACGGCGTGAGAGTATTGCGTGTAACTGCCCGCTGGAAGGCTGAGAGAGATTTAGAGGAAGTTTCAAATGGGATTGTAAGCGAGACGTGTTGCAGCGGGCGGGACGTCTTCCTTGGCTTAATACCGCCGTTATTACCAGAGAAGACTATTATTGGACCGCCAGGGCGCCTGCTAAGCCACGGGCTTTGGGAGAATCGCAACTTGCTGAAGCACATTGTGTGTGTGTGTGTGTGTGTGTGTGTGTGTGTGTGTGTGTGTGTGTGTGTGTGTGTGTGTGTGTGTGTGTGTGTGTGTGTGTGTGTGTGTGTGTGTGTGTGTGTGTGTGTGTGTGTGTGTGTGTGTGTGCAATATCCTGCGGTTTGTGTGGAGCCC
>CM051008.1:18570268-18577768 GCA_027704905.1 Muraenolepis orangiensis
TTGTGTGTGTGTGTGTTTTTTTCCGGGAGTTTTCACGGTGATCGTTTACCGTGCAAAGTGATTACACGGCAGCCCAGGCCCCTCTGTTATCGGGGCGAGGCCGGGCCCCCCTCTGTTATCGGGGCGAGTCCGGGCCCCCCTCTGTTATCGGGGCGAGGCCGGGCCTTGTAAATAGCCCCCAAGTTATCTGGGCTGCGCAGTCACTCGGAGAGGAGTAATTGGATAATTAATTTAGTCCCGGACAGGTCAAACGGATTTTCCCTCATCTCGCCTTTTCATGGCTCACAAGGTCCCCGGGCCTCGTGATTGATGCGTGCCACAGCCGTGTAATTAAAGACCCTCCCCTTCCACCTCCAGGCAAAGCATGCTGGGTAAAAACAAACAAACCAGTGGTTTGAACCTGAATGCGGAGAGCCGATGCGTTTGAGGCGGGCAAAATATACTGATCCTAAATAAGGAGTGTTTTTAAGTTACTGTTTGCAGAGCGAGGTGAGGTACTAGTTAGGAGATGAAGTGAGCATCAGTTCAGCGACCTCCTCCCCGGATCTCAGGGATGCTGCGTCTAATGCGGTCTCATTAAAGTCATTATGGTGATTAGTCTCTATCCGTGGCCCGGAGAGGAACCCTAATGAACACACACTCCCACATCCACCCTGATTGACATCTAACCCTCACAGTTCCTCCTCTACAAATATATCCCCACGTCATCGGTGCGTTCTGCTAATCAGCCGAGCGGCTCGTTAGCAGAGCTATCGGAGGGAAACATAATTCCCATCGATCCCGAGTCCCGCCGCCTTATTAGCGTTTTAATGACCTCCAGCTCAAAAGACAAAGTGTGTCTCGTATCCTCGACCCACCGGCCATCACTCAAGACCTACTTCCTGTGTGATCTGACTCTGTAACGTCACATGAAGAGCTGTCACTCAGGGTTTAGGAAACGGGGTCAGGGCTTCTATTAGGGTTAGGTTTAAGGTAATAAGGTCAGGGCTTCTATTAGGGTTAGGTTTAAGGTAATAAGGGTAGGGCTTCCTCTTGGGGTTAGGTTTAAGGTAATAAGGTCAGGGCTTCCTCTTCGGGTTAGGTTTAAGGTTTTAAGTTTTCTTTAGTTTTTATGTTTGGTTAATGTTACATTTTAAGGATTTGTTTTAAGGTTTGGTTAATGTTTTAGTGTTAGGGTTTAGTTTTAGTGTTAAGGTTTGGTTATAGTTTGAAAACCACATTCTTATGATGCGGTCAGTGTTCTAACAATAGCACACACACACACACACACACACACACACACACACACACACACACACTTGCTTGCTTATGGTTGTCCATCGAATCCGATGATGACGTCCACTTCTATCGGTGAGTTCTTTGGTGGCTGAATAGCCCTATCCTGGACCCACAAATCCTGTTGCAGGTAGGACAAGTGTATGTGGTGGTAGTAGCAACAACACACACACACACACACACACACACACCTCAGCATCCTTAGCTGAAATCCCACCAATAGGATTCAAGGTAAAACACCATTCTGTGTCCAGAGTGACTTGGACCTGGACCAGCAGCTGTCATGCTTGATTTCTTTTCATCCTCAGCGGTGAAATGTAAACAGGTTCCGAGGCCAGGGGAGGCCAGTGGAGGCCAGTGGAGGCCAGGGGGGCGGTGTGTTAACTGGAGTGCGGGAGTGCTAACTGATAGTTCTTTTAATCTCCATTAGGGCTGCGTAACCCCGCCTTTCAGGGACGATTTGATTTAACGATTTGATAGTGTAATGTTAATGACATGTTATGATAGTGTAATGTTAATGACATGTTATGATAGTGTAATGTTAATGACATGTTATGATAGTGTAATGTTAATGACAATGTTATGATAGTTGAATGTTAATGACAATGTTATGATAGTGTAATGTTAATGACATGTTATGATAGTGTAATGTTAATGATAATGTTATGGTAGTGTAATGTTAATGACATGTTATGATAGTGTAATGTTAATGACATGTTATGATAGTGTAATGTTAATGACATGTTATGATAGTGTAATGTTAATGACATGTTATGATAGTGTAATGTTAATGACAATGTTATGATAGTTTAATGTTAATGACAATGTTATGATAGTGTAATGTTAATGACATGTTATGATAGTGTAATGTTAATGATAATGTTATGGTAGTGTAATGTTAATGACATGTTATGATAGTGTAATGTTAATGACATGTTATGATAGTGTAATGTTAATGACATGTTATGATAGTGTAATGTTAATGACATGTTTTGATAGTGTAATGTTAATGATAATGTTATGAGAGTATAATGTTAATGACATGTTATGATAGTGTAATGTTAATGACATGTTATGATAGTGTAATGTTAATGACATGTTATGATAGTGTAATGTTAATGACAATGTTATGATTGTGTAATGTTAATGACAATGTTATGATAGTGTAATGTTAATGACATGTTATGATAGTGTAATGTTAATGATAATGTTATGGTAGTGTAATGTTAATGACATGTTATGATAGTGTAATGTTAATGATAATGTTATGATAGTGTAATGTTAATGACATGTTATGATAGTGTAATGTTAATGATAATGTTATGATAGTGTAATGTTAATGACATGTTATGATAGTGTAATGTTAATGACATGTTATGATAGTGTAATGTCAATGACATGTTATGATAGTGTAATGTTAATGACATGTTATGATAGTGTAATGTTAATGATAATGTTATGATAGTGTAATGTTAATGACATGTTATGATAGTGTAATGTTAATGACATGTTATGATAGTGTAATGTTAATGACATGTTATGATAGTGTAATGTCAATGACATGTTATGATAGCGTAATGTTAATGACATGTTATGATAGTGTAATGTTAATGACATGTTATGATAGTGGCAGCACTCCTGTTAGTTCAGTAGCTCAGTGTCTGTGGATAGAAACTATCCTTAAACCTGGTAGTCCTTAGTCCTAGTCCCTACGGATGCTGCAACCATTGACCAGACGGTAGGGGGAGAAGAGATGGAGCCCAGGGTGGTTGCAGTCCTTTATGATGGACATGGCCTTCTGAAGTGAACACCCCATGATCTTCTCTGCCGTCCTCACGACCCTCACAACGTTGGTCTGAACCCACGATCAGAGAGAAGTGCTTCAGAACGCAGCCCGCCTCGGAGCCTCGCTGGGTCAGAACCCACGCCCTCCAAGCCTCTGTTGTTTCCTGCTGTGCTGTGTTTTTTAAATGGAGCGGTGACACACACACACACACACACACACACACACACACAGTGCGGTGTGTCTGGTGAGTGGCTGAGATAGAGAGAAGGACTTCTGCTCTTGTCCTTGAGAGGGAAAGAAATATGGCAAAAATGAGAATGTCAGAATGGAGAACATCTGATAAAGCAATCTTGCCTCGTGAACACAAATGAATACTCAGAGAGAGAGAGTGAGATAGAGCGAGAGAGAGAGAGAGATAAAGAGTGAGAGATAGAGACAGAGACAGAGAGAGAGTGAGAGAGAGAGAGATAGAGATAAAGATAGATTTGATATATATAGAGAGAGATAGAGATATATTGAGAGAAATGGAGATAGAAATATATATATAGAGAGAGAGAAGAGAGAGAGGAATCATTACCAAGGATACCATTCATGTTTTTCTCTATCTTCTAATGGAGCACATCAGTGTTATTTAAACACAGAAATATAATTAAATAGTCAACTAAACGACTACAATCATAGAGGGATGGGATGAGGACGACATCCAAGCAAATTAAGCAACAAAAACAAGACAAAAAAAACCTGAGGTAGCCGAGCCCTCGAACACACGTCATTACCACCACGCTAACACATGCTACGCCACGCTAACACATGCTACGCCACGCTAACACATGCTACGCCACGCTAACACATGCTACGCCACGCTAACACATGCTACGCCACGCTAACACATGCTACGCCACGCTAACACATGCTCTCTTTACGCTCTGGAACATCTCCAGGTGCTTCAACATGGAGTCCGTCCAACCAAGCAGATAAACCCTCCTTTTACAAACCACCCGACCATACCTTTACCCCCCCCCCCCCCCCACACACACACACACACACACACCGCTACACACCGCTACACACCCATATTCTAATATCACACATCCACCAGCCTGTCAGGCTTCAGTCACCATTATCTTTACGACTAACAACCACTAGAGGTCATGGTGAACGGCTATCAGAAGAAATGTCTCTCTCTCCCCCGCTCTCTCTCTCTCTCTCTCCCCCCCCCGCTCTCTCTCTCGCTCTCTCTCTCTCTCTCTCTCTCTCGCTCTCTCTCTCTCTCCCCTCTCTCTCTCTCTCTCTCTCTCTCTCTCTCTCTCTCTCTCTCTCCAACATATGTGCATTACATGAATAGTGTGTGTGTTAATAGGGCAGACAAAGTGGCAGGAGGACGCTTATGTCTGAACTAAACCTTTAGGTGTAATGCATGACATCTCCTGTGTGAATTCCTCTGGGTGATTTTATTCATTCAAATCCTGATCCTCTCTGAGGTTGTCCATTGTGTCGTCCTTCTGAGTTATTCATCTGTCATGACTGTCATCCTTCTAGAAGGAGCCCGGACTATCAGAGACGCTGTTTGTTCATAACTCACAGCCACAAATGGCTCAGCCACAAATGGCTGGTGGGGGGTGGTGGTGGTGGTGGTGGAGGTGAAGGAGGTAGTGGTGGTGGGGGTGGTGGTGGTGGTGGGGGGGGTGGTGATGGTGGTGCTGGTCGTGGTGGGGGGGTGGTGATGGTGGTGTGGTGGGGGGGGTGGTGGGGGTGGTGTCGGTGGAGGTGGTGGGGGTGGAGGTGGTGGTGGTGATGGGGGTGGGGGTGGTGGTGGTGGTGGAGGTGGTGTCGGTGGAGGTGGTGGGGGTGGTGGTGGTGGTGGGGGGGGTGGTGATGGTGGTGCTGGTCGTGGTGGGGGGGTGGTGATGGTGGTGATGGTGGGGGGGGGTGGTGGGGGTGGTGTCGGTGGAGGTGGTGGGGGTGGAGGTGGTGGTGGTGATGGGGGTGGGGGTGGTGGTGGTGGTGGAGGTGGTGTCGGTGGAGGTGGTGGGGGTGGAGGTGGTAGTGGAGTTGGGGGAGGTGGGGGAGTCGATAAGTCCACCTTGCAACGCAATTAATGTGAATAGTTTAACCTTTCATTTCAACTTGCTGGAAAAATCATTGTGACTTCATAACCCGGGTCGTCAATAGAACGGCCCGGCTCACGGCCCATTTCAGAAAAGGTTAATAAGTATAACCCCGTCTCCCCCGACTCTCGCCGGGCTTAAATCACAAGCCCATCTGATCCTGTCTCCCCTCCTCCCCCCACACACTCCCGCGCCTCCCATCTGTGTTTCCCATTAGACGTTTGACTGTTAATTGGACCGAGCTTTCAAAAGACCATCCCTCCCTTCATGACCATCACCGCGTCTTCTCGGGCTAGCCCACTGCTAACCCCGTCCTCGCGCTCGGGGGGGGGGGTTGAGGTGAACAGGTGAGCAGTGTGTCCCCCCTCTCCAGGTGAGCAGTGTGTCTCCCCCTCTCCAGGTGAGCAGTGTTTCTCCCCTCTCCAGGTGAGCAGTGTCCCCCTCCAGGTGAGCAGTCTCCCCCTCTCCAGGTGAGCAGTGTGTCTCCCCCTCTCCAGGTGAGCAGTGTTTCTCCCCTCTCCAGGTGAGCAGTGTGTCTCCCCCTCTCCAGGTGAGCAGTGTGTCTCCCCCTCTCCAGGTGAGCAGTGTGTCTCCCCCTCTCCAGGTGAGCAGTGTGTCTCCCCCTCTCCAGGTGAGCAGTGTGTCTCCCCCTCTCCAGGTGAGCAGTGTGTCTCCCCCTCTCCAGGTGAGCAGTGTGTCTCTCCCTCTCCAGGTGAGCAGTGTGTCTCCCCCTCTCCAGGTGAGCAGTGTGTCTCCCCCTCTCCAGGTGAGCCTCGCTATACAGACCAGCGTCTCCTGGCGAAGGATATCTTGTTTTGTGAGGCACAAGCTCAAATAATGGCTGTATCTCTTCTGGTTGTTTGTCCACCAATATTCATATTACATATCAGATTTTTTTGTTCATTATTACATTTTTGTTGCGAGTAAGGAAGTCTGATTACATTTTTTAAATTGCGATTGGTTCAACAAATTCTACTAAGAAGTGAACTCAACCCAGTGACCACGTGGCTTCCAGTTGTTATTCCCAACAATATTGCGTTTGTTTTGGAGAAACCTTGAGGGCAGCAGAGATATTGGACGTGTTATGAATATGAGACACAGCTGATGTGTAGTCCTGCTGCTCCCTAGGAGATCTGTAGTCCTCGTCGATCATGCAGATTGCAGCGGCTCTCAGACGCACGGCTGACTTCCCTCTTTTTTCATTTTCTTTTGCTGAGCTTTCAAACTTAAGTGGAGCAAAGAGGAGATTAAGCCTGTGAACACACATTTTTGGGGGGGATGGAAATTAAATGACAAGATGCAATTTTCCTCCCTACTGAGCCCGTCTGGGCTCCGAGGGCGGAGGAGGAGGAGGGAGGCAGACGGAGGAGGCAGGGTGGAGGTTTCGGGCGGGTGGAGTGGTGTATCCCAGTGTGTCATGGCTGTGTCTCGTCAGGGAACACCTTCTACTATTTCTACTGATTCCCGTCCCGGTGTCTCTCTGAAAGGGAACGTTTCCATCATTTTGGTGTCTAACTGATTAATGTGGACAACAGTTAGTTTAATTGGTCCAGAACACAGCCGCCAAACGTCTGCATGCCGCCCGTCCGTGTGCGTCCGATCAAGGGTTTGACCCGCTCGGAGGAGAAGTCTCACGAGAGTTGAGTTGTGGCAGGGATTGGTGGAAACAGTTTTGAGTTTAAAGTTAGGGTTTGGTTTTAGTTTTAGTCCTGGTCTACAGGCTTCCTCGTGCACCACTAGCTGGGCTGGTCAGCCTTCAACTGCTGGTCTCATACACTCTGCCTCCCATAGCTATAAAGGAGACACACACACACACACACACACACACACACACACTCAAACACACACACACACACACACACACACACACACACACACACACATACACACAATAACTCAAACCCCCCCCACACTGCTGAGAGAGAGAGAGAGAGAGAGAGAGAGAGAGAGAGAGAGAGAGAGAGAGAGAGAGAGAGAGAGAGAGAGAGAGAGAGAGAGAGAGAGAGAGAGAGGAGAGAGAGAGAGAGAGAGAGAGAGAGAGAGAGAGAGAGCAAGAGCCCAGGGGTAAGCAATGCCATGTACCTTACATTGTAAAAAACAAAGAACAACAGAAGCCTGGAGGTTAGTTTTAGTATTTTTCCCTCACCTCCACCTAGCTGCCCCCCCCCCTCCACACCTCCGAGTGTCTTCTCCTCACAGGAGGAGGTGGTGGTAATGAGCAGGGTGGGCTGTAGTCTGAACTCTCTCTCTCTCTCTCTCTCTCTCTCTCTCTCTCTCTCTCTCTCTCTCTCTCTCTCTCTCTCTCTCTCTCTCTCTCTCTCTCTCTCTCTC
>CM051008.1:18582768-18625268 GCA_027704905.1 Muraenolepis orangiensis
CTTCAAAGAACTGTAGGCTCTCATAGTATAAGTGACATCAGGGATTGAAGTATACCTATCATAACTATCTAATCCAACTGTTGAATTTGACGTTACCATATGTAGAAGATGATGCACGTATAAAAGTTTATTGTGTGCCTGCTTGTTAAACTTCACAGTTTTAACTATGGAGAAGAGACTTTGTTTCCGAGTCACACAGCTGAATTTATGAAGAAGAAACTGCGAACTGTAAGTCATTCATTTCTGCTTCATTCTTGGCTTCCTAGTTGGATGACTTAACCCATTTAACTTAGTACATTATGACTCAACCCACATTAGGTGGAGGTTCAGGTGAGTGTTGTAGAGCTTTGACGTTATACTAGAAGTGTCCCAGAAGCTTAACCCTCTCTGGGACACAGCCATCGACACCAACCGTCTTACTGATGGTGGTGTTGTCTGAGGGACAAGATATGCTTGCTAGTACAGAGCGGTCTGAAGTCTAAAAGTTCTGTAGACGTGTAACCTCAGGAGAAACCAAGTGCTCAAGAATCTGTGGTGACATCAGTTACATGAACCGGAATGTCATCAAGATGAAGGTGACGTTAATTCCCCAAGGTGTAATGCCGTGGGGTAGGTGTGAGGGCTCTTCTCCTCACCGACTAGTACACAGTCTAGGTCGGACACTGGAGAACCGTAGAACACGTTTCAATGTTCCCCTCCATACATTGTGAATGCCTTGGCGATGGTTTCTGTACCTTCCCAGCTGGAGGAGAGCACAACCTCAGTTCAAAAAGGGTCCTAGTTGGGATCTTTCCAAGATGGTTTCTGATTTGTGGGGACCCATCTTCCAGGTCCAGCTGGCCTTGTCCATTACTGTTTAGGTTAGCTTGAGAAAGGCTTGAAACCTGCCGGGTTGTACACAAAACACCATCCACAGAAAGAGTCCATCTGGGCCAGCAGCTTGATCCTGCTCGTCAAGTCATACCACCCCACCACTGGCTTGTCCTTCTGATAGATGACCTTCGGCTCACCACTTTCCCGAAGTCCTGTCTGCTAATCAAAGCTGCATGTTTGCTTGTGTGACGGAAACCTTGTATACCTTTTTAGAAGACAGACTTCATAATGCAATACCAATTTGGTACACCGCTGAAGAATGCTGGACATCCTTTGAATCCTTTCCAACATAAAACATATTCTGGATGTCCTGAGAGTTGGGTGGCATGGGTGTTTTGCATGGAATGGGTGGCATGTGGTTTGGACATGAGATGGAAGTGGAAAGTGGTACATGTGGGCATGGCTGTGGTTTGACCTGTTTAGTGTAGTAATATATGAAGATACAATCAACAGAAAATGTATTCCAGAAAAATATCAGAAAATCTCTAAAATAAATGACCTAAAACTAAATACAGTAAGTTCTAGTGCGTGTGTGTGGCCTGTGTATGTGGCCAGGTACATGTGGGTGTGGCTAGTGTTCCACTTGGCATAGGGTACTACATGTGGGTGTGGCTAGGGGTTCCACCTGGCATAGGGTACTACATGTGGGTGTGGCTAGTGTTCCACTTGGCATAGGGTACTACATGTGGGTGTGGCTAGGGGTTCCACCTGGCATAGGGTACTACATGTGGGTGTGGCTAGGGGTTCCACCTGGCATAGGGTACTACATGTGGGTGTGGCTAGGGGTTCCACCTGGCATAGGGTACTACATGTGGGTGTGGCTAGGGGTTCCACCTGGCATAGGGTACTACATGTGGGTATGGCTAGGGGTTTCACCTGGCATAGGGTACTACATGTGGGTGTGGCTAGGGGTTCCACCTGGCATAGGGTACTACATGTGGGTGTGGCTAGGGGTTCCACCTGGCGTAGGGTACTACATGTGGGTGTGGCCAGGGTTCGACCTGGCATAGGGTACTACGTGTGGGTGTGGCCAGGGTTCGACCTGGCATAGGGTACTACATGTGGGTGTGGCTAGGGGTTCCACCTGGCATAGGGTACTACGTGTGGGTGTGGCCAGGGTTCGACCTGGCATAGGGTACTACATGTGGGTGTGGCTAGGGGTTCCACCTGGCATAGGGTACTACATGTGGGTGTGGCCAGGGTTCCACTTGGCAGAGGGTACTACATGTGGGTGTGGCCAGGGTTCCACTTGGCAGAGGGTACTACATGTGGGTGTGGCCAGGGTTTGACCTGGCATAGGGTACTACATGTGGGTGTGGCCAGGGTTTGACCTGGCATAGGGTACTACATGTGGGTGTGGCCAGGGTTCGACCTGGCATAGGGTACTACATGTGGGTGTGGCTAGGGGTTCCACCTGGCATAGGGTACTACATGTGGGTGTGGCCAGGGTTCCACTTGGCATAGGGTACTACATGTGGGTGTGGCCAGGGTTCCACTTGGCATAGGGTACTACATGTGGGTGTGGCCAGGGTTCCACTTGGCATAGGGTACTACATGTGGGTGTGGCCAGGGTTCCACTTGGCATAGGGTACTACATATGGTTGTGGCCAGGATTCAACCTGGCATAGGGTACTACATGTGGGTGTGGCTAGGGGTTCCACCTGGCATAGGGTACTACATGTGGGTGTGGCTAGGGTTCCACCTGGCGTAGGGTACTACATGTGGCCAGGGTTCCACCTGGCATAGGGTACTCCATGTGGGTGTGGCCAGGGTTCCACCTGGCATTGGGTACTACATGTGGGTGTGGCCAGGGTTCCACCTGGCATAGGGTACCACCTGGCATAAGGCACTACATGTGGCCAGGGTTCAACCTGGCATAGGGTACTACATGTACTAAAAATCTGAACATTTACAGGAAACGGTCTGTAAATGGATCTTAACATATGCCTACAGGCTAGATGGACGGCCAGCTCTTCGGAGTGTATCTTGTGTACTTGCACTGAGATGCAAGTCTTCTCTGGCTAAACTAGATTCAATGGGTGCTAGCTGGACCTGGAAGATGGATCCCCTTGAATCAGAAACAATCTTGTAACTATTTAAACTTGGGTTCTCTTCAAGCTGCAGTTGTGCTCTTCTTTAGCTGAGTAGGTAGAGAAACCTTCGCTGGGGCTTCAAGGTCTATGGAAAGGAACGTTGCAACGTCTTTTATTTTTCTCTTGTCCAAGACCCAAGTTCTGTTCTAGTCTCTGAGAGGAGGAACACACACTCTTCCCCTTGACATTGTTCCTTGGGGAATCAACTTCTCCATGTTGAAGGACATCCCAGTTCATGTCACTGATGTTACAATGGTCACTTGAACACTTGGTTTCTCCTGAGGAGGCACGGCTACAGAACTGTAGGCTTCAGACAGCGCTTTACTTGCATGCATATCTCGTCACTCGGACCACACCACCGTCAGTAAGGCTCATGCGATGTAGATGAAAAGTTGTTGAGCATAATGAGGTGCATAGGTGTTTTTTCAAGCTTAGGTAAGGATTCGATTTTAAAAGTTGTGGGACCAACATGGTGGCTAATTTGGTTGCATGGGGTGCATCGCAATGTAAAGTCAGTGAATGAATTGTACAGAAACCAACAGCAACAAACTACTAGATCACCTCAAGGTAAGTCTGTTGGATGTGCTTAAAATGAGAAGATGATCACTGGACTACAAGATCTTCCGTTGTTCAGCTCAAGGTGAGGTGCTGGTTATGTTTCTTACTGTGGGGTTGGTTCCTACTGGAATTCGTGGATTCCAGTCAGACTGTTGTATGCGTCCTGCAGAGGATGCTAGTTGGTAGTTTTTAGGACACAATTGGCAGTTAGTTGGACGGCAAGTCACCTAAGGGGGCATCTGGCAGTACATTCAGGGTTGGCATTTGCTTTTCGTCATCGGTTTTTCATACAACTTTTTGGTTGTAGGAACTTATTAAATTGCGATAGTGACTCTTATTGCGTACCAAACTGCGTTCTACTTGCGCGTCCAATTTGAAGGCTGAAAACCAATTTGAAGACCATTTGAAGGCTGCAAAACATTTTGAGGTGGAAAAAATTTGGCTATTCCATACTTATAATCCAGCTCCAGCACCTGAATATGGCTAAGTATCATTTTACTATTGTTTAATATTGATTATCGCTTTGTGTTTTTTGTAGATGAGGTGTTCTAAACATAAGTTACCATTAACATAAGTTAAACCTTAGTAAATGGCATTATTTTTAAACCATGCTTTTGTGATAGGTTACCTAACTGACCGTAATCAACAGCTTAAATAATGGACATAGGTCCCACATGTTGCAGTCGTAGAGAGTATAGAACTGTACAGGGTTAAAACCGTAACATGTAGTTTGTCACAAGGTGTCTGCCTCCACCAAGCCCAGCCCCATACCTCCAACTACTGGTCCAAGAAGTCCTCCAGAGCAGGTCAGTGCTTTGGTCCATCAGTATTGGGTCTTTCCAGGATGGTTCTGGCTGCTCGACTGTCAATCCCAAAACAGGATGCCACTTGATTGTTGCAAAGTCATTCGTATCTCTACAGTCTCTTCTAGGCTTGAGAAATTAAAGTGTTCAATATTAACGTATTTGCTTATTAATACAAAATCAAATGTCATGGCTGTCAAGTTTATTGTTGGGCAAATGCTACCATAGAACTGCTGCTACATGTATGCAAAGCCCTGGTACGGCTAATAAAGCAAGACAACTAGGAACATTGTTGTTCTTCTTAAGCATCCCTTGATTGCTGGACGAGGCTGGAGACCAGAGGCTGGGGACCAGAGGCATGGCGCACCAGGATAGACCAGAGGCTAGAGACCAGAGGCTGGTGACCAGAGGCATGGGACACCAGGATGGACCTGAGGCTGGGGACCAGAGGCATGGGGCACCAGGATGGACCAGAGGCTGGGGACCAGAGGCATGAAGCACCAGGATGGACCAGAGGCTGGGGACCAGAGGCATGAGGCACCAGGATGGACCAGAGGCATGAAGCACCAGGATGGACCAGAGGCTGGGGACCAGAGGCATGGGGCACCAGGATGGACCAGAGGCATGGGGCACCAGGATGGACCAGAGGCATGGGGCACCAGGATGGACCAGTAACACTTAAAGCCCTCTGGTTATTTTTAGGTCTGGTTATTGTAGAGGGTTATCTTTTTGTTCCATTTTAATTCTGTGCATGTTGTGATTTGAGGTCATTCATACCTAGGGTTATGTTAACGGAAGTCTTTGTTAATAGTGCTGCTATGAATATAGTTAATACATTGCTCATTAAGTCATTTAAAGAAGTTGGATATTTCGGCTACTGTGACGTTCCACATATGGTCCCACAGTGGGCGCAGCTACCCTTTCACAAATCTACCAGAAATGCAAATGCATGTTTTACATCTCCAGGTTTGTAACCGGAAGTTGAGGTCAAGCTGTGTTTGTTCCCAGACCAGGAGTCCCTGGTGAACTGGAGCTGTGCTGAAGGACCGGCCTGGTGAAGGATGGAGCCAAACCACCGATGTTTCTGTTACCGGACCAGGAATCCGTAGCAGAGGAGAGCTGAAGGAGACCATCAACCATGAAGTATTGCTTGTAAGTGTGCATTAACTGAACATAATGGACTAGAATAGGGCAGGAGAGTGGGTGGGGTGTCTCAGCCGAATGGTGCTGCGTTCACTGCCCCCACCCCCACTTTTTAAAATAATAATATATTTACTGCTATATGACTGAAATCCATGTCATCCGTTGTTGTAAATTGCTGTTGAAATCCTGTTTGATCCAGGGCAGACAGACCTGAGCTGCATCACACCTGTATCCTGACTCATCGGAGTATCCTCCTCAAGAACAAACCATGGACGTTGTTCATGTCAATAGCTGAAGCTAATGTTGACCTTCAGGTATTTTATTAACAAACTACAGTTGTAATAACTTATTGATTACACTACTTTGGCGTTCTGCATAGTTGCAAACATTCAGTGCCATCAGATCTTCACCCAGCATCCACTGGGGATGATGATACAACTTGTATTTAAACCCATGGTCCTAAACTGAATATTCTTATTTCATTTTTACCTACGAACTTCACCTCATCCCAGCTGAAGTCATTGCTTGAGCGTCACCAGATGTTGGGCCTTTCTCTGGGCACACTCGTATTGTTTGTGTTGGCAAATGAAGTGGACATTGTGTTCAAAAGGCTCTTGTCACCAGATTTGCTTGCACACTATTCCAATTTTTGTTTAGCCTTGCCTACCTGTCTGTCTTGTAACTAACCTCACAACTTCACCATTCTCTACTCATACTAGGAGGGATCCCTCCTATGTGTTCCATCTCATGAGTGTTTCCTTACTGCAGAGGGTTCAAGGTTCAGGTTCAGGGTCAGAGTTAAGGTTTACAGTCGGTTAGGCAGGACTGGTTTCACAACATGCTGCTTTCTAAATGGTTTGGACACGATGTCTTCCGAGAGTCTTTTAATCTGCAATTTGTACAATGAAAGTTACACATTCTATTTTATAATATATAAAATCCTATGAAAATCCTGTGGTGACTCTGTGACTTTGTTGATGTCATGTTGGTTTAATGCTGGTATTAAACTTCACTCACTATATTCCTACAATAAACACATGCCTATTATAAACAATATTTACATCCATATATTGGTAATATCCATTATTATTATATGTCTTGAATACACTCTAGTCAGTGATTGACTGCGGGTGTAGTAAGTCATGTTCCCCTCTGTAATTATGATTTGATCTGATTAACTTAAAGATTAATGGATTTGGGCTCTCAATTTAAGGACAAGTTCATGGTGTGTGTGTATATATATATATATATATAGTGTGAGTGTGTGTGTGTGTGTGAGTGTGTGGTGTGAGTGTGTGTGTGTGTGTGTGTGTGTGTGTGTGTGTGTGTGTGTGTGTGTGGTGTGTGTGTGTGTGTGTGTGTGTGTGTGTGTGTGTGTGTGTGTGTGTGTGTGTGTGTGTGTGTGGTGTGTGTATATATATATAAAAAGAATATGAGCCAAAGATGAGATATTTGCTGTGAGGTGATGTACCCAGCAGGTCGCCCACTGTTTCTCTACCTCCATCTGATGATGAATATGAACTACCTTCACATCAAAGTTGTAGTTTTCTCCACTTCAGATTATTGATCTTGTCTAATTGGAGTCCAAAGCTTGTTCTGGCTCACTGAGGCTGGATGTAGCAGCGGTGATGCTGGCCTTTTTAAATGCTTTTCCCCCCCCCACAGTTGGACAGGTGGATAAATTATTTACCGCTGTTGGTGCAGGTCCAGCGGTGCTGACTAATGAATGAGGTGTGTGTGTGTGTGTGTGTGTGTGTGTGTGTGTGTGTGTGTGTGTGTGTGTGTGTGTGTGTGTGTGTGTGTGTGTGTGTGTGTGGTGTGTGTGTGTGTGTGTGTGTGTGTGTGTGTGTGTGTGTGTGTGTGTGTGTGTGTGCACACTGAACTGTAAACAACCCTAGATTAACCTGGCCAGCGAGGAACCCAGCCAGAGTTCACCCTGAGGAAGGACAACCCTCACAATGGACTAATACCTCACAGCTGTGTTTGAAAAGTGTCAAATGTGTACGTTTTCAAACTCGGCAGTTTGAAGTGAGGTAGGATCATTCATCCCGGGTGCTGTACATACAAAAGCTGCCCACTGCTCCTAATACTAGGATATGTTAAATGCAGATAAACAAATTCTGTTTGTTTACACACAGTGAAAGTGACCAATGTGTGTGACCAATAAAGAGCATTCACTGCTCCAGATTAAGATTATTGATAACCTCCGCCGTCAATGATTGAGGTTATGTTTTCACCCCTGTCCGTCAGTTTTTGTTTGTTTGTCTGTTAAGCCGCTGTCACACTGTCCCGAAATTGACACCAGATGGACACACGAATATGGAATTTTGAATTTCGTGCGAAGATGGCCCCGAACTTGATCAACAGCCGAAGCAAGTACGAAGTACCCCGACTGGGCCACACGGGCTAAAATCGCCTGTGTTCTGCCCGTGTCAAGCGACCAGCAGAGAGGGGCTTCTCCCTGCAGAATGGTTTGAAAACATCAGTGCGGAGTCGTCCGGAGGAGGAGAGAGTGATGATCTTATGCGTATTGCAAGCTGCAAAGACACATTAGACACCTTTGATTTCAGCTCGGCTCAGAGGACTTTGCCGCAATGAAATTAAGGAGAAAGCTAAAAGTTTCCTGGTAGCCTACAGGGTAAATGTGATGCCATGTAGCCGATGTTAAAACGGACTACAGATGTTACAGGGGTTTTGAAATAGGCTAGATTTTTAACAAGGTTTTGCTCAATTGTTCGTTTTGTTGTTCATTAAATAGTCTCATTCTTTCGTCAATCTAGGTGTACATTATAGTTGCGTTTGTAATATAGACTGTTTTTGAAACATGACCGCTAAGTTTCGAATTTGTCCGGTAAAATAAAATCTGTCCGGACACTTGACCGGCAAGAAAAAATCCTAGCGGAAACCCAGATTTTTTTTTTTAAACCATGCATATTCAGACCTCAGAGCTGTAAACACTGATGATGTTGAATCCCAGCTACTGCGTGACTGACCGCTGTAATGCCCATAACAGTGAATCATCCTCATCTTAAACCTTTTACGTCTCCAGATAACCTACGTCTCCGTGACAACAGCATCCCGATGCAGCCATCGAGGTTTAGTGATTATAAAGCATTGACTGACCTTTTCAAAATGATCTTTTAAATGACAAGAAAATAAAATCCAAATAATCTTGAGTCTCTGATGTGTTTATTAAATATCAAACTTCCGATGTCAATGCTTTCTCACGATGGGCGGCAGTACCTCAGGAGGAAGAATGCAGTCCATTTAGAATTGAGAAAATTAACCCTTTTTTCACTCCGGCTGGTCGGTGAAAGGGTTACTCTGTGGATAGTTGTAGTTACTCTTAGTGCCGACGGTCTCCGTCGGCCCCGGCTGTATTTTACCAAGCCGTGATCGCCGGCGAGCGAACGCTGACAGAAACCACTAGCTATTCATGATGTGTGTGTGATGTGGTCCTCAAGCCTTTCAAGTCTGCTCCCCTGGTCATTTCTCTGTGTGCTGCACTCACACCACAGAGCACTCTCTCCCCAGAGCCTTTCTTCTCTGGTGTTGTTGCTGTCTGTTGTTCGTTCTTTTTTTTGTTCGTACGTTACGTTCGTCCGTTCGTTGTCTCTGATTGGATCGTTCATCCTCTCTCTCTTCTCTCTCTCTCTCTGTCTCTTTATCTGTGATGGTTCATGCTTTCCATTCCGTGGACGTACGATGTCACTGAGGTAGGCAGAGTGGGGGGCGGGGGCTGGTGGTGGTGGTGGTATGTGATGAGACTTGCTGAAGGAACACCAGATCCCTTATTCTAGTGTGTGTGTGTGTGTGTGTGTGTGTGTGTGTGTGTGTGTGTGTGTGTGTGTGTGTGTGTGTGTGTGTGTGTGTGTGTGTGTGTGTGTGTGTGTGTGTGTGTGTGTGTGTGTGTGTGTGTGTGGCGAAAATTACAGCTATTACAGCCGGCGTTTCGCCTCGCCTGCAAGGCCTTGGCTATCTGTTCTCTCTCTCTCCCCCTCCCCCCTCTCTCTCTCTCTCTCTCCCCCTTTCTCTCTCTCTCTCTCTCTCCCACCCTTTCTCTCTCTCTCTTTCTCTCTCTCTCCCCCTCCCCCAAACCCTGTGTCTGTAATACAGAACTCCAACTGAATTCCAATCTGGAGCTTGGGCAGGAATGACGCTCCTCGATGTGTGGACTGCAAGAAACGGCCATCATGGATCTGTGTTTATTTGGTTTGTTGTGTTTCTTACGACGGTCCTCCATCCTCACCCACACCCCACAACCCCCAGGACGCCTCAGGGGCCAACGGGGGGCCCTGTAATCTTAATACCAGGCAGGCAGGGAGCAAAAAAGGAATAAATCCAGACGGCCGTATACCGGGCGGTAATATAAGAGCCGGCTAAATATTGATCATCTATATTCCAAATGTCAGGCGGCCCTTTACGACCGTCGCCGTTGCCGTGGCAACCCCAGGCGTCCAGGTTGGGATGGGAGGCAGGGGGAGGATGGAGTGTGGAGTACGTATATCGTTGATACAAGCACTTATACGGAATACGTCTGTGACGGCATTTCATGTTTCTACGTTTGTTGTGATCCGACGCTGTGCTGCTTTATGCTAACACACACACACAAGACACACACACACAAGACACACACACACACACACACAAGACACACACACACACACACACAAGACACACACACACACACACACAAGACACACACACACACACAAGACACACACACACAAGACACACACACACACACACACACACACACACAAGACACACAAGACACACACACAACTCAGGTCTGGTGCGGTTTCTCTGATGAGACAAATGTCTCTTTTGTAAAAGAACAACAAAAAACAAGCCCAAAACAGACAGCCTTTGTTGGCGAGAGATGCAGAGACAGACTGGACCTGGCTACCCAGAGTGGTACTGAGAACCCATCTCCTTTGTCCTCACATATCCACCTGTCCACCCCCTCCCACCCACCACCCCACCCTCTCTCTCTCCCATCCCACACTTTCTCCCCCACCCTCCCCCATCCTCCCCCATCCTACCCGTCCACCGCTGCCTTAATGGTTTTATGCGTTATCACCTCATTAGAGAGGCTTCATCTCTGTGATGAATGAAGTGCTTCCTTTTCCTATCTCTCCCCCCCCCCCCCCCCCCCCCCCTCCCCCCCTCCTCTCTGGTGGCACTGCCTGATCTGGATCACTGTGCCCAGGGTGGGGTAGAAAACATCACGGCTGTGAGCTTTGGGGCTATTGGCTTGGGTGGAGGTGGATGTGGGTTGATGGCGGTGATGGTGGTGATGTGGGTGGGGGTGATGGTGGTAAGGGGATTCATAGCTTGTTCCCAAGAAACGCAAGGGATGTATTGTGTGTATGTAGTAACGGTGTATACATGTTGTGTGCATGTGTTCATGAGAGAGAGTGTGTGTGTGTGTGTGTGTGTGCTCGCATGTGTGCGTGTAAGTGCGTGTGTGTGTTCTTGCATTCGTGCGTGTGTGTGCGTGTGTGAGTTCATGTTTGAGAGTTTGTGCCTGTGTGTGTGTGTGTGAGGTTTTGAGGGGGTCTTCAGAGTTCACTGTGTCAGGGCTCCATTGCCCATGGCTCAATGTGGGTGGATGAGAGGTGTCTGAGGGAGGTGGAGCTGGGCCAGGACCAGGGGTGTAGCACACCGTTCATCACTTTGTTGGACCATCTCTGAACACCTTCCCCTTAGAAGTCCTCTCCGTCCTGACACCACATCCGTCACGACAGCCGTCACGGTCATTAGGTGGTGCTGACAAACACCATGGGAATGACAAGACGGTTGGAGGGGGGAAGCCTAGAAGTAGCAATGGAGGAGTGAGAGAGGGTGGAGTAATGTATTGATGTGGGGGTGAGAGAGGGTGGAGTAATGTGATGGAAAAGAGAGAGCGAGAGAGGGTGGAGTAATGTAGTGATGTGGGGGTGAGAGAGGGTGGAGTAATGTGATGGAAAAGAGAGAGCGAGAGAGGGTGGAGTAATGTAGTGATGTGGGGGTGAGAGAGGGTGGAGTAATGTGATGGAAAAGAGAGAGCGAGAGAGGGTGGAGTAATGTAGTGATGGAGGATAGAGAGAGAGGGTGGAGTAAAGTAGTGATGGCGAAAAGAGAGATAGAGAGAGAGAGAGAGGGTGGAGTAATGTAGTGATGGAGGATAGAGAGAGAGAGAGAGAGAGAGAGAGAGAGAGAGAGAGAGAGGGTGATGTAAAGTAGTGATGGAGGATAGAGAGAGAGAGAGAGAGAGAGAGGGTGGAGTAATGTAGTGAAGGAGGATAGAGAGAGAGAGAGAGGGTGATGTAAAGTAGTGATGGAGGATAGAGAGAGAGAGAGAGAGGGTGGAGTAATGTAGTGAAGGAGGAGAGCGCAAGAGGGTTGAGTAATGTTATTATGGAGTGGAGATAGAGGGTGGAGTAAAGGAGTGATGGAGGCGAGAGAAATATGGTGGAGGAGAGAGAGAGAGTAATATAGTGATGGAGGCGAGAGAGAGAGAGGATGGAGGAGAGAGTGGAGTAAAGGTGTGATGGAGGAGAGAGAGAGAGAGAGAGAGAGACGGTGGAGTAATGTAGTGACGGAGGAGAGAGAGAAAGATAGAGTGGAGTCGGGGAGCGGCTTCTGATCGTAAACCCAAACCAAAAACGGAGTGTGATCCATTAAAGAGAACAGCCCCCAGGGGGGGGAGCGTGGGACTTCCTGTACGGTTCCCCTGCCGCTCCTCGCCTCATCCATCCTGCCTTTGTTTACACGGGAGGAACGTTGTGAGCCTCCGCGTGCTAATAACCCTAAACTGGAGAACGCAAACGATTTACACCACAATGGCAGTGGCGGCGGCGGCGGCACCACCCGTATGGTACGCTCTCAGAGAGCACCGCCCTTTCCACCTCCATCCATTTAGAGGCACATCCGCATTTCTCCAGTTTTGGACGGTGATAAACGTTAATAGGGTCTACGACGGCAGGAGCCCTGTCACTGCGGCACGTCACTGTTCCTCCACTGCTGAGAGAGAGAGAGAGAGAGAGAGAGAGAGAGAGAGAGAGAGAGAGGAGAGAGAGAGAGAGAGAGAGAGAGAGAGAGAGAGAGAGAGAGAGAGAGAGAGAGAGAGAGAGAGAGAGAGAGAGAGAGAGAGAGAGAGAGATGGGTAGGGGGGAGGTGGTCTGCTTATGGCCACGCTTCAAACCTCCATTTGAAGCCCTCAGCAGCAGCCGTAGCTGGAGGACATTAATCAAGGGGAACAGGACGCCTCGGTCTCATCGGCCTCCCAGTTGTGAGTGGATCTGACAACAGACTCCCCCCTCCACCTGGATGCCTGTCTCTGGGGACCGCATGGGCTCCCCCCCCCCCCCCCCTACTCCCTCTATATCCAACAGGATAGATTTAGTCTGAAAGCTTTGCATTCTGATTCCCACTTAATTTAATTACATCCGTCCAGGTGGGGGGTGGCTGCTTCCCCCCCAACGGACTGCCAGGAGAACCCTGACGGACTGCCAGGAGAACCCTGACGGACCGTCACATGAACACAAGAAGAGGAAGACTCATTTAAAGCATTGGCGTGAGGCGCGATGAGGCGCCTCGTCTGGGGCTTCCCCTCCGGTTCCAATCTGAGGGAACATCAGAACGGAGAACCCCTGCCCACACGACTCACATCACACTGCGTCCTTCGTCCAATCAGAGCTGCTAAGCATGCGGCTCTGTGGCCCGTCCTCGCCTGTGTGTGTGTGTGTGCGTGTGTGTGTGTGTGTGTGTGTGCGTGTGCGTGTGTCCTATTTCACTGCACAGCGTGCTTTCCCGTTGGCTTAAATAGAACAGTTTAAAACTGTCAGCGGCCGGCCAGCGTTCACCGTTCATCTTGAGCGATGCTGACCGCGATGGCCGGTGGATTGACGGGATTCTCTTTATCTCTTGTGTTTGTGTGCGCTCACAGGGAACTATTAAAAACACGCTGTTTACATGTGCAAGTTTCAACTTTCACGAACACACCGCGGTAGTCCAAACAGGACGGTGTGCATATGAGCACACAGAGAGAACAATTGAGCAGCAGCAACAACACACAAGCTCTTCTTCTGTGTGGTATCCATGACAACAGAAACGGTTTGAGTTTTTTCCCCGAAGGCCATAAAACTCAGAAGATGTTTTCTCCCTCTTTGGAGACGATTACTGCCCAGATAGAACAATAGAACATCCACAGCCTCGCCTCGCTGGAAGTCATTCCTACACACATACTATCAGCCTCGCTCGAGTTATACGGTGAAATAAACTGTTAAATATTCATATTTTCCCTTTGCTACCAACGTGGGTTACAGCAAGCGTATTCTCATAATGTAACCATACATTAACTCTAGACAACAGACCGACTTTGAAGTTAGGGGCGACATATCCAAATGTATGTTGAGCTTACTTGTTAGCGTATTATTTAGCATATAAGTGATCCAGTAGGTAGGACTGGGGGGGGGGTGGTGGTGGTGGGGGTAGGACTGGGGGGGTGGTGGTGGTGGGGGTAGGACTGGGGGGGTGGGGGCTGTGGTGGAGGTAGGACTGGGGGGGTGGGGGCTGTGGTGGAGGTAGGACTGGGGGGGTGGGGGCTGTGGTGGGGGTAGGACTGGGGGGGTGGGGGCTGTGGTGGAGGTAGGACTGGGGGGGTGGGGGCTGTGGTGGTGGTAGGACTGGGGGGGTGGGGGCTGTGGTGGTGGTAGGACTGGGGTGGTGGTGGGACTGGGGTGGGGATGGGGGTGGTGGTGGGACTGGGGTGGTGGGACTGGGTTGGTGGTGGTGTCGGTGATGGGGGTGGTGGTGGGACTGGGGTGGTGGGGGTGGTGGTGGGATGGGGTGGTGTCGGTGATGGGGTGGGGGTGACTGTGTAAGGCCCATATCTCTGCTGTCAATCGGTGCCATGCTGTCCTCTTTGCTCGCCCCGCCGCGCTTATCTGCATTGAAGAGGCTATCACTGTTACGACCCACTCAGCCGCGCCATCAGGCCCCCGCCTGGCTGGGGCTCCTCGCACGCCCGCCCCATTCTGTAGGGGGGAGAAGGAATGGGCACGAGATGGTGAGGATCAGTGGAGAGAGAGAGAGAGAGAGAGAGAGAGAGAGAGAGAGAGAGAGAGAGAGAGAGAGAGAGGGAGAGAGAGATGAAGAAGGAGGTGTATCATTTTGAATCTAGGGAGCAAACTTATTGCACTGGTTCTGCTCCCAGAGGCTTGTTGGGAAGGAAATGTTATGTATTATAAATTATGTTTTTATACGTCTGTATATTTATGTATATATTATATTATTATGGCGTGTTAAGAAGGAAATGCCCTTATATTATCATCCTCATGTTATTTCTAATCACTGAAGCCTCCCACACATGGCTGAGTTACGCCTCGGCGAGCAGGAAGCTCAAGAGGACTCAGTCAGTCATCACTTCCTGTACCACAGATTGGCATTCCGGTGACTAGCCTAGAAGATCTGATCCTAGCACAATCTGGATAGAATCACCAGGGGTTCAATTAGAGGTTCTCATCATCCCCATCGACTCTCAAATCTATTGAGTCACACAGGTTCTCCTGGGTTGGATTAGGGTTTAGCTCTCTCTCTCTCTCTCTCTCTCTCTCTCTCTCTCTCTCTCTCTCTCTCTCTCTCTCTCTCTCTCTCTCTCTCTCTCTCTCTCTCTCTCTCTCTCTCGGTCTGCCTGGTGGAGTTTTCCTCCTGTGAGTGATGGTCTGGAACGTCTAGCCGAGGCCTCCTGTCAGTCAGTCAGCAGTGGAGGTCTACGCCCGAGGACATCTCGCGTGTCACCGGGGCCATTTTGTGTGTCTCATTTGAACACTCCTGTAATATGTCACCCTGCTGTGTGATCCGTCTCCTCCGTCCGGTCTAATTGAGTCTCCGGTGGGTTCCGGCCCAGAGAGACAGCGCCCCCGCAGGGCGAGGAGGACTCGGGGCTCCACACCCAGGAAAGATTCAGGCAGCCGGAATATGGAGAGCGTGAACAACTCATTAAATCAGAGCCACCCCAACAGCTTTTCCCCGATAAACAAAATGGAAGCATTAATTCCGACCTCATGCAATGTAAATTGAAATTAATTGTAACTTTTAATAATTCAGGAAATAATTGGATCTCAATCATCTGTGTAATAAGAGCCGTTTGAATAATCTCCTAAAAACAAAACAGCCAAACTTAGCTTGGATCTAGTTTTGATTTCATATGTGGAAGCATTTTGTTTTGCGACTAAACAAACCGGTGTAAGGAAGCAAAGAAACACGTTCATATCCAATATATGCACATACATCTGGTGATAAAAAATGAATACTTATTTGAGCCGTTATTGGGCTGCTTTTGGCGTTCAGACAAGTGTCAGGGGGCGAGCGTATAAAGGGAGAAGAGTTGAGAGCTGAATGTGAGCGAGCAGCGCGTTACTCATCCACAATGAAGAGATTCTAGTCCGCCTCTCGCTTCTGGTCCATTAAACGGTTTGCCCTTCAGCCCTTGTTCCCTTCCAGGAGGTGCGTCTGTCTGGGTTGTTAAGGTTAATAGCATTAAAAGGATAATATTACGACCATGAATGAAATCGCTGCAGAATACAGAACTCCTATCTCTCCCCACTCTCCATCTCTCCCACTCTCCATCTCTCCCTCCCACCCTCCCACCCAGAAAACATACGTTATATTACTGCTCAATCTTCCATTCGATGCCAACCAGGGGGGGGGGGGGGGGGGGGGGAGAGGAGAGAGAGAGAGAGAGAGAGAGAGAGAGAGAGAGAGAGAGAGAGAGAGAGAGAGAGAGAGAGAGAGAGAGAGAGAGAGAGAGAGAGTGAGTGGTGGTGAGAGAGGAAGAGGGAGAGACAGAAAGAGATTGGGAGAGAGAGAGAGAGATGGGGCGAGAGGAAGGGTGATAAGTACAGGCGCGGATGAATCATTTTTAACACTAATAACGGCTTTTGGAAAATGACCCAGCATTCACAGAGGTCGGGGGTGGGAGCAGGGGGTGGGGGTCTCGCCCTCTGAGCCCCATTTCTCCGCCCCCCCTCCCCCCTCCCATTCTCCCTGACTCCCCCATCTTCACAAACACCACATCAGCACCAATTTCCATCACTTTACCTCCCCAGCGGACCAGAGGCGGCGGAGCCCCACCTGGAGGCTCTGGGTCTGCCCTGTTGCCGGGCGGGGGGGTGCGGCGTGGTGCGGGGGACCTCAGCTGCCGTGGTAATGTACACTGACACCTCATTTCAGGAGGAGCCGTCTGTGGTTCCCACAATCCTCTGCTTCTCCCGGAGCCGTGTGAGAGAGGCTTAATCTAATCACAGAAGGACGGGGACATATTACCGTCTGTTTTCTCTCTCTCTCTATCCGCCTCTCTCTCTCTCTCGCTTCCCCTCTCTATCTTTCCCTCTCTCTCTCTTGTTCTCGATGTTATCCCTCAGTTGTGGATGGGAGTTAAATTGAAAAAGAAAATGTATGTCTGAGTGTGTTTTCACACATATTGTGTGGATTGTGTGTTGCCAACATTGCTTGGAACAAGACTGGCCACACTTTGTCAAATCCATAGATTTAGTTTGAGTATAACTCAGAAACCTGTTTGGAGTTATCACTGAACAGAAGTTTGTATATTAAATGGACCTCGGCTGGTCTGTGTGTTCGGCCGTCCCCGCCAAGCACACACGGTCCTCTTCTCCGACACAACCACCCTGAAGATAATAAGAATAAGAATAACAGGCCTTCACATGAAACTAAAGTTGTAGTAAGAAATAAATGAGAGTGAGTAGGCTGGGAATTGAGAGAGACAAAGAGGAGAGTGAGAGACAGAGATAGGAGAGGGACGGAGAGGAGAGAGAGAAACAGAGAGATGAAGAGGAGGGGGAGACAGAGATAGGAGAGGGACGGAGAGGAGAGAGAGAAACAGAGAGATGAAGAGGAGGGGGAGACAGAGATAGGAGAGGGACGGAGAGGAGAGAGAGAAACAGAGAGATGAAGAGGAGGGAGAGACAGAGATAGGAGAGGGACGGAGAGGAGAGAGAGAAACAGAGAGATGAAGAGGAGGGAGAGACAGAGATAGGAGAGGGACGGAGAGGAGAGAGAGAACAGAGAGATGAAGAGGAGGGGGAGACAGAGATAGGAGAGGGACGGAGAGGAGAGAGAGAAACAGAGAGATGAAGAGGAGGGAGAGACAGAGATAGGAGAGGGACGGAGAGGAGAGAGAGAAACAGAGAGATGAAGAGGAGGGGGAGACAGAGATAGGAGAGGGACGGAGAGGAGAGAGAGAAACAGAGAGATGAAGAGGAGGGAGAGACAGAGATAGGAGAGGGACGGAGAGGAGAGAGAGAAACAGAGAGATGAAGAGGAGGGAGAGACAGAGATAGGAGAGGGACGGAGAGGAGAGAGAGAAACAGAGAGATGAAGAGGAGGGAGAGACAGAGATAGGAGAGGGACGGAGAGGAGAGAGAGAAACAGAGAGATGAAGAGGAGGGAGAGAGGAGAGATAGGAGAGGGACGGAGAGGAGAGAGAGAAACAGAGAGATGAAGAGGAGGAGAGAGACAGAGATAGGAGAGGGACGGAGAGGAGAGAGAGAAACAGAGAGATGAAGAGGAGGGAGAGACAGAGATAGGAGAGGGACGGAGAGGAGAGAGAGAAACAGAGAGATGAAGAGGAGGGAGAGACAGAGATAGGAGAGGGACGGAGAGGAGAGAGAGAAACAGAGAGACGAAGAGGAGAGTGAGACAGAGATAGGAGACGGACGGAGAGGAGAGAGAGAAACAGAGAGATGAAGAGGAGGGAGAGACAGAGATAGGAGAGGGACGGAGAGGAGAGAGAGAAACAGAGAGATGAAGAGGAGGGAGAGACAGAGATAGGAGAGGGACGGAGAGGAGAGAGAGAAACAGAGAGATGAAGAGGAGGGAGAGACAGAGATAGGAGAGGGACGGAGAGGAGAGAGAGAAACAGAGAGATGAAGAGGAGGGAGAGACAGAGATAGGAGAGGGACGGAGAGGAGAGAGAGAAACAGAGAGATGAAGAGGAGGGAGAGACAGAGATAGGAGAGGGACGGAGAGGAGAGAGAGAAACAGAGAGATGAAGAGGAGGGAGAGAGAGAGATAGGAGAGGGACGGAGAGGAGAGAGAGAAACAGAGAGATGAAGAGGAGGGAGAGACAGAGATAGGAGAGGGACGGAGAGGAGAGAGAGAAACAGAGAGATGAAGAGGAGGGAGAGACAGAGATAGGAGAGGGACGGAGAGGAGAGAGAGAAACAGAGAGATGAAGAGGAGGGAGAGACAGAGATAGGAGAGGGACGGAGAGGAGAGAGAGAAACAGAGAGATGAAGAGGAGGGAGAGACAGAGATAGGAGAGGGACGGAGAGGAGAGAGAGAAACAGAGAGATGAAGAGGAGGGAGAGACAGAGATAGGAGAGGGACGGAGAGGAGAGAGAGAAACAGAGAGACAAAGAGGAGAGTGAGACAGAGATAGGAGACGGACGGAGAGGAGAGAGAGAAACAGAGAGATGAAGAGGAGGGAGAGACAGAGATAGGAGAGGGACGGAGAGGAGAGAGAGAAACAGAGAGATGAAGAGGAGGGAGAGACAGAGATAGGAGAGGGACGGAGAGGAGAGAGAGAAACAGAGAGATGAAGAGGAGGGAGAGACAGAGATAGGAGAGGGACGGAGAGGAGAGAGAGAAACAGAGAGATGAAGAGGAGGGAGAGACAGAGATAGGAGAGGGACGGAGAGGAGAGAGAGAAACAGAGAGATGAAGAGGAGGGAGAGACAGAGATAGGAGAGGGACGGAGAGGAGAGAGAGAAACAGAGAGATGAAGAGGAGGGAGAGACAGAGATAGGAGAGGGACGGAGAGGAGAGAGAGAAACAGAGAGATGAAGAGGAGGGAGAGAGGAGAGATAGGAGAGGGACGGAGAGGAGAGAGAGAAACAGAGAGATGAAGAGGAGGGAGAGACAGAGATAGGAGAGGGACGGAGAGGAGAGAGAGAAACAGAGAGATGAAGAGGAGGGAGAGACAGAGATAGGAGAGGGACGGAGAGGAGAGAGAGAAACAGAGAGATGAAGAGGAGGGAGAGACAGAGATAGGAGAGGGACGGAGAGGAGAGAGAGAAACAGAGAGATGAAGAGGAGGGAGAGACAGAGATAGGAGAGGGACGGAGAGGAGAGAGAGAAACAGAGAGATGAAGAGGAGGGAGAGACAGAGATAGGAGAGGGACGGAGAGGAGAGAGAGAAACAGAGAGATGAAGAGGAGGGAGAGACAGAGATAGGAGAGGGACGGAGAGGAGAGAGAGAAACAGAGAGATGAAGAGGAGGGAGAGACAGAGATAGGAGAGGGACGGAGAGGAGAGAGAGAAACAGAGAGATGAAGAGGAGGGAGAGACAGAGATAGGAGAGGGACGGAGAGGAGAGAGAGAAACAGAGAGATGAAGAGGAGGGAGAGACAGAGATAGGAGAGGGACGGAGAGGAGAGAGAGAAACAGAGAGATGAAGAGGAGGGAGAGACAGAGATAGGAGAGGGACGGAGAGGAGAGAGAGAAACAGAGAGATGAAGAGGAGGGGGAGAGGAGAGTTTCAAGATTCAAGATTTTTATTATATGCAACATAGTACAATGGAATGCTTACTCCCCATTCCCTCCCGCAGGAACACACATACTCTAAAAACACTGTACACAACTACAATAACAATAAAAATAACATTAAAGTGACTAATGGATGATATGTACATATGTTGAATTGTGCAAAAGCATTTTAAAGTGCCAGTAGTGCAACAGTGTCATAAATACAGTGCAGAACAGTGCAGTGGTTGTAATGTAATGAGTCCAGAAAGTCCAGAAAAGACAATGTTATGATAGTTGCACACTGCCTGTGGATAACAACTGTCCTTAAACCTGGTAGTCCTTAAACCTGGTAGTCCTCCTTGAACCGATGCTGCGGAACAAGCGACCGGACTGTAGGGGAAGAAGAGATGGTGCCCAGGGTGGTTGAGGTCCTTAGTGATGGACATGGGTGAGAAGAGATGGAGCCCAGGGTGGTTGAGGTCCTTAGTGATGGAGATGGGGGAGAAGAGATGGAGCCCAGGGTGGTTGAGGTCCTTAGTGATGGAGATGTGGGAGAAGAGATGGAGCCCAGGGTGGTTGAGGTCCTTAGTGATGGACATGGGTGAGAAGAGATGGAGCCCAGGGTGGTTGAGGTCCTTAGTGATGGAGATGGTGGAGAAGAGATGGAGCCCAGGGTGGTTGAGGTCCTTAGTGATGGAGATGGGGGAGAAGAGATGGAGCCCAGGGTGGTTGAGGTCCTTAGTGATGGAGATGGTGGAGAAGAGATGGAGCCCAGGGTGGTTGAGGTCCTTAGTGATGGAGATGGGGAGAAGAGATGGAGCCCAGGGTGGTTGAGGTCCTTAGTGATGGAGATGTGGGAGAAGAGATGGAGCCCAGGGTGGTTGAGGTCCTTAGTGATGGAGATGTGGGAGAAGAGATGGTGCCCAGGGTGGTTGCGGTCCTTAGTGATGGAGATGGGGGAGAAGAGATGGAGCCCAGGGTGGTTGAGGTCCTTAGTGATGGAGATGGGGGAGAAGAGATGGAGCCCAGGGTGGTTGAGGTCCTTAGTGATGGAGATGGTGGAGAAGAGATGGAGCCCAGGGTGGTTGAGGTCCTTAGTGATGGAGATGGGGGAGATGAGATGGAGCCCAGGGTAGTTGAGGTCCTTAGTGATGGAGATGTGGGAGAAGAGATGGAGCCCAGGGTGGTTGAGGTCCTTAGTGATGGAGATGTGAGAGAAGAGATGGTGCCCAGGGTGGTTGCGGTCCTTAGTGATGGAGATGGGGGAGAAGAGATGGAGCCCAGGGTGGTTGGGGTCCTTAGTGATGGAGATGGGGGAGAAGAGATGGAGCCCAGGGTGGTTGAGGTCCTTAGTGATGGAGATGGGGGAGAAGAGATGGAGCCCAGGGTGGTTGAGGTCCTTAGTGATGGAGATGTGGGAGAAGAGATGGTGCCCAGGGTGGTTGCGGTCCTTAGTGATGGAGATGGGGGAGAAGAGATGGAGCCCAGGGTGGTTGAGGTCCTTAGTGATGGAGATGGGGGCGAAGAGATGGAGCCCAGGGTGGTTGAGGTCCTTAGTGATGGAGATGGGGGAGAAGAGATGGAGCTCAGGGTGGTTGAGGTCCTTAGTGATGGAGCCCAGGGTGGTTGCGGTCCTTTGTGATGGAAATGGCCTTCTTCCGACACCTGGTCCTTAAGATTTCCTCAATGCATGGAAGTGCACACCCGATGATCTTTTCCGCCGTCCTCATGACCCTCTGGATGGCTTTCTTGTCCTGTGCATTGGTGTTGCCATACCACACTGTGACGCCACCCATCAGGACGCTCTCATAGAGGCGCTGGTGTGCCTTCTTCAGCATGACCCGTGTTGCGGGTCGATGCCAGGTCGTCGGAGATCTGTAGTCCTAGAAAACAGAAGCAGCTGATGATTTCCACCAGTGTCCTATCCAGGCTGATGGTGGAGTGGGTTCCCCGGTGGCTCTTGAAGTCCATGATGAGCTTCTTAGTCTTGTTGACATTCAGTGCAAGGCACCTGGTCCTTGCACCATCGCGTTAGCCAGACTACCTCATCTTTGTACTGTGTACGTTTCGTTGTCCTCGCTTATCAGGCCGATGATTGTGGTGTCGTCTGCAAACTTGATAATCGATTGTTGTTTTGTGTCATGTTTGTAAAATGAGTACAGCCGGGGACAGGCTGCAGCAGGCAGCAGCCTTGGGGTGCTCCGGTGTTGAGGACCAGAGTGGATGAGATGTTGTTCCCAATCTTCACCACTTGAGATCTGCCCATAATCCAGTTACAGATGGGGGCGCCCAGACCTAGGTCCCTCAGTTTCAGGACCAGCTTGGAGAGAACGATGGTGTTGAACGCCAAGCTGTAGTCAATGAACAGCAGTCTGACGTAGGTGTCCCTCCTGTCTAGGTGCTCCAGGGCTGTGTGCCAGGGAGATGGCGTAGCCTACAGACCTGTTTGGTCTGACCTGTTTGGTCTGTATGCAAACTAGAGTGGGTCTAGGGACTCAGGGATGGAAAAGTTTATGTGTGACATGACAAGTTTCTCCAGGCGCTTCATGGCTATAGGTGTTAAAGCCACTGGACGAAAATCATTGAGGCTTGTTACCTTGGTATTTTTGTCTAACCGCACAATGATTGCCTCTTTGAAGCACACTGGGACAACAGACTGTTGCGGTGATGCATTGCAGATGTCCGTGAACACAGGAGCCAGCTGGTCAGCTCAGGTCTTGAAGATATGGAACTCTGTCTGGGCCAGCTGCCTTCCCTGCCTTCACCCTCCTGAAGGTTCTGCAGACCTTGGACTCGGACAGTTGTAGAACTTAGTCCTCTGGGTGAATGTTCAATTTGGTCGGCTAAGAGTTCCTCCTCTCAACGCGACCGTAAAATGTGCTCAGCTCATCTGGTAGGTTGGGGTCATTGTTGGTGACTGCCCCTGAGCTCCCCGTAGTTGGAGAGGACCCTCAGACCTTTCCACATACGTCTGGTGTCAGAGCCCCCGAACTGTGATTCCAATTTCCCCTTCTTGATGGCTTTTCTGAGTTCATACTTGGCCTTCTTGTAGTGATCGGAGTCGCCTGTTTTGAAAGCAGGACTCTGTTCCCTTAGTTTGTTCCATATGTCAGCATTCATCCATGGTTTGCGGTTTGGGAATGAGCGAACAGACCTGGTCGAGATGCATTCCTCCACTAGCCTGTTTATGTATGCTGTGACATTATCTGCATACACATCAGTTGTCAGTTGCCATGTCAAGCAAGGAGAGAGAGAGAGAGAGCGAGAGAGAGCGAGAGAGAGAGAGAGAGAGAGCGAGAGAGAGAGCGAGAGAGAGAGCGAGAGAGAGGGAGAGAGAGAGAGAGAGAGAGAGAGAGCGCCAGCCAGCCAGCCAGCCAGCGTAGTGTGGGACGGTTCATAGTGTGCAGAGTGTCTCCGTTGCGGCAGCAGGAGCCAGTCCAATATTGTGTTTGTTAATCAGATGCTTGAGGCTCTTTTAACGGTCCCAGGACTTCAGAACACCATTCTCCCACCATTTCAACAAGCTACTCCTCAGCGGCTTCCGTTAAACACACCGTGGAGACTACACACAAATAAACACTCCCATATACCGGGGGAAAACGGGAATCATGCCACTTCCAGGAAACTAAAGTATAAATCAGATTACAACAAATTAGATGACCTTTGGCTCTGAACAAGTCATGGTGCCGATTCCCAGATTCTCTGCAGCATCCGAGGCCAAACAGCGAGGCCAAACACTGAGCCCCTCCCAAGGTCTTCCGGTCTGACCTTCACACCTCCAGCAACACCTCCCCATATACTGCTGTCACCTGCAGCTCTCCACACCCTCGCTCTCTCTCTCTTAGTCTATCGCTCTATCATAGTCTCTCTCTCTCGCTCCCCCTCTTTTTCCCTCCTAGTCCTCTCTCTCCTAGTATCTCTCTCTCCCTCTCCCTGTCATTCTGTCTCTCTCCCTTTCTCCTAGTTTCTATTTTAGTCTCTCCTTTGCTCTCCCCCTCTGTCTCCCTCTCTCTCTCTCCCTCTCTGTCTCTCTCTCAATCTCTCTCTATCACACCTCTCTCTCTCACTCACAGACGCGAGGCGATGTAGCAGCAGGCTCTCCTAACAATTATCAGAGTCAGACTCATAAGCACAGACGTGTGAACGAGCCCTGGCTGTACATGGGGACCCCCCACCGATACCAGCACGTCCACTGCCTCCACCCCCACCTCCACCACCACCATCACCACAACCACCACCACTATCATCATTACTACCACCACCACCACTACAGCCACCACCTCCACTACCACCACTAACACCACCACCACCACTACAGCCACCATCACGACCACCACTACCGCCACCAACACCACCATCACCACCACTACCGCCACCATCATCATCACCAAGACCCTCACCACCACCACCACCACCATCACCACAACTACCACCATCACCACGACCACCACCACCACCACCACCACCATCATCACCACCACCACCACCACCACCATTACCACCACCATCACCATCACCACCACCACCACCTTCACCACCACAACCACCACCACTACCACCTCTGCCATCACCACCACCACCACTATCATTACCACCACTACCACCACCACCACTACAGCCACCAACACGACCACCACCACCACTACAGCCACCATCACCACCTCCACTTCCGCCACCATCATCACCAAGACCCTCACCACCACCACCACCACCACCACCACCATTACCACCACCACCACCACCACCACTACCACCACCCCCAACATCCATAAAAATCCAAAAATCCATCTGGCAGATGTCAACAATGTAGAAGCCTTAGGTACAAACCACTTCACTACTATATGAGAGTGTGATTTCATGGTTTTATGGTTTTACAAACATTTCATTATCATTTGGAAGTTTCTGTACTTAACACTTTTGTACCTAACAACAAAACTGAATAAATGTTCAAACCAAAGTTATTTATTAGTGCAGAATAGTATTATTAGGCATAATATTAAGAGCACGTCCAAGTCCTCCCTGATGGTGGACTCAAAACAAAGGCAACTTAAGCCTGTTCATCTTTCACTCATGTTATTGAAGTAATTAGAAATCATGTGTGTATGTGTGTGTGTCTGTTTGTGTGTGGCGACAAAATCTCTAAAACTGGGTATCTAACAAATATGAATCCAATGAGGTGTTGTTTTCTTCTTCTTCTTCATCTCAGTGTTCTTGTGAAGCCAGGCGGTCTTCAGTCACCATCAGCTGGAGCAGAGGAACACCATCATGCAGGTAGAATCCCTTGTTTCAGAACCCCCACACAACCCTTTAAATAAGCTACAAGAGGGACTTAGTGAGATGTCCTCTTCCATCTCCTCCTGCTCGTCACACAGAGCGCTGGGCTGAACAGCTTCCCACCCATCTGGACCATCCAGAGCCACGTGTTCAACTTGACTCGGAACTCCTTCAGTCCAGAATGGAATCTGAGGTCCACGAGGCAGTAATGGATGCCAGCCAAATGTGTGTTGATAAAAGCCAAAACAAAAAAGCCTTTTCAAAGGCTCTGAAAGCGTACTCAAATTGTATTCTACTGTATTTTCTTTTCATTGTCTTATCTTCATTGGATTTCTTACCCGTTTAAGGGACACTGCTGGATTTTTCCACACATTGTCCCGTAGTTTTGGGTCTAACTGGTTCAGTGTTTGATTGAGAGTCACAATTCGTCTGCATTGTAACCCTTGGGGCGCTAAGGTCCCGTCAACGTCCTCTCAAAGTGCTGTTTTACCACTGACAGATCACTGCTCTGACAAGTGTCTGACAACATTATAGAAAGGATCCCTACCAGAGAAATATCACTTCATGCTATACCTTCCGCTTGGTCTGTTTGTTATTGTGTCTCACCAAGTCTCGCTCTAAAATCTTGTGAGAGTTAAGTTGTTGCAGGAAGAGAATGGTGGAAACGTGAGTGACAGCTGGAGAGAGAGAGAGGAGTGTCCTGGGAACAGTTTGTGTGTTGGACCACAGAAAGTGTAGCTTAACGCTAGCTAAAATATGTTCACAGTCATGGCTGAATGTTTAGCTAAATTCGACAATTGGAGATTTCGTGAGATTTCAGAGCGAGACATGTCCTTCAGCGAGACTTGGTGAGACGCAATAACAAACAGACCTGGTTAAGCGAAAGGTAAAGAATAAACTGTTATTTCTCTTGTAGGGATCCTTTCTATAATGTTGTCAGACACTTTTAACAATCTGAGACTGCAAAAACAAACAAGGAGGTACATTGATGAGCTTAATCACCCCAAAGGGTTACAATGCAGGCGTTTCACAGCTGCATTCTCCCTCAATACTGGACAAATTTAAATCATTTTTATCATTGTTTGTTGGCGTTAGTCAGTTAAACCCAACCTGGTGGGAAAATAGAGTCCAGGTTGAAGAATCCCGTAGTTTCCCTTAAGTTATGTGGATGTACAGTATCTGTCTGCTACCATGTCACTGGTCAAAATTTCCCAGAACACAATTCACGGCAAATGTTCTGCAAAAATGTGTTGAAAAGAACCATGAATCCATCCCTGAAGAGTTTAACATGGGCTTAGACATGTGGGGGGATGAACCATTTTTGATTTGAAGTTCTAAAGAGGCGGTGGTAGTGAGGCCTGGTGGTGTAAAGTGGTTGCTAGGCCACCAGAGAAAAGTAAAAAAAGAAAATTCAATAAAGGCAGAATAATCCTTTTTTAAACCCTTTTTGGATAGAATCACTTTTACAAGAGGAGGGAGGGAGGGGGGGGGGGGTGATGTCATAATTACTGGAGCATGTCTGGGATTTCGTTTGTCCCAAGTGCACCTGTCAGTTGAGAGAGATATTCTAAATGAGTATCCCTAATATTAACTTTAATGAGGAATGGGTTGTTTTTTCATGGTTCATTTTTTGTCCTGTCACTGTCAAGACCTGCAGGTATTCACTCATAGTTACCCTAACACAATAGCATATGTATATGTATATACATACCAGGGTTTCCGTTAGCCGGTATTTACCGGTAGTTTTTAGCGGGTAAAAATTATAAAAAACGGTCATTTAAAAACCTGCCGGTCAAAATGTCCGGTAATAATGTTGGGTTTTGGTCATGAAGTGACCAATCAGCTGCCGCCCCTCTCATGACGTCACACGCGCCCGACGAGATGCAGGTGCAGTGATGGCCGCTCCACGGCTATGGGGCTTTAATGTTAGCGCTCCACGGCTATGGGGCTTTAATGTTAGTGCTCCACGGCTATGGGGCTTTAATGTTAGCGCTCCACGGCTATGGGGCTTTAATGTTAGCGCTCCACGGCTATGGGGCTTTAATGTTTGCGACAGTTTGCCAAGTGCTCATGTGTGAGTTCAGCGAGCTGTACCCCGACTCGGGCTAAAGGGCCTGTGTTCTGCTCGTGTCAAGCGACCAGCAGAGAGGGGCTTCTCCCTCAGACTGGTTTGAAAACATCAGTGCGGAGTCGTCTGGAGGAGGAGAGAGTGATGGACTTATGCGGATTGCAAGCTGCAAAGACACATAAGACACCTTTGATTTCAGCTCGGCTCAGAGGACTTTGCCGCAATGAAATGAAGGAGAAAGCTAAATGTTTCCTGGTAGCCTACAGGGTAAATGTGATGCCATGTAGCCTATGTTAAAACGGACTACATATGTTACAGGGGTACAGAAATAGCCTCGATTTTTGAGGCTAACAAGGTTTTGCTCATCGTTCTGTTCGTTTTGTTGTTCATTAAATATGTCACGAGTGGGATTGGTCGGTGGGACCCAGAACGCAGACCAAGACAGTGGAGCTATAACATAAAGCTTTATTTAAAGCACAACACAACTCAAACACAACACAAGAGTGATCAGGGACAGTCCCGGGGTCTGGGTACCGGGAGGTCGATCCGCGGAGAACCGGCAGGTAGTAGACCGGCGAGTAGTCCGGGACGGGAGAGGAGTCTGGGTACCGGGAGGTCGGAGTAGCGACAGGTACCAGACAGGTAATTATAATGACCAGGGAGCTCGTATAGACCGGAGTAACGCGAGACAGGTGGGTGACGCGGGACAGGTAAGGGATCTGGATCTCCGGGACATCAGCGTGGCGATTCCGTCCAGAATGTACGACTTAACGTACGACGTACGACCTAACCCGGGGTAACGGGAAGCCAGGGTATATATACCCCAGGTGAGGGGATTAGCAATTAGACGTGGCAATAGCTGACAGGTGTGTGTGGCTTGGCCACGCCCCCTGTCAACCACCGTAACGTGACAAAATAGTCAAATTTATTTGAGTGCCTTGTCATTCTTTCGTCAATCTAGGTGTACATTATAGTTGCGTTTGTAATATAGACTGTTTTTGAAACATGACCGGTAAGTTTCGAATTTGTCCGGTAAAATAAAATCTGTCCGGACACTTGACCGGCAAGAAAAAATCCTAGCGGAAACCCTGATACACACATACATAGATGATTGATTGATGATATATGCTATTGTGTATATGCTTGTATATTGTATATGCTTTCTTATGGATGGATGTAAGTATGTATGTGTGTATGTATGTACGTATGTCATGACATAATATTAATTATATTGTGTATTTGTATGGCATTATAGGCCTGTATAGAAATCATCCTCCAATGCCAATGCGGTGAAGTTAACCCCTAAGACGACAGAGGGCCGTGTGTTTGACAAGCGAGAGGCTGGACTGTCTTTGGTCTGTCACGACTTCTCCAGCTGACAAGCAGTCATCGACACAGCGTTGTGGTTCTCTCTGGGGGATTCGGGCTCTCGTCCCACTCGTCACACGGAGCTGTCTAAACAGACGGAGGACGTTTGGGAGTTTATTTACAATGCTTCTCACGCTGATGTAGGAACAAGGACATACTTATGGTTTGAGGACAATGACACACCTACTTTTTTGAGGTTTGGAGTCGGTGGACGGGATGGTAGACAAGGCGAGGTTTGAATATTATTGCACATAGTGCGTTCACAGAGGTGGACGGGAGACCGTGGGGTTAGAATTGGAAACAAAACGGAAAAGCCGCCGACAAAAGCTGCTCTGAAATGATTATCTTTTATTCATTAGAGTTTCAATCTTCTGAAGCCCCGTCACCAGGAAAAAATTGGAATTCACTGTCACCGGTGCTCATTGGCTATTGTGATTGAGAGGATGTGATCTGGGGTGTGTGTGTGGGGTCCAGAAGATGTGTACCGGGGGATGGGTGGTGTGGATGTGTATGGGGCGGGATGTACCAGGGATGTGTGGTGTCCAGAGGAGGTCAGCTGGAGGATGTGTTAGTGTCCAAAGGATGTGTACCAGGTGATGTGTGGGGTCCAGGGTGTTTACATTCAGTGTTCAGATGTATATCAGTGACCTGAACAGAGAGTTGTTTGTAACACCACATGAGATGGGAGCCTTGGCCTCTCTCTCCTCTCCAGTGGAGAGATTAAACTCATCAGCAACTCACTCATCAAGAGTGAGTTGCCGCCTCGACCGAAAGGCAACTATTCCCGGCCTGTCGGGGTAGAGGATGGATGGAGGAGGAGAAGGGAGGAGGAAGGAGGAGGCAGGTAGAGGAAGGAGGAGGCGGGAGGAGGGAGAAGAAGAAGGCGGGTGGGGTCAAGATGGAGGTTTCCTTCCTATTTTCTCTATATTTGTCCCCAACTCCAAATGGCGATGGTTTGAGCGTGTAGATTAACTTCTTCGCCCTAACAAATCTCTTTTACTGGGAATAATTACAGACATGCAAGGGAAGATAGGGGAGGGAAGACCCCCCCAGGGTGCCTCAACACACACAGAGTGGCTTGAGAACCTTTGTGGTAAGTATCTTACTGAAAAGTTAGGAAGAAATGTTGAGCCTTGTTATTAAAGTTGTACGAAAAAATAACGCATAAATACATTCTAGCACATCCAAAAAATATAGATTGCCTTCATAAAGACACAGATTTGCATAATACAAGCCTACATGAAGAACAGTTCAACACAAAAACTAAATAACTAAGTTTAGGATCATATTTGCCATTTTCCTGATTACTTTGCAAGAATAGATTTTCTCCTCTCTTTCTGTCTTGTGTGTTCACTTACACACACACACACACAAGTATTCACGCATAAACACACACACACACACACACACACACACACACACACGCCAACAATAGTGTAACGAGAGGGGAGCTGGCGATGACCCAGTCGCTCTACCAAATCTAAATCCGCATTTAGTATTCAAAAACCTTCGTTTAGTCTCCCACTAAAGCACCCTCTAATTGCCAGCCTGCATAAATCCATCGTTAATCATGTCAGCCCAGGTGTACTTACAGCGCAATTGGTGTTAACTAAGAATGCATTTATTTTCAACAAAGCCGCTTTGTGTGCCCACAAAATCCCGGGCTAAAAAGCTGTCATGAGAGCAGTGAATAAAATGATTGATGAATTCCAGTTGCGTTGCAAATGAGATGGCCTTGTACGGCAGTGGGGTAACAATGCAGGTTACATGGGTTATCTTCTCTACTCTTCTCTGTGATGGCCTTTTAACAACACATTCACATTAATTTACATGAAGTCATTTTCCAAAGCAACAGTGTCTTCGACCCACCAGGTCGGGTGCTGTTGCAGCTGCAGAGGATTCAGGGTTGATGAATGGTCACGTGGCTAACCCTGAGTGACCATCGGAGGTCGTGGACGTGCGGCCGGGAGACAAAGCCGTCTTCAAAGGCTCCACCTAGGGATCCGTTGTAAAACCCTAGTGTGGGTCTGAAGGTCTGAAGACGCTCCCTTCTCCAAGGCCCTTTTCCGAGGCACATAACACAAGGGAACCTGGGAAGCCGGTAAATAGTAACGACGCGATCCATCTTCTCCAACTGTTCTATCCTCAGCATCTTCTGACTCTTCTTTCTGCATCCCTATCTTGGTGGGACACTCTGGACCCTAGGCACCTGTGCGCCGGGTCACTGACAATTTCCTTCCTTTTCCGCTGAAAAACAAAAGGAAATTAAATGACCCCAAAAAGCAGCTGCCTAGCCGAGGCTGCGAGGGCAGAGGACGCTATCCTGATCGCCGTTTCCAGATCAGAGCGCCCAGCCATTGTCACGTATGATTAATGTAGAGCATTACATCCAGGTCCTGCATACTCTGAGCACGTAGCCTTGGTTAATGCCTGGTATCCACGTTTTTAAACACTTTGCGATTCTGGGCAAGGATCAAACTGTGCCGTTGCACACAATTACATTCTGTAATTCACCTATAAAGTTATTCTGATTCAGAAATGCATTGGTATACACTTCTTTAGGTTCTTTAAATTGTTCTTTACACGGCACCATATTTCTTCCAGCTCTAAAGACCACTGACTCACATCAGAGAGCCCACATGCAGAGAAAAAGGCTCAGCATGTTTTAAATCAATTATGAAGTTCACCAAAGTATACATTAGTATACAACCTTTACCTCGTCCCCTCCCCTGACTTCAGGTACTTCAGATCCACATTAACATTTAATGCACTTATATGAAGTGCATGACAGAAAATAAGTAACCCACTCTAACACATCTCATTAAAATGCATAGAGGGAAAAAGTGAACATGGGAAGACACGGCTGTCAATCTTATATAAGCCCCTGTAATGAGTTACTATGAAGTTGAGTTGTTCAGGTGACCTGCAGTACTGTCTAGTGCTCATTACACGCTCTTTAATATGGATTCATCTTACATAACAACAAAAGTAGTTCAATAAAAGCATTTATAACCCACCCGACGGAGAAATGGGGTTGAATGTGTTTTTCAAGGGTTGGTTGGTGGGTTTAATCATAATCATAATTAATCATAAGTATTATTATTATTCAGGAGGGGAAATATTATTTTGGTTATTTATAATAATCAGAATATAATTAATATATAATAGAAGGGGTATCAGTCAGCGACAAGAGACATTGTGTAAATAATACAAATAATTAAATTAGCATGCAATTAGTTTTGTTATCCAACAACTTCCCTCATTTCACTTGCCTCAGTGTAATCAATGACGACAATTAATAACAATCATTTAAAAACTGTGATAAGCAACACATCCTTTTTTCCTTTTTATATTTGTTAAAATAAAACAAGTTGTTGAATAAACTAGACTCAATGGGCCAAACCCCACTATGGTCTAAATGTTTAAGGTTGTCCCGTGTTGGGCGCTGAGGGTACAGCACATGCTGCACTCAATATTATAATACCTACTCAAAATTAAGCAGCTTAGAGTCCTGGCCTAATTAACTAGGCTCCATCCTTGTCCTTCCCTCCAAAGAGCGTCAGCGTGGGTCCCTCTCTGTCACCGTGTGGACGGAAACCCTTGAATACTTCAGGACGTTCAGAAAGATTGGTGATGTGGGTTCTCATTTTTCCCCATTTAGGTTGTACTCCATTTGTCCTCCATTTGGGGGTTTGGGCTTCCCATGGAGCAGGTGATGTGTCCTCATCATGCCACATGGACGTGGGAGTCCTCTCCTCTGGGGGGTTTGGGCTTCCCATGGAGCAGGTGATGTGTCCTCATCATGCCACATGGACGTGGGAGTCCTCTCCTCTCTGCTCCCTCCCTCCCTGACCTCATGTATTATTTAACCATAGAGTTCCAACACAGCGGTGACGTCACTCTGGGAGGAGATGTGTACAACTGCCACCAACCATTAAATATATCATCTTTTTAATTCTCTACTTATGATCCACTTCAATATTCTAATAAATCCAATCCATGGTTAAATGGTAAATATACACATAAAGACAACATATAACAACAGCCCCGCCTTGTCAGTATGGTGTGAGTCAAGGGGTTAAGAGTCAGTCACCCTCCACCACTTCAATCCACCGCAGGAGGGAGAGAGAGTGAAAGAGAGAGAGAGAGATCAACAGAGAGAGTGAAAGAGAGAGAGAGAGAGAGAGAGAGCAAAAGAGAGTGTGAAAGTTAAACAGCTAGATAGAAATATAGACAGAGAGAGAAAGAGCAAAAGAAAGAGTGCTAGATAGAGACAGAGAGAGAGAGAGAGAGAGAGAGAGAGAGAGAGAGAGAGAGAGAGAGGGGTGCGGTGCCATGAATCTATAAAACAAAAGGGACATTAGTGAGGTGATTGAGAGTGAGAGATTTAGTGCGTTGCCTCACCTGCTAATGCGCTGCACACCAGTCAGCACATTCCTCACCGCCGCTTCCTCCCATCTCAGCAAATAAACATTAAGGCAAATGATGACTTCCTACATAAACATGCTGGAGCTGTTCTCTCCCTCTGTCTGTATCTTTCTGCGGCATGCTCTGTGTGTGTGTGTGTGTGTGTGTGTGTGTGTGTGTGTGTGTGTGTGTGTGTGTGTGTGTGTGTGTGTGTGTGTGTGTGTGTGTGTGTGTGTGTGTGTGTGTGTGTGTGTGTGTGTGTGTGTGTGTGTGTGAAAAGACAGACACATCCATTCAGGGGACATGAATAAAGAGGTGTATAAAGGTTGGAGAGAGAGAGAGAGAGAGAGAGACTGAGAGAGAGAGAGATGAAAGGAGGGAGAGAAATGAGAATGATGTTTTGAGGTTGGAAACAAGGTAATGGCCCAACAACAACCGAGACACGTATACCAGTGTGGGGATAGAAAGAGAGAGTGGGAGAGAGAGAGATAGAGAGAGAGAGAGAGAGGACTACATGGGGTGTGTTTGTCATCTGGTCCCCGGGTGGGTGTGCTATGTGGCGAGGCGAAGGACGCCGTTGTTCTGGAGGACCACGGACATACAGACACCACAATGTGTGTGAAACAATGTGTGTGTGTGTGTGGTGTGTGTGTGTGTGATGATTTCTCAACACTGTGAAACACTTGTTCTGCAAGGATAACTTCTCGGCGGCGTGGGAGGGAGATGTCACATGGTATAGGGCTGCCATATCGATGTTATTGAATAGAGAGAGAGCGAGAGAGAGAGAGAGAGAGAGGACAGGGCAAGTGAGAAAGCGGCAAAGAATGCAGAAAGAGTGAGCTAGAAAGAGGGGGGAGAGAGGCAGGTAGAAAGAGGGAGAATTGGTGGATCTAATCTGTTCAATTCATCAACGCACAGCCACACAATCCTAATCTCCCCTCCCCTCCTCCCCATCACCTCTAGTCCACTGAACTGTCAGCCACCGCCAGACACAATCATTTACTTTGCGGTACTGATCTCAGGTCTCAATGTGCGGCCTCTGACCGGGCCTCTAATGGAGGCTGATGCTGTGAAATTGCAGGGGCGTGGCCCACAAAAACGTCCACCGTGGTCATGGCGGACACTACGGTGCTTTTAACCCCCGAAGCAGGAAAGGCCGGTAAGCATGGCTCACATGGCGATGCAGCGGGATGCTGTAACCGTGTAACCGCGTTACCATGGTAGCCATCGCCAAATGCCCCTTACCATCAGCGTTGGCCAGGTGCTGAGTGTGGCCTCACCAGATGACCACGACAGCCAATCATGAGATGGCAGCCATTAGTCCAGGGAATAGAGTATTGATTCAGCCGGCATCCACAGAAGGAGTCCTCCAAACCTGGATGGTGTGACTGGGTGCTCAGGGGGTCACTGCAAATCCCCTGTGTGTGTGTGTGTGTGTGTGTGTGTGTGTGTGTGTGTGTGTGTGTGTGTGTGTGTGTGTGTGTGTGTGTGTGTGTGTGTGTGTGTGTGTGTGTGTGTGTGTGTGTGTGTGTGTGTGTGTGTGTGTGTGTGTGCGTATGTGTGTGTGTGCGTATGTCTGTGTGTGTGTGTGTGTGTGCGCGTGCGTGTGTGCGTCTTTGTCTAAACACTTTGTGTGTTTGAGTTCATATTAGATTAGATTAGATTAGATTAAAATGTATTGTCATTTCACAGCACAAGTACAGTACAGTGAAAATAATGTAGCATCTAACCAGAGTGAACATGTTGCAGTAAAGTGCACATGGTTATATCATTTGGTTAAAATTGACAGGTTAAAAGACAGTCTAGGTATTAAATGGGATATGAGCAGCATAATAATAATAGGTATATATATATACAGGTAAGTGTATATATATATATATATATACAAAAATGTCTTCGTGGTGCAGAGTTCAGGGAGATGACAGCTGAGGGGAAGAAGCTGTTCCTAAGCCTGCTTGACTTGGAACAAAGGTTCCTATAGCGCCTCCCGGAGGGGAGGAGGGCAAACAGTCCATGGTTGGGATGAGAGGGGTCATCTACTATTTTTTTGTGCCTTCCTCAGACACCGTTTGTGGTGGGTAGTGTTTATTGCAGGGAGGGGTAGTCCAATGATGCGTTGGGCGGTTTTCACCCTCTGCAGCGCTTTCCGGTCAGAAACAGTGCAGTTGCCGTACCACACTGGGATGCAGTTGGTGAGGATGCTTTCGATAGCACACCGGTAAAAGTTCACCAGAATCTGAGGTGACAGGTGGGCTTTCCTCAGTCTCCTCCGGAAGAAGAGACGCTGGTGAGTCTTCTTTACCAGTGAGGCAGTGTTGAGGGGCCAGGAGAGGTCTAAGGAGAGGTGGACCCCCGGGAATTTGAAGTTGGAGACACGCTCGACCTTCGCTCCGTTGATGAGGATGGGGGCGTGTGCGCCAGCTCTGGTCTTCCTGAAGTCGACGATGAGCTCCTTGGTCTTCTTGGTGTTGAGGGCCAGGTTGTCAGTGCACCACGCCACCAGGTGCTGGACCTCCTCTCTGGAGGCTGCCTCATCGTTGTTTTTGATGAGGCCCACCACCCAAACTTGATGATGGTGTTTGTACCATGTACAGGAGTGCAGTCGTGGTTGAAGAGGGAGTAGAGGAGAGGGCTCAGCACACAGCCTTGTGCAACGCCGGTGTTTAGGGTGAGGGTGGAGGAGGTGAGATTGTCAAACCTGACTGACTGGGGTCTGTTGGTTAGGAAGTCTAATAACCAGTTACAAACTGAGGGGTTGATGTCAAGGTTATTGGTTTTCATGAGGTCACCAAGTTTGAAGATGAGTTTGGAGGGGATGATTGTGTTAAATGCTGAGCTGAAGTCTATGAACAGCATTCTCACGTGGGTGTTGCTCTCATCCAGGTAGGAGAGAGCGGAGTGAAGGGCTGAGGAAATGGCGTCCTCCGTGCTGCTATTCTCACGGTAGGCAAATTGGTATTTATCCAGTGAGGGTGACAGGCCAGATTTGAGGTGAGCCAGGACCAGCCTCTCGAAGCACTTCATGAAGATGGGGGTGAGTGTAACAGGGCGGAAGTCATTGAAGCTCGCTGCAGAGGAGTGTTTTGGCACTGGCACAATGGAGGTGGTTTTAAAGCACACAGTGACAACTGCCTGAGCTAGTGACAAGTTCAAGTCAAGTCAAGTTTATTGTCACTTCACAGTTTACACAAGTATAAAGCAGTGGTGTGAAAATCTTATGTGCAATACCCGACGACAGAGAGCACTTATAAAAATAAGATAAAAATAGATAAAATAGATAAAAATAGAATAAAAATGCAATTTATAAAATGCAATATATCGCCACAGAAAAGAGCAATATGTATATATAAATCAATGTAATAAAATATACATTGTTATATGCTATACGCCCTTGTTCAGCAGCCTGAGGGCCTGGCTGTGGAAGCTATCTCTAAGCCTATTTGTGCGGCACTTGATACTGTGGTATCGCCTGCCTGTCGGTAAAAGTGAGTACAGTTCGTGGCTGGGATGGGCAATGTCTTTTATGATGCGTTTGGCCTTGGCCACACACCACTGGTTGTATATATCCAGGAGGGAGGGGATCTCACCTCCAACGATATACTGGGCCGTCCGCACCACCCTTTGAAGCGCTGTGCGCTCGAGTGCTGTGCAGTTCCCGTACCTACACCCTGTAAGAACACTCTCGATGGTGCCGTTATACAATGTTCTCAGGATGCAGGGGCCCATACAAAATTTCTTCAGACGCCTGAGGAAATACAGGCGTTGTTGGGCCCTTTTCACCACGTGTGTGGTATGCGTGGACCATGTGAGGTCCTCGGAGATGTGCACGCCGAGGAACTTGAAGCTGCTGACCCTCTCTACTGCAACACCGTCGATGGAGATAGGGCTGTGCTCTCCCCTCTGCTTCCTGAAGTCCACGATCAGCTCCTTGGTCTTCTTGACGTTGAGGGCGAGGCTGTTCTCCTGGCACCACTGCTCCAGCGATCCGACCTCCCTGTAGGCTGTCTCGTCGTCGCCGGCGATCAGGCCCATCACTGTCGTGTCATCAGCAAACTTGATGATGATATTGGAGCTGTGCATAGCCATGCAGTCGTGGGTGTAGAGGGAGTAGAGGAGAGGGCTCAGCACGCATCCCTGGGGGGCTCCCGTGTTGAGGGTCAGTGGCTCTGAGGTGGTGCTGCCCATCCTCACCACCTGGCGGCGGTCCGACAGGAGGTCCAGTATCCAGCTGCACGTGGATGGGGGCACGCCTAGACCTCTAAGCTTGGTGTCGAGCTTGACAGGAACTATCGTGTTGAACGCTGAGCTGTAGTCCACAAACGCATTCGCACAACAGTTCTTTCCCTCCAGGTGGGAAAGGGCAGTGTGGAGGGCCATGGCAATTGCGTCGTCCGTGGATCTGTTTTGACGATATGCAAATTGCCATGGGTCCAGCGTGGCAGGTAACACGGAGCAAATAAAGTCCTTGACCAACCTCTCGAAGCATTTGCTGACAATCGAGGTGAGGGCTACAGGTCTATAGTCATTCAGGCATGTTACCTTGGGATGTTTAGGGACAGGCACGATGGTGGACATCTTGAAGACCGCGGGAACAACAGCCTGGGACAGGGAGAGGTTGAAGATGTCTGCAAAGACTCCTGCCAACTGGTCTGCGCATGCTCTGAGGAGTATTTAGCTCTCCTGGGAGGGAGGTAGAGGAGTTCTCTACACAACTGGTTCTCCCTCTGAAGTTCGTTATCGTCTGCAGCCACATACCCTTCGCTTCGTGGCTCTTGAATTTCTTTCTCATGTGCCAGTCAGCGTGATCAAAACAATCCTGCAGCATAGAGTTCGATTGGTCCGACCAGCATTGGACCTCCCTCACAGCGATCGGTTGCTGCTTCAGTCTCTGCCTATAGGCGGGAAGTAGCTGGATAGAGCGGGGGTGTAGCAGTGGTCGAGGATCCGCTCGCCCTGTGTGTTGCTCGTTATGTGTTGGTAGAACTTCGGGAGAACCTTCTTCAGGTTTGCCTTGTTGAAGTCCCCCGCCACGATGAGAGCAGCCTCGGGGTGTGCCAACTCCTGTTCGCTGATAGCCCCATATAGTTCCTTCAGCGCTGTGTCCGTGTTGGCTTGTGGGGGAATGTAAACAGCGGTCACGGTTACCGCTTTAAACTCCCGAGGTAGCCAGTGTGGACGGCACATAAGCATCAGGTACTCCAGGTCCGGGGAACAGAAAGACTTGAGGGGATGTACATGACTTTGGTTGCACCAAGATCTATTTATCATGAGACATACCCCCACTCCGCGATCTTGACTGGAGAGAGCCTTTGTTCTGTCCGCCCGGTGGACGGAAAATCCCGGCTCGATAGCTGCGTCGGTAACCCCCTCCGTCATCCATGTCTCCGTAAGGCAGATGATACAATTGTCCTTAGTTTCCCGGTGGAATTGAATACGAGCCTGTAGCTCGCTTAACTTATTGTCCAGAGACTGTACATTAGCCAGTAGAATGGTGGGTAGTGGGGGGCGATCGGATCGACATCTCAGCCTGACTAGCACGCTGGCTCGCTTCCCTCGCTTCTTCTTGCGATGCTTGCGTGTAATCGTGCCCAAGATGGTCGGAGATAATCCACCTGTGACTTCGGGTGGGACCTGGAAAAACTCCGGTAGGCCGCGAGCGACTGTCGATCTGATCTCCAGAAGTGTGCAAAAGTTATAAATGAACGTGTTGAAAATGTCAGTAAGGACCTCGGTCAGCTGCTCAGCGCAGTTCCTGAGCACACGACCGGGGATGCCATCAGGACCAGCTGCCGTATACGCATTTGTTCTGCTCAGTGCCGCACGCACGTCTGTGGGTGGAGAGGGGGAGGGGTTGGTGGTCAGCGGGGAGAGCAGCCCTGGTTAGCAGTTCGGGGTTGTTCCGGTCGTATTGAGCAAAACAATTATTGAGTTTGTCAGGGAGGGATGAGTGGTTTGGGGGGGAGTTGTTGGAGGGTTTATAATCCGTGATGGCCTGGATGCCCTGCCACATGCATCGGGGATCGGAGTTGTTGAAGTGGTCTTCAACCCTTCGCTTGTGTTTGAGCTTGGCCTGCTTGATGCCCTTTTTCAGATAAGCCCTGGCTAAACAGTAGGCCAGTGCATCGCCCGACCTAAAAGCAGCGTCACGTGCCTTTAGGAGTAGGCGGACCTCTCTGTTCATCCACGGCTTCTGGTTGGGGAATGTTGTGATCTGTTTGAGGGTGGTGACAGTGTCAATGCTGGAGTTGATGTAATCCAAAACAGAGAAGGCGTAGGAGTCGATGTCGGTGTGGGAGTCTAGGGTAGACTGGGAGGCAAACAGGCTCCAATCTGTGTGCAGAAACCGGTTCTGCAACTTAGAGTTTGCTCCCTCAGGCCACACTTTGACTGTCCTAACGGTGGGCTTCACACGCTTGATGAGTGGCGTGTACTTAGGCAGCTTGAACAAAGAGACATGATCACTCTGTCCAAGGTGGGGGACGGCTTTGTAAGCATCAGCCTTGTTGGTGTAAACATTGTCTAATGTTCTCTCTCCTCTTGTAGAGCAGGAGACATGCTGGTACAATTTGGGGAGCACAGTCTTTAAGTTGGCATGATTGAAATCGCCTGCAATAATAAAGGCTGCCTCTGGGTGGTAGTTCTGCTGTTTGTTGATTGCAGAGTACAGTTCCTTCATAGTTTGGTGCACTAGCTTAGTGTTAGCATCTGGAGGTATGTAAGCCGCAGTTATAATGGTGGCTGTAATTTCCCTGGGTTAGTAAAAGGGTCTACATTTAACCATTAGGTATTCTACGTTAGCAGAGCAGTGGCTCTCGATGGTGGTAGTGTCTGTGCACCAAGCCTTGTTAGTATAGATACACAAACCTCCATCCCTGGTTTTACCGGAGCCCTCAGCTGATCTGTCGATCTGTCACCTTGCAATCCTTAATCCATTTATGGTTGATAATCCGCAGCCGCAGTTCATCCATTTTGTTCGCCAGAGATCGTACGTTGGCGAGGAAAACGCTAGGTAGTGACGGGCGATGTGGGTTAGCTCTTAGCCTAGCATGTAGCCCTTCCTCTCCTGTGTTTATGTTTTCTCTGCGGGCGATGGGTCCGGTCAGCCGGCCGTGCTGTGGTCAGATCCACCGGAGTTTCAGCGTGGAGTTGAAGATCACCGATTAAGTTAAGCCAGAACAAAAAGATGGTGTCGGTGTACGTGATGAGAGCAAGACTGTTCTGTGTGAACAGACTAAGAATTATGAGCTATATTACCACTAATTTGCAAAAGCTGGTCAGACGCTGGGCGTCGCAATGTTTACGCGCCGCCATCTTGCTATGTGGTATGTATGGAGAGAGATTCCATCTGGTTATCATCTGCCTACAGGTACGGTACGCAGGTCCAGGAACGCATCTTCACTGTCTGATGAGAAGCTGTGCTGGTACGATTGAACCTGTGTGTGTGCGTGTGCGTGTGTGTGTGTGTGCTTGTTCAAAGCCGGCGTCCCCGACAGCTGTTTGCATTCCATCTCTGCGCTGCTAGCATTAGCCCGGTCCAAACGTAATTAGCGGCACCGGTGGAGGAAGCGGAGCGGCGGTGAGTTCTGGCGGTAATGTGATGTCACAGCGGATTAGGCTGACGGGCCGACAGAGTGGGACCGGCGCTGGGCGTCTCTCTCTCTCTCTCTCTCTCGCCGTAGCCCTCGACCGGCCAGAGCCATCTCAGCTGGCCCGGCCGGAGGACCTGTGAGTATTTGGGGTTCCTTGGTGTTCAGAACAGACGCTCCGGGTTCTCAGAGGTTCTGTTGGTGTTCAGAACAGACGCTCCGGGTTCTCAGAGGTTCTGTTGGTGTTCAGAACAGACGCTCCGGGTTCTCAGAGGTTCTGTTGGTGTTCAGAAGAGACGCTCCGGGTTCTTGGAGGTTCTGTTGGTGTTCAGAACAGACACTCCGGGTTCTCAGAGGTTCTGTTGGTGTTCAGAACAGACACTCCGGGTTCTCCCAGGTTCTGTTGGCGCCCTGCTGCCCGGATCACAGCAGAGGGCAGCGCTGTTTATCTTCATAATGGATGCACTGCTGGATTTGGATTAGCATAAGGAAACTCTACAAGGTCGTCAGAGAGAGAGAGAGAGAGAGAGAGAGAGAGAGAGAGAGAGAGAGAGAGAGAGAGAGAGACAGAGAGAGAGAGAGAGAGAGAGAGAGAGAGAGAGAGAGAGAGAGAGAGAGAGAGAGAGAGAGAGAGAGCGAGAGCGCGCCGCTAGGGATTTATGGCTGTGGAAACCTTGGCTCCACATCTATTGGGCCCAAACTCTGGCACACTGCAAGCAATTGTTTCGGTTATTTTTTAAACCATGTATAGCATTTCATGTGTCAATGTTACAGCCTGTTGCATATTTCCTTTCACAACATCCACATCACCACCGGCAAGGGACTATGTGCGTCTTACAATTTGAGGGTTCACCGTCAAAATATGTCTGAAAACATTATAACCACACAAACCCTCCGATTATTTTAGTTTGTTTTTATAATTCATCTTCTAATGGGCTCCGCAGTGCTGGTACGATATGGACGCCACCTCTGACCCGGGACCAGGGTCCTCCATCCCAAACGCAAGGACTACAGCGTGCGTGTGTGTGGCATCCTGCCCGCCTCTAACTCCTTCAGAAGAGGCCAACAGGCCAACGAGGCAGATCTACAGCCGTTGGCGGAGGGACGACACGCGCAGAGAATGAAGTTCAGAGGCGTGGGAGGAGGGTCTTCTACACAAATACCATTTTTTAGACGGACTACAAATCGCTCAGTGAGTGTCTTTGACTTTCACATCGCTGACCCCCATTCCCAAGATCTCCACAGGCCTCCACCTCCTGCACCGTCGCATAGCTCCTCTCCTCCACCTCCACCTGGCTCCTCCTGCATTATCTTCTCGCTCTCCTCCTCCTCCTCCTCCTGCTGCATCGTCTCCTAGCTCTCCTTTTCCTCCTCCTCCTTCTGCACCGTCTCCTAACTCTCCTCCTGCACCTCCACCCGGCTCCTCCTGCACCATCTTCTAGCTCTCCTCCTCCTCCTGCACCATCTCCTAGCTCTCCTTCTCCACCTCCTGGACCATCTCCTCCTGCACCATTTCATACCTCTCTTCCCTCCACCTCCACCCGTCTCCTCCTGCACCATCTCCTAGCTCTCCTCTGGTCTGGTCTGGACTCCCATCCTCCAGGGGGCTGGGACAGGTGGTGGCGCTTGTGGTGGAGCGGTTGTTTTGCCGGTGAAGCAGGACAATAACGTGCTTCTGTGGTTTTTTTACTGAATCCAGTCTCAGGGAAAGTGTGCCGGACGCGCTGCACACAATTAGGTTGTTGTTTTGCTTGTGGACTCCTTTCCAAGGGAAAAGGTTTGTTATATCAAATAT
>CM051008.1:18630268-18635268 GCA_027704905.1 Muraenolepis orangiensis
GATCTGGATGGTCCTCAGCGGACACACGGTGGAACACAGAGGGAACTACAGCGGGGAACCAGGCTGAGGACGGGAGCAGAGCGAGGGGGAAAGGAAAGAAAGAGGAGATGGAGAGGGTCGATTATCGGCCCACTCCTCCACTATCCCTCATTTTAAGCAGCTTGTTGACCTTTCCAGTCAAGCCTGTAGGTGTAGTTCACATTCTGAGGCAGTGCCTGCAGTAATTTAGGAGGGAACTCATGCAGGGAGTGGGGGGTGTGCGTATGTATGTGTGTGTGTGTGAGAGAGACAGAGCGAGAGAGAGAGAGAGAGAGCGGAGAGAGAGAGCAGAGAGAGAGAGAGAAAGGGGGGGATACAGAGAGAGAGAGAGACAGCAAGTGTCAGGGGCAAAATTAGATTGGCTTGAGGGAAGAAACATAAAATAATGAATGATGAAAAGATGTGAAAGAGGAGAGAAATGAAAAGATTGCGGAAGGGAGAGAGGGAGGGGCGGGTGAGGGGGGAGGGGCGGGTGAGGGGGGAGGGGAGTATGTCATATCAGACCGTGACTGAACACAACCTCTTCTTCCGACCGATTGCCTCTCATAAGGTTGTGTTTTATTCCGGCCTCAGATTTACTGTTGACCCGGGAGGCTCCAGTCATGGAGGCTCCCGGCCCGAGGCTGAGAGGTGTGGGCGGGAGATACCTTTGTCTAAAACGGCCCGAACTCAACCGGGGCCTGGAAGGTGAGCGGTACATATTTCACTGCCCGGTAAGACCCGGTAAGACCCGGTAAGACCCGGTAGGACCCGGTAGGACCCGGTAGGACCCGGTAGGACCCGGTAAGACGGAAACGGGTGATCACGCACCGGGCAACGCTTCATCACACTGCCAAACTGGTTCTTTGGGTGGACCTTTAAAAGGCTTTACAGCCCAAAGGTGCCTGTAGTTAACTTGCACACACACACACACACACAAACACACACACACAGAAACACACACAGAAACACAAACACACACAGAAACACACACAGAAACACAAACACACAGAGAAACACACATGCATGCGTTTGTTCATCTAACAGATGCTCCTCCTCCCCCCGCCCCGCCCTGCCAGGTGATTGGCTCCTTGGCGACAGAGGGTGGCGGCCTCTTGCTTTATCGCACACGTATAAAAGGGGTTAAACGACAGCATTCAGGGGGAAGTACACCCCCCCCACACCACCCTATTCGTTCTTTCAATCCAGGGGCAAGTGGTAAATAATGACACTGGGTAAGTGTGCTGCTGCTGGCTGGGGGAGGCTGGTGGAGGCTGGCGGGGGCTGGGGGAGGCTGGTAGGAGCTGGGGGAGGCTGGCGGAGGCTGGCGGGGGCTGGCGGAGTTTGGCGGAGGCTGGGGGAGCGCTTATAGGCGATGGACCAAACGATGGTTCTCTATTCAGGGGACAATGTGGGAGCCTCCGTGTGAGTGGTGCTTAACACCCTCGTGTTGGGCTGGGAATGAATTCACAGTCCCATGAATAACCCATCAGCGCGCTGCGTTGCTACGTGTTCCCCGCTCTGCTACCTGGCCTGCAGCGTAATACAACAGGCCTACACCGGGCCTCTGTGACCAGGCAGCAGTTTAGCCGGCTCATGTGTATCCGCCCTCTGAGTCCACTAACTACTAACTCTCCATCCGTCCATCTCCTAGCAGCTCCAGCAGTCGCCAAAAAGTCACCAATTATTTTAGATGTTTTTATGGGTTCAAATGAAACGTAATAATGTCTTAAAGTATTTATTATAACACACATATATACACAATGTGTGTGTGTATATATATAATAATAATAATAATAATAATATATCAGACTTATATAGCGCTTTTCCAGGTGCTCAAAGACGCTTTACAGGAAATAGAAAACATAAAGACTAATTCAAAACACAACAAACACAACAAAACAAAACAGGAAACAAAACAAAGCAGAGAACAAATTATGGGTTGAAAGCAAGAGTGAAGAGGTGGGTTTTGAGGGCTGTTTTAAAGGACGGAAGGGTGTTGGCATTGCGGATGTGTATATGTATATATATATATATACACAATGTGTATATATATATATATACATACACACAATGTGTTCAACAAGGTGAGTATATGTATATGTGTATATATATATATATATATATATACACAATGTGTATATATATATATATACATACACACAATGTGTTCAACAAGGTGAGTAGGCCATGACTAGAAGACCTTGTAAGGGACTGATGAAGACCTTCTGTCCCCTCTTAGTAACGGTGTGGACCTCCAGGATCTAGGAGGACCAGACTCCAGGCGTCACAGCAGCAGAGAGGGTCAATTTACTGTCTCATCTATGTGCTCATTTGTTTTGTTTTGTTTTGTATTATTTAGTCTATTTTGTATTTTATTAAAAAGCAGTCTCCCTCTGCCCACGGTGACCTCTGTCAGGTCCCAGGTTTGTACTTGGGGCCTCCAGGATTTTGACAGTAATCTGAACAACAGTTAGCAAATGTTTCTGCTAACGTCAACCGCGCGCTACACTGCTGGCTCTAATGTTAGCCGTTAGCCAGACTGAGCATCCGAGCGGCTAACACCCCCGCTGCCCATTAGCGAGCTAATGTAACGTGATTCAAACAGTTTGTACTCAACAGTACGGTATTTTACCCTCATTTAAAGTCATTTACTCATGTTCTCGTTCAATTACTTCACAGACACATTTTTAAAACGTGAATCAATGACCTGCAACGAGGAGACAGAAATATGTTAACGTTAAATGAAAATATATGTTCTCCATATTGGTGTTCCTACGCTGGCTAGATTCTTTCGTTTGATACACAACATTGAATCAAACCTAAGCAAAGCAAACACATATTTTAATACTCTTGTACTAACACCGCTTCTCACTTGTCACTTCTTCAGTGCGACTACCGTGGCTGAGGTCACGTGACCAACCGTCCACGGCGGAATGGTCTCTGGCGGAGGTCCCCCACCTCGCGTGGGCCGGTCCCTCCCCATATATCTCTGCCAACATTGGTTAGCATTTCAATTACATTTCAGTCAAGCACGACGGCCTGGGAGGTATTTGGATTAAAACAATGAGATTCCACAACAGACAGTGTCCTCTCAATATGTTAATTCTTTCCCTCGCTGTCAGAACTCAAATGGGTCCGCGGTGAGAGGACCCTGTCGGATCTCTCAGGAGCCAAGGAGCCTCAACCAGGAGCCTCAAACAGGAGCCTCAACCAGGAGCCTCAAACAGGAGCCTCCCTATGATATAGGGAATAAGGACCAGCGCTATGATTTAGGGAATAAGGACCAGTGATATGATTTAGGGAATAAGGACCAGCGATATGATATAGGGAATAAGGACCAACGATATGATTTAGGGAATAAGGACCAGCAATATGATTGAGAGAATAAGGACCAACAATATGATTGAGAGAATAAGGACCAACAATATGATTTAGGGAATAAGGACCAGCGATATGATTTAGGGAATAAGGACCAACAATATGATTTAGGGAATAAGGACCAGCGATATGATTTAGGGAATAAGGACCAACGATATGATTTAGGGAATAAGGACCAGCGATATGATTTAGGGAATAAGGACCAACGATATGATATAGAGAATAAGGACCAACAATATGATTTAGGGAACAAGGACCAGCCTCTCATTTGAAGGCAAACCCCCCTGAAAACAAACAGTATGTGATTGCCACTTATTTCCATTGGAGGGACCAAAGCCCGATTTCAATGGGAAAGGGCTTTCTCATTAGCATAGAAATGAATATGATGACAGATAATGAATATAGGACTCTTGATGCTCCACAGTCAGCCCAGATGATCAACATTAGGAGCAGAAAGGAGGGAAGAAGAGAAGAGGAGGGAAAAAGGCTCTCTGTGAATATTAGCACAGAAAGACAGAGGGAGGACTCCTTTGAAAAGCATCGCTGAGAGCAAAGGACCAAGTCAAGGTCACTTTTAGATACAGAGCAGCCTGACTCCGACCAATCGCTATCACACACACACACACAACACACACACACACACACACACACACACACACACACACACACACACACACACACACACACACACACACACCACACACACACACACACACGTGCCGGCTGCCCTCGCCGTGGCTGTGGAATGAGGTGTCACATTCGGTCTCCCGCGGTAAGATAAGCTCGTTATTAGCCACTAGTCGGCGGATAAAGTGACACAAACAGATGTGTGAATATGAAGCTGCTTGTGTTCCATCAGCGGGTTACATGGCTCTGTGAGGCTTCTGACTCTCAGCTGTCATTTCCTTTTCACTCATGTGTTCTCTCTCTCTCTCTCTCTCTCTCCTCTCTCTCTCTCTCTCTCCTCTCTCTCTCTCTCTCTCTCTCTCTCTCTCTCTCTCTCTCTCTCTCTGAGGAGGAGGAGGAGGAGATAGCAATCAAAGGGATAAATAACAGTTGAAATGATGTGCTTGGGACCGCTAAATGTTAGAAACACATGTAGGTTATGATTATTCCCACAGGGTTAACCTGAATCTACTCCCTGATCCCACTTAGGACAGTAATTCATTTTGTGGTTACCAAGGCATACGTTGGGCACTGACTTGGATCCACACATACACATGCACAAATGCACGCACAAAAACACTTGCACGCACACACACACACACATGCTCACATACAGATGCACACACATGCACACATATGCACACGCACACACATGCGCACACACATGCACACACACACACAAACACGCATGCACGCAAACAAACACAGATGCACATACACACAAGCAATAGTCAAGATTGTATTTGAGTTGCAATACAGATAAATAAATAGGCCATTTGCATTTGGCCCATGTTGAATCTATTTGCATGCGGGTGATGGATCTATACGTCAACACACGGCGGGCTCTCCTTATCTCTACAACGCTGCTTTAAATGGATCACTTACAGTGCTGCTTTAAATGGGTCACTTTAGCACAGAGGCATCTTCACTGAAAA
>CM051008.1:18640268-18650268 GCA_027704905.1 Muraenolepis orangiensis
GAACTTCACTTGAACCTAAACAAACACACACACACACACACACACACACACACACACACATATATATGCAAGCTCATGAAAAGTGCTCCCCGTCAAGCGTGAGTACAGTAACTACAGACAGAGCGCCAGAGTGCAGAACACGTTGAAGTGAAAGCTGAAACCATCCTTTAACATGTGACTGGAGCGGGAGCCCTGCTGACTGTGTGCTCGGAGCTCGGCCTCTGGTGAATGAGCTCTGAATCGGCCTCACAACAGTTAGCTTGGATCCTAATTATTCTGGGTCCGAACCTTAAAATCCCAACTACAGTTGGAATTTTTTTGAAGAACGTTTTGTTGTTATTTAAAACGAGGAGATGCTGGGAAAGCTAATCGGGAGAGAAACATTTTCCCGTTTGTTTAGAATAATAATATGTAGCTTTGTATGCGGCAACACGCCTCTCTTCTGCTCTACGCGCTACCCAAAGTGAAGAGTTGAAAGGTGAGGAGATTAGAGGATTTGAATGCTGAATGTTCAAGATGTGCCTTTTTGTACAACTCTGGTGACAATGTTGTCTCTCAAAGAAAGGGCTTTCGAAGGACGGCTACTACTAAAATAAATAAGCAGTACCAAGCAGGGCCTTTGTTGGCCTGCCCCTTACACCTAACATCCAAAGTTAAACATGTCATGTTAGCAGAATAAATTGCATTATGTTTTCAGATACTATCAAATCTTGAGTCTCTACATTTTTAATTTAGTTTGTGTTGACACATATCCTTATCTGGTATCAGCCTTATCCAGGGGCAGAAATGGAATTCCACTGGTGGATATAGTATATATAGGTGATTCTCCGGGAACCCATTCCGTCGCACTGTTGAGATCCCTTATCTGTCATCATGAGGGACTTTATTCATTTTTAACTCTTTTCACCCCCTTAGATTCATGGCCAGAGTGCCTCACACACACAGTCCCCCTGAGTAACCTTAGCTGTATCCACAACAGGGCCGTGTCTGGTTAGCTCTGCTGCTCCAGCCAGCCTGAACGGCCTCTGCCGTAATAAAGAAACAGCCAGGATGGTCCCAGCGGGTGAACTTATGCTAAATGTGCGAGCTCTTGTGTTGTTCTAATAAATATCTATTTTCTTTATTATGGGAAAAGAAGAGGCACATTTAGTCAATCACCAAAGGATTTCCGAGGCACCAGTGGGCTGAATTTTCTAAAAGCAATTCCTTCCAGATATAACGTGCTTTATTCGTCAATTTTTGTGACTTGTAATATAATGTTTAATATCGAGACGCACTGATTATATTGAACAATGTAATGTCTTTTTTTCTGTGCCCCTCTACAAGCATGGGCAAAGAGCGTTTGTTTTCATGTGGGTAACCAAAACACAGGTACACAAGACTCAGCAGAGAGGACTTAGTTGTATTAAATGGATAAATAAGGCCCACACTATCCTAGTCAACACTCTTTGAATCTCAGGATACCCTTGAAACTCAAACTCCATATTTGTCACGTTCACTTTGAACTAAAAAGACACGCAGCGTTTGGGCTTCTTCATGTGCTTTGACATCAGGGGAAGATTTGACAGTTTGTGATTCAAACAAACTGCACACTTGTTCAGTTTGTTCAGTTTGTTTAGTTTGTTCCGTGTTGTTTTTGCTGTCACAGACACCGAGGTGTGCGTATGTGTGCCTTTTCTGCACAGCCACAAGGGTTAGAATAGATCACACATTGAATACATTTCACAGGAACTAACAGGGAAAGGAAGTCATTTAAGGGCACAGTGTCTCTAGAGAGCCTCTATTCTTGTTTTCTTCATAAAGTTGTTATCATACATTTGTGAGGTCCAACCATTTAGGAGAAATACAATATTGGCTTTTATGCACTACACATACACTCAATATCAGTGTCTGGATTATGACCTAGCTGTCTCAAGTTAAGATCAATTCCAAACAACTGTGACCAACCAATCTAGGGGAATTTAGTTTAGGCTAAAACTAAATCATTTGTTTTTGTCAAATTTATCCATAAGCAACTTCTTCCCTGGAAGGTCTTTTTTTATATGTAAATAACACATTTGAGCTAATTTTGAGATTGATTGATCTGAGACCATTGACGTTGTAGTGATCTCTACCATTCTAATAATATGATACAGAGATGTTATACAGCTATGCAAAACAGCAAGATGGAAGATGGAGAGGATTGAAAGGAGGAGAGGATTGAGAAGAGAGGAGGGAGAGGATGGAAAGGAGGGGATGGAGAGGAGGGAGAGGATGGAGAGGAGGAGAGGATTGAGAAGAAACGAGGGAGAGGATGAAGAGGAGAGGAGGGAGAGGATGGAGAGGAGGAGAGGAGGAGAGGATGAAGAGGAGAGGATGGAGAGGAGAGGAGGGAGAGGATGATAGGAGGATTGAGAAGAGAGGAGGGAGATGATGGAGAGGAGGGAGAGGATGGAGAGGAGGTAGAGGATGGAGAGGAGGAGAGGAGAGGATGAGGAGAGGATGAAGAGTAGAGGTGGGAGAGGATGAAGAGGAGAGGATGAAGAGGAGAGGATAATGAATACAAAAGTGATGCTCAATTTCATCCCAAAGTGGGGACAGAAGGTCTGCCCCGACCACCGAGATACGAAACAAGCAGACAAAACATTCAAGATGAATAGCCTGTCACTGCACTTGGAAGGCAATACCATGGATCGGTGAAATCAAAGTTACTGCTTTGTTTTGCTCTGAAGGATTAATTTGTCTGAGTGAGGAAGGGAGTGGTGATTTAAGGCCACACGTTGTGGGAGCCACTAGTGGTCCCTCAGGTGTCATCAGAGCACAAACACACACACACACTGTGTTACCAAGCCAGCCCCTGTCCTGAGAAGCACTTCGGAGAAGTGTGACCCCCTGTCAAACATTGTTTTCCACAATTATCTAAGTCATCTTTTTTTCTCATCATAGCCTTCATGTCGGAATGAAGAAATCATCTGACTGTCCTCCTGATGGATGTCTACTTGGGTACATTTTAAATTCATGTGCTTGCATGACAATAAAATGGGGGCACCACATGTCCATCACTCAGGTGTAAGCCCTAGTGAACAACATGTGGGAAACCTTCGGCCCAACCCCGTGTTCATGGGTAGCCGTCGATGGCTACATTTATGCATACAACCCCATCCATAAACCTTCTCGTCTGCTATGTCCTTTCAAAGACCACTACAGACTGTGATGACCTAATCTCAGTCCTTTTTGCATGATAGACGCTTGTGCATTATGGGTAAGGGGTAGAGTGGCTGATACTCACAACTCTTCAGTAACATTATAAGAACAGAATTAAAGTACAAGGCAATGACAAAAATAACCCAGTGTCTTGGGGTTGATAGTCTATGTCATTATTGGCCTGATTCCTTCAGTCATCCGACCTGCCAACTGAGCATCAACCAGCTTTCAGCAGCAAGCCTGCAAGAAGCTTACAACTGCTAGTTAGTTAGTTAGTTAGTTGCTGTGTAGAGTTGACCTCAAAACCCCAGAATCTGATCCATGCCATTTAGCATCAGTTCAATGGCAGCGAGACACAGAAAATAATAAGAACATAATATCAAAAACCCTTTCATGGGCAGATATTAAGTACAGATATTAAGTAAAGATTTTAAATACAGATATTAAGTACAGCCATTACGTACATTGCCCACCCCAGCCACAAACTGTACTCACTGTTACCGTCAGGCAGGCGATACCGCAGTATCAAGTGGTATCAAATAGACTCAGAGACAGCTTCCACAGTCAGGCCATCAGGCTGCTGAACAAGGGCGTATAGCATATAACAATGAATATTTTAGTACATTGATGTATATATATATATTGCTCTTTTACTGACTTTTTATTTAATATATTGCATATTTTATATATTTAACTTATACAGTTTTGTTCTTTTTCACTTCTTTTTATCCTATTCAGTTCTTTATAATAAGGTATTGCACATAAGATTTTCAATCATTGCGTATCCTCGTGTAAACTGTGAAGTGACAATAAACTTGACTTGACTTGACTTACAGATTTTAAATACAGACAAGGTACTTATATGTAGTTCAGATATTAAGTACAGATATGAAATACATATATTAGGTTCATATATTAAATCTATATATTAAGTACAGACATTACATAAAGATATTTAGTACAGATATTAAGTACAGATATTAAATACAGATATTACATTTACATTTACAAGGAGTACATTTGTTGAAGTAGACAATAGCATAACGCTGAGGTACGCGAACATAAAAATAGAGCAGTTCACAAGCATTCATATTAACAAGATGAATAACACAATTTGGTACTGCCAGGTCACCTGCTTAAGTAGCTGTGATAAGAGCGTGTTATCAACATTAAGGATATACACTTGCTAGCATATACAACATGCTAAGAGCTATTAATGTCAGGACTTAAGCAAGTTAGGGGTTCACAACGGAGAAGGAGGGTTCATGGAGAGTCCAGATGGACTCTGAGCAGGTGGGTCTTGAGTCTCTTGCGGAAGCTGGCGAGGGACTCTGCCGTCCTGACATGAGACGGGAGTTCATTCCACCACTGTGGAGCCAGAGCCGTGAAGAGCTGGGTCTTGGAAGAGCGATGCTTGGTTGTTTTCAGTGAAGGTCGAACAAGTCGCCTGGCAGAAGTTGAGCGGGGCGCTCTGGCTGGGATGTAGGGCTTGACCAACGTTTGGAGGTAGGCTTGGGCAGTTCCATTGACTGCCCTGAAGGTCAGTACCAGAGTCTTGAACTTTTACCGGAAGCCAGTGGAGATCGCGGAAGAGAGGGGTCACGTGGGAGAATTTTGGTAGGTTGAATACCAGGCGTGCTGCTGCGTTCTGGATGCGTTGGAGGGGCTTGGTAGCAGAGGTGGGGAATCCCGCCAGGAGAGAGTTGCAGTAGTCGAGGCGGGTGATGACGAGCGCTTGGACCAGGATCTGCGCCGCTTCACGTGTGAGGAAGGGCCGGATCCTGCGGATGTTGCAGAGGGCAATTCTGCAATATCGGGCCACCGCAGTGACGTTGGCATTGCAGGACAGCTGGTCATCTAGCACCACACCAAGGTCTCTTGTTGTGGTTGAGGGGGAGACTTTGGTGTTCTCGATGGTGACCAGTAGGTCCATCTGAGGGCAGTCTTTCCCCGGTATGAAGAGGAGCTCAGTCTTGTCAAGGTTGAGCTTCAGGTGGTTGGCGGCTGTCCATCTGCTGATGTCGGCCAGGCATTTAGAGTACATAAATGATATACAGATATTAAATACATATATTAAGTACATAATTGATATACAGATATTAAGTACGTCTCATTCAACCTGAAATTGTCATTTGGATTTAAAGCCCCTGTAAGATTTGGTATCAACAATAAACCATATAAACTATTGTATTTTTCCCGTTGTACGGGAAGGAAAGACGATATAACATCGTCTGCCAGGCAAGTAACACACCACTCATCTGTGTCAAATTGTGTTTGTTAACATAAGTGGCTGTGAGTTTGCTCTGGCGTGAAGTGGGAGCCAATAAAATGAGACCAAAATGAGGAAAGCAAGTTTGTTTTTCAGTTCTAGGTATGATTGCAACAAGGCCAGAGGCGGCTAGTGAACTTCTACCGTGGCCCCGTAGAGAGCGTCCTGATGGGTGGCGTCACCGTGTGGTACGGCAACACCACTGAACGGGACAAGAAAGCCATCCAGAGGGTCGTGAGGACGGCAGAGAAGATCATCGGGTGTGCACTTCCATGCATTGAGGAGATCTTTAGGACCAGATGTCGGAAGAAGGCCATGTCCATCATAAAGGACTGAAACCACCCTGGGCTCCATCTCTTCTCCCCCCTACCGTCTGGTCGCCGGTTGCACAGCATCCGTACAGCAAGGACTACCAGGTTTAAGGATAGTTTATATCCACAGGCAGTGACCTACTGAACAGCTAGGAATGCTGCCACTTTCACTTTCATAACATTGTCATTACCCTTACACTTACATACTTTGCTGGACTTTTTGGACTCATCACAGTTACTGCACTGTATTCATGATGCTGCACTACTGGCACTTTAAAATGTTTTTGAAACATTTTTGTAAAAATACAAAAAACAAAACCATGGACATATCATTTATGTCATTTTTCTGCTCTTTTTTTGTTTATTTTATTGTATATATCATTTTTATTTCGATGGTGTTGTTTTTAAGATGTATACTGCAGGAGGGAATGGGGAGTAAGCTGGTCTACAAGAACAAATAACATTTTGTATCTTGTATCTTGTACATGTCCTGAGAGCCACGCCTCCTCCTATTTCTCGCCTACAGACTAATACACTGAGTACCCAATCAAAAGCAGCGCCTCGGACAATTATTTCAGATTCAATTCAAGGTTGTTTTCTCAAACCTTAAATATGCATTAAAACTTGGAAAAATGTATATATATATTTTTTTTTTGTCAAACAGGTGATGATGCTGGTTGTGCTAGTGATGCTAGTGATGCTAGTGATGCTGGTGGTGCTAGTGGTGCTAGTGATGCTGGTGGTGCTGGTAGTGCTAGTGATGCTGGTGGTGCTGGTAGTGCTAGTGATGCTAGTGATGCTAGTGATGCTGGTGGTGCTGGCGGTGCTAGTGATGCTAATGATGCTAGTGGTGCTAGTGATGCTGGTGGTGCTAGTGATGCTAGTGATGCTGGTGATGCTAGTGATGCTAGTGGTGCTGGTGATGCTAGTGATGCTGGTGATGCTGGTTGTGCTAGTAGTGCTAGTGATGCTGGTAGTGCTAGTGATGCTAGTGATGCTGGTGATGCTAGTGATGCTAGTGGTGCTGGTGATGCTAGTGATGCTGGTGATGCTGGTGGTGCTAGTAGTGCTAGTGATGCTAGTGATGCTGGTGGTGCTAGTAGTGCTTGTGATGCTAGTGATGCTGGTGGTGCTAGTAGTGCTAGTGATGCTAGTGATGCTGGTGGTGCTGGTAGTGCTTGTGATGCTAGTGATGCTGGTTGTGCTAGTAGTGCTAGTGATGCTGGTAGTGCTAGTGATGCTAGTGATGCTGGTGATGCTAGTGATGCTAGTGGTGCTGGTGATGCTAGTGATGCTGGTGATGCTGGTGGTGCTAGTAGTGCTAGTGATGCTAGTGATGCTGGTGATGCTGGTGGTGCTAGTAGTGCTAGTGATGCTAGTGATGCTGGTGGTGCTAGTAGTGCTTGTGATGCTAGTGATGCTGGTGGTGCTAGTAGTGCTAGTGATGCTGGTGGTGCTGGTGATGCTAGTGATGCTGGTGATGCTGGTGGTGCTAGTAGTGCTAGTGATGCTGGTGGTGCTAGTAGTGCTTGTGATGCTAGTGATGCTGGTGGTGCTAGTAGTGCTAGTGGTGCTAGTGATGCTGGTGGTGCTGGTAGTGCTAGTGATGCTAGTGATGCTGGTGGTAGTGATGCTGGTGGTGCTGGTGGTGCTAGTGATGCTGGTGGTGCTAGTGATGCTGGTGTTGCTAGTGATACTAGTGATGCTCATTCCAAGGATATAAAGAGAGAGGCAGGCGTAGGAAGGAGGTGAAGGCCGGCAGTATTGACACCCCCTTATTGAGTCTCATTCCATAAGCTTTGAGCGCCACTCAATCGATGTGCGGACAGACATCAAACCCATTAGAGGGTTTAACAGGAAACGGCGTCAACACATTTTAACGCTTTACGGTGACTTCACAGATTTCCGATCAGTGCGGCTTCCGAGGAGTCGTGTCCAAAGGTGGTTGTTCTCCATCAAGCCAAGATGACAGACATTTAGAACCTGAATGACATAGTCCTCATTTGGGTGAACGGGGATCTGCTGTACCTCCTTCCTTAGAAGGTAACCTCTCTCTACACCAGAGACAGCCGGGCTACAGGCGGCGTGGCTGACTGTGTTTGACTCAACCGTCCGGATTAAAATACACACAGACGGAGGCTTAACCTGTTGACAATTCCCACGGGAAGCAGGAGACGGGGATCTGGGGCGTCCGGGAGAGGAGGAGGAGGAGGAGCTGCAGACGGGTACTAGAGGCAACACAAGCAACATGCTGCTGGTTTACACCGCTTCAGCTCGGACCCTAATGATGAAGGATGTGTAGGAGGAAGCCCTCATTGTAGCCCCCGTCCGCTGTACAAAAGGAGCCCTTAACAACAAGCTGGGGAACGATACAGGAGTCGGCTAGAGGACCTAAGGAGGACCTATGAGCTTGATTAGGCCTGGATTATAATGACTCCCCTCACTGATCATCACAGTCCTCCATGTCTGTGGTCCCCTGATCTCCACGTGGCTTCATGTGGGGGGATGCTCCATGTGTGGACGGACCACCTTTGCTGGTTGCTTTAATGAGAGTCGTGCCTCCCTGTATTGTTTATTAAAATGTTTTTTAGATGCTAACTCAGCCCCAAGCCCTAATTAATATGGTTTATGACTTCCACTACTACTACTTCTAGTGTGAACATCTATCTAGCAATCAATAATGAATATATAGTCATCATATCTATATAGAACGTATGTATAGAAAAAAACGAACCCCATCCACCAGCCCCTCAGGCCTAACATCTTAATGATGAGGATGATAATGGCAGCCTCATGGTGATGAGACCTCTTCCCAGACCTCTGGAACCCTCCGGTAATTCACACCATAACAAGCTGCTCTTTGCAGAACCAGCCCTGCAGCTTCTCCTGTCATTAGTGCACTCCCTGGGCGAGGTCTCTCTCTCTCTCTCTCTCTCTCTCTCTCTCTCTCTCTCTCTCTCTCTCTCTCTCTCTCTCTCTCTCTCTCTCTCTAACTGTCTATCTATCTATCTATCTATCTATCTATCTATCTATCTATCTATCTATCTATCTATCTATCTATCTATCTATCTATCTATCTATCTATCTATCTATCTATCTATCTATCTATCTATTTATGTATTTATCTATGTATATATTTTGTATTTTATATACATTTACATTTACATTTAGGGCATTTGGCAGACGCTTTTATCCAAAGCGACTTACAAGGTGTACATTAGTTGAAGCAGACAATAGCATAACACTGGGGTACGCAAACATATAAATACAGCAGTTCACAAGTATTCCTATTGACAAGATGAATAACACAATTTCGTACTGCTAGGTCACCTGCTTAAGTAGCTGTGATAAGAGCGTGTTAACAACATTAAGGACATACACTTGCTAACATATACAACATGCTAAGAGCTATTAATGTCAGGACTTAAGCAAGTTTAGGGGTTTCACAAAGGAGAGTCCAGGTGGACTCTGAACAGGTGGGTCTTGAGTCTCTTGCGGAAGCTGGCGAGGGACTCTGCCGTCCTGACATGAGACGGGAGTTCATTCCACCACTGTGGGGCCAGAGCCGTGAAGAGCTGGGTTTTGGACGAGCGATGTTTGGTTGACCTTAGTGAAGGTCGAACAAGTCGCCTGGCAGAAGTTGAGCGGAGCGCTCTGGCTGGGATGTAGGGTTTGACCAACGCCTGGAGGTAGGCCGGGGCAGTTCCATTGACTGCCCTAAAGGTCAGCACCAGAATCTTGAATTTGATGCGAGCAGTTACCGGAAGCCAGTGGAGTTCGCGGAAGAGAGGGGTCACGTGGGAGAATTTCGGTAGGTTGAATACCAGGCGTGCTGCTGCGTTCTGGATGCGTTGGAGGGGCTTGGTTGCAGAGGCGGGGAGTCCCGCCAGGAGAGAGTTGCAGTAGTCGAGGCGGGTGATGACGAGCGCTTGGACCAGGATCTGCGCCGCTTCACGTGTGAGGAAGGGCCGGATCCTGCGGATGTTGTAGAGGGCAATTCTGCAAGATCGGGCCACCGCGGTGACGTTGGCATTGCAGGACAGCTGGTCATCTACCACCACACCAAGGTCTCTTGTTGTGGTTGAGGGGGAGACTTGGGTGTTCTCGATGGTGACCAGTAGGTCCATCTGAGGGCAGTCTTTCCCCGGTATGAAGAGGAGCTCAGTCTTGTCAAGGTTGAGCTTCAGGTGGTTGGCGGCTGTCCATCTGCTGATGTCGGCCAGGCATTTCGAGATGC
>CM051008.1:18662768-18692768 GCA_027704905.1 Muraenolepis orangiensis
AATGTATTTGAGTTTCTTGTACAGCACTTTTAAAAATAATATTATTATTATTATTATTATTATTATTATTATTATTATTATCATTATTATTATGTACACACAGACGCGGGGAGGACTGGCGTCAGCTCCAGGATAGCTGATGTTATGTTTTAAACTGATTTGACGGTAAGGTCCATCTGGACAGATGTTTCTGTACAGAAGAGGAAAAAAAATTACAAAAATTACCTCTTCTGAAATAACCGCCGGTCCAATTTGCACACATGCATATCGATTAGATTAAATTAAAAACGACCGAGTTATGCAGAAATCAGCTTCAATCAATCACAAGTCCACTTCAAAAGTTTAAACTTGCTATGCCCATAGAGGAGATCCCTTAAAAAGTTTTATGTAGATAGCTAAAAGAATCACATCACAGTGTCGATTTGAATAAAATATGCTAAGCTAAGTGCTAATGCTCAAAATTCTACCATGAATCGGATTTACTTAACATCGAGAATGGCGGGGTGATTGAAAGTCAAAAATGGCCTCAATTCATGTCACCGTGTCAATTTTAATCAGTACTAAAGATAAGCGCTAGGCACCACTTGGCCCACAGGGGGCGTGAAATCCCACATAATCTGCATTTACTGTCAAACCGTGACAATCTTCACAAGGGGCCCCGAGTGCCTCGGCCCCCCGAGGAGCGGGGCGAGTGAGGTCTTGGTCGTGGGGTCAGGGGGTCGTGGGGTCGGGGGGTCAGGGGGGTCGTGGGGTCGGGGGGGTCAGGGGGTCGGGGTGTGCACTGGGAGGTTTAGATTTAGTCCCGACTTGATGTGATGAAATACCTGTGAACAATACGACCTTGGCCGTGGTCGTCTGAATTGCAGGTTCTGTTTACACAAAAGCAAGAGGTGAATGATCTTAAAACACTGAGCTCGACGTTCTTCAAGGTCAGCTGCTTTAACTCGATCCAGTGCTTTGTCTCTTGTGTCACACGTTTTCTGTGTTTGTACGGACGCGGTGAAAGGAGTTTTGATGGTAGAGACGTAACACTGGTGTCTGTAAGACACCAGCTTACCAGCAGCAGGCGGTTCCCTCGGAGGGACTGGAGTCCTGTGTGCAACCACACACCCATCCTGGATTAGAGAATTCAAGCTCATAAGAGCAGAGACTAAGAGATCCCGCAGTACTGCTCAGAGGCAGCCCTGTGTCTGTCTAGCTTGTATTGTGTGTGTTATGTGCTTGTGTTTGTCAGGACCCCTTCCTCAGGAGCTCCGAGCACCAAGAGGAACATGGCCCTCTGACGGAGCTCATATCCGTCCACGCGGCTCCGCTGTCTGACAGAAGGTCCCCTCGCCTCTCTGTACCGCACGGACTACATCTAATCTAACCTTCCTGTAGACCTCCTGTAGAAAACCTTATTTAGGAGCGCCCCACACACACACACACACATACACACACACACACACACACACACATACACACACACACACACACACACACACAAATACACACACGCACACACACTGATACACACACACACACACACACACACACACACAAATACACACACGCACACACACTGATACACACACACACACACACACACACACACACACACACACACACACACACACACACACACACACACACACACACACACACACACACACACAGCTTCACACACACACAAATACACACACACACACACACACAATCACAGACACGCACAAATACACACACACACACGTCTCTTTGAACTGCTGGTGTTTGCGGAGGCTCCTACCGGTGTCCTATTGAGCTGCTGTTATGAGTGCCTTTATTATTATTTTTTAAGATGACTGACATATCGATTTCCAACAGCCGGCCGTGAAAGCAGCTGCTTAAGTGATATTGAACCAGGGGGAAAAGACAAGAAATCGTACAACAATTCTTAGTCGAATTACAGTCTAAATGGGGGAGGGTTCTCGGTCCACTAGGGCAGGCAGTTTGCTGTCCTTTCCAATCGGATGAGAACAACCTTGAAGCAAAGGGAAGTCGTATATTACAGGACTCTCATGGATGACAGATGTCACGTCTGAACACTGGAGATTTATGGGTGGAAATACAACGCCAGACCAGGTGTCAGACCAGGTGCCAGACCAGGTGTCAGACTAGGTGCCAGACCAGGTGTCAGACCAGGTGCAGGTACAGAAAAACATACAGACACAATCTAAACTATAAGTATATTGTATTATTAAATGATGCATCTGCTTTTTGTTTTCATTTACATGACTACTATTGTCTGTTTACATGGGTCCCCTCATGGCCTGGAGATGATCAATACACACACACACAATGACACGCACACACACACACACACACACACACACACACACACACACACACACACACACACACACAATGACATACATGCTGAACAAGTGTGTATGTGTACACCTTGACAGCCGGTAAGGGCTTAATGACTGGAAGAGACACAAGAACGGACCTCATCTGCATATGAATGGACCTGGATCTGAAGGGATGGTGGTTTTATGGCCCTTAATGGGGAGACTCCATTACACTCTCCTAATGGCGGGGAAGGATGTATTAACATTACACCCGGCTGACAAGGGCCATCGTATCCTCTCACCCTGTAAATGCAAATAAATTGGAATTAAACAATTATCATTGAGTTTTATTATTTGGCCCACTCCTCCCCGGTCTGGCCGCTGTGTCGTCCTTTTTACAGAGCAAACGGCGAAACACAACATCCACTTACATTGATTACATCACATATTCCCCCTGGATAAAAATCTGAGAAAAACCGATTCAATTTGAAGTGTAACATAATAGTATAATCGGGCGATGAAAGTTAAAAAAAACATGCTGACCAGGTCTACTTGATTGCTGTTGTGGTCAAGTGTTGTACCTCATTAAACACACATTATATATATTCTTGTGTTATTCTATGTGTTCTTGGTCCTTGGTCCTGGCCCCTGCAGGGCCACACTAGGGGCCCTCTGCTCTGATTACCTCCTGGTCATCCTGGGGTAGAAGTCTGCTGTGGAATCTCTCAGATCCCGGGGTAATTACCAGGCAATCTGCAGATCATCTTATCTTTGCCCTTCACCGGGTCATGTGACATCGGCGGGATGGAGAGGAGAAGAAAAGTGTTGACTGACGTTGGGAGACAAGAGGCGGCGCCGTGTGATTGCAGAGTAGCGCTCGTAGCGGCTAGCGCTAGTCTGGGGATCCATGTCAAGTGTTTTTAGGTGTTTTTTGTAGTTTGAAGCAATGGTTTTGATTTCATACATATGACAGAAACAATAATGACAATATATCAATTTCTCTGTGAGTATGGTGCACAAAATTGTTCTCTCAATATTTGTTACTAACTATTATACTAACTATATTTAAAAAATGATATGATACTACTATACTAATGCATACATTCATGGAACTTCTATTTGTCAGTAATGTGAAAATTGTCAAATCTATTTCAGTGGTGAAAGGATTGTTATCGTCTTCACTCATCAAACATAACGTACCAAGAGTGCCCGTTCACAAAGTCCACAAAGCAAACTGATGCCATGCCAAAGGTGACCCTGAGAATCACTATTATCACGTTGCCGTGGGAACGAGAGATGTTCACATCCGCTCGTAAACATGACAACACGAGTGCAGCTTGGCTGAAGGGCGACCGTCCTCGGAGGCAGAGGCAGGGCTTTTCATGCAGGCCTACAAAACAGCCATCCTCAGCATGGTTTGAAGCCGTGTCAGTTTCTTTCTATTAAGAAGTGAAATACAAATGGACACTCATGGCGATATGTGTGTACATTTGAGAATATTCGACCAACTCCGCACAACGCCTAGCTAGCTCCTTGTCTCCTAGAGGCTTCCAGGTCAGATGAATATTGATGACTTGGACTGTCAATCAGGTCATCAGTGGGGAGGAAGGTAAGGCGGGATGGGAACCCAGGAACCTGGTCCTATTCTCACTCACACACACAGAGGCAGACAGACACCCGGTTCCTCCATAATGACACCGCAGGTAGCTGGAGGATACTGCTGGGATGTGGAATTTGCATCCGTTGCTCATTATTCAGTGTCTGCTGATCAGTTTGTAACATTGAGAAGTCCAACCAGGCATGTATGGGGTTAGGGTTATACATATAGGGTTAGTTAGGGACAACCCGACATCTTACCTTGCTGGAGTATTTTACAATCTGTGGCTTATCTGTTGGAAATGTACTAATGTATTAATATATTAACTCAATGTTTGCCATTCAAAAAGTTGGCTCAGCGGAATCTCCCAGAACTCCTGTGGCACTCGTCAGGCTGACAGGTTGGAGGCTGTGGGATAAGCCTGCCATTGCCTGACTATTTCAGTGGGTATCCTTCTCAAAGTCCCCATCCTGAGACGACACCAACAAACAGCTAGCAACCCACAGGCTGGAAACAGCAGATCCAAACCCAAGATTTGGATCATGCAATAAGGCAGTAAAAGTCACATCACATAGTCAACGTCTTTTACTGTTTTATGTGGCGCTTCCTTGACGGCGATTTAGCCATTTTAATACCAGGGCTCCATACTTGCAAATAGCCAACCTAAGCAAGTTCATCCTGACACTATTTAGCTGCATCCTGGGCTGAGCACCGCCCACGACGATTGTGATTGGTTCAAAGAAAGATAAACAAGAGAAGAGTGTTTTTGTCCCGGGTCCCAGAAGGATAATGGGTTCAGCCAGGCCTTGTCCAGCTCTCGCACAGCCCTAAAACAAAGTGGAGATCTGGTCTTGGCTCAGTGAGACGACTCTGGCACTAAAGATAAATAAGAGACTTTGCTTCTTTTTTGTCATCAACAGAAAGAAAGTTGCTTCCCCTCCCATGTCATTGTCATGCTTCGTTAACATAAGGCGTAAAGGAGCTTGATGACTTGATGACTTGATGACTTGATGATGGTAATGATGTGAGGACGCACTTACAAGCCCCAACATCTCCATATTAATGAAGGTGTCTGAGAGGAGCTCCCCGTTTCCCTTTTTTGCCTCACGTGGCGAACAGTGGATCTCCCCCCCGGTCTCCCCCTCCCCGAGGGGGACACGGCGAGGATCCTCACCCCTCGGAAGCCATTCCTCACCCCGAGCCCATTCCTTGCGATTGTAGTTCCGCCGGTTGTTAAAATGAGTGCCCTGATGATTGCCATCAGTGGCGGGGTGATTGAGCTGAGTGAACCTAAGGTGGAGGAACTGCGCGTCCGATGGGAAGGGAATGAGGCGAACAGATTGGATCGAGGAGAGTCGATATAAAAGCAGCAATAAAAAGCGCCAGCGAGGGGGGGACGGGGGGGACGGGACCCAAACAAGCGGGCGAGGAGAGACACTTAGCGGGAACACGGCGTCCATGGAGGGCATTGGAATGTGCATATTTAACAAAATCCAGAATGACTGAGCTTTTCCATTCCCCCGGTGTTCCTTTAAGTTTATTGGGGTTGTGCTTTAAGAGGGCCTGCAAATTTGAAAATCCAACAGAGTTTTGATCTGGAGACACTTTCATCAAATCTGTTGAGGCTTCACCCTGAAAGGAAGACGACCGTGGTGACAGCAGAGGGCAGAGGGCAGAGGGCAGAGAGCAGAGGGCAGAGAGCAGAGGGGCCGTCTCTCACCCAGCTGTCAGGGGGGGCCAGAACACCACCTCCTCTCACCTGGACACCAGGCAGGCCCACAGTGTCTCTCTCTCTCTCTCTCTCTCTCTCCTGCCCGCTCTCTCTCTCTCTCTCTCTCTCTCTCTCTCTCTCTCTCTCTCTCTCTCTCTCTCTCTCTCTCTCTCTCTCTCTCTCTCTCTCTCATTCTGTATCTTTCTCTATATCTTTTGCTATATTTTGCTCTCTCTCTCTCTCTCTCTCTCTCTCTCTCTCTCTCTCTCTCTCTCTCTCTCTCTCTCTCTCTCTCTCTCTCTCTCTCTCTCTCTCTCTCTTTGTGTCTCCCGAAAAAATCCTTACTATATTTTCTGTCAATCAGTCGGTGCTAAGTGTCGTCCGAGAGCTTTTAGAAACATTTAGTATTTGAGTAAAGAGCACAACACACGGAGAGCACTATCACTATTTGTCAGCACATGTCAATACATTTGCTGTGGTACTATAAGCAAAGTAAATGCTTTTCTTTTTCATTCATTGAACCGGATCCTTCTCCTCATCTCCAGCCCCCTGCAGCAACGTCCTCACAGCAAACCAACAAAATCACCTTTTAAATAGTGGCCTCTTAGCAGGGAATTGTGTTGTTTGTTTTGGACTGTTTTCCTCCAACCTGGCGTTCACACCCCACGTGTGGCTAACACTGGTCTTTTGTTGTGGTGTGAAATACGACAGCACTGATAAGGTGTTTAATGTCCTGTGATTGTGTTCTGTTTACCAATCCTCACACGTCCGACCTAATCCAAACCCACTGTAATTGACAACGCAGCCCAGTGACAATGGGGTGTAGTGTAATAGAAAGAAAGAGAGAGAGAGAGAGAGAGAGAGAGAGAGAGAGAGAGAGAGAGAGAGAGAGAGAGAGAGAGAGAGAGAGAGAGAGAGAGAGAGAGAGAGAGAGAGAGAGAGAGAGAGAGGGGTGGGGGAGGGAGGGAGGGAGAGAGCGGGGAAAGAGAGGGGGGAGAGAGAGACAGAGAGAGAAAGAGGGGGTGGCAGGAGAGAGAGAGTGGGAGGAGAGGGAGAGAAGGGAGGAGCGACAGAGAGAGAGAGCATGGGGGAGAGGGGGGAAGATGGATAGAGAGAGCGGTAGAGAGAGAAAGAGAGAGGGATTAGTTTGTGTGAAGGAAGCCACTGCATTAGCACAGCCTTGCACTGTACCAATATATGCGTCTATAAATATATACGTAGGCGCAAAGCACAATTAAATTAATCTTCAAAATGGGTGACCAAATATAGAAGCTAGCGGCGGGGATAATGGCGTGCATGCCAGCGGATGGTTGCTACGCTATTGCACGGCTAGCTGTGGGCTGTGGGACTGTAGCCAAGCTGGCTCTCTTAAACATGTACCAGGTAATTAAAATTTAAAGCCAAAGTGAGATTGTCAGCAAAGTGGAGCAGGGCCACTGCCCAGGGTCGCCTCAAACGGACACTTCCTCACCGGGGAAGAGAGTGCCTTGATACATACAAAATATATATTTGTAAGATTAGGCTTTGCATTATTTAACACACAACTCAATTAAACATTTAACGCTCAACCCTTTTCCTCAAACTATGGCTTTTGTTTTGCGTTCCCCTTGTGAAGCGACCAAACCCACTTCACCACAACGGGGCTGAGGACATGAAGGATGGGGGTTCTAGTCCCCTATTGGTGATATGAATGAATGATATGAATGTATAATAATAGCATTAATTGTACATGATTCATAACAACATATCTTCAGCTGATTTGTCTGTACTGTCTGAGTAACAGTATGCAGATGAACTACTATGTACACACAATCTGCTAATAATAATCGTATAATATTAATAAATATAATAATTAATAATTATAATAATAATAAATGATATCAGAACCTGACCTTTTCCCTGCCTGCTGTGTTCCACCATGCCATGAAGCCAGCTATTGGGAGTGGGAGTGTGTAAACATAGATTCTACCCCTGATAATTAGCTATATGCTATCGTTTTTTAGCTCGTCTCTGTCAAAGCCCATTTTGTAGTGAAGAGGAAATGGAAGCGTTTTTGCACATTACATACAGATGTATTGTTACACCAATCTGTCGCCTGCACAACAAAAAGTATTTCAAGCGAAACATGGAACGCTCTGGCTTCCTTCCCTGGAGGGTGGGGTCTTAATGGGCGTCTTCACGTCTCTTAAGCCGCTCGTCCACCTTTCATCTCTTATTTATATATTTATATATTAAAACTGTTTTCAGCTTCTGCCTCTAGAAATAAACCAAATGAAATGTTCTCGTCCAATCTGTAAATGAAGGAAAGGAGCCGGTTCCTTCTTCTAAAGGCCGTTCTGCACTAAGGTGATTTGGGGGATTTCCTCTTTTGACAACAATATCTCCGGCGTGTTGGCAGATTAAAGGGATTTATTTCAAAATCGATCTGTGTTCTAAAGCGGTAATAATCCCAGATGTTCCTTCTTAGTACCGCCGTCCCTTTGTTCCACATTGCGTCTTCTCTCTCCCACTCTGCAGGAGAGAGGGAGACCAAGCTCCTCATATACATCTCTACCAACACACGTCGGTCTCTCTGGAAGACCGTCTGTCTCTCTGGAACACGGTCTGTCTCTCTGGAACACGGTCTGTCTCTCTGGAACACGGTCTGTCTCTCTGGAACACGGTCTGTCTCTCTGGAACACGGTCTGTCTCTCTGGAACACGGTCTGTCTCTCTGGAACACGGTCTGTCTCTCTGGAACACGGTCTGTCTCTCTGGAACACGGTCTGTCTCTCTGGATCACGGTCTGTCTCTCTGGAACACGGTCTGTCTCTCTGGAACACGGTCTGTCTCTCTGGAACACGGTCTGTCTCTCTGGAAACACGGTCTGTCTCTCTGGAACACGGTCTGTCTCTCTGGAACACGGTCTGTCTCTCTGGAACACGGTCTGTCTCTCTGAAACACGGTCTGTCTCTCTGGAACACGGTCTGTCTCTCTGGAACACGGTCTGTCTCTCTAGAACACGGTCTGTCTCTCTGGAACAACGTCTGTCTCTCTAGAACAAGGTCTGTCTCTCTGAAACACGGTCTCTCTCTCTGGAACACGAGTGACACATAACATTGTTCTTTACATATTGTTCTGCTTTCACACACTGCAAACACGTGCTGTAATTCACCACATCTCAAGACACAATACTATGTACTGAACTCAAAACTACTATTGGTCAGAACGTGAACAAGTGTCAAAACGTGAATATTACTTTATTTTATTCACGGCGACATTTTTCATGTATTATCAAATTCCTGAAATTAAAGCTTCATTAATTATATTGTTTTAATGTTATACATTTATTCAGTTTTAGCATAATTCTTCAACCTCTGGAGTGCGTGCGTGTTTTGCAAAACCAAACAACCGCTAGGAAAAAGCGATTGCATCTCATCAGCCTGGGAGCGCTGGAGGTCTGGAGTTCTGGAGGACGAGCCTGGAGGTCTGGAGGACGAGCCTGGAGGTCTGGAGTTCTGGAGGACGAGCCTGGAGGTCTGGAGTTCTGGAGGACGAGGCTGGAGGTCTGGATGTCTGGAGGACGAGCCTGGCCCCTGGCTGCTGTTTCAGCAGTCAATCACTCCACCTCTCCACCCGTGAGTTTCCTGCACTAACGGGGTGCTCATGTTGTCCAGCCCTCCCTTCGGGGACCCAATCACACTATTGACGAGCAGCTCTGCCTATGTGTTTAACTAATCTGGAGCATTGATCGCTCCATCGATCTCCCTCTCCAGACACAGCCATGTGTTGTTGTTTTTTCTCTAATTAAACTAAAATCAAACACACCCCCGCACACATACACACACACACAAAATCTCTGTCTAGAGGCACTGTTTTCACTCGCAGAGTGCGGTTTGGTCGCCCGATGTGTGTGAGGACACGTTAAGCTGGGGAAAAGTTTGCTCCGTTTTGCTTTGAGTTTGACAGCATGTACCTGAAGGTTAGTTCTGTTGAGAGCACCTCCCGGGGAGACAGGCTGCAAGGACAGGCTGGATGGAAGGAGACAGGCTGGAAGGACGGAGACAGGCTTGATAGAGACATGCTCTAAGGAGACAGTCTGGAACGAGACAAGCTGGAAAGAGACATGCTGGAAGGAAACATGCTGGAAGGGGACAGGCTGGAAGGAGACAGGCTGGAAGGGGACAGGCTGGAAGGGGACAGGCTGAAAGGGGACAGGCTGGAAGGAGACAGGCTGGAAGGGGACAGGCTGGAAGGGGACAGGCTGGAAGGAGACTCAGAGCTCTGAGGAGTGTGTTGGCTATGACAACATCCTGTGGTATGAGGAGGGAAGCGTCTCTCCCAGTCATGTTTAACAGGCTGTCCAGCCTCCTCACTGACTGACTGCTGAACCTCTATAAATCCTCATTAACCAAGGAGGGAAGACAACCCAATGATGCCTTTTAAAATAAGCATTGGGATAAATAGTGTGTGTGTTTGTGTGTGTGTGTGTGTGTGTGTGTGTGTGTGTGTGTGTGTGTGACATGGCGTGTGTCCATGTTAACCGGGTATAAATGACAAGGTGTTACCGTTAATCAGCACATATTTCCGCACGTAAATATTGACTGAAAGGTGAAACTTTAATTTCTCAATCATCACAAATCGGGCACCCCCACTGTGGATGGCTGAGCCTGTTCCCCTCCTGTACAGCGGGCCACAGGGCGGGGGGGAGGGTTTAATGCATAACATTACAGCGTGGTTGCTGGGCGCTGCCTGGAGGCCCACGGTGGACCTGGTTTTGGTATCTCTGGCGCTTAATGGTTGTGCTTCCCTCAGCACTTTGAGACAGGGTTTTAAAGCGCGTCTCCCGGGAAACACGTTTCAGGGTGTTGCGTTGTGACAACACGGCGACAGCTTGTCTGAGTTTACCATAATAAACAAACTAGAAAGAAAGACCATGATGGGGAACTGTAACTTAATGTCAGTATTTCAGGGGTACAATTATAATAAAAGCTTCAGTTCACGGAGCCCGGTCGGGCATAGCCCGAAAAAGCAACGTGGCCACTTCTCCTTCCCGCGGACCCACCACCTACGGGAAGAACCACTGGGGTCGGGTGCACTGCCAGTTAGGAGGCAGTGAAGGCAGGGGGCCTCGACGGACCAAACCCAGCCAACAGAGACTGGCTTTGGGGACGTGGAATGTCACCTCTCTGGGGGGGAAGGAGCCTGAGCTTGTGCGGGAGGTGGAGCGCTACCAATTAGATCTGGTGGGGCTTACCTCTACGCACAGCACTGGCTCTGGAACTAAACTCCTGGATAGGGGTTGGACTCTTTCCTTCTCTGGAGTTGCTCAGGGTGTGAGGTGCCGGGCGGGTGTGGGGATACTCACAAGTCCCTGGCTGAGTGCCGCTTTGTTGGAGTTTACCCCGGTGGACGAGAGGGTCGCCTCCCTACGCCTTAGGGTCATGGGAGGGAAAACTCTGACTGTTGTTTGTGCCTATGCACCAAACAACAGTTCGGAATATCCCGCCTCCTTGCACACCCTGGATGGAGTCCTGCATGGGGCTCCTGAAGGGGACTCTATAGTCCTCCTGGGAGACTTAAACGCACACGTGGGTAACGATGGGGAAACTTGGAGGGGCGTGTTGGGGATGAACGGACTACCTGATCTGAACCGGAGTGGGGTTTTGTTATTGGATTTCTGTACTAGTCATGGATTGGCCATAACAAACACCATGTTCAAACATAAGGATGCTGATAAGTGTACATGGTACCAGAGTACCTTAGGTCGAAGGTCAATGATCTATTTTGTTATCGTGTCATCTGGCCTGAGGCCGCATGTTTTGGACACTCGGGTGAAGAGAGGGGCAGAGCTGTCAACCGATCACCGTCTGGTGGTGAGTTGGGTAAGATGGCGGGGGAAGCCTCTGGACAGACCTGGTAAACCCAAACATGTAGTGCGGGTGAACTGGGAACTTCTTGTGGATGCCCCTGTCCGGGAGACGTTCAACTCCCACCTCCGGCAGAATTTTTCGGGCATCTCTGTGGAGGCTGGGGGCATTGAGTGGTCATTGTTCAAAGCTTCTATTGCTGAAGCTGCGGTTGAGAGCTGTGGCCTCAAGGTCATTGGTGCCTCAAGGGGCGGCAACCCTCGGACTTCGTGGTGGACACAGGTGGTCAGGGAAGCCGTCCGGCTGAAGAAGGAGGCCTTCCGGGCTATGTTAGCCTGTGAGACTCCGGACTCAGTTGCGAGGTATCGATAGGCTAAGAGGACGGCAGCCTCGGCTGTAGCGGAGGCAAAGCAGCGGGTGTGGGAGGAATTCGGAGAAACCATGGAGAAGGACTTTCAGTCGGCACCAAAGCGTTTCTGGCAAACAATCCGGCGCCTCAGTAGGGGGAAGCGTGGATCCATCCAAGCTGTGTACAGTAAGGGTGGGGCATTGCTGACCTCAACTGAGGAGGTGATCAGGCGGTGGAAAGAACACTTTGAGGAACTTCTTAACCCAACTACACCCTCAATGGTAGAGACAGAGCTGGAGGATGAAGGACGGCAAACATCAATCTCCCTGGAGGAAGTCACTGCGGTAGTCAAACATCTCCGCAGTGGCAAAGCCCCAGGCGTTGATGAGATCAGTCCAGAAATGCTAAAGGCTCTGGGTGTTGAGGGGCTGTCATGGATGACACGTCTTTTCAACATTGCGTGGAAGTCTGGGACAGTGCCTGAGGAGTGGCAAACGGGGGTGGTGGTACCCCTGTTCAAAAAGGGTGACCAGAGGGTGTGTGCCAATTACAGGGGTATCACATTACTCAGCCTCCCTGGGAAAGTCTACTCCAAGGTGCTGGAAAGGAGGGTTCGGCCGATAGTCGAACCTCAGATTGAAGAGGAACAATGTAGATTCCGCCCTGGTCGTGGAACAACGGACCAGCTTTTCACTCTTGCAAGGATCCTGGAGGGGGCTTGCACATGTGTTTTGTGGATTTGGAGAAGGCATATGATCGGGTCCCTCGGGAAATACTGTGGGGGGTGCTGCGGGAGTATGGGGTGCGGGGGTCACTGTTGAGGGCCATCCAATCTCTATACTGCCAAAGCAAGAGCTGGGTCCGGATTCTCGGTAGTAAGTCAGGCCTGTTCCCAGTTGGTGTTGGCCTCCGCCAGGGCTGCGCTTTGTCACCCATCCTGTTTGTGATTTTCATGGACAGGATTTCAAGGCGTAGTCATGGAGGGGAGGGGTTTCAGTATGGTGGTCTCAGGATTGAATCTCTGTTTGCAGATGATGTGGTCCAGTTTGCGTCATCAGTATGTGACCTTCAGCACTCACTGGATCGGTTTGCAGCGGAATGTGAATCGGCTGGGATGAGGATCAGCACCTCCAAATCTGAGGCCATGGTTCTTAGCAGGAAACAGGTGGATTGTCTACTCCAAGTAGGGAGGGAGTCCTTATCCCAAGTGAAGGAGTTCAAGTATCTCGGCGTCTTGTTCTCGAGTGAGGGGAGGATGGAGCGTGAGATTGACAGGAGAATAGAGCAGTGGGAGCGGTATTGGGTGCACTTTGGCGCACCGTTGTAACCAAAAGAGAGCTGAGCCAGAAGGCAAAGCTCTCGATCTACCGATCAGTCTTCGTTCCTACCCTCACCTATGGCCATGAACAATGGGTAATGACTGAAAGGACGAGATCGAGAATACAAGCGGCCGAAATGAGTTTCCTCAAGAGGGTGGCTGGTATCTCCCTGAGGGATAGGGTGAGAAGCTCAGTCACTTGTGAGAGACTCGGAGTAGAGCCGCTGCTCCTTCGCGTAGAAAGGGGCCAGTTGAGGTGGTTCGGGCATCTAGTAAGGATGCTTCCTGGTCGCCTCCCGAGGGAGGTTTTCCAGGCACATCCAACTGGGAAGAGACCACAGGGCAGACCGAGGTACAGGTGGGGTGATTACATCTCCACACTGGCCTGGGAACGCCTCGAGATCCCCCAGTCAGAGCTAGTCGATGTTGCCAGGGAGAGGGAAGTTTGGAAGCTGCTACCCTGCTGAAGCTGCTACCTCCGCGACCCGATTACGGATAAGCGGGAGAAGATGGATGGATGGATAGAAAAAATAGGCATTCTAAAATAATAGCTTGCAACATCACCGCCGTCATCTACAATAGAGAACACTCCATCTGATAAATAAATACATTGATACATAATCAATAAATAATCAAATGAATGACAATGTACCTACCATCTGACATTGACCCTATGAGTTTGTGTGTGTGTGTGTGTGTGTGTGTGTGTGTGTGTGTACATTACTGCATAACGTGTATATGTTTGTGGGTCGATACATATTTCATTGTGTGTGTGTGTGTGTGAGGGAGATAGAGTGTGTGTGTGTGTGTGTGAGGCAGAGAGTGTGTGTGAGTGGGTGTGTTTGTGTGTGTGTGTGTGTGTGGGCTGACAGTAAACTCCCAGGGCCTCTGGTCATGACCACGGCTGCAGAACCCCATTGATGTGATGATCAAAAAAGGAACACACATTAAGTGTGTGCGTGTGTGTGTGTGTGTGTGTGTGTGTGTGTGTGTGTGTGTGTGTGTGTGTGTGTGTGACACTGTGTGGCCAAACGACTGTACACACTCCCTGTCTATAAAGCCCCACTGGGTTTATGTGGCACTCTGAGAGTAGCATCGATTAGAGAGAGCCTCTGTTTTCAGAGCCTCTTTAATGCCTTTGGAATGAACTCATTTGCATGATGTGCAGACCAAGGCTGGTGTTTGCAGACTGCTGATCAGTGACTGGTGTTTGCAGACTGCTGATCACTGACCGATGATTGCAGACTGCTGATTGGCCATAGAGTGACCAGTGACCGATGTTTGCAGTCTGCTGATTGGCCATAGAGTGACCAGTGACCGATGATTGCAGTCTGCTGATTGGCCGTAGAGTGACCAGTGACCGATGATTGCAGTCTGCTGATTGGCCGTAGAGTGACCAGTGACCGATGATTGCAGTCTGCTGATTGGCCGTAGAGTGACCAGTGACTGATGATTGCAGACTGCTGATTGGCCGTAGAGTAATCGTTGACTGCCGGAGGAAGGGGTGCATGCTGGGCTGTAGGTGGAGGAGAGGAAGGAAGCGTTGCCACGACGCCCAGAGATGAGTAATGAGCTCACGGAGGACAAAGCGCCGGCGAGGACCTGAAATACGATTGACTTACAGCCGCGTGTGTTGAGAACAGATACAGTGTGGACCTAAACTAAATACAGCACACCGTGTGTTTTTCCACGCTTTGTGTTTGCCAGATCAATCCTCAGCCTTAAGTAGGCCGGGGTATTAATAGATACAACACGCCGCGTGATGAAGAGTCAGACGCAGGCGGCCGAGACACAGCGGGGGATTTTAGATCGTTTAGTTCTTCTTCTCTAACAAGGAATAATCTTGTTCCTTTTATACTTTTTTTTCCTGTATTTTGCCTCCGCTTCACACGGCAGGAAGCTACATTCTTTTCCTGACAGTTCATCAATTTTTTGGTAGGGGAAAAGGGTCAGTCGTTGGCGGACTGAAAAATAATATCCCAGATGAGAAAGAAACGGGGTCCAGGGAATTGTAACCAGCTCCCCATCAGGTGCGGAGGGAGGGGCGTATTGATCTGAGTAACGACGAACCACTTCTATTTCTCTTCGCTCTTTCGATCGGAAAAAAAGCCGTCAACGTAAGAGTGATTCAAATGATTCAAGAATTTCACAAGAATAAGTTAGCATATCTCCCCCCGACTACAGCCACACGTGTCTTTGGCAATGACATGTTTTTTTTAGGAGATTATATTCCGGGACCCATGAATTTAAATCTAAAGTGAGATCTCAATACAGTCAGATTTGCATAAAAAACACCTTTTATTCTATAAAGCATGCCCCTCCCCCTCCCCCCTCCAGGGGACAGTGATTGGCTCATCCTCATTGACATGTGGAATCAGTCCCTTTGATTGGTCACTCTGATGGGTCAGCGGTTGCAGCATCCAAGGTTATGTTTGGATGGCTGTTTGAGGGTTGGTGTTTAGTTTAGTTTGTTCTGCATCAAGCTAATGTGGGCTTTAGGGATGTTCAGGGACCCCAGCTGGCTATCGCTAGCTCTACGTACCGCCGTTGATATGGTAATGAGGAGGGAATTAGCGGCGACGTGTGCTCGGGACCAAGAAAATGGCCGTTTGGTTTTCAAACGGGCATTTTCAAGGGCCCGTGTCAAAAGGCTGTCTGTGGCTCCCTGACCTGCATTACTTGTTCCAAAGAGTTACAAAGGGGTTTGAAAGGCCTCGCTAATGATGCTGCGTTTAGCCTCCTCGTTCTCCGTCGGTGATGACGGCTACACCTCAGTCTCCGGTCAACCAATCAATCCCTCTGGCCCCACCCAGGACAGCTCAGTCCTTCGCCGCTGTCTTACACGGCTCACCGCAACCGCTTGTAATGTTTCAGAAGTCTGTAAATATTTTACAACTTTTAAGATGCGTAACTAAATTCCACAACACCTGACACACAGTGATAAAGACATCAGCAGACTGCCAGAGAAGCAGCTGACATTGTTTCTTTGTGTGTATGTGTGTGTGTGTGTGTGTGTGTGTGTGTGTGTGTGTGTGTGTGTGTGTGTGTGTGTGTGTGTGTGTGTGTGTGTGTGTGTATGTGTGTGTGTGTGTGTGTGTGTGTATGTGTTTGTGTGTGTGTGCGTGTGTGTGTGTGTGTGTGTGTGTGAGTGAGTGTGTGTACAGGCCTAGTTTGAGAGGTCTGTGAAGAGTGGAGCTGCACTCCCTGGATCTGTTAATTTCTGATCTAATTGGTCTCCATCACACGAGGATACGTTGAAATCATGGTGGCTAGGGAACCCCACGCTAAATATATGCCACCCACTCCCCATACCTCTCTCTCGCTCTCTCTCTCTCCTCTCTCTCTCTCTCTCTCTCCTCTCTCTCTCTCTCTCTCTCTCTCTCTCTCCTCTCTCTCTCTCTCTCTCTCTCTCTCTCTCTCTCTGCCTCCACTGCACTATATTTAAAGTGACAGTACCACTCTATTGCACATATAAACAAAGTGACCCAGGGGACTGGTTCCGGAGCCTCTATACATAGCAGTCTATTACCTTAGGCTCTGATGGGAGAGAGGACTGTGAGCATGTGGGGTTTTTTTTCACTTAATTTTTTCTCATAACTAGTGCAGAAAAGTAGGTCATGAATTAAAAAAAAGAGAAAGATTACAGATTACCATTTCCAGACGGCCGCACATTAATCATCGCTTGTGCCAGGAGTCCCACCAGAGAAAACAATGAATAAGAGAATTCATCCATTCATCAAACGGAGTGTGTGTGTGTGTGTGTGTGTGTGTGTGTGTGTGTGTGGGGGGGGGGGGGGGGGGGGGAGGGGGGTAGACATAAGTTTGAATATTACTGCCACCATATCAGCAACTGCAATCACTACCACTACTACGACTACATGAAGCACTGCTGCTGCTACACAAATACAATCACAGTTGTAATAATAATAATAATAAGAAAATAATAGAATCATTCTCTCTCTCTCTCTCTCTCTCTCTCTCTCTCTCTCGCGCTCTCGCTCTCGCTCTCTCTCTATTTCTCTCTCTATTTCTCTCTCACTCACACACACATTATACTACTACTATTGCTACTAACACTGTTGCTACTACAGCTACTGCCATCACTACTACTACTACAACCATCACTACTACTACTACTACAACCATCACTACTACTACTACAACCATCACTACTACTACTACAACCATCACTACTACTACTACACCTAGCACTACTACTACAACCATCACTACTACTACTACAACCATCACTACTACTACAACCATCACTACTACTACTACAACCATCACTACTACTACTACAACCATCACTACTACTACTACAACGATCACTACTACTACTACACCTAGCACTACTACTACAACCATCACTACTACTACTACAACCATCACTACTACTACAACCATCACTACTACTACTACAACCATCACTACTACTACTACACCTAGCACTACTACTACAACCATCACTACTACTACTACAACCATCACTACTACTACAACCATCACTACTACTACTACAACCATCACTACTACTACTACAACCATCACTACTACTACTACAACCATCACTACTACTACTACTACACCTAGCACTACTACTACTACAACCATCACTACTACTACTACAACCATCACTACTACTACTACAACCATCACTACTACTACTACAACCATCACTACTACTACTACAACCATCACTACTCTACTACACCTAGCACTACTACTACTACAACTAGCACTACTGGTGCTTCAGAAATACATATAAGAAATATATATAAAATGATACAATAATAAAACCTTTATTATTTATACAGCACCCATCAAGCAATACAGGGCAAAGTGCGTCACAACAAAAGCAATAAAATAAAAGTAAAACAGAAATAATAATAAAAAAAACGTTAAAAAAAAGCATTTTCACATTGGTTTGTGTTATTTGATGCTACGGTAGAGCTTACGTTTTACTTCGAAATGTTTTAACAAGCATAATGCTTATAGACAATCCAGTTCTGAGAACTGTTCAACTGTTCAATTTAACTGTTCGGTTCGGTTGAATTAAGTTGAGTTGCCCTCTGCTGGGGGCGGAGTCACAGCAGCTGGTTTGAGGTGTGGCTGATTGACGTCTAGGTGATTGGGTCAGTCCATTGGATGTGGCTCATTGGGGGGCGCCCTGTGTTCCTTGGTCCTTGGGACTGGACTCTGTTTACCACGAGGAGAGTGTGTTGTGGTGTACTGCATCTCCTGTGGAGACAACAGCTCCACACTCCCCCTCTCTCTCACTTCCCCTCTCTCCCCCCTCTCTATCTCTCTCTCTCTCTCTCTCCCCTCCTCCCCCTCCTCCTCTTCCTCCCCTGAATCCCTTTGATCCTCTCTTCTCGCTCTGCTCTGCTCCCTAATTCCACCTTCCTCTTCCCATTATATTTCTCTCTGTGTTTTCTTCACTCCTATTTTTAGTTTCTAACCTTTTGGACAATAAGTGGTTTTGGAAGAGTCCAAGAAGGAGTGGAGGTGTCAGACGGAGAGTCAATCCCGTCCATGTTTTAAGTTCTCATAATGGTGGGTGGCTGTCTCAGGAGCCGGGGGTCCACCAGCCGTAGCCCCTCATTAAAACCCCCCGTCCGATAGATAGTTAGACCCCCGTGATAACAGCAGGTCAGCCCATTTCTAGCTAACGCAGGAGGAGGGGCGATGAATCAGAGACACTGCAAGCAACAACAACAACAACAAATAAATATTAATAATAATAATAATAATAATAATAATATATTATTAATAATAATAATAATAATAACAATAATAATACAGAGAAATGGGATTTCAAAATACAACGTGTCGTCTTTCTGTGTCAATGAAAGCACAAAATAACTTATTTGAACCCCCTCTCATTCTGGTTTGGTTTGATCCGTCACCCTTGTGCTTTGTTGTGTGTTGCTAGGATCCTTCTGAACAGAAGGACCAAAGATGCTTCCAGTACTCAACAAAGAACAGTGATTTACATAATCATCACATCATATTTTATATGTTATTTTGCCAAAACAAAAGAACACGTACTAAGTGACCACATGGTGGCGCTACTGGTCCCGTGTTCCAACGCTCCATAACGTAGGAATATTTTAGCACTTGGAGATGTTGACATTTCAACTGTCAAGCATTCCTCCCATTCACTCCTATTATAAATGATAATACATTAAAACATTATATAAGAGAATAAATAATTGTAACAGCACACACAGACTGAAGAAGATGTACATGTTGACATTGAGAAGAGAGCAACATGTATGAATAATAAATAAAGACAAAGCGCTGGCCCTCTCAGTGCAGTAGAGTAACACCTCCACATAGACCGTCCTATGCGTCTGCTAAGGAGCATGTGTGGCTTGACATCAAACATCAAATGAGCAGAACCTAAAAGGCTGTGGGCTGAAACTCTTCAGAACATCATCTTAACGTTAGGCTAATGATGGGGATAATGGATGGGATGTATGTGTGGAAATACACTAAAGTGTTGTTTCTTAAATTGTTCACACACACACACACACACACACACACACACACACACACACACACACACACACACACACACACACACACACACACACACACACACGGACACACAGACACAGACACAGACACACACACACACACACACATACACACGGACACACACACACACGGACACACGGACACACACACACACAAACACACACACATGCCCACAAACAGCTGAGCATACACACACACACACACACACACACACACACACACACACACACACACACACACACACACACACACACACACACACACACACAATAGTGCAGCTTCTATACACAAACATGACACACACGTGTGTGTGTGTGTGTGTGTGTGTGTGTGTGTGTGTGTGTGTGTGTATGTGTGTGACTGTGTGTGTGTGTGTGTGTGTGTGTGTGTGTGTGTGTGTGTGTGTGTGTGTGACAACAATGTGCCCTATAAATCAATTACTTCATATTTTGTCTCGTCAGGTACATTTATGCTGGTGCAACGTTCGCTGTAATATCTAACCCTGAATGTTGCAGATTGTGTGGGATCAAATATCTGCATTTATATCTTCTTTAAATAACTACATTTCCCAACGTCTCACACACACAACCACCGGGCTGTGGAACTCTCACCCTTCCGTCTGCTCCCACATATTCAGGTTTGACCGACGGGAAACATAAAGCATCTCATATTTTCAGCCAAGGAAAGCTTCCCCTTTTCCCTCACGTTTGCCCTTGTGCCTCATAGAGCGGGGCGGGGGCGAGCCAGGGCTCAGGGGACTGAGTGATTATGCTAATCGTTAGCTGGCTCTTAGCATCGGCACAGTGATTGATCACAGACAATAAGAGACAGAGAGGAGGGGAACAAAGAAAAAGCTGCCCTGACCTTTGAGACTGAAATGGATGTTTAAGAACGTTCTGAACTGTTAGCGTGATGCGCACAAAAGATTCAAGATTCAAGGTTCTTTATTTTCGCCGTGTGTAACAAGTACAATGGAACACACACACAGACGACGGGGACGTCTAACAGAGCCTGGAGAGAGTCGGGCAGCTGTGCCATCTTCTGTTATCACAGAGATGCTGCTTGAATGCTAAACATATAAACCCCCGCATCGGACAATAAGACGACTGTCTCTCTCTCTCTCCCCCTCTCATTGCCTCTCTCTCACTCTCTCTCTCCTCTCTCTCTCTCCCTCTCTCTCCCTCTCATCGTCTCTCTCTCATTCTCTCTCTCGTTCTCTCATCGTCTCTCTCTCTCTCTCTCTCTCTCTCTCTCTCTCTCTCTCTCTCTCTCTCTCTCTCTCTCTCTCTCTCTCTCTCTCTCTCTCTCTGCCGAGTCTTTCCTCCTCCCTCCATCATGCCCTCTCTCCCTCTGTAATTCGAATGGGTTCGTGGTGGAGCACAGTGATGCAGTTATTGCTTCGCCCTTGCGCTTTAATCAGGGACTCCGTAGGCGAGCATGAAGCCTCTCTCTCTCTCTCTCTCTCTCTCTCTCTCTCTCTCTCTCTCTCTCTCTCTCTCTCTCTCTCTCTCTCTCTCTCTCTCTCTGGTCCTCCGCTGTGTCATCAAAATAAGATCAGTCACTGTGAGAAGTCCCGTCTCAAACACCCTTGCCTCCATGCGACAGGCCTCCAGGAGACCCTGTGTGTAGTTACCTCCACAGTCCAAGATGGGAGGAGCTTATTTTTTCTTGTCTGTTTGTCTCTCTGTTTGTTTGTCTGGCTGTCTGTCTGTCTGTCTGTCTGTCTGTCTGTCTGTCTGTCTGTCTGTTTGTCTCTCTGTCTGTTTGTCTCTCTGTCTGTTTGTCTCTCTGTTTGTCTGTCTGTCTGTTTGTCTCAACAGACTCAAAAAGTTATGTATGGCATTTGACCAAACTTGGTGTTTAGATGACTTATAGGGTAAGGAACAGTCGATTTTGGCTCAGATCCCGATCTGAATGGGGTTCCAGGGAAGGTTTTGGTGTGGTGGAGGTATGAGGTCTACCAAGGGCCCTCTGGTTCGGTTTGGAATTTGTGTCTCCCGCCATTTCAGAGGAAACTCAAGTGTGTTCTTGTGTATTGACAATGGAGGAATGAGCGGGAAAATGAAAAGGGGAAGGAGAAGGTGGGGACCAACAGGAGAAGGGAAACTGTGCAGATATATATATATATATATATATATATATATCTCTGTTGCTCAGCAGAATTTTCACACTCAAAGAGTTTGATAAAAATCCAGCACTTGGGTGGAGAAAGAGGAGAAGAAGCTGCAGATTGCACAAGAACAGGACCTCAATCTGACCTCCGAGGAAGCCAACCATTCATCATGAAGAATGGCGTCCGCTCCTAGTCACTTAAAGCACAGCAAACCATCAACCTTTTTATTTCGAGCAGCTGTGGAGCAAGTCTCACAAAGGGAAACGTTATTTTGGTTGATTCAAGGTTAGAGATTGTAGTGTGTGTGTGTGTGTGTGTGTGTGTGTGTGTGTGTGTGTGTGTGTGTGTGTGTGTGTGTGTGCTGTGTGTGTGTGTGTGTGTGTGTGTGTGTGTGTGTGTGTGTGTGTGTGTGTGTGTGTGTGTGTGTGTGTGTGTGTGTCCCTTCTCACAAGAGAGCAGTGGCTCTGCTGGAGATGGTCCAGAGTGTAGCATCTCTGCCATCTGGTCAAAGCCGTCAGACAGTGATTACGACACACACACACACACACACACACACACACACACACACACACACACACACACACACACACACACATACACAAAACACACACACACACACACACACACACACACACACACACACACACACATACACAAAACACACACACACACACACACATACATACACAAAACACACACACACACACACACACACACACACACACACACACACACACACAAAACACACACGCACACACACACACACACACACACACACACACACACACACACACACACATACACAAAACACACACACGGTTCAGTGTTTATTTAAAAAATATATATAATTAGCATTTTGAATTAAAAAAAAGTGCTTTCCAGTGCGAAATGTGCAAACCTAGAGGATTAAGATAAAAGTCAGCTGCAATACTAAAAGCTATCGATCGAAATGAAACAAGTTTGGTATCTTGTCTCGGATAAATGTGTGTAGTTAGAGATACTTTCTTATACAAACACAACATTGTCTATTGGGACAACCATTGCTGTTGTGTATTAAGGCCAACATATACCATATATATATAATTAAATGCCCCTTGCTTTCTGTGAAATGTGAACACAACAGGACCTTTGGTCTACATTCATGTCTCGCTGTGCGTGGTCGCTTCAGAGAATCAAATAGGCTTGTTCAGGTGTGTGTGTGTGTGTGTGTGTGTGTGTGTGTGTGTGTGCGTGTGTGCGTGTGTGTGTGTGCGTGCGTGTGTGTGTGTGTGTGTGTGCGTGCGTGCGTGCGCGCGCGCGCGCGTGCGTGCGTGCGTGCGTGCGTGCGTGCGTGCGTGCGTGCGTGCGTGCGTGCGTGTGTGTGTGTGTGTGTGTGTGTGTTTAAGCCTGCGGTATATCCAAATCTTTATTTCTGTGGACTGTATTTTGAGTTGACACATGTATTTAAGAGTTTGTTTGCATTTTTTTTATTGTTTTTGCCGGTCTGCCCAAGGTCTTCTGAAGTTTAAATTAATTATTAATTAACATTCAGTTAATTAGGAACCAGTTTCAACAATGATTCTATTTTTAAACATCTTTATAAACCGCCGCACAAACAAAGCAACTTCTCCAGCCACCAGTGTTACATTACAAGGATGGTTTTAAATGTGGGTGATTCTTCACCCTTGATATTTGTAAGTTTTGTGTTGTTGTTGTTGGCAAGATAACACAATGGATCAAAATACCAAAGGTTATGTTATTAATGTGTAATATTATTCTCTTGCTTCCCAATGTTAATCTCATATTTTCCTCACAGTTTATTTCTCTTTGTCCCGTTTCTAGCGTGGCAAATGGTTCTTGGAGATCTGTTGAAATGGGTCCCGGTGGATAATTAACGGATCACACAGTAGAGGCAGGTCATTAAAGTCCATCAAAGTAATAGCACATGGTTTCTCCAGTCCTGATAAATATGTCAGCATTAAAACACGCCAGGCTGACCTCCTTTGAAATGTTTGCGAGGCCACGCTGGCAATGAGCTGGAAGCACTAAGTGCTTTGGTTATTGGTGTTACTGGGCCGTCCCACCAGGATGGGGGGAGATGTCAACCATCTGGCAGGCGACTCCAGGCTAGCCTTCAGCACCACACTAACATGTTGAGATGGTCTGTTGTGTGTAGACTTTAGATGCATCATCTGGGAAGACAAAGCCCAAACCCTGTCTGAACACCAACCTTCTGAGAATAAGTGTGTGAAGTGTTCAAATCAACACTATGTAGACTAGTCACTGTATGAACTGTATATGTACAGTTATTAAACCCCTCCTGAAAGCGCTATCTACTGGTTGCTTCTCATTGGTAGAATATCTCCATAACAAAACAGTCACTGGGCCCCTTTTCCCGGCCCACTCTCTGTACCACAGTAGGACTGATCAGAGGTTCTACAATACCACAGTAGGACTGATCAGAGGTTCTACAATACCACAGTAGGACTGATCAGAGGTTATACTATACCACAGTAGGACTGATCAGAGGTTATACTATACCACAGTAGGACTGATCAGAGGTTATACTATACCACAGTAGGACTGATCAGAGGTTCTACTATACCACAGTAGGACTGATCAGAGGTTCTACTATACCACAGTAGGACTGATCAGAGGTTCTACTATACCACAGTAGGACTGATCAGAGGTTCTACTATACCACAGTAGGACTGATCAGAGGTTCTACTATACCACAGTAGGACTGATCAGAGGTTCTACTATACCACAGTAGGACTGATCAGAGGTTATACTATACCACAGTAGGACTGATCAGAGGTTATACTATACCACAGTAGGACTGATCAGAGGTTCTACTATACCACAGTAGGACTGATCAGAGGTTCTACTATACCACAGTAGGACTGATCAGAGGTTCTACTATACCACAGTAGGACTGATCAGAGGTTCTACTAGAACACAGTAGGACTGATCAGAGGTTATACTATACCACAGTAGGACTGATCAGAGGTTATACTATACCACAGTAGGACTGATCAGAGGTTCTACTATACCACAGTAGGACTGATCAGAGGTTCTACTATACCACAGTAGGACTGATCAAAGGTTCTACTATACCACAGTAGGACTGATCAGAGGTTCTACTAGAACACAGTAGGACTGATCAGAAGTTCTACTAGAACACAGTAGGACTGATCAGAGGTTCTACTATACCACAGTAGGACTGATCAGAGGTTCTACTATACCACAGTAGGACTGATCAGAGGTTCTACTATACCACAGTAGGACTGATCAGAGGTTCTACTAGAACACAGTAAGACTGATCAGAAGTTCTACTAGAACACAGTAGGACTGCTGGATCAGAACTTTGATTGATTTGTATGGCATAATAACTAATTGCAATTGTGTTATTGCATTAGCAATTGCGTCTAGTTTCTCTTATTCTTGTTTGCCAGTTGCCGTTCTTGTTAGGTTTTAGCTTATTATCTAATTGTTATTGTTATCTGTTATTGTCTATTGGCTTCACTATTAGTCATTGTAGACTCTGTTTGATGGACTTATTGTGTCAAATCTAGAGAGACAACTTATTGTACTTTAACCTGAGCACTGGTTCTGCTCTCTGAGGCTTGTTAAGAAGGAAATGTAATGTATTATATATTATTATAATAAACATGTGCATTTGTATGTATATATTATATTATTATGGCTTGTTAGGAAGGAGATTGTGTTGTTTCTTGGCCCGGAGATACACACATAAGGATGTAGCTTTTTTCTCTCCTTTTGCTGTAGCTAGGCAACCACACACACACACACACACACACACACACACACACACACACACACACACACACACACACACACACACACACACACACACACACACACACACACACACACACACACACACACACACACACACACACACACACACACACACATACTGTCAATCCCCTGGAATGCACTGGCACAATGATTTACAATAGCATTTGTGCTGGATGCTTTGGCCAAAATCTATCTCACAATTTACTTATTTTGATTGGCAGTCGATAGGATAATTATTAGGATAGTAGTCAATACATGTGAACACTAGAATGAGCACAGGAAATACTCCCCTTCAGCAGCCAAGAACGCCATTTTATGAAGGTAAACGGACGTCTGTACCTACAAACATGTCAGGAAAATTAATCTACGGACTCCATGAAAGCTCCTGCTATAAAACTTTATTTCAGAAATAAAAACGTCACAAATAAATCAGGGTGCAGGTTTTTACTTATATTATCAGTCCTTATATAAGACAACACAATAGGACAAGCATGTGATATAACTAATTAAAGGCACAGTGCCCAGAGTGCCAATGCTGGCAGAATCCAAAAGTCAGCATTTAAATAACAACCAGTAGCAACAGGCGATGGTTTTACAGCTTGGCTTGACACTACGACGGTACCTCCGATGGTTGTGTTCCGGCTACGAGTCAACCACTGGCTGACCATCCTGCACCTCCCAGGAACATGCAGTTCATCAGGTCGGAGCCGCGCTCTCATTGGCCAACCAGGATATGGCTCATGTTTAAAAAGGTCCCTAATGGATATAACATTAAAATCTCTGTTTTTGAAGTGCATTCTTCTCACTCTACAACAGTAAAAAGCAGGTCAGAAACTGCGTGGCCAGTGGAGCTCTGGTGTGGGTGTAACACACATTATGATTTATATAATACACGTTTTACTGACTTTCAATATTTATGTACATTGGTGGAAACTATCACTCAAAAGAGTACTTGTTGAGATTTTGACCATTTCTGGGGATTTCTTGCATCTTAATGCCTTCATCTTCATCTTCCTGCGTGTCTGTCATCGTGCCCTGACCCCGCCTATAGTATTCTGCTTGAATGCATTGCGCTGAATCTAAATCAGTGATTGACACTGTAAATAACGGATATAGAAAATGTATTTAAAAAATAAATCAACATTGATTTATGGGCCACCGCTAAACGGCCTCCAAGTTCACGTTAATTTTTTACATTCAAATCGAGTGGAATTACCGACCCAATGACAACACAATGACAATCAAGTGAAACACTCAGATCAATGTGCATTGGGTGTGCAAAGGCAGCTTGTGAGTTATTATGATGTCATACCTGAGGCCCTTATACCTGCATGTTGGCATACGTGACTCTTTGTGGATATGTAAATGTATTTGGGGAAGAGTATATTCCCATGTGGTGTCTGTCTGGGTGTGTGCTCATGTGTGGATCTGTACCGGTAGCTGTACTGACCTGGAGCTATCTGCATGTAGCTAGCCAACAAGCCAGCCAGCCAGCCAGCCAGCCAGCCAGCCAGCCTCCTCCAGGTCCTCCACAGATTGCATCCTCCACTGGGAAGGCGAGACGGCGATGACAGGTAACACGGTGATAACAGGTAACTCGGTGATAACAGGTAACACGTGATAACAGGTAACACGTGACAACAGATAACACGGTGATAACAGGTAACACGTGATAACAGGTAACACGTGATAACAGGTAACACGTGATAACAGATAACACGGTGATAACAGGTAACACGTGATAACAGGTAACACGTGATAACAGGTAACACGTGATAACAGGTAACACGTGATAACAGGTAACTCGGTGATAACAGGTAACACGTGATAACAGGTAACATGGTGATAACAGGTAACACGTGATAACAGGTAACATGTGATAACAGGTAACACGGTGATAACAGGTAACAAGGTGATAACAGGTAACACGGTGAATAAAGGTAACACAGTGATAACAGGTAACACGTGATAACAGGTAACATGGTGATAACAGGTAACACGTGATAACAGGTAACATGTGATAACAGGTAACACGGTGATAACAGGTAACAAGGTGATAACAGGTAACACGGTGAATAAAGGTAACACAGTGATAACAGGTAACACGTGATAACAGGTAACACGTGATAACAGGTAACACGTGATAACAGGTAACAAGGTGATAACAGGTAACATGGTGATAACAGGTAACACGGTGATAACAGGTAACACGTGATAACAGGTAACAAGGAGATAACAGGTAACATGGTGATAACAGGTAACACGTGATAACAGGTAACAAGGAGATAACAGGTAACATGGTGATAACAGGTAACACGGTGATAACAGGTAACACGTGATAACAGGTAACTCGTGATAACAGGTAACACGGTGATAACAGGTAACACGTGATAACAGGTAACACGTGATAACAGGTAACACGGTGATAACAGGTAACACGTGATAACAGGTAACACGTGATAACAGGTAACACGGTGATAACAGGTAACACGGTGATAACAGGTAACTCGGTGATAACAGGTAACACGGTGATAACAGGTAACACGTGATAACAGGTAACACGTGATAACAGGTAACACGTGATAACAGGTAACACGGTGATAACAGGTAACACGGTGATAACAGGTAACTCGGTGATAACAGGTAACACGGTGATAACAGGTAACATGTGATAACAGGTAACACGGTGATAACAGGTAACAAGGTGATAACAGGTAACACGGTGAATAAAGGTAACACAGTGATAACAGGTAACACGTGATAACAGGTAACATGGTGATAACAGGTAACACGTGATAACAGGTAACATGTGATAACAGGTAACACGGTGATAACAGGTAACAAGGTGATAACAGGTAACACGGTGAATAAAGGTAACACAGTGATAACAGGTAACACGTGATAACAGGTAACACGTGATAACAGGTAACACGTGATAACAGGTAACAAGGTGATAACAGGTAACATGGTGATAACAGGTAACACAGTGATAACAGGTAACACGTGATAACAGGTAACAAGGAGATAACAGGTAACATGGTGATAACAGGTAACACGGTGATAACAGGTAACACGTGATAACAGGTAACTCGTGATAACAGGTAACACGGTGATAACAGGTAACACGTGATAACAGGTAACACGTGATAACAGGTAACACGTGATAACAGGTAACACGGTGATAACAGGTAACACGGTGATAACAGGTAACACGTGATAACAGGTAACACGGTGATAACAGGTAACTCGGTGATAACAGGTAACTCGGTGATAACAGGTAACACGGTGATAACAGGTAACACGTGATAACAGGTAACACGTGATAACAGGTAACACGGTGATAACAGGTAACACGGTGATAACAGGTAACTCGGTGATAACAGGTAACATGGTGATAACAGGTAACACGGTGATAACAGGTAACACGTGATAACAGGTAACACGGTGAATAAAGGTAACACAGTGATAACAGGTAACAGGTGATTACAGGTAACACGTGATAACAGGTAACACGTGATAACAGGTAACAAGGAGATAACAGGTAACATGGTGATAACAGGTAACCCACAAGAGAAGTTTCCCTTCAAGTCTGATAAGCCCAAACCCCATTACCCCTTATCTGAATGAAGGAACACAGATAGGTTTGAGTTTGGGTTCCACCACAGATCCACGCTGGTGCAAACGAAGTAGAGAAGTAGAGAAGTAGAGAAGTAGAGAAGTAGAGAAGCAGAGAAGCAGAGAAGCAGAGAGGTGAAACTCAACAGGCGACAAAAATGCCTTTAGAGTCCAGTGTGCCAGCCAGGCCACCTGGCTAACCAGAGGATGGAGACAGACAGACAGGTTGCCTGTTGCTCTCTGGCTGAGCACACGATGCAGACAGACAGACAGACAGACAGACAGGTTGCCTGTTGGTGTCTGGTGTCAAAGACCACAAGTTTGTGATGGATAATAGTACATATACTAGCCAACACTTTGTTATTTCAGTTAAATACTGGAATTTTGAAATGAAACCATGTTAGTCTGATTTTTGTATTTAAATTATTCCAGGTCAACTATTTTGAACAGCGATGAGAAGTGACCTTTGAGCTGCTTCAGTTTGAATCCATGAATTAATCCTCTACCCAGATGCTTCCTCTTAGCACTGGCGTCCTGTTAGCTCTATTGCCAGCTCAATTGTTAGAAATTGTTCTGTCTATTATTAGCTGACTTTTTGTCCATTTACCTGAGCACTGGTCTGGGAGGCTGAGGAGGAGGGAAAGGCACTTAGCTAGATAGATACTTTTATTCGTCCCTGTGGGGAAATTGGTTTGCATCACAATAGTTTGGTATTCTAACATCCTTCTAATATAACAGTACTTTGGCAACAAAAAAACCCCATCTGAATAAATCTGAATCATAGAAAAACTAACAA
>CM051008.1:18695268-18727768 GCA_027704905.1 Muraenolepis orangiensis
ACACAGACGCACACACTTACACGTATATAAGCAGACGCGCGCGCACACAGACGCACACACATACACGTATACAAGCAGACACGCGCACACACAGACGCACACACCTACACGTATATAAGCACACGCGCACACAAAGCATAGAAATTGTAGTGAACATACAAAAAAGCTTTCTCCTGGAAATAGATTGTGTGTGTGTGTGTTTGTGTGTGTATCTGTGTGGATGTGCATGTGTGCGTGTGTGTGTTTGTGTGTATGTGTGGATCTGTGTGGATGTGCGTGTGTGCGTGTGTGTGTGTTTGTGTGTGTGTGTGGATCTGTGTGGATGTGCATGTGTGTGTGTGTGGTGGATCTGTGTGGCTGTGTGTGTGTGTGTGTGTGTGTGTGTGTGTGTGTGAATGTGTGTGTGTGCGTGTGTGTTATTGTGGTTGGTGTTATGCATTTGCACCTATAAAATATGTTTTACTGACATTTTGGGTGGTTGTAGTAGTATTCTATTATTTATAAATGTATTATACTTCAGCACAAGCGTGTTGTGTCCATTTTATATTTAGCAGATATAGTGTGGATTCAGTGGCATTCATGTTCTCACTTTAAAAAAACACAATGGAAGACATCTCCTCCTCAGGGTTCACCGTGGACTCTTTTTACTCCCTGTCAACAAGCTTGTGTTTCTTAACCAGCGCTTTGTACTCTGAGATCTCCAGAGGAGGAACAACGCCGTGCGTCCACATTAATGGCTCCAGTAACGCCACGGTCTGGGATTGAGCGGCCCGTCACCGCCGCCTGGCTGCCTGTGCGGAGAGAGACGGGATGTGAAGGCGTCAGGAATGTGTCAACGCTTCGCCGGGCGCTGATGGTCCTTCCTCCCCTCCCTGGGAAAGAGCCCAGTGATGGTGTCCATTCAGCGGCTAAACATGAGCTGAACAAGGGAAGCTTACCTGGTGATCGGCCACATGCCAGACAAGGAGGCTGACAGGATGCTGTAGAGGTAGGCTGGTAGGTGCTTGTGTGTGTGTGTGTGTGTGTGTGTGTGTGTGTGTGTGTGTGTGTGTGTGTGTGTGTGTGTGTGTGTGTGTGTGTGTGTGCGTGTGTATGTGCACATGTGTGTGTGTTTATCATAACATCACTAACATCACAGTGCTTCTGCAACTACTAGTAATGTATCTGCCTCCTTTAATGTGACCACATTTATGTGTGTGTGTGTGTGTGTGTGTGTGTGTGTGTGTGTGTGTGTGTGTGTGTGTGTGTGTTTACGTGTGTGTGTGTGTGCATCCTCTTGCTGCTGGTGACATCACATTCCTAAATGAAGGTTTTCCAGGAAGCAGCCTGTCAGCCGGCTGGCTGAGTGCTGCTCGGAGGATGTTCTTCCCTTACCTCTCTCTCTCTCTCTCTCTCTCTCTCTCTCTCTCTCTCTCTCTCTCTCTCTCTCTCTCTCTCTCTCTCTCTCTCTCTCTCTCTCTCCGGGGGGGGGGCCGTTGTGTGTGTCAGTCACGCCTAGGCTGTGTGTGGATTTGAGGAGGGAGGAGGTCTATTAGAGGGGAGAGGAGATGAGACGTCAGGATGTCATCAGTGTGGATGCTGTTTGTAGGGAAGTGTGGACAAGGAAACAAACCACAAACCACTCATCCTTTGCTCATTGTACTAAGAGACAGATAGGGATGATACCAGGGTGGGAGACCATCCGTAACTGCTGCTGTTCAAACATCACACAAAAGCACAGATGAGATACATGTATTATTTACCAATATCATTATATTAAACAGCGAGAGTCAATTTCTGATGCATTCGGGGTTGTCACAACGGTAAATGGACTGCTTTTATATAGCCCTTTCGTCCAAAGCGCTTTACAAGTCATGCCTCACATTCACCCGTTCATACACTCATTCAACCACCCACGGCGGAGTCAGCCATGCAAGGAGTCAGCCGGCACGTCAGGAGCAGTTAGGGTTAGGGGGGTCTTGCTCAAGGACACCTCCACAGGTCTTTCTAGGAGGAGCCGGGGATCGAACCAGAGACCTTCCGGTTGTGAGGCGACCGCTGTACCTCCTGTGTGTAGTTGTTGTAGTGTTGGCTCAGGGAAAAGCATCTTCCTGACATTGTGAACCCCCCCCCCCCAGAATGAAGCCAGCGGTGGATATTGATCACGGCAGCGATAAACATTTCTTTAGTTGGAAACAGGAGAAGCGTATAGAAAGAGTTGAAGTTGTGAATATGTTGTTGAATATGTAGTTAGCTGTGTTGCTGCTGAGCGTATGAAGGATGAGCGTATTGAGTATTGATCAGGACCGGTGTGATTGCAGAGTACATGAGTTTTAATCAGTCATTTGGGTAATCATGAGAGCAGTGATATGCGAGGCTCGCAGACTCTGACTTTTGAGACTAATCTAAATATTATATTGATTACCGACCTTCCCCCTCTCTCTCTCTCTCTCTCTCTCTCTCTCTCTCTCTCTCTCGCTCTCGCTCTCGCTCTCGCTCTCTCGCTCTCTCTCTCTCTCTAAATATACGCTTCGCAAACAAGAAGAGATGTACAGTTTGTATTCTGCGGTAGACAATTCTACAGTGGCTCGGGCATCTCTGTAGAATACAACAGAACGCAATAATATAGTAGAATAAACACATTAAAAACACACGCATTAAAAAACATTCTCACTTTTTAGTGTTTACATTATCTCTCTCTCTCGCTCTGGCTCTCTCTGTTCACATTTTCTCATCTTTTCTTCATTATCCTCTCTGCACACGCAGTCAGTCAGGCTGAATTATTGCACAGCTGTAAGTTTTGTAAAAGTCCAACTGATTGAGGACAGTACAATAAATAGCAGGTTGGGACAAGCTATCTGGGGAAATATGATTCATTTCCAGGAATTTATCTTTCCTCTGTTTATCCTTTGAGTTAAACCACCGAATAAAATGCTTTAGTTTCAGACACTTGAATCATTGTCTTACATGTGCTCATGCATAAGCAATCGCACCCATCTGGATCCGCTGAATATGCAAGATTATGGATTCAAATTATAGTAAACCTGCAGTCAAAGAACACAGAGAGAGAAACATGAACACACACAGCTAGTTAAAAACCCAGAGCTCTGAACGTATCAAGGTGCTCAGCTCATTAGGGTTCTCAAAATACCGGTGAGTGCTCAGCTCCATGGAGGACGTCCTCCTCTGTGTCCGCAGGTGGAGATCTCACGCCAGGAAACATTCGGCTCCTTTCTGAACGAAAGGTGTTGCTCGCTCCCTGATTGGCTGGTTCATTTGGCGTTCCGATACGCCCCCAAGGTCCCTCCAGGCATCCCACCTTTACATCCCATAATAGAACCGCAAGGCTAACAAGGTAGGGGCATTGTGTTGCTTCAAAAGGCACACACACACACACACACACACACACACACACACACACACACACACACACACATACACACATACCATGCGCACACACACGCACACATACACACATACACACACACCGTGCACACACACACAAATACACACACACACACACACACACACACACACACACACACACACACACAGACACCGTGCACACACAAAAATACACACACGCACGCATGCACGCATGCATGTACACACACGCACACACAATCCACTGAAGTTGGCTTATTCATGTTAATAGCGAAATGGATGTTTAATAAAATGAAAAGTTACATCCTGTGATATCCATGGTGTGTCTAACAGACAGAACTAATTGAATTTCAACCACTTGTTTCGGTCACTGATGCAAGACAACAAATGTGTATTTGCTTGTTAGCCAGCAGGACGCGGTACGGTTATGCTTCCCAAAACCGGCCCTCTGAATACTATTCAATTTTGAACAGAAAATAAATAACAAAAAATGAGTGTCCATTAGTGTAGGAAACAGGGCAGCAGGTTTCTGTGGTTCTGAATGTGAGTCCCAGCGGTCCACCATGGTTCCAACATGGCCATGGACATTGGGACAGCCTCCACTGCCTCCGCTGATTACAATCTTTCGTGTTTCTTTCCTTCCAGCAGCTCTAAAATATGTTCCACGGCCTTTAAAATATGTTTGTTAAATAAGGGCTCCTATAGCAGCGAGACGACAACATCCATCGCAGGTTTCACTCCTCACACAACGTTGTTTGTGCTGCAAATGTAAAATATACTGTATATGTTTGGGCCAAATGCAACATCAGTAAGTGTGTTGGACGTGTGAGGACTAGTGCATGGTGTGGGGACTCGAGCCTTGCTCATGTTCACTTATAACTTCAGGGTCATGTTCCCAAGAACCAAATTAATGTTAAATGAATGGAACCATTTTCCTGTGTCCTATTCCTGATGTTGGCTCCGCCTTCAGGAGGCATTGGGTTGTTTCAGAAATAGTAATTTATATTGTTTTGTGTGTGTCCTTCACTCTCTATCTTTCCTTTTTACTTAAAAGCACATCTACGTTTTGTCCTGAAGGACGAGCGAAGGCATCTCTGAGCATATGTTTGCTTTATTTTTTAATGTAAAACTGGCTTGCTTCACAAATCAGTTATTTTATGCAGAAGTTGGTATCACAGCAATTCAAAAGAAGATTCATCAACACCTCAATATTATGAAATAGTTGTGACTCAAAGAAGGTGTTTTATAAAGAATATCATCATTATATTATAATAATAAAGTATTAAAGGTTTGAACGGTATGTATGTTTAATGTCTGTAGATGTTGTGATGCAGCCTTAAGACAAAGGAACCCACATTGTCTTGATTGAAGTGATTCCCTCCCAAATGAAGGTCCATGTGAATGTGTCAGCTGTAGGATCATCTGTCTGGAGCAGCTGGGGTTTTGAAGCCTTTTCTTTAAGGATAATTTCATATCAATCCAGCTGGGGATCAAACACTTTCAGGACCTTTCAGGTAAAGACACAAGGAGACCAGGGGAGTCCACTTGTCCAATTCACAGAAGTTTACAGCCTTAATCAAACCAAACTCAAAAACCATACTGGGCAAAGTCACAGAATAGGGCAGATAACAATCTCCCATAAAACCACCAGACACTAAAGGCTGGCAATAAAAATTGAATAACAACACAGCAGTAATGTTGAGTAAGTACGGTGCCCTGGAAAAAGATTGTCCTTTTCAAGTCGGGTAACTTTTAGTTTGGTGGCAAATGTTTTCGCTAGTTTTGGCCTGGAATGAATGATGATCGAATGTAAGGATTTATGATATACGGCAAAGCTGGCTAACAATATGGTCAAAAGAGGAAGGCGTGCAGTTTAAATCACTTTTACCTAAAGGAGTTAAGTTTCTATAGTTGTTTGTTTTTGATTCTTTTCACCCATCTCACTTTTGTAGCCCAAACAATAAGCTATTAACATTTAAATTAGGCCATTCTAAACAGGGTAAGAGAATCACATGATTTAATCTGCTTTGTCACTGATTCCCACCCGTTGGTGTGGGACCACAGCCTATGAATGCTGAGTGGGTTTCCTCGCTGTGCGGCCGCCTGGCAGCAGAACAAACAGAACCCACAGCTAAGGATTGGCTCAACTACTTAGACTTACATCAAATATTTACTGGAACTAAATGAGGAGGAAACCCCCTGATAGCCTACCTGCTATTATGAGGAGACCTGTTAGTGTTTAGACAATAGTGCAACTCACTGATAAAGTAAGGTGATGGGGGTTGTGGCACCATAGCACCCATCCACTATAGCACCATAGCACCCATCCACTATAGAACCATAGCACCCATCTACTATAGCACCATAGCACCCATCCACTATAGAACCATAGCACCCATACACTATAGCACCCATACACTATAGCACCATAGCACCCATCTACTATAGCACCATAGCACCCATCTACTATAGCACCATAGCACCCATCCACTATAGCACCATAGCACCCATACACTATAGCACCATAGCACCCATCCACTATAGCACCATAGCACCCATATACTATAGCACCATAGCACCCATCCACTATAGAACCATAGCACCCATCCACTATAGAACCATGGCACCCATCCACTATAGCACCATAGCACCCATACACTATAGCACCCATCCACTATTGCACCATAGCACCCATCCACTATAGCACCATAGCACCCATCTACTATAGCACCATAGCACCCATCTACTATAGCACCATAGCACTCATCCACTATAGCACCATAGCACCCATCCACTATAGCACCATAGCACCCATCTACTATAGCACCATAGCACCCATCCACTATAGCACCATAGTGTCACGGTTACGGTGGTTGGCAGGGGGCGTGGCCTAGCCACGTGCGCTGGTGGCGCACACACCCCTGTCAACAATCACGTTGGTTGGCAGGGGGCGTGGCCTAGCCACGTGCGCTGGCCACACACATACACACACACACACCTGGACTCAATATTCACCCTTGTTCAATTGCTAATCACCTCACCTGGGGTATATATACTTTGTCTATCCTTTACCCCAGCTTGAGGTCGTTACGTATACTGCACGTTCTCCCGTCTGTTTCGATCGCCCGACTGCGTCTATCGGAGAGATAGTTCGCACCCCGGTCGCCTGCCTACTCTACTTCCACGTAGTTCTCCCCGTTTACCCTTGTGACTTTGTGTGTTGTGTGCTTTAAGAATAAAGCCGTTCGTATCGCTCCACTCTGTCGTTGTCTGCGTTCGGGGTCCAACCCACACTCCCTCTCACTCGTGACAGAACGACCTCACCACCATGGACCCCGGCAACTGCGACTTGTGGAGGATCACCCTGATCGCCCAGGAAAAGGCGAACACTGCGCATATTCTGGCGTGGTTGGCCGCGACCGAAAGGACTTTCGGTTTTCCTCCACCGACCGCTCCGCACCCGGCTGACGACGCCGCTCCGCACCCGGCGGACGACGTCGCTCCGCACCCGGCGGACGACGCCGCTCCGCACCCGGCTGACGACGCCGCTCCGCACCCGGCGGACAGCGCCGCTCCGCACCCGGCTGACGACGTCGCTCCGCACCCGGCTGACGACGTCGCTCCGCACCCGGCTGACGACGTCGCTCCGCACCCGGCTGACGACGCCGCTCCGCACCCGGCGGACGACGCCGCTCCGCACCCGGCGGACGACGTCGCTCCGCACCCGGCGGACGACGTCGCTCCGCACCCGGCGGACGACGTCGCTCCGCACCCGGCTGACGACGTCGCTCCGCACCCGCCTGAGGACGTCGCTCCGCACCCGCCTGAGGACGTCGCTCCGCATTCGCCGGAGGACGTCGCTCCGCATCCGCCTGAGGACGTCGCTCCGCACCCAGCTGACGACGTCGCTCCGCACCCGTCTGAGGACGTCAAGCGGCCCCCGTCTGCTGACGCCGCGCCGGATCCGCCCGACGACGTCACGCAGCCCCCGTCTGCTGACGCCGCGCCGTACCCGCCCGACGACGTCACGCAGCCCCCGTCTGCGGACGCTACGCCGTACCCGCCCGACGACGTCACGCAGCCCCCGTCTGCTGACGTCACGCAGCCCGCAGCCCCCCGTGGCTCTCTTCCCGGGCCCCACCCGCCCACCAAATCTCCTCCACCCCCCCGGATCATCGACTGGGACGCAGACGGTCCAGAGGGGCGGGGTTGGCCCCCGCGCTGCTACAGTCGGGATCTGCTATTTTCCCTCAACTGCCACCGGGAACACCCCTTCAAGCCGGGTTGGACGCCAGGAGGCGCCCGTTGAGGGGGGGGTACTGTCACGGTTACGGTGGTTGGCAGGGGGCGTGGCCTAGCCACGTGCGCTGGTGGCGCACACACCCCTGTCAACAATCACGTTGGTTGGCAGGGGGCGTGGCCTAGCCACGTGCGCTGGCCACACACATACACACACACACACCTGGACTCAATATTCACCCTTGTTCAATTGCTAATCAAGTCAAGTCAAGTCAAGTTTATTGTCACTTCACAGTTTACAGTTTAGTATAAAGCAGTGATGTGAAATTCTTGTGTGCAATACCAGGGGCGGAGCTAAAGGGGTGGCACAGGGTGGCACCCGCCCCCCCTGTGATCTGATTGGCCACCCTGTGTGCCCCCCCAAACGCCCATTGGGTGTTGAGTGCTGTCAATCAGTATGACGTTGTGAAAATATCGAGAAGCAATCGGATTGGCCATCCCGTGTGTGCCTCCGCAATTTCATTGGCTCTTAGTGATGTCAATCAATGTGTGCTTCAGCTACTGAGCTAGAGAATCTGTATCACGTAACGTTAATCTCTTAGAAGAATGGCCGCATGCTTACTGATTGCTATACAGCATGTATAGTGATACTACTGTATATTTGTTTGTACAAATTGTGCAAGATTTCATACCTTGTGGAGCCTACGGCTCTGGTTTCTATTTTTGGAAATACTGTAGGTACACACCTACTTTGTTTTATTGTATAAATTGTTTAAATTGTATATTGTTTAAAAGGCTCTAATAGTAATAAATATTGCAGTATTTGAAAATTGACAGTGCTGTAAATAGTGTTTTTCTTGCACAATACATTGCACCCACTTAATCTGTTTTAGGCTACTGTTGGTGAGTTTACTAATGGCAGATGTTGATGAGAATATCATAAACAAGGGGACATGTCAAGCAGAATTTTAATGTTGACAGTGCAAAATGAAAAGGTCATGCACCTTCCTTACACAGTGAAAGAGTTAATGTAGCCAACAAAAATATGATGAATAAGACATAAATACACTGTAACTGTACAATTTAAGAAAAGTAACTATTTCCACTTAGTAGTCTAAATGTTGATGTGAGACGTCGGTGGCGGCCGTAATTTTTTACGGCAATTTTTTTGGGGTCACTTTTAGCTGGCCCCCCTAAGTTAACTGTTGTCACCCCTGTGCCACCCCCCTGAAAATGACCTGGCTCCGCCCCTGTGCAATACCCGACGACAGACAGCAGTTATAGAATAAGATAAAATAAAAATAGATAAAAAATAGATAAAAATAGAATAAAAAATAGAATAAAAAATAGAATAAGGAATATAAAATAAAAATAAAAAATGCAATTTATAAAATGCAAAAATCAGCACAGAAAAGAGCAATATATATATATAAATCAATGTAATAAAATATACATTGTTATATGTTATACGCCCTTGTTCAGCAGCCTGATGGCCTGACTGTGGAAGCTATCTCTAAGCCTATTTGTACGACACTTGATACTGCGGTATCGCCTGCCTGACGGTAATAGTGAGTAAAGTTCGTGGCTGGGGTGGGCAATGTCTTTTATAATTCTTTTGGCCTTGGCCACGCACCGCTGGTTGTAAATGTCCAGGAGGGAGGGGAGCTCACCTCCAACGATATACTGGGCCGTCCGCACCACCACCCTAATCACCTCACCTGGGGTATATATACTTTGTCTATCCTTTACCCCAGCTTGAGGTCGTTACGTATACTGCACGTTCTCCCGTCTGTTTCGATCGCCCGACTGCGTCTATCGGAGAGATAGTTCGCACCCCGGTCGCCTGCCTACTCTACTTCCACGTAGTTCTCCCCGTTTACCCTTGTGACTTTGTGTGTTGTGTGCTTTAAGAATAAAGCCGTTCGTATCGCTCCACTCTGTCGTTGTCTGCGTTCGGGGTCCAACCCACACTCCCTCTCACTCGTGACACATAGCACCCAACCACCATAGCACCCATCTACTATAGCACCATAGCACCCTTCCTGTCACAAGTGGATAGTTCGGTGGGACCCAGAACGCAGACCAAGACACAGTGGAGCTATAACGTAAAGCTTTATTTAAAGCACAACACAAGAGTGAACGGGGACAGGCCAGGGGTCTGGAAACCGGGAGGTTGCAGTAGAGACAGGTATAGACTAGAGAGTAACGTGGGACAGGCAATGAATCTGGATTCCGGGACATTGGCGTGACGATTCCGTCCAGAATGTACCAAAGTACAAAGTAGTAAGCATAAAGTACACGTAGCATGAACAAAGTATGACGTACAACCTAACAAAGGGGTAACAGGACGCCAGGGTATATATACCCCCAGGTGAGGTGATTAGTCATTAGACACGGCAATTGCTGACAGGTGTGTGTGTAGCACCCATCCACTATAGCACCATAGCACCCATCCACTATAGCACCCATCGACTGTAGCACCATAGCACCCATCCACCATAGCACCCATCTACTATAGCACCATAGCACCCATCCACTATAGCACCATAGCACCCATCCACTATAGCATCATAGCACCCATCCACTATAGCACCCATACACTATAGCACCATAGCACCCATCCACTATAGCACCATAGCACCCATCCACTATAGCACCCATCCACTATAGCACCATAGCACCCATCCACTATAGCACCCATCCACTATAGCACCATAGCACCCATCCACTATAGCACCCATCCACTATAGCACCATAGCACCCATCCACTATAGCACCCATCCACTATAGCACCATAGCACCCATCCACTATAGCACCATAGCACCCATACACTATAGCACCCATCCACTATAGCACCATAGCACCCATCCACTATAGCACCATAGCACCCATCCACTATAGCACCATAGCACCCATCCACTGTAGCACCATAGCACCCATCCATATAGCACCATAGCACCCATCCACTGTAGCACCATAGCACCCATCCACTATAGCACCATAGCACCCATCCACTGTAGCACCATAGCACCCATCCACTATAGCACCATAGCACCCATCCACTATAGCACCATAGCACCCATCCACTATAGCCATGATTGGGTTTGCTGGATCAATGCTGCACAGTTCTTTCAATGCCAAAGTATGTATTGTTGGTGTTATTGTGCGTCTGCTATCTTCTATTAAGCAGTTCATTTCTAGTTAATATTGATCTTTTGGTTTGTTTGCTCTTGTTTTAATTATGTAATTAAACATGTTTATTAACATGTTAAAATGTGTTATTACCCAATGAGTCATGGTGCTGTGATCTAACTGGATTTACCTCCACACTCACCACCGGGCGCTTCCAGAAACACTGAACTAGCATTTCACCAAACCAAATACCTCCTTATGTGACCAAACCAGTTGGCAAAACAGTTAAAGAGCCAGCCACCAAACTAAACAGTCATCCCACTCATAGTCAAACCAGTCAGGGCAGGTGTTTCGTATTTTCTCGTTCTTATTCAAATTTCCAGCAATTACAAAGGATAAAAAGGAAAAGCGCAGAGCTTGTGAAAGAGGCTCACACACCATGACTGAATGACTCACACCACACCTCTCTCTGGTCCAATGGAGGCTCCTGGCAGCGTCCCATACCTACGTCCAACTCTGTCACTGACTCACTATCACTAGCATTACTGTTGGTGCACATAGATCTAGTGTATGGTTGGTATCTGATCTGACTACATCAGAGACCTGTGCTAAGCTAAGCTCCCGTTGGGATTGGGATGCTTGATCCTGCTGACTTTCTGTTGAACTCGTTGTGTTAATATGTTTATATTATGTATCATGAGTTTGGTGTTATTATGTTCTGTAATGGATAGTTGGGAGTTTGTTAACAAAGACTTTATAGGCCATCAACTATGTTAGTTTATGACATTCCTAGGAAAGGAAAATAAAGGTATATATTGATACAAATTTGAAAAATAAATGTGTGAATAAATTAATATAAAATTGATAATAATGAATATATATGTGATGATACAGTACATACTGTATATAAAGGACACACGTTCACTAGGACGTGTTATATTTAGAGACGGCCATCCTGCTGTGTGGCTGTTCTCCCCAGAAGGGAACCAATTAAGAACAATATTTAGGGTTTGGGGTTTATGGATGAATGAATAAATAAATGAATGGGCACACATGTACAGTACACACACACACGCACACACACACACACACACACACACACACACACACACACACACACACACACACACACACACACACACACACACACACACACATGCACACACACACACACACACACACACACACACACACACAAACCCATTAATAAAAACATACATGTCTTGTTTAAATACTGGAAAAGAAAGATGTGTTTGCCAATTGGTTCCTGAGTATGGGTATACAGTGATGACACCCCGTCCCCCAGGCCTGCCGTTCCCCCCCAAACCCCAACGCTCTCCCCACAACTCACCCCTCCCTCTGGAGCTGTCACATTTACTTCCAATTATCGTGTATCTGTTCCAGTCCAATGACTCCACACAAGCACCGCTGCTTCTCCCACTGCTGCTGCTCCCACCGCTGCTGCTCCCACCGCTGCTTCTCCCACTGCTGCTCCAAACTTTGCAAACTATCTGCTGTTGCTATGGGTGGTTGTCTTTTTTTTAAAATTATTTTCTTCCTCCTGCATTTCCTCTTCCTGCAACTCGGATGTTTGTTGTTCATCACTTCAGGTGAGTGAAAGCCAGAGCTCATCTCCCCACACCCGATATGGGCAAGGTAAAAAGTAAGGTACACAAATATATGTACAGGATATAAATAGGATTTCCACATCAGTACGTTTCTCACCTTTGTACTGCTTCACACGCTGCCTTTGTATTCGTCTGTTGTGCAGCTTGGTATGCAACAAAAGATATATTCAATGTGACCTCAAAATGACGAAATCCGCGTCAAAATGACGTCTGTTCTCCAGAGGAGAAATCAATGATGAGAGCCAATGGCGAGGACGGCAAGGACAAAAGCACTGGTCCTGCTTTCCAAACCTTGGTGACGTAGAGAAACCTGCAGTCACTTCTGCATATATATATATATATATATATATATATATATATATATTTATATACGTATGTAGAAGGGAAGCCAGGATGTATATATTCAACATCAGGTTATAACTGGGTTTTTTTGTTCTAGCTTTTTCAAATAGCGGTAAGGTAAATCTTGATGACAACCTGGATACAAATCAAGATGGTTGGGAAACAGGTAGAGTGGAACAACCCACCCCTCACCCCTCACCCTGCATACCGTAGGAAACGACAAACTGACTTTAAATATTAGATCAGAGACATTTGACTGTGAGCTGTGCAGATCCACCAGGCTGCCAACACCCTGGTTCTCCTCTTTTCAACTCCACCGATTGAAAATAAGTCAATCTGCCTTCTATAGCACATTTCCCCCAAAAGTAATATTATGTCTCCTTCTTGTGCTCTCTGTTCTGTACAGGGGAGCCGGGTTCATCAGCAGGTAGTCTGTACCCAGCAAATTACACCGGCTGTGGTGCTGTTGGCTGTTTAAATGTTTGTGCTTATGTCAACTATATATATATATATATATATATACATATATATATATATATATATATGTATATATATACATATATATATATGTATATATATATATATATATGTATATATACATATATATATGTATATATACATATATATATATGTATATATATACATATATATTGCCTTTTTCTTTCATCATTGAGGAAGCAAAATGGTTAGAATGATATTGACTGATATGTTTATTTGAAATAATGAGTACATAACATATAAAAAAATTACATTTGAGTTTGAGTTGTTCATTTAACCCAGTCTTTGAGTGAATCAATAATATAGAATTGTATATATATACACATGTATATAGTTGATTATAATTGATTGGATGTAAACAATCCTATTCCTCTCAGTTGTACCTAATGTTGTACCTTGAAGACTTCAATACATAGAAATGCTCAGCAGTGCCGTGGTTCTGCTGTCCTCACCTCAGATAATAATTCACTTATTAGCAATGCAGGAGAAACATTTTGTTTCATGGTTCCCCCTGTTTATTCAACCCCTTGATGTGCTGTCTCACTGAGTGGAGAGAGAGGGGGGAACTGTATGAATTAATTAATTACAATTCTCAAATGATAGGGTTCCTTTTCCTGGCTTATCATAATTAAATGTTCCCCTGGACCTCCGTTTGTCTCACCCCGGGAGTGCAGATGGAATTGATTGTGGAACCCGACTGAATGTGGCTCGTCTCCGGTGAGATGATTTAGTCATTGTTAACCACTGCCTTGGTTTCACATGGCACGGAACAACGTTTAGTGAAATGGAACGCTCCATCTCTCCTATGATTGAATTATTTGTTTTTAACGAAGTTAAATGGTAAACGAAGTTTACTTTTCTAATTTAAACGAGAGACGATTAACGCCATTTTTGTTCGCAATCAAAGAACACAGTGGTGGTGAAGGCCTTCTGATACTGACTCTGATAGTCTGATAGAACATTCTCCAATGTCATCCCTTTGGAATTATATCTTCAACATGCTGGTTTTCTTATTACCTTGAAGAGGAAGAAGACCACACGTTTAGGTTTAACTTCTTGTTGGCTTGTCATAATATCTAATATTCTATATAAATAAAAGAAGGACTTTACATAACATTAGGGCTGAACAACGAATCTAAATAGTATCACAATTTCAATATGGCCAAGTGCAATGACATTTTTATATAAGGGTAAAATGTGCACAGGTAAATATGGATGACAGTGTTCAACATGCAGTGCTGTAGTGCTTAAGAGATGCTCTGACCTACACATTGTTTCCTCTAGATGGAAGAAGGTGTGTTTGGTACAGACCCCAACAAATGTCACATACTCATAGCTTTTGCAGTGGAAATTAAAATTGCGAAAACTATCATTTCCACTTATATGGAATCATAGCGCCATCACAATATCTGTCAAAATCGGTCAAAAAAAAAAGTCATCTTACAAAATGTGTTTATTCATTATTATTTAATCAAGGGACTATTTCCATACACTGTATGTATACACCACTGTAACGGATCTTCTTTGACTCTGTTCTACTGAATTTTTTTACTGAATGAAAACGTAAAGTGAAACCTACACCACCTGTAAAAAATGGATGTGGCATTTGTGACGTCCCACCCGGTTCACGGCCTTTAGGAAGCAGTAGATGTTACCTCGTTAGGAAGCAGTAGATTTACCTTGTTAGGAAGCAGTAGATTTAAGTTAAGCTAAATAAGTTAAGCGAGCTACAGGCTCGTATTCAATTCCACCGGGAAAATAAGGACAACTGCATCATCTGCCTTACGGAGACATGGATGTCGGAGGGGCTTGCCGACGCAGCTATCGAGCCGACGGGATTTTCCGTCCACCGGGCGGACAGAACAAAGGCTCTCTCCGGTAACGATCGTATGTCTCATGATAAACAGATCTTGGTACAACCAAAGTCATGTACATCCCCTCAAGTCTTTCTGTTCCCCGGACCTGGAGTACCTGATGCTTATGTGCCGTCCATACTACCTCGGGAATTTACAGCGGTAACCGTGACGCTGTTCACATTCCCCCACAAGCCAACACGGACACAGCGCTGAAGGAACTGTACGGGGCTATCAGTGAACAGGAGTCGGCACACCCCGAGGCTGCTCTCATCGTAGCGGGGGACTTCAACAAGGCGAACCTGAAGAAGGTTCTCCCGAAGATCTACCAACACATAAAGAGCAACACACGGGGTGAGCGGATCCTCAACTACTGCTACACTCCCTTCCGTGATGGCTACAAGGCCCTCCTCCGCCCACCGTTCGGCAAATCAGACCACCGCTCTATCCAGCTACTCCCCGCCTATTGGCTGAGACTGAAGCAGCAACCGATCGCTGTGAGGGAGGTCCAAAGCTGGTCGGACCAATCGGACTCTATGCTGCAGGATTGTTTTAATCGCACTGACTGGGACATGTTCCGCGTTGCCTCGGACAATAACATCAACGAGTACGTGTCCTCGGTCACCGGGTTCATCAAGAAGTGCATAGATGACGTTGTTCCGACCAAGTTGGTTCGGATATACCCCAACCAGAAACCGTGGATTAACGGCGATGTTCGCGCTGCCCTCCACGCGTGTAACGCTACCTTTGGCTCCGGGAATATGGAGGAATATACGAGAGCCCGCTACGACCTCCGTAAGACCATCGTCACTGCCAAGCGGGGGACAGAGTGGAGGAGAAATTCAAGAGCCACGACACAAGGGGTATGTGGCAGGGGCTACAGACGATAACGAACTTCAGAGGGAGAACCAGTTGTGTAGAGAACTCCTCTACCTCCCTCCCAGGAGAGCTAAATACTTTTTTTGCTCGGTTCAACGTGAACGGCAGCCCGCAGAAGCCAGCGCCGCCTGAGGAGACCAGCCTGCTGAGCATCTCGGAGGCGTATGAACATCCGTAAGGCGGCAGGCCCCGACGACATCCCGGGCTGCGTCCTCAGAGCATGCGCAGACCAGTTGGCAGGAGTCTTTGCAGACATCTTCAACCTCTCCCTGTCCCAGGCTGTTGTTCCCGCGGTCTTCAAGATGTCCACCATCGTGCCTGTCCCTAAACAACCCAAGGTAACATGGCTGAATGACTATAGACCTGTAGCCCTCACCTCGATTGTCAGCAAATGCTTTGAGAGCTTGGTCAAGGACTTTATTTGCTCCGTGTTACCTGCCACGCTGGACCCATGGCAATTTGCATATCGTCAAAACAGATCCACGGACGACGCAATTGCCATGGCCCTCCACACTGCCCTTTCCCACCTGGAGAGAAAGAACTGTTATGTGCGAATGCTGTTTGTGGACTGCAGCTCAGCGTTCAAGACAATAGTTCCTGCCAAGCTCGACACCAAGCTTAGAGGTCTAGGCGTGCCCCCATCCACGTGCAGCTGGATACTGGACCTCCTGTCGGACCGCCGCCAGGTGGTGAGGATGGGCAGCACCACCTCAGAGCCACTGACCCTCAACACGGGAGCCCCCCAGGGATGCATGCACCCACGACTGCATGGCTATGCACAGCTCCAACGTCATCATCAAGTTTGCTGACCACACGACAGTGATGGGCCTGATCGCCGGCGACGACGAGACAGCCTACAGGGAGGAGGTCGGATCGCTGGAGCAGTGGTGCCAGGAGAACAGCCTCGCCCTCAACGTCAAGAAGACCAAGGAGCTGATCGTGGACTACAGGAAGCAGAGAGGAGAGCACAGCCCTATCTCCATCGACGTTGTTGCAATAGAGAGGGTCAGCAGCTTCAAGTTCCTCGGCGTGCACATCTCCAAGGACCTCACATGGTCCACGCACACCACACACGTGGTGAAAAGGGCCCAACAACGCCTGTATTTCCTCAGGCGTCTGAGGAAATTCAGCATGGGCCCCCGCATCCTGAGAACATTCTATACCGGCACCATCGAGAGTGTTCTTACAGGGTGTATCACCGCCTGGTACGGGAACTGCACCGCACTCGAGCGCAGAGCGCTTCAAAGGGTGGTGCGGACGGCCCAGTATATCGTTGGAGGTGAGCTCCCCTCCCTCCTGGATATATACAACCAGCAGTGCGTGGCCAAGGCCAAACGCACCATAAAAGACATTGCCCATCCCAGCCACGAACTGTATTCACTTTTACCGTCAGGCAGGCGATACCGCAGTATCAAGTGCCGTACAAATAGACTCCGAGATAGCTTCCACAGTCAGGCCATCAGGCTGCTGAACAAGGGCGTATAGCATATAACAATGTATATTTTATTACATTGATTTATATATACATATTGCTCTTTTTCTGTGCCGATATATTGTATTTTATACAAATTGCATTTTTATTTTATATATTTAACTTTATACAGTTTTGTATAAACTTATTTTATTCTATTCTGTTTTTATTCTATTTGATCTTATAACTGCTGTCTGTCGTCGGGTATTGCACATAAGATTTTCACTCACTGCTTTATACTTGTGTAAAGTGTGAAGTGACAATAAACTTGACTTGACTTGACTTGATTTACCTCGTTAGGAAGCGCCGCCATTGTTTGAGACTTTTTGCAACAGCCTCGGAAATAATCCACATCTGGAACATCGAGGCCGGGAAATGAAAGGCCGCCTCGCAGGAGTCTATGGACAAAACTAATTAATATTCAATCCTTAATAACTTTTTAATGAACAGTCATTAATTAACTGTCAAACAGGACCTCTGGAAATACATAATATGAAGATGAACTAGCCACTGAGATCCTAATCGAACGAAGAGAAAATGGATTCGCTTTGTATTACGAGAATGAACGTTTTTCCCTTTGACTTTGAAGGGTGGTGGTTCTTTTTGCATCCAACCGCTATCAGCCGCCTAGAGGCCGTTAGAGGAACTACATGTTAGTCTCTATAGTGAACTACCTAGAGGCCGTTAGAGGAACTACATGTTAGTCTCTATAGTGAACCACCTAGAGGCCACCTAGAGGCCTAGAGGCCGTTAGAGGAACTACATGTTAGTCTCTATAGTGAACCACCTAGAGGCCACCTAGAGGCCTAGAGGCCGTTAGAGGAACTACATGTTAGTCTCTATAGTGAACCACCTAGAGGCCACCTAGAGGCCGTTAGAGGAACTACATGTTAGTCTCTATAGTGAACCACCTAGAGGCCGTTAGAGGAACTACACGTTAGTCTCTATAGTGAACCACCTAGAGGCCGTTAGAGGAACGACACGTTAGTCTCTATAGTGAACCACCTAGAGGCCGTTAGAGGAACTAATAATAATAATAATAATTATTCAAATTTGTCAGTGTACAGCACAAGTACTGTACAGCGAAATAATTTCTCTGCATTTAACCCATCCTAGTATTTGGAGCAGCGGTCAGCTATTTATACAGAGAGGAGCAGTTAGGGTTAGGGGGTCTTCCTCAAGGACACCTCGACAGTTTTTTGCTAGGAGGAGCCGGGGATCGAACCAGCACCAGAACTACAGGCAGTCACGGCTGCTGCTTGCCTGGAACACGTCCACATGCTATAAAAGTTCTCCCAGAAGGCAAGGCAGTGGTGCTAAAAGTATTGGCATAAACACAGGCATATATGCTCTGCATTGTTTGCCAATTGGCCAAAAAACTCTGCCTACAGACGGTTGATGCACATTTTAGCTACACCTCCGATATAGTCGTTGGCCACAAATGTTGGCCCGAGTCTGGGCTAATGCTCACTTCTCTTCACACATTTCAGATTTAGAATTATGACACCAACGTATCCATATTGTTAAGGGAAAACAGACATAGTTTGTTATGAAACGTTGTCAATACACACTAAATACATCAAGTATTTAGTGAGGATGTCATTCATTTGGTTACCAAGTATGTCTTGGTAACTCTATTTGGTAATTCTATTTCACTTTTCACTTTTCACATGTCACTTTTTTCAGTATTCATCTGAGTTATTTATTAATATATTATTACTGCCAATTTGCACTATACGTATTGTTGTGTATTGTATATACCTACGTATTACTGTAATTATACTGTACATTGTGCAATTCATCTACTCATCTATCAATACACTTAGATTCATTGAGTTATTTTAGTTATATTTTGTTTATAGTAGTTTTATTTAGTTAGTTGTTGTTATTTAGTTTTTAGCTTAGGTATTAGTATATTTGTGTGTGCATTTATTCCCCCTGTGTCAACTGTTGCACCTTAATTTCCCTCGGGATTAATAAAGTTTCTTGAATCTTGAATCTTGAATCTAAAAGGACCAAATCTGGAACGCTCCATGTGAACATAGCCGGAGGAACTTGAGCTTTAATTGGGTAATTGTTTCAATGTTTTAAGAAAATCTGTTCCATCCTGTTTTGTATTTGACATAAATGAATAAAGCTACGGTGAAATGATGTAATTGTATGTGATACCCCTGAATTGTCTCATTAGTAAAGGATAGCAGGCCTATCCTAAAGTATCTTGCATTACATAGTGGTGGAAAAGTCAGCCAAATTATAATATTAATAAGCCATTGATCACAATCACTATTCTGTTACATTGCATACTTCCTTCACCGTTTGAGCCATCAGGTTTTTGTTCTGCTAACATCCGTTAGCCTTAGCGCTGTGTTGTCATCCAGGTCCCCTCTGCCTCCTCCCTGAGGTCCATGTTGTTACTCTGCCTCCTTCCTGAGGTCCATGTTGTTACTCTGCCTCCTCCCTGAGGTCCATGTTGTTACTCTGCCTCCTCCCTGGGGTCCATGTTGTTACTCTGCCTCCTCCCTGAGGTCCATGTTGTTACTCTGCCTCCTCCCTGTGCTCCATGTTGTTACTCTGCCTCCTTCCTGAGGTCCATGTTGTTACTCTGCCTCCTCCCTGAGGTCCATGTTGTTACTCTGCCTCCTCCTGAGGTCCATGTTGTTACTCTGCCTCCTCCCTGAGGTCCATGTTGTTACTCTGCCTCCTCCCTGTGCTCCATGTTGTTACTCTGCCTCCTCCATGGGTCCATGTTGTTACTCTGCCTCCTCCCTGGGGTCCATGTTGTACTCTGCTCCTCCTGAGGTCCAGTTGTTACTCTGCCTCCTCCCTGTGCTCCATGTTGTACTCTGCCTCCCTGGGGTCCATGTTGTTACTCTGCCTCCTCCTGAGGTCCATGTTGTTACTCTGCCTCCTCCCTGGGGTCCATGTTGTTACTCTGCCTCCTCCCTGGGGTCCATGTTGTTATTTATCACTCAGCTTCTTGAAAGACCAGTGTGGAGTGTGCAGTGGTTTGCAGCTATGTTTAGAAAATGACTTTCTCAAAGATTCTCCGTCTGCTAAATCCTAAACGGAGCACTTCCAATTCCGTAATAATAATATCAGCTTAGTCATGTGGATGTAAACACACACTGTGAATCACACCAGCGAGTGGTGAGGAACAGTGACAACTGCCTCCATGGTTGGGTGCCTGACACTATGGTGATGTGAAGGTAGTGGGGTGGGACTGAGGTGTCAGCCTGAGTCCTGCATCGCCAGCCAAAGCGCTTGATGTGGGTTGACAAGAACTATTCTGTCTATCAAGTTCAAATGAAAAACCTGATAATTCCCACCCCAAACTATTAATATTCAGAGATTGACTTAATATGGAAAAGCTATTCTAATATTACATTTTTTTCTAACTAAGAGTGGAAACCTTTTGGCTTGATTTGCATACATTATGTATATTATCCTCTGATGAGAAACATGACTGATGTACAAACTATTCTCTTAAGTGCTAAGTAACTAACCGACTAACTGCAAGCTAACTTTAAAAGGCATATAATCGGTCTAATATGACTGAGCTTGTGTGAAAAGTGAAACTAATTAATGAATAAATATACAGCCAGAAAAAGTGTCAATATACCTGAAAGATGCTAGATGTTAATAATTACAGACATTGTGTTGTGCTTTAGGGCAGTTATAAGTCAACTCTATTTCAGACAAATAGTATTGGTCTTTACCAGCTCTTAAAGTATTTAAAAGTATACAATAGCAATATATCCATATTTCATTCAAGTTTGATGACATGATTCTAATGAGTTTGTTTATCATTTCTGTGTGAATGGTACATCCCAGCCCAACCCTATCCATTGTTTGTATATCATTGTGTGTGAATGGTACGTCCCATTCCTGCCCTGCATGGACTGAACAATACTGGCATGACGTCCCTCCATTCTAGATCAATGAGGCTCATAATGAGACGGTGAAAAAGAACAGAGAAAAAGAGAGAGAGAGAGAGAGAGAGAGAGAGAGAGAGAGAGAGAGAGAGAGAGAGAGAGAGAGAGAGGGGAGGAGACACACAGCGAGAGAGAGAGAGAGAGAGAGAGAGAGAGAGAGAGAGAGAGAGAGAGGGGAGGAGACACACAGCGAGAGAGAGAGAGCTGCAATGCATATCAATAAAAAGTTATTTTCCTGCAAAAGGTGTACAGTAAAGGAGATGAGATCAAAGAGCCGACAGAAGCCGACTTGCGGATGCTGACGTGCTGAACATCAAACGGGGATAGTTGAGGTATTGTGGTAGATAGTGGGGAGGAGGAGACATCCCATCCTTCTTACTCCTTGTCAAGTCATTTGCATTGCCAAGGTTACAAGTTGGCCAGAGTAAGTCATGCTCTAGAGGAAGTCATTGAATTAGTCTGCTGTTGATACTAAATGTAATACATTTAGTGGAGCACACCCCATAACCTGCAATGGTTCAGTCCTGGTGACCACTACATAACGAAAGTGAAAGTATTGGTTATATTTATGAATTGCAGAACCGGTTCCTACACACGGATTGGAGTCTGTTTGCCTCCCAGTCCACCCTGGACTCCCACACTGACATCGACTCCTACACCTCCTCTTTTTTGGATTATATAAACTCCAGCATTGACACTGTTACCACCCTTAAACATATCACAACATTGTCTAAACAGAAGCTGTGGATGAACAGAGAGGTCTGCCTACTCCTCAAGTCACGTGATGCTGCTTTTAGGTCTACTGTTCTACCAGGGCTAACCTGAACAAGGGCATAAAGCTGGCCAAGCTCAACCACAAGCGTAGGGATGAAAATCACTTAAACAACTCTGATCCCTGACGCATGTGGCAGGGCATCCAGGCCATTACAGACTACAAACCCTCCAACCCCGCCCCCTCAACTCGACTCATCCCTCCCTGACAAGCTCAAAAGTGATTATGCCCGCTTCGATCAGGACAACCCCGAACTGCCCATCAGGGCTACTCTCCCCGCTGACCACCGACCCCTCACCCTCTCCCCCACAGTGGGTAGAACAAATGCACATAAGGCAACTAGAGGCTGGTCCTGGCTCAACTCAAATCTCTCACCCTCACTGGATAAACACCAATTTGCCTACTGTGAGAACAGGAGCACAGAGGACGCCATCTCCTCAGCCCTCAGCCCTCTGCTCTGTCCCACCTGGATAAGAGCAACACCCACGTGAGAATGCTGTTCATCGACTTCAGCTCAGCATTCAACACCAACATCCCCTCCAAACTCATCTTCAAACTTGGTGACCTCATGAAAACCAAGAATCTTGACATTAACCCCTCTGTCTGTAACTGGTTATTGGACTTCCTTACCAACAGACCCCAGTCTGTCAGGTTAGACCATCTCACCTCCTTCACCCTCACCCTGAACAACGGCGTCCCGCAGGGCTGTGTGCTGAGCCCTCTCCTCTACTCCCTCTTTACCCCCGACTGCACTCCTGTACATGGTACAAACACCATCATCAAGTTTGCAGACGACACAACGGTGGTGGGCCTCATCAAAAACAACGATGAGGCAGCCTACAGCCTGGTGGCGTGGTGCGCTGAGAACAACCTGGCCCTCAACACCAAGAAGACCAAGGAGCTCATTGCTGGCGCACACGCCCCCATCCTCATCAACGGGGCGGAGGTTGAGCATGTCTCTAGCTTCAAATTCCTAGGACCACTCTTGGACTCTCAACACTGCCTCAATGGTCAAGAAGGCTCACCAGCGTCTCATTTTCTCCTGAGAAGACTGAGGAAAGCCCATCTGTCCCCTCAGATTCTAGCGAACTTTTGCCGGTGTTTCAGTGTGCCATTGAAAGCACTGCAATCATAACTCCCTACCTCTGCCTATTGTTTACATATTTATTGATTACATACCTGTATGATAGCCATGTACATTTAGACATTTTTACTGTACCTACCGTATATTAATCCTCAACACAACTGCATATCCCTGCTCACTACCTGCTGTATATACATTTATATATATTTATCCTGTTGATATAATTGCATACCCCTGCTCACTACCCGTTTACAAATATTATAAACTTGTATACTTACCTCTGTATATATATATATAACTATAATTATGTACAGTTATCATACATACTACATACATACATACTGCAACATTTACACTCTGGTTAGATGCCAAATTATTTTCACTGTACTGTACTGTGCTGTGAAATGACAATATATTTTAATCTAATCTAATCTAATCTAATCTTTTTGGATTTTTTAAGTATGCCGTTGCAATGTTAGTCTAACTATTTACTGAATTGATATAGTTAAAACCTGTAGTAATTAACTAACTATATACTGCATATATCTGTTGAAACCTGTAGTCATTCACTAAACATATACTGAATATATCTGTTAAAACCTAAATATAGACTGAACTATGTACTGTATGAACTGTATTATGTTTATTATTATTTATTAACTATTGTGTTTATTATGTCATTTATCGTTTTCTCTTTCAGCGAAAACTTGCCATCTACTACACTTTTCTAGCATCACATTCACAGTGTTTTTGGGCTTATAGTGAAAGAAATCTGATTTCACCAGTAAGTCATTCATTGTCAGAGAGAACAAGTGATTATGGCCATATTGTATCATCAACCTCAAGCAGCATTCCTCATCTCTCTGCTCTGCTCCACTCTCTCTCTGGACCAATCTGTTATCCTCCAAGCATGCCATTACTCTGCCTCCAACACAGAGGTAACTACTGCAATCTTCTCTCTCTCTCTCTCTCTCTCTCTCTCTCTCTCTCTCTCTCTCTCTCTCTCTCTCTCTCTCTCTCTCTCTCTCTCTCTCTCTCTCTCTCTCTCTCTCTCTCTCTCTCTCTCTCTCTCTCTCTCTCTCTCTCTCTCTCTCTCTGTCCATGTGTGTGTGTGTGGGGCTCTTTCTCCCTCCCTGTCACAGACCTCACCGCCACTCAGTGGCTGAACATGGCGGCTAGAGCACCAGGATGTGATAAGACTACTGATGCCCATGTGGTTCAGAATCCACAACTCAGATTTTCCCCTGAGGACGTGGACTGCCTGCAGGTCCAAACCCATCCCCGGTGACGACACACTCGGGTCACAGAATAGTTGAAAATATCCGGTATCCAAAATCGATAGAAAAATGTCCATGCTTCCACAGTCCGTTGAGGGAAACACACACGCCACTGTGATTGTGAAAATATGAAATTTAAATGAATTGAGGGATATTTACACAGCCATCTAGGGGCTGGAGACAGAGAAGACGTAACCAAGGTAACGCCGAGCTCTTGATCAAGGCTCTGGTGTATGTCTGTGGACAGCAATCACCAGAACGCAGCTTAGCGTATTTTGACATGGAACGTTCTCCAACATGAATGGACTCAGTCAAGGACTCCAGCGCTACTTTCTTTGCTAAACATTGTTCTCTTTTTTCATATTAAAATAGACCATTTTGTGAGTCTGCAATCCTCTCGTCCTGAGCAAAATAAGCATTCACATTTTATTCATCCCATTATTTATTGTTTAATTATTTATATTGACCACATAAACCATTTGGAAAATCATAAATGTGATATTATTCTGAAAGGCTGAGAGGCTAAAATATTATTTTAGTTTTTGTGTGTTCCTCGGCTCCTAGAATTAAACAATCCATGGCCAGGGATGAGGATCAGATTAACCTGTTCAATACCAATCTAGTCTCATCATTTCTGAATGACTTGAATTCCTCTGCATTCATAGATGAGAAATACTACCAGGAAAGCCACTCAGAGGCCCAACGAGATGCTTCCCGATGCTCTCCCATCCCGGCCTACGCTTCAACCGCCATTCAATCCCAAAGGGCTGCTTTTCCTTTTTTGTGACAACTGTATTTTTCATGTGTTCAGTTACTCAGACCACATTAATATTGGACCATGTGAGCTCCGTAAAGTGCTCTCCAGCTGTCCGTCATTCAGAAAGGGGAAACCTTGACATTTCCACAAAGCAGAAGAGGTCCTTCTCTATTCAGCCTCCGCCGGCTAGCGCCACTGCATCCCGGAACACGCTTTACCTGTGGATCTGAGGAAATTAAAATGATTTTTGACAGTTGCCACTAAACTTTTAAATGCTTCTGATGTTTGGGTGCTTTTAATGACTCTTGGCACTGGTTTTCTGAGGCAGGGCTGAATCGGAGCTTTATGTTTGAGGGAACAACAATTAATTTGTAGTGCTGATTGATGTTAGGAAAGCGCATTTCATCCTACGGGCTGGAAAAAGAAATCCTGCTTGGCACTTTCAGGAGCAACCTAAATGTTCCACTGGGTTGTAATTCAATTAGCATAAGAGGGCTTATAGGGCTAGGCAGATGGATGCAGCTTGCATAGCGTAGCTTAATGTATGAGATAATGGCAATGCTAGCGTTTAAAACGAGTATAGTTTCTCACATGCCTCAGAACCATGTGTCTCCGTACACGCTCAAGGGAAGGAGCTGGAAGGACCACACAAGATCTGACTGGTTTGTGATGATAACATGGGGAAGTGAGATTCTGCAGTCAAATACAGAGCAGCAGGAAGACAACACGCTGTAAATGACATGCCAGATACATAACTCTATGCAGCAAGCATCTGCCCTGCTGCTGATGTGCCCTTGAGCAAAAACATTGAGTCTCTAACATCCGCCACAGTGTATGTTAGTGATGCTTTAGGAATCAACCCCTGATCATGTTTATCATTACCATTGCAATACTAATATTCAAACGTGTTTGGAAGATTTACATGTTGACTTAATGTGTAAATTGAAAATACTATAAGAGGAATTGCTAATTGTATAACTAATACTTTATCAACATGTAAGACCAATGCAAGTTTGACCACCTTAATGAAATAATACAAGACAAACCTTTTTTTTTTCATATCCGAACATCCACAGATTACCCAGAGTAACGTTTTACTCAGGAAAAGGGATCAGGAAAACATGCATAATAAAAACATTTTATCCAACCCCGAGGCCACAAGCTGCACCAAAATAATGGAGGTCTTCATTTGCATATGTTCTCCCTAATGTTTTTTTCATTAGTGAAAGAATCTCATCGGCATAATCAAATTGTGGTGGCGAGTCAAATGACGGGGGGGGAAGCAGCAGCGGTTCCTTTGAGTCACAGTCAATACGCTCGCAGTACTCAGGCCTATCAGATCAATTCTATCATCACAATAAGTGGACAGGTCTTTTCTTAAAGCGATCAGGCAGCAGATCACAGAGGCCTACTGTCAGCTATGCAGCAGTAGCTTCTTTTTTAAAGTTGTTCTTATTCTTCCGAGCCAACGACAACTTTGATTGCGATATCTGAAGCAACTTCTCAAAGCAGCCGGCACATCAAACCAGAACTAATTCAGGTCTGAGCACAGTATCCGACGGTCTCGCTTGATCTTAAAAAATAAAACACTAATGGAGAAGTTCAAGTGAAAGTGTTCAAAGAGCGCCGGGATCTGAGGCTCGTTACTGAACCAGCAGGCGGGCTATCACGTTGTCTTCTGAAAAGATCTACGTTACAGAAAACAGAGCAGGTGGGGTTTGTCACGTAGCAAGGTGGGAGTCCGGTACACGTTGAACTGAGAGGTATCCAGATCATATTATCCTACGTATAACTACTGTTATAAAATTGACTAAATTATGTTACCTAATGTCCGATATAGGGGAATACCATTTGTTGTATTGTTGGCCTTTTGTCCTCCCTATAAAACATACATCCCAACTAAACACACTCTCTCCATGCGGTTGGTTTGTGATGATCCAACCATTTAGTCACCTGGCATGAGGGGGCTGTTTCTAATGCCCTTTAACCTTTAACCTATATATCTTCTTCTTTGTTGTTGTACAGCCGTATATAATCAAATACAATTTTTCCCATGAATGAAAGAATGAATGTCCCGTCAAAATGATGACCATCGAAGATGGACCGGAGGTTATGCTTCCCCCGCTGTTTGTATGTTGGTTTGTTTGTTTACAGAATTGGATAAAACTTGGTGGTTACCTAACTTATGAACAGTTACATGCAGGTTACATAACTTATGAACAGTTACATACAGGTTACATCACTTATGAACAGTTACATACAGGTTACATAACTTATGAACAGTTACATACAGGTTACATAACTTATGAACAGTTACATACAGGTTACATAACTTATGAACAGTTTTTGGGCAGGAGGCTCCAGGAGGCTTTCTGCTGTGGTGGAGGGGTAGGCGCTCTACTGAGGACCGTCTAGTTGAAACTCTTTTTCGAGGCCACCTCACCTCTTAGTCCCAACAAAAAGTGACTTGCCTATATTACCTGTAGAGGTGTCTTTCAGGTGGGTGGAGCTGACCAGCCATGGCCAATCAAAAGGAAGCCTTTTCTCATTAAGCTGTCTGGTTTTAACAGGCTGGCTTTAAATAGCCTGAGTTAATCACCAACCACACATTTAGTTTCTTGCAGAAATGTGTGTTTTCTCACATAAAAAAAACCATTCAATAAACATTGGAACTATCTTGTTTCATCACAATTATTCTAATAATAATAATAATACATTTCCAATAGCCTGTACAGAGTTGTTGATTCATTCAACACCTTTGCAAGGCTTGTTACTTAATTATTTATTTGCAAATACAAATATGAGCTTTCGTTACAAAAGCTGTGTGTGTGTGTGTGTGTGTATGCATTGCTCCACTGAAGCCAGATCAAATTCTGCACCTATCCACACAACCTGCATGTCATCCTGTCGTTTATGAGTGACGGCCCCTCCATCAGCTCCATCTCCTCCATCTCCTCCATCCTCTCCATCCCCTCCATCCTCTCCATCCACTCCATCTCCTCCATCCTCTCCATCCCCTCCATCCTCTCCATCCTCTCCATCCCCTCCATCCTCTCCATCCCCTCCATCTCCTCCATCCTCTCCATCCCGTCCATCCTCTCCATCCTCTCCATCCCTCCATCCCCTCCATCTCCTCCATCCTCTCCATCCCCTCCATCCTCTCCATTCTCTCCATCCCTCCATCTCCTCCATTCTCTCCATCCTCTCCATCCTCTCCATCCTCTCCATCCTTTCCATCCCCTCCATCCTCTCCATCCCCTCCATCTCCTCCATCCTCTCCATCCTCTCCATCCCCTCCATCTCCTCCATCCTCTCCATCCCCTCCATCTTCTCCATCCCCTCCATCCTCTCCATCTCCTCCATCCTCTCCATCCCCTCCATCCTCTCCATCCCCTCCATCTCCTCCATCCCCTCCATCCCTCCATCCTCTCCATCCACTCCATCCCCTCCATCCTCTCCATCCCCTCCATATCCTCCATCCTCTCCATCCCCTCCATCTCCTCCATCCTCTCCATGCTCTCCATCCTCTCCATCCCCTCCATCCTCCTCCCTCATCTCCTCCATCCTCTCCATCCCCTCCATCCTCTCCATCCCCTCCATCCCCTCCATCCTCTCCATCCCCTCCATCCTCTCCATCATCTCCATCCTCTCCATCCCCTCCATCCTCTCATCACCTCCATCCTCTCCATCCCTCCATCCTCTCCATCCTCTCCATCTCTCCATCCCCTCCATCCCCTCCATCCCTTCCATCCTCTAATCTCCTCCATCTCATCCAGCCTCTCACTCCTCTCCATGCTCTCCAATCTCTCCTCCATCCTCTCCTCTATTCTTTCCTCCATTCTCTCCTCCATCCTCCATCCTCCATCCTCTCCTCCATCCTCTCCTCCTCTCCATCCTCTCCTCCATCCTCTCCTCCTCTCCATCCTCTCCTCCATCCTCTCCTCCCTCCTCTTCTCCATCCTCTCCTCCATCCTCTTTTCCTCTCTATATCCTCCATCCTCTCCTCCATCCCCTCCTTCTCTCCATATCCTCCATCCTCTCCTCCATCCCCTCCTTCTCTCCATATCCTCCATCCTCTCCTCCATCCTCTCCTTCTCTCCATATCCTCCATCCTCTCCTCCATCCCCTCCTTCTCTCCATATCCTCCATCCTCTCTTCCCTCCTCTTCTCCATCCTCTCCTCCATCCTCTTCTCCTCTCCATCCTCTCCTCCATCCTCTCCTCCTCTCCATCCTCTCCTCCATCTCCTCCTCTCTCTCCTCTCTATATCCTCCATCCTCTCCTCCATCCCCTCCTTCTCTCCATATCCTCCATCCTCTCCTCCATCCCCTCCTTCTCTCCATATCCTCCATCCTCTCCTCCATCCTCTCCTTCTCTCCATATCCTCCATCCTCTCCTCCATCCTCTCCTTCTCTCCATATCCTCCATCCTCTCCTCCATCCCCTCCTTCTCTCCATATCCTCCATCCTCTCCTCCCTCCTCTTCTCCATCCTCTCCTCCATCCTCTTCTCCTCTCCATCCTCTCCTCCATCCTCTCCTCCTCCTCTCCATCCTCTCCTCCATTCTCTCCTCCATCCTCTTTTCCTCTCTATATCCTCCATCCTCTCCTCCATCCCCTCCTTCTCTCCATATCATCCATCCTCTCCTCCATCCTCTCCTCCATCCTCTCCTCCATCCTCTCCTCCATCCTCTCTCCTCTCTATATCCTCCATCCTCTCCTCCATCCCCTCCTTCTCTCCATATCCTCCATCCTCTCCTCCATCCTCTCCTTCTCTCCATATCCTCCATCCTCTCCTCTCCTCCATCTCCTCCATCTCCTCCATCCTCTCCATCATCCTAACAAACAGATGGCGTGACCGCCTGACTCCCCAACATCCGCTCTACGGCCCTGCCTGGTTATTAAGAGTCTCGCTGTGTAACTAATGAGCGCGGTCGTAGTTAAGTGCACGCCTACATGCGCGACTACGGTTTCACTCACACACACACACACACACGCACACACACACACACACACACACACACACACACACACACACACACACACACACACACACACACACACACACACACACACACACACACACACACACACACACACACACACACACACACACACACAGTGGGGCTAAACTATTTAAAAACAAGGCGGGCTGCAGAAGGCATTTGGATACGGCGGCGGAGCGTTAGCTTCACTCAGCGCTCCACATGCCAGCTTATCTGCATTATTAATGGCCACCAAAAGTGTTCTACTTTCCAGTTGTGAGTTGTGGCTCCTTTTCTGTGTTTTACGTCCTGGAACACAACCTCCTCACACCGCCTGACGAACACAACCTCCTCACACCGCCTGACGAACACAACCTCCTCACACCGCCTGACGAACACAACCTCCTCACACCGCCTGACGAACACAACCTCCTCACACCGCCTGACGAACACAACCTCCTCACACCGCCTGACGAACACAACCTCCTCACACCGCCTGACGAACACAACCTCCTCACACCGCCTGACGAACACAACCTCCTCACACCGCCATGACGAACACAACCTCCTCACACCGCCTGACGAACACAACCTCCTCACACCGCCTGACGAACACAACCTCCTCACACCGCCTGACGAACACAACCTCCTCACACCGCCTGACGAACACAACCTCCTCACACCGCCTGACGAACACAACCTCCTCACACCGCCATGACGAACACAACCTCCTCACACCGCCTGACGAACACAACCTCCTCACACCGCCTGACGAACACAACCTCCTCACACCGCCTGACGAACACAACCTCCTCACACCGCCTGACGAACACAACCTCCTCACACCGCCTGACGAACACAACCTCCTCACACCGCCTGACGAACACAACCTCCTGACCGCTGACGAACACAACCGCCTGAGGAACACAACCGCCTGACAAACACAACCACCTGACCAACACAACCGCCTGCCACAGCCGGAGGAACACAATCGCCGCACACCGCCGGACCAATTAGCATTGTATGCCAACACATTTATCTGATGGACAAAGAAGCTCTCAGGTTACATAAGAAACTCTCATTGCGGTTGTTTGTTCTTCTGTTAGGAGGAAATACGGCGTCCGGTTTGTTTCAATAACGACGTGATGGGGTATTCAACAGACCGTTACCCACATCCGCGGCGGCCATCTTGGTTGTTTATGAACACGCCTACACGGAGCTCCTGCACGGTCATGTGATCAAAGACCGTTAGATGAAGGGTTGTGATTGGCCGACCCCGGCCCAGGTCGGCTTGTGTGAAGGACGGAACACCGGACAGGTTATACAAAATGGGCTAAACCAAATATCATACGAGGGGAGGAACACAATCAACCACATTTATAATATATATAAATGTATACTATTATACGATAAGTTATCATATGAGTATATCAAATATTAAAGATACCTTTATCAAAACAAGCCACCCCCATCAGCCAAGTCAATCGGCCACACCTGTCTTTAAACCAGCGCTGTGTAACTCCGCCCCCCCCTGCAGAGGTCAACTCAAATAAAGATGAATATATGTTAAATTAAACCAAATCCATGTGTTTTATTATGCATGGTAAAATAAATAGATGTTAAACATGTGTGGCTGGAACCCCAGAAGCTCTCAGCTGGCGTCTGGTTCAAAGTGGCCCTCGGTGATCACTCAAACATTTGTGGCACATTTGTGGTCCTCTCCCAACCTCCCCCGTTCCATCAGAGCGCTCCAGGCCCTGAGTCGAGGTGTTGAGGAGATTGACGACGCTACCGTTGATGAGAACGTGCACTTGACGAACGCCGTGTCGCCCGACGACATGCTCGCCACTGAGATCTCCGCCTACGCAGGGCTTCCTGTAACAAATATCTGGTCTTCCTCCAACACACATCAATTGCTTATGGAAAATGAGGCAGCGCATAAATAAGACAGCATGGTGTCTGGCTGACAGACACTCCACACGCCACGCCGTGGAAGTGCTTTGGAATGAACAATTGGGCCGAAACACACACACACACACACATGCACACCCAAGCATATTTCCGCTATTCAACAATTGACGCCAAACTGAACAGCAAACAAGAACAATCTTCCACTCATCTCTCATCTCTCATCGTCTTGTGGTGAAGCCACAGCATCCACGTACAAACACACCGATGCTAGGTTTCCAAATGGGAGACGTTTTGTTTGCCTCAGTCGGTAAATCATGCAGCTATGCATTATGTCTGTTCTGTCTCTCTTCTGTCTCTCTTCTGTCTCTCTTCTGTCTGT
>CM051008.1:18737768-18740268 GCA_027704905.1 Muraenolepis orangiensis
TGTATCTAGAACAGTGTTTATCGTAGAACAGTGTATATCGTAGAACAGTGTTTATCGTAGAACAGTGTTTATCGTAGAACAGTGTTTATCGTAGAACAGTGTTTATCGTAGAACAGTGTATATCGTAGAACAGTGTTTATCGTAGAACAGTGTTTATCGTAGAACAGTGTTTATCGTAGAACAGTGTTTATCCTAGAACAGTGTTTATCGTAGAACAGTGTTTATCGTAGAACAGTGTTTATCCTAGAACAGTGTTTATCGTAGAACAGTGTTTATCGTAGAACAGTGTTTATCGTAGAACAGTGTTATCGTAGAACAGTGTTTATCGTAGAACAGTGTATATCCTAGAACAGTGTTTATCGTAGAACAGTGTATATCGTAGAACAGTGTTTATCCTAGAACAGTGTTTATCCTAGAACAGTGTTTATCCTAGAACAGTGTTTATCCTAGAACAGTGTTTATCGTAGAACAGTGTTAATCCTAGAACAGTGTATATCGTAGAACAGTGTTTATCGTAGAACAGTGTTTATCGTAGAACAGTGTTTATCGTAGAACCATGCACATATAGTTTACGGTAGAACCATGTGTGTATCCTTTATAGTAGAACCATGTGTCTATCCTTTACGGTAGAACCATGTGTGTATCCTTTACGGTAGAACCATGTGTCTATCCTTTACGGTAGAACCATGTGTCTATCCTTTACGGTAAAACCATGTGTGTATCCTTTACGGTAGAACCATGTGTGTATCCTTTACGGTAGAACCATGTGTCTATCCTTTACGGTAGAACCATGGTATCGTAGAACAGTGTTAATCCTAGAACAGTGTATATCGTAGAACAGTGTTTATCGTAGAACAGTGTTTATCGTAGAACCATGCACATATAGTTTACGGTAGAACCATGTGTGTATCCTTTATAGTAGAACCATGTGTCTATCCTTTACGGTAGAACCATGTGTGTATCCTTTACGGTAGAACCATGTGTCTATCCTTTACGGTAGAACCATGTGTCTATCCTTTACGGTAGAACCATGTGTGTATCCTTTACGGTAGAACCATGTGTCTATCCTTTACGGTAAAACCATGTGTCTAGCCTTTACGGTAAAACCATGTGTCTAGCCTTTACGGTAGAACCATGGTACGCCCCGGTTTGTATTAACCTCAAGCGGATCACGTTGTCATCCGGTGAGATTTAAAGCGGCTGTGCTCTTGACCAGAGGACCAGCGAAGCCAGCCGGCCGTAACTTAACCTGATCACAGAGGCCGTTCAGCACCTTTAGCGATAAATGTCATAAATATGCATTGATGGACGGCGATGGACCGGGTCCCGCTGACACTGGGTCCGCTTTGAGCCCCGGACACAATGAGAGGTCAAGTGGATATCAGCAGATCTGTTTAGCAGCAGCTGGGCCAGCCGTCGGATACAAACGCTGCTTAATGGAATCTACCGCCCCGACGGGGAATATGTGTGTGTCTGTATGTGTGTGTCTGTATGTGTGTGTGTGTGTGTGTGTGTGTGTGTGTGTGTGTGTGAGTGTGTGTGTGAGTGTGTGCGTCTGTGTGTGTGTGTGTGTGTGTGTGTGTGTGTGTGTGTGTGTGTGTGTGTGTGTGTGTGTGTGTGTGTGTGTGTGTGTGTGTGTGTGTGCATGTGTGTGTGTGTGTGGCCCGTTGCACCTGCGGGGGTCAGGGTGAGCATGGTGCTTTCATTTGATTGGCTGCTGTTCCGATGACTCTTTGGTTGTGTTGAAGATGGTAAAAACCTCCAGTGAAGCCAAGCGCTGGTGGTGCTGTAACAGTAGTTATTTTTTATTTGGTTCCAGCTAACCTGCAGGACATGTCAAGGACACACAATATGGTCAACACACATTCACACGCACAAGCACTTGCACACACACCCCCACACACATATACACACACACACACACACACACATATACACACACATATACACACACACACACACACACACACACACACACTGTGTGGGCGACAAGTCAAAACCCAAAAAGTTTGAATATTACATTTTTATTGCCACATTGTGCCAATTTATCATTTTTATATTAAACAAATTGAACGACCATAATTGTCACGTTATTATCGTCAGCTCCTATAAGCCGTCAATGGCTGTTGAGAAATAAAAAGGCAAAGAAAGAGAGTTGTGAATATTGTAATTTTTTATTAATTTCTTTAAACGTGTGCATCCACTTCAAAGGGTAAACTGTGTGCACTTTTCTTTTTTCAACAACATGTTTTAAAATTAGGTAAATGTGTTCTTTCTTTTTAAATAAATCACTTTTTTTTGTCCCACGTTAAAACCATTTACACACGATGCCTCACGTCTGGGGGTGAAGGAGGGACCCGCTGTGTGTGTGTGTGTGTGTGTGTGTGTGTGTGTGTGTGTGTGTGTGTGTGTGTGTGTGTTTATGTATGTGCGTGTGTGTGTGTGTGTGAGTGTGTGTGTGTGTGTGTGCGTGTGTGTTTGTGTCTGTGTATATGTTTGT
>CM051008.1:18750268-18757768 GCA_027704905.1 Muraenolepis orangiensis
TATATGTGTCTATGTCCTCCACCCTAGTGTCTCTGTATCTATGTCTGTCTCCTCCACCCTAGTCTCCTCAGCCCTAGTGTCTCTGTATATGTGTCCTCCACCCTGGTGTCTCTGTATCTATGTCTGTCTCCTCCACCCTAGTGTTTCTGTATATGTGTCTATGTCCTCCACCCTAGTGTCTCTGTATGTATGTCTGTCTCCTCCACCCTAGTGTCTCTGTATCTATGTCTGTCTCTCCTCCACCCTAGTGTCTCTGTATCTATCTCCTCCACCCTAGTGTCTCTGTATCTATGTCTCCTCCACCCTAGTATCTCTGTATATATAATAATAATAATTATTCAAATGTGTCAGTGTACAGTTAAACCGATTCTCTGCATTTGACCCATCCTAGTATTAGGAGCAGCTATTTATACAGAGAGGAGCAGTCAGGGTTAGGGTCTTCCTCAAAGAACACCTCCACAGTTGTTTTGCTAGGAGGAACCGGGGATGGAACCAGCCTTTCGGTTGTGAGGCGACCGCTCCACCTCCTGAGCTATACTGCCGCATATATGTCTGTCTGTCTGTCTGTCCGTCTGTCTGTATGCATGTATGTCTGTCTGTCTCCTCTAGTGTCTCTGTATGTATGTCTGTCTCCTCCACCCTACTGTCTCTGTATATATAGACCATATCCACTGTGTTCTTGCTATCTATTTTTTGTTGTCTCTTTATTTATTTATTTATTTATTCATGTGTTGATTCGTTCTGGTGTGTGTGGGTGCGTAGGTGTAGATTTTCATTCTATACGGTGGTTCTGCACACACACACACACACACACACACAAACCCACACACACACACACACAAACACTTTCACACACACACACACACACACACACACACACACACACACACACACACACACACACACACACACACACACACACACACACACACACACACACACACACACACACACACACACACATATATATATATCTATCCATCTCCTGTGTCCATGCGCATGCAAATTGGGGTTTTGTGTGACTTGGTGTAATACATATTTATGTGTGTGTGTGTGTGTGTGTTTGTGTGTGTGTGTGTGTGTGTGTGTGTGTGTGTGTGTGTGTGTGTGTGTGTGTGTGTGTGTGCATGTGTGTGTTTGTGTGTGTGTGTGTGTGTGTGTGTGTGTGTGTGTGTGTGTGTGTGTGTGTGTGTGCGTCTGTGTATGTGTGCGTGTGCGTGGGATGAGAGTGTGTGAGCGTGTGTGAATGAGGCGGGCTCCTCACACAGCAGGTGGTCCCCGCGGGGGCCCCCCCTCGCCGGGAAGCCTGGTTACTCTGCAGCGGGCAGGAGCAGGAGAGGGAAGAGCAGGAGGAGGAGGAGCAGAGGGAGGAGGAGAAGCGGCAGGAGGAAGCGGAGGAGGAGCTGGGGAGGGGGGGGAGGAGGAGGAGGTGGGGGAGGAAGGAAATGGACAACCATGGTAATCATAACTCTGACATGTCGGCGGAGTCGGCGATGAGAGCTAATTCAATTAGCGGTTGCTAATGAATGATGCTGTTGTTAGCGCATGGGGGGGGGGGGGGGGGGTGTGGTCCTCCAGATGGAGGAAGAAGACATGGTGGGTTTTTCCTCAGCAGTGTCAAGGTGTGTTCAGTGGACCCCAGTCATACCGCTAACTGCATGCGACTGCAACACTGTGTGAGGTGACAAGATTGATGTGCTAATTTAAGTTGACTGTGGTGATAAACGCAGTGAGGACCGACTGTGTGATGCAGGCTGGTGGATCAGCAGGGTGTTGTAAACATGGAACATGACCACAAACCAGGGGACCAAGAGAAGCTGAAGTAGCTCTAGGACCATCATTCAAAAAAATCTCCCAAAATATGCAAACTTATCAAATGTTTATTAACAATATTGTTATAAATGACTTTAACATGTGGATGAGGTCAAGCACTGCAGCACAATCTGAGGTTCAGTTCAATTCCATCTTCAGCCTTTTACCGTCTAACTGGATCTCAGAAGCCCTATCCAACCTCCCTTAGAGGGTTTGAAAACACAAGTAATTATAGAATGCAGATTCGGGGGGCGTGCCGTGTCAAGCGTGTGGCACACGGCCAAGAGATGCTCAGCATCACATTCCTCAAGTCGACACTTTCAGCATCACAGAGAGAAAACAAGCCCCATGTTGGAAAAATAAAAGGTAATAGTCAATTATGCAAGAAGCCTCCGATAACCAAACAATCGCTATGATTGATTTCCACAGATTAGCCCTGTCACAATTTAGCTTAGCGTTGGACAGCGTGCGATGCATTAATTGTAATCAATAAATACATGTCATGAACCTCCATGGCCGCCCCCGTCCTGACTGAACGAATGAAGTGAAGTGAACTCAGCACATCAGGGGCAAAGGGAACCAGTTTGTTAACACAATGCTATGCGTTTCAAGCTGCGGTAGACATAGGGCATGTGTGCACTATAGTGCACTGTAATGAATTCAACTTTCACATTCCTATGCTCACTGTTATCATATCTAAAACAATTGTGTGGAACCCAAACCTGAGCTTTCATACAGAACGTGTGATACAGAAATGTCTAATAATATAAGTCATCATAATAAGTCATAGGTTATGATATTTTCACAGACTCAATCAACTGGGGATTTTTTTAATGATTATAATATGTATATATATATATATATATATATATATATAATAGTGATCCACAACAAAGTGAAAAGTGTAACATACCACGTGACAACTTGCTCATACTCAATTCAAGTGTTACAGAGCATATTTTCAAGATTACTTAAAAATAGTTATTTATCTTTATATTTGATTCAACATGGTGCTCTTAAAATGGTTCTCATTTATAGGGAGAGTGCACACGTGTTTGCATGTAAGTGTGTGTGTGTGTGTGTGTGTGTGTGTGTGTGTGTGTGTGGTGTGTGTGTGCGCACTTGTGTGTGCTTTTGTGTGCTTGCACGTACAAACGTGCGCACCCCACCCATCAAGGCTGTGGAATATCTGAACACCAACAACAACAACAGGGACTGACGTGTGGCTAAGAGGTGTTATGGGCCGCGGCGCGCTAGCCGATCAATGTGTGGTGTTGGATGGAGCCGCCGCCGCCACCGCGCGCTAGCAGGCTAAGCAGGGCTAAGATGCCACGATTTATGGTTCTGCTTCCAGCATGAGAGCCCATTATCTCCCAGGGCAACACGACACGGGGTGGGGGGGATATTTCACCAGGACAATTTACAGTATCCCTCCTCCCCTGTGGTCAATTATTATAGTTATTATCTTATTAATGGCTATTATTGCTTTGGAAGGTACTGATTTGCGCAATACTGAATAGAATTGAATGTATTAGTAGATGAGCGGCCGTTGCCATAGTAAAGGCTATTCTACTGTCATATATCCAGGCTGGCCCCTGAAGCTGTGTGTCGTCTGTGGGAGTGATCTCTTCATCACTAGTGTGATGCTATGCAGAGGGGGGGTGACTAGCGCTGTTACTACTACTACAATGTGCAGTGACAGGGAAGGAAGCTCCCGGGCTCTCTAGGGTGTCATGAGTCGTGTGGTGTGGGTTGTGTGGTCCAACGTGTTGGAACGGAGCCCGACCACACCAGACTACACACGGGTTGCCCGCGTTTCAGTTGTTCTGTAAAGAGCCGTTTATAATCCATCACATTCTAGAGTGGCAACAAGAATGTGTACAAAGAAATCCCCCCCCCAACAAACGGAAACAGGAACTTGGAAACAGATAAGAGTTGTGGCGCATTTTGTTCTGGACGGTTTACAGTACAAAAGTGTCTTGGGTTTGTCTTGTGGTCATTTTGGCCGGTGGTTAAAGTCTAGCTTGGGTCCGTGATGACAGCAGAATTCCTCACGCTTATCTCGTTGGCAGCATTGGGCCTAAATGAATAAATGCAAAGAAACCAACCCTTATTGAATATGTTTACGGAAATGAACTACAAATTGAGTCACTGTCAAAGTCAATTTAGCCTCTTTCTATCTAGTCATGTATTATATTGCATGTATATATCACGTTAAATTGTGTTATATCAATCGGTTGCCAAGGGTATCAGAGAAAAACTAGATTAAAGATGAATTTCTACCTACTTATCATATGAGTATGCATGTTTATTCAGTTAGTATGTCCCAGATGATATGGCATGGTGAAGTATGCATGTCCTTACTCATTGGACGTGGAAGAGATATGTGTGTGTGCTTTGCGAGGGAAATTCCAGAAACATTCCCCACAAATCGGTGTTATCTTTGTCCTTAGGGAGTGTGTGTGGTGGAGGCTGTTTCAACCTGTGGGACTTGATTACAAAGGACCCACAGGTGTGCTGGTTGAAGGCTGCTTCAACCAGACTCTAATCAGTCTGACTGAGACCAGATGAGTCTGCTTCAACCAGACTCTAATCAGTCTGACTGGGGCCAGGTGAGGCTGCTTCAACCAGACTCTAATCAGTCTGACTGGGGCCAGGTGAGGCTGCTTCAACCAGACTCTAATCAGTCTGACTGGGGCCAGGTGAGGCTGCTTCAACCAGACTCTAATCAGTCTGACTGTGGCCAGGTGAGGCTGCTTCAACCAGACTCTAATCAGTCTGATTGGGACCAGGTGAGGCTGCTTCAACCAGACTCTAATCAGTCTGAATGGGGCCAGGTGAAGCTGCTTCAACCAGACTCTAATCAGTCTGACTCAGGGCCAGGTGATGCTAAATAAATCAGACACCAACCACACACACTCCCCAGTCCTGTTCCATGCACATCATCTCAAACATTCTCTTGATGACGAAAGGCCCCACACGTGGGATGGCTGAGGTCAGCCTACCTTCTCCAGCTGCGCGTTCTGCCGGGACTTGTAGAGGAACTCTCCAACCGCCACGAACACGGACAGCACCAGGCCGGCGGCCAGCACGATGAAGATGCCCCCGATGTTTTGCACCCCCAGGGCACTGGCCTCCTTGCTCTCCTCCTCGGGGCAGCCGTTCCCCCGCCACCACTTCTCCTTCATCATGTGCAGCTTGCCCTCCTCCTGCAGCTGGAGGATGGCGATGGTGATCTTATCTCGGTACGGAGAGCCTGAGGGACCGAGGAGGACACAACAAAAGGAAACGACACAGGTTATCCGCCTGAGTGAACATGACACAGCCCATTGGAGGAGGCTTTGTGGGCGAGACAAAACAACCCTGTGCAGAGTTTTGGTCTGATAGAGCGTTCCCATCTGAAGTCTGGTCTATCGAATGCCATCATGCTTGTAATACAAGTTATTTGGGCCACAGGCACACGTGAAGAAGAAAAGAAGCAGAATCGTAAGTGATTGATGATGAACAAGTTAATGTTTCAGATAAAGGGCTACATTGAGGTGGTACAGAAATTCTTCCCTGATGAGGCATTGTTATATTCTTTATTTAATCAGGGGAAGGATGTTAAGATCAACCCTCTTCCAGTGCTACACTGACTCCTGGAGCCGGCCACCTGCTGGTGGGAGGGAATGGATTGAGCACCTGCAGGGCGGCAGGTCACACAATTGTGTCACTGTTACTTAAATAAGGCCGTAACTTAGACACAACAGGTGTACAATCCTATGCTCTTCATATCTCTCCTTGGTCTCGAATGTCACGCCAACCAGTTTGTGAACGTTCTACTCTCCTCCAGACTCGTCGAGGCATGGAGCTCCGTCTGGGCAGCGGTTGACGATGGCCGCGTCAGAGAGAGGGTTGAGTCTGAGTACGTATCTTGGACACTTACTTTTACGGTTTTCTGCTACTATCTACTATCTTTGCGCAACAGTGCCAATTTGAATACTTAACACTGGACACAGTAGTACAATAGTAAGCTTTCAAAATATATTGTGGCTAATCTTCTTTTTAAAGATTTTCCAGCGACCCCCTTAAATGTTGCTGTTGAGGCTCTGTATCCTGGAGAGCTGTCCTATCGGCACATTCTCCTCAGTCCAGTGGAATGGATTCTTTATCGATCTCCGTGTAAATATCACCTTACCGATCTCTCGTTGAAACCCAGAGAAGCTGCGAACCCCCACAGCCCCGGCAATAACAAGCCATTAAAAACCTAAATATATCCAAGGGGGCCCTTATGTTTTATCCACACACACACACACACACACACACACACACACACACACACAATTTATTTAATTAAAGCTGTTGTCGTGTTTAATTTGCAGTAACGCTTCCACTACGACCAGTTTTGTTGCCTTAATAAGAAGAGGCATTCCCAGTGAATATCTTTGAAGTATTCCCTTCCCACACACGCGCGTGTGTGTGTGTGTGTAATATATATATGCAGAGTACGCTCAACACAACCCTTCTTCTGTTTACCCACAATGCTCGAGGGCCTCCTCCTCCTCCGCCATCCCAACGCAGATAAAATACACTCTGACACGTTTCTCTCCCCCACTCGAGCGCATCAGGAGACACTGACCCTGATGACAGCTGAAAGGTGAAGCCGTGTGAAGGGAGAAGCACAGAAGCACACGTTCCCACAAACTCCTCCACCTCCGTTTGACCGAATCCTCCCCGCCGGAAGAACAACAAAACATCGTCTCGAAAGGAAAGAAAATCTGCCAACCATTGGTTTGTGTTTTTTGTCGGTGGATGGAGCAAAACTAAAAATGAAATGTATAGACTTTAGTCCGGGAGAGAGACAGCCGATCTCCGCGTGGTGCGGGTGTGTGGGACTGTGTAAACAGGCGGTATTAGGACCCTAAACAGTCAGAGCGACACACTGATTGCTGAAGCCGAGTGGGCAGCCGCCACCCGCCTCTGGTGCTGATGCTGCGGTGAGCCTCACATCTCCCTGTCCTTCATCTCAGCCCTCGGGCCGCTGCTGGGGGTCTGGGCCTTTATTTCAGAACGACGCACCCGGGGTGTATTTAATAAGGGCATATATCAGTATGGTGAGGGCCAGGAGTAAAAACTTCCACTCAACTGCTATTTGTTTTCCATCTAAATACCTGCCCTAGCCTTCTTCTGCAGGGGATGGTTGTGGGGGGAGGGGGTGAGGGGAGGGGCAAAATAACACCTGGGTGAATGTGGGTCCGATAACTCAGCTGCTCAGCAAGAGGAACGCCTGGAGCCCTGCCAGCGCCGCACCGCATCCCAACCAGCGGCCAGGGGTACCAGGCCTGGTCCCAGGGAGGAGCACCAGGCCTGGTGCCAGGGAGGAGCACCAGGCCTGGTGCCAGGGAGGAGCACCAGGCCTGGTGCCAGGGAGGAGCACCAGGCCTGGTGCCAGGGAGGAGCACCAGGCCTGGTGCCAGGGAGGAGCACCAGGCCTGGTGCCAGGGAGGAGCACCAGGCCTGGTCCCAGGGAGGAGCACCAGGCCTGGTCCCAGGGAGGAGCACCAGGCCTGGTCCCAGGGAGGAGCACCAGGCCTGGTCCCAGGGAGGAGCACCAGGCCTGGTCCCAGGGAGGAGCACCAGGCCTGGTGCCAGGGAGGAGCACCAGGCCTGGTCCCAGGGAGGAGCACCAGGCCTGGTCCCAGGGAGGAG
>CM051008.1:18767768-18770268 GCA_027704905.1 Muraenolepis orangiensis
AGAGAAATATCACTTTATTCTTTACCTTTCGCTTGATCCGGTTTGTTATTGTGTCTCACCAAGTCTCGCTCAAGGAGAAGTCTCTCTCTGAAATCTCGCGAGAGTTGGACAGTTGACCGGTGGAAACGTGAGTGACAGCTGGAGAGAGAGGAGGGTCCTGGGAACAGTGTGTGTGTTGGACCACAGAAAGTGTCGATTTCACAGGATTTCAGAGCCAGACTTGTCCTTGAGCGAGACTCGTGAGACACAATAACCCACTGTTCACGTGAAAGCTAAAGAACAATGTGTTATTTCTCACAATACTGGACTCATTTCAAAAGGTGCTGTCTGAAAAATAAGTTTCTTTGCGAGAGGGAGAGAGAGAGAGAGAGAGGGTGTGTCAGAGTGTTTGCATTGTGGAGTTAGAGAATAGGATTGGAACTCATCAATGAAATCAAGTGCATGTTGTTGTATGTTAGCTCACATGGACGGTCCCTCCACAGCAGATCCAAGGCTCTTTGTGTCAGACGGGGTAAGGGTGATGGATGCTTTTATATAGTGCTTTTATCCAAAGCGCTTTACAAGTCATGCCTCACATTCACCCGTTCATACACACGTTCATCCACCGACGAGGAGTCAGCCATCAAGGAGACAGCCAGCAGGTCAGGAGCAGTTAGGGTTAGGGGGTCTTGCTCAAGGAGACCTCGACAGGTTTGCTAGGAGGAGCCGGGGATCGAACCAGCAACCTTCCGGTGACTGCTCTACCTCCTGAGCTATACTGCCGCCCCAGGGGTTCATTCCACTTTAGTCGTCCGCTCACAAATGAAGCTGTCCGTCTCTCTGGGCAAGTGTAGCGTCTGTGTTTAGTATTGTAACATAGACTGTTTAGACTGTATCGTATGCCTGTATAGAGACACTGAAACAGAGAGAGAGAGAGAGAGAGAGAGGAGAGAGAGAGAGAGAGAGAGAGAGAGAGAGGAGAGAGAGAGAGAGAGAGAGAGAGAGAGAGAGAGGGACAGAGAGTGCACTAATGCAACGAGAGAGGAGAGAGGAGAGAGCGAGAGGAGAGAGAGAGAGAGAGAGAGAGAGAGAGAGAGGAGAGAGAGAGAGAGAGAGAGAGAGAGAGAGAGAGAGTGCACTAATGCACAAACGAGAGAGAGAGAGAGAGAGAGAGATATTGCACAAACTAAGTGTCTCCATGCTGTATGGATGAAGTGGGTGCAGCCACATGTGCCACATGTACAGTCATGTATGTATGTATGTACTATATGTATGAATGTATGTATGCAATTATGTACTGTGTGTGTGTGTGTGTGTGTGTGTGTGTGTGTGTGTGTGTGTAAATGTGTATGTTTGTATGGATGCAATCATATGTGTGTGTGTGTGTGTGTGTGTTTGTTGAGGACTGAAGAGTTTCTAGGATGTAAACACACACACACTCACACTCACACATACACACACACACCCACACGCACACACGCATACGCACATGCACACACACAAGCACACACACACACACACACACACACACACACACACATACACACACACACACACACGCACACGCATACGCACATGCACACACGCACGCACACACACACACACACACACATACACACACACACGCATACGCATACGCACACACGCACACGCACACGCACACGCACACGCACACGCACACGCATACCACCGCACACACACACACACACACACACACACACACACACACACACACACACACACACACACACACACACACACACACACACACACACACACACACACACACACACACACACACACACACACACACACACACACACACACACACACACAGCCTCCTCCCTCTCTCTGTTGTACCACTTGTCAAGATGCTCCAGTGAGTGTTTTGCATATTTTTCAAAGCGCAGTAATCAAACGCTCGGAGGCGGAGCATAAATGGAGGAGGAAATCTGTTCTGTCGACAAAAACAACGGGGCTGACTTTTTGGTTTAAAACACGGTTGAATTCTGCACGGATTTATTTAGACAAAACATTGTTGACACTAAAAACCTAGGAAGGAAACTACATTATTTATCTGCGTTGTTCAGCCTCATATTTTAACAGCTAACACAAGGACACCACCTTTATGTACCATCTCCAATTAAAAGTTGGAAGCTAGCGCCATCACTTCAATTAAAAAAAGTTGTCATTTTTAAAACAATTAAAGCAGGAAAGGGAACATTATGGCAAGATGTATTCTGTATACCAAAGGGCTTTGTAACTTGATGTGAAGAAACCCTGCTGTTTAAAACCAAAAGGACTGCCGAGACATCGGACTGCCGAGACATCGGACTGCGAGACACGACTGCCGAGACATCGACTGCCGAGACATCGCCCCAGCAGCTAAACGTCCCTCCGAGGACAGCCGTAACCCCGGAGAACTTCCAGAACCTTCTTTACTTCTTCACCGCCAATAAAGCTTCCATCCATCCCTCAGCACACACTGCTGTCTGAAGAAACATAGCTGCAGACACGGGGC
>CM051008.1:18772768-18787768 GCA_027704905.1 Muraenolepis orangiensis
GGACAAAGTAGTCACAGAGCAGCAGTCTGTTCCTGGAGAGGCCGTATTGGGGTTAGACACCTGGAGGATGGATCTTCAGCTTATGAAGTTATTCTATTATTCTTTATTAATGTATTATTTATTATTTATTTATTTGGCTTATTATTATTATTCAGGCAAATGTGTAGGGAGTCCGTTCTCTGTAGTAAGCATGTCCTATTTCATGCACTAATGCTTATTTATATTTATTCATTAAGATGTTGTTAATCACACAACAGCATTCTTTACCTGACCCTCTATATAATATATTATATATGAATGAATAAATATATACAGTCTATAAATATATATATTCATTCTATATAATATAGATTGGGGAATGGGGAATAATTCCATTGTACTTGTTACACATGAACGTTAAAAACATCTTGAATATCCTTGAAATACAAAGAATGAAAACATGTATTTAAGTACTTGCACATATTCAAATGTAAAAACTAAATAATGTATTTTCTTGTTATAGTTGTGATGTTTACCTTCCACACCCCAGGTCATCACTAACCGCAGAGCCATGGGTTATGCATGGCATCGTGAATGTACTGTTGAGAATTAGTAACTAATAAATGAATGATTAATAACATTACTGTTAACAGACCAGAGGATCAGTTCCATGTCGGGTTCACCAGAGGGAAGATGAGGAAGATGAGGAAGATGAGGAAGAGGAGGTCTGTATGGAGGAAGGATGGAGGGCTCCGGGAGCTCTCACTGTACGGTGGGATGTGCAGGAGGACATGTGTGCAAGAAACACGTACATTTAAAGATGTGTTTAGAAGTACCCGTCTAATGGTGCGCACGGACACAAACAAACATGTGTACTACACACCCGCACACAAACGCACTCACACACACACACACACACACCCGCACACGAACACACACACACACGCACACAAACGCACACACACCCACACACACCCGCACACAAACGCACATGTGCAAATTACACACACACACACACACACACAATAAACATTCAAACCTGTACTACACAGACAAAAAACACCATACACACAGTCTGTGACTTTCCTACAAAGAAGCCTGCCCACCTATTGGTGGAAAGTATGTGTGTGTGTGTGTGTGTGTGTGTGTGTGTGTGTGTGTGTGTGTGTGTGTGTGTGTGTGTGTGTATGTGTGTGTGTGTGTGTATGTGTGTGTGTGTGTGTGTGTGTGTGTGTGTGTGTGTGTGTGTGTGTTTGTGAAAAGCACTGCAGTAGCAAGCGAGGTGTGAACGAATGAGACACTTGAAGGTCTATCATAGCACCTCGGGACTGATTGTATTCACCGTCCATTCAACACACTCTCTCTCTCTCTCTCTCTCTCTCTCTCTCTCTCTCTCTCTCTCTCTCTCTCTCTCTCTCTCTCTCTCTCTCTCTCTCTCTCTCTCTCTCTCTCACTTCACGCGCCTGCATTCGCACGCAGAACACAAACAGCAGAGAGCAATCATGGCTTTGGCAGGAGCAGCCCGGCTTGGATATGAATAATCGAGAGCTTGGACACAATAAGTGATGGGTGATAGACGGCGGACCCACTGTGTGACGACGCCATGAAGACATCACAGGGGACGGCTGGAGAGCACGCACCGTTAAAACGCGCGTGTGTGTGTGTGTGTGTGCGTGCCTGCGTGCATGCGTGTGTGCCTGTGTGTGTATGTGTGTGTATGTGTGTGTGTGTGTGTGTGTGTGTGTTTCTGTGTGTGTGTGTGTGTGTGCCTGTGTGTGTGTGTTTCTGTGTGCGTGTGTGTGTGTGCGTGTGTGCGTGTGTGTGTGTGTGCTCTTCTAAAGTACCATAGCGTGCCTCCAGGTACATTCACCTGACAAGGTCAAAGTCTGATCTACATACTGTAGGACGCTCAGCTCGCATCGATGGATACAAACGATAAAATAATAGTGTAATGTGCGATGTTAAATAGCGATTATTTCAATAAAGGTTTACTGTGTCTTGCTTCATCAAAAGGTCATGTTTTTATTCCTCATTAGCCAGGCACGCTAAACCAGTGGACGGTTACACAGTAGAATGATTCATAAAGTTAATAATTCATGAACCACATTGACATAGAGAAGTAATAATATAGTCTGAATTATATCAACACATTTGAATGAATAAGTGAACGGAATGCAATTGAAGTGATTCCATTTTGAATCATTAAAATGTGCATTGTTTCAAAGTGATCAAATACAGTGAGAGCTGTTTGAGACGGACAACATCTGACCGACCAATGGCAACAACTCTTTCAAGCTCTGAATCTCCAAGGGTGGAAAATGAATACTAATAATAATAATATCCCAAATGATAGAACCTTCTTTAGTGTGTTACCAGTCACTAGGCCTTTGCACATGCCCCACCAACAGGCAACCTTCCATCCTCTCCCCCAAGCTGGGAGGTGTTATGTTAGCATCAGTATCTCCACCCCAGACCAGCCACGAAGGGTCTGACGGGGCACAACGCTTGCTCTGGAAACTGAGAATATGTTAAACATCCCAAACCAGGAGCGGAAGCTGTGCTAAATGGCAAATTGAGTGCTTTACAATTATTGCCTCACATTCACCCATTCATCCAAACATTCATCCACTGACGGTGGAGTCAGCCATCAAGGAGACAGCTGGTCAGGAGCAGGTAGGGTCAGGGTGTCTTGCTCAGAGACACCTCCACACTTTGGTTAGGAGGAGGAGCCGGGTGATCGAACCAGCAACCGCCTTCCGGTCGCCGGACACCCTGCTCTGCCGCCCTGAGATTCGGCAGCCCCCTTGTGCAACCCACATTAAACCTTCAGCGACGGCCGCGGAACGCACCTTGAAGAAGGACATGGTGGAGCCGTCCTCCACCAGACCGTACTCTATCTTGGTCTGCTTGGCCAGGTCGTCGGCCGAGTCGATGGGTGACTCCATCCTCTCCACGGTGAGGAAGGCCGCCAGGTTGGCCGTGTAGGAGGAGATGATGATGAGTGTGAAGAACCACCAGATGCCGCCCACGATTCTGGTGGAGAGGGCCTTGGGCATGAGCTCTGAGCCTGGACAAGAGGAGCACAGGGGATGGGAGGGAGGGAGGGAGGGGGGAGGAAGGGTGGGGGACGGGTGGGTGGGCGTGAGCGGCGTGTCTCCGACGTTGCCGGCTGAAGAGAGGAGCAGCACAAGAGACCAGGACGCACGGCCAGGTATCTGCATCCGTTGCCTGGGTTACGCACACGTGCACGCTCACAATTCAAACTCTTGCATTCTTTCACTCATGCACACAAACACTTGCATTACTTAAGTGTAAGTGGATGTGTGCACACACACAATCATTAATATGTGCACAAACACGCACACAAACACACACACACACACACACACACACACTCACACACACACACACACACACACACACACACACACACACACACACACACACAGACACACACACACACACACAAAAGCACACATACACACATACACAAACACTTGGACAGACTGGGTAGCTGTGTGAGGCTCCACTGGTGTGTCGTGACTAGCTTGTATAATTGACGGGATAATCGTCTGGTGGTCCCTCACACACTGGAGTGATGTCCCACTACCTACCCCTCACACACTGGAGTGATGTTCCCCTACCTACCCCTCACTCACTGGAGTGATGTCCCACTACCTACCCCTCACACACTGGAGTTCTGTTCCCCTACCTACCCCTCACTCACTGGAGTGATGTTCCCCTACCTACCCCTCACACACACTGGAGGTCTGTTCCCCTACCTACCCCTCACTCACTGGAGTTCTGTTCCCCTACCTACCCCTCACACACACTGGAGGTCTGTTCCCCTACCTACCCCTCACTCACTGGAGTTCTGTTCCCCTACCTACCCCTCACACACACTGGATGTCTGTTCCCCTACCTACCCCTCACTCACTGGAGTTATGTTCCCCTACCTACCCCTCACACACTGGAGTGATGTTCCCCTACCTACCCCTCACACACTGGAGTGATGTTCCCCTACCTACCCCTCACACACTGGAGTGCTGTTCCCCTACCTACCCCTCACTCACTGGAGTTCTGTTCCCCTACCTACCCCTCACACACACTGTAGGTCTGTTCCCCTACCTACCCCTCACACACTGGAGGTCTGTTCCCCTACCTACCCCTCACTCACTGGAGTTATGTTCCCCTACCTACCCCTCACACACTGGAGTGATGTTCCCCTACCTACCCCTCACACACTGGAGTGATGTTCCCCTACCTACCCCTCACACACTGGAGTGATGTTCCCCTACCTACCCCTCACTCACTGGAGTTCTGTTCCCCTACCTACCCCTCACACACACTGGAGGTCTGTTCCCCTACCTACCCCTCACACACTGGAGTTCTGTTCCCCTACCTACCCCTCACACACACTGGAGGTCTGTTCCCCTACCTACCCCTCACTCACTGGAGTGATGTTCCCCTACCTACCCCTCACACACTGGAGTGATGTTCCCCTACCTACCCCTCACACACTGGAGTTCTGTTCCCCTACCTACCCCTCACACACTGGAGTGATGTTCCCCTACCTACCCCTCACACTGTGCATGGCGGCGTGTGTCGTCAGTACCGGTAGGAAGCTAGCGGTAGGAGGCTGTTGGGTCATATCAGGACTGCTCCCAGTCAAGCAGCTTAAGAAATCGAAAGCCGGGATTTTGCACATTTTCACTCAGAGGCAGAAGCCAATAAATGTGTCAGAGCGATAGGGAGTGGTGGGGTTAAGAACTCGGAGATCTTCTCTCTTTGTTTGAGACTCAGTATGCGCTCTCGCTGTGCCCAAATCTTCCCTTTTTTCCAGACCTCTGATTGAGCTGTCTGGGAGGGTGAGGAAGGGAGAGAAGAGAGAAGAGAGCCGAGAGAAAAGGAAGGGAGAGAGAGCAAGGGAGAGGGCGATAGCACAATTTAAGTCGGAAGGGGGAAGGATATAGGTGTTGACAATGGGATAAGAAGCTACTTCCTCCTATGGGCTGAACCATGCTGCCTTACCACCCTCTGATAACCAGTCACACACCCTTCTAACATCTTCTCTTCTCTGTCCCTGCACTGATCACTGCTCTGTGTTAACCTACAATGGTGGCCAGCTACCCATTTTGTCCACACATCAAACAAGGACAACAGAACAGTGCATTCATCAGGGTACAGGTCAAGAGGTGTAGTCTGCATCAGACAGCAGGGGGCGTCCACCGACCCCCAGGGCTCCCCTGAGAGTGGACCCGGTGGCCCCGGCTCCTTACCAGCTGACCCCTGGTTACACCCCGACATAATGGATGGCTGGGAGAGCCAACTGACTCTAGCAGAGACCAGTCGGCTCCCCCCAAACAGCAGCTGGTTGGGGCTGACTGTCATGTACTCAAGGTAACGTCATGACCAAAAGCAGCACGTCCCACAGTTTTCTGGGGGCGGGGCAGGCCTGAGAGGGGGGAGGGGGGGGGGGGGGGGGGAAAGGGGAGCCTCTCTGCACTGTAGACGGGGCACGGTCCAAGCTGCAATCTAACCCGGACACCACCGTCCTCAACGCCCTCCGCCACATCTTCTCAACAGTCGCAGTCCTACTCGCCCACGTCCTTTAACCGGTCCTTTAACCGGTCCTTTAACCGGTCCTTTAACCGGTCCTTTAACCGGTCATTTAACCGGTCTTTTAAACGGTCCTTTAACTGGTCCTTTAAACAGTCCTTTAACCAGTCCTTTAACCGGTCCTTTAACCGGTCCTTTAGCCAGTCCTTTAAACAGTCCTTTAACCGGTCCTTTAACTAGTCCTTTAACCAGTCCTTTAACCGGTCTTTTAACCGGTCCTTTAACTGGTCCCTTAACCAGTCCTTTAACCGGTCCTTTAACCGGTCCTTTAACCGGTCCTTTAACCGGTCTTTTAAACAGTCCTTTAACTGGTCCTTTAAACAGTCCTTTAACCAGTCCTTTAACCGGTCCTTTAACCGGTCCTTTAGCCGGTCCTTTAAACAGTCCTTTAACCGGTCCTTTAAACAGTCCTTTAACCGGTTCTTTAAACGGTCCTTTAACCGGTCCTTTAACCGGTCCTTTAACCGGTCCTTTAACCGGTCCTTTAACCGGTCCTTTAACCAGTCCTTTAACCACTCTGAATCAGTGCTGCTAAAACACCAACCCTCACTAGCCGCTGGAAGGAAATGTGTCTTATCCACATTGCAGAAAAACTAAATAACAAGCTGTAAGTATGTTTGTTTTATATTACATGTATATTAGGGGTAGAATGTATTCACAACAGTAAAATAAAAATAATTGAAAATATGCTAATGATGATCATCTAGCGTGCAGGGGAAATTATCTAAGAGCATGCAATCAGCCAACAAAAGCTCAGATCATTTCTTGGGGTGAATACTTGTATGTTTTTGCCGACTGGATGCATGGCAGGCACAGTCCACAGACACCGCGCTCACCAGAGCCTTACGTGTAAACTACCCAATTCACTGGTCACGGAAAAACATGTCAACAAAGTATTAGTATTTAAAATTGGATTGGAGATAGAACAAAAAAAACAGATCCCGTGACTAGTAAAAGAGGGGAATGGAAACTAGCATGGTGTCTTGATTTGGGCCCTTGCCGTTGTACATCCCTGACCACGCGAACCGTATGAGAAGATGTGGCCTCGGCTTGGCAGCCCACAGATCTAGCAGAGGCCAGCTAACAGCTAGCGCATGGTTGGGTTTGCATTCTAAAACGTGTCTTGCATCGTTTGTTTGGTCAAGCCCTTAGTGGTTTATTCTGGTGCAAGGGGGAGACTTACCTGTTCAGAAATCTGTGGGGAGAGGTTCAGAGTTCATGGATCAAGGAGAGGGGGAGGACGGGGAGGACAGAAGGAGGGGGAAGACATAAGGAGGGGGAGGACAGAAGGAGGGGGGACAGAAGGAGGGGGAGGACAGAAGGAGGGGGAGGACAGAAGGAGGGGGGAGGATGGAATAAGGTGGGGGCAGAAGAATGGGGGAGGAAGGAGCGAGGAGGATGAGGAGGGGGAACCAAAAGTGGGATAGGAAGGAAGGAAGGATTTACAGGACTCAAGGAATGACAATCAAAAGAAGAAAAATAGGTAAGGCTGAATGAAAGAAAGAAGGAAAGTAGGAAGGAAGGAAGGAAGAAAGGAAGGAAGGAAGGAAGGAAGGAAGGAAGGAAGGCAGCATGCAGGAGTTCCACCTAAACCACTGTTCCTCATTCTCCAAACCACTATCCCTCATACACGGAAATGCATGTCACCTCAAATCCCCCCAAGGCATGTGGGGTCTGCTTTTTACCCCTTCTGTCTGTGGGACCCTCTTCAAGGGAGAAGCATGTGGCTACATGCATAGAGGCCCCCATGCAGGAGTCACGGCCTGTTCAAGAGCAAAAGGTCACCCCCAGCAAAAGAGTGGGACATGTGCTATAAACAAGGTGGGACAGGCAGGGGCGTCTACCTTGCTGCATGAGAGCTCCAACTCCGAACCAGAAACTATTTAGCAGGGTGAAATTGTTTTCCACTACATCCGAGTCGGGGTTGCAAGGGTGGGGGTTATACCACTCGTAGGGACTAAACCTGCGACAATTGACAGAGCAGAACACACACACACACACACACACACAGACGTTTACTGTAGTTGCATCAAAACAGCAGAGGAAGACAGTATAATAGAGACGGAAAGCGGGACGTCCTTCCCTGCGTAGACGGGGAGAGAGCAGAAGGGTTAGTTCAATGTGTCCACATTATTAATACACAGTGAAGCATGCCAGATGTGTACACCATGGAGGCGCTGGTCGCATTAACAAGTTATTTAGAAATCAATTAAAGTGATAAAATGTACAATTAAACCATTTGATGTGTGGGTCTCCTCCTCTCCTTTAAAAGAATCCACTGGTAACTTCTGTGACAACATGGTGTCACCGTACTGTACTGGTTAAAGTCTCTCTTCATGTCAGCGCTCCTATCAAAGGCAATTCCCTTCCATAATTTAATCGCCAGGGTCTGAAAATAACTCATTGTCAGTGGAGAAAATAAGTAATAATCCTTCTAATCTAGGAGGAGTATTAATATTCAGCGGTCGAAGCGCTGGCTTCCCATCAAGCTCGCCCTCCGCACACTTCTTAAGCAAAGCCATTTCTCATTTATTCACGTTAAATATAAGTGACACTGCATTAGTAAAGGTTGATTGGTCTACAATTAAGAACCCTGACCTGATTTGGTTTCTGCCCGAGTGGGTGCCGGGAGCCCAATCTTTACTTTAAGTCGACTCGAGGGTTTGCAAATTTGCAACGTGGAGTACATATTTGTGAGGGGAATTGACAGGACGGGGTGCCGCTGATTAGCATCCAACACGGCCAGGCGTGGAGCCGGCAGCTCCCTGTCCTCCGAGGTGCTGAGCCTTATTATTATTATAGGTGCTGAGCCTTATTCACCACGGGGACAACTGGAAGCCGCAGTGAAACATGAAGATGTATTGTGGTGTTGACGGGATGATGATAATACACCTTGAGAACCACCACTTCACTATTATGAACTATTACATTCAACCCCACCTAGCACAACACAAAGGGATGCTCTTGAGGAGCTCAAGGACCTCTATAGGTTCCTATCCATCACCCTCCCCCACTCCCTTTCTGCTTTCAGGGATTCCTTTATTCTTTAAATCAATCCGTCATTTGTTCGCTCGCTTTAACTCGTAGACTCGCAGCCCGGGTTGTCAATTTACAATGCTAAATTGAGTACATGTGCTCTGCGACCTTCGCATGTGACCGGCGGTCCGTGTTCAGAGGTCTGGGAAGCACGTTCCCCCCCCAATCATGTGCAGTCCCGGAAAGCCAATTACCCCTCGGTCCAAGAACACAGAGGGCAGGCAAAGTGACGCGGTGCGCCAGGCGAGGGCTGAGGCAACGCCGGGCGTCTGGTGGGATGTTTACAGAGAGCCACCTCACTCTTCTTCCCCTCTCCCCCAGGGGACCTTGTTTTGGTCGCTACAAATATTCATGGTAGTTAAAAACTGTGCTGTGAATTACATTTTTTGAAACACTAGACTGTGTATAAGGCCGTGAAATGTCACGTAAGTGACTCGCTCACAAAATACCTAGAGCCACTGAAGCTAACACTAGCACTTGTGTTCCATACCAAGATGTGATCACATGGGTCTTGATAAAAGGACTAGGATTACCCTTACTCTAGAGAAGGACCCTAATTAACCCTAAGTAACCCTAAGTAACCTTTACCCTAACCTTTCGGTATTGTGCAAGACAAGAGATGTAGCGCACTGAACGCTTTCACTCAAACAAAATGTTACTTTATGTTTTCCAAACTAATATCACGTCTCTCTTTGATCTACCATATGTATTTTTTGCCCAAAAAAGGTCCCGCGGGGGACAGTGAAAAGGGGCGTGGCTTAGGCTCTCCATTGACGGGTGGGGGCTGGCCGTGGAAAGGAGAAACGGCTCCGGCCGATCCTTTCCCGCGTGTCAGGGAACAACGTAGCTTCATTCGTCACTCGCTTCAGCGGTTGTCCGCCGGCTGTGTTGACGTTGTGTGATCCAATTACCGCCCTCGCCGTATCTGGGGTCATCTGGCGCCGCAGCAAGAGAAAACTTTGGGCAAGGTTACACGGAAAGATAAGCAGCGAGGCCCCCGGGGGAGCGGGGAACACTCGCACAGCAGGGGAGGAACAGCCTTTTATCTTCCCTTTTTTAAACAGAGGTACAAAACCCGCGCAGAGGTTTGTGTCCCGATGAGGCCAATGTCACTGAAGGTCACACGTACATCCGGAGGCCGTGGGATGGATCAGATGTTTTTCGGGCCGTTTTGGAAGGACGATGAGCGTGGCTTGAGTGTGTCCCCACCCTTGTGTTCCTCCCCAGCCATCAAACATCTCCCACAAACGCTGGCGGTTTTCTCCCTGTTCACACGCGCGTATTGACAATCAATACCTCAGGGACACGAGTGGACCAGAGGACTTTCATCAGCCGTGCAGCCAAAAGCCCTGGAGGATTAATCAAGCTAAGTGGGGAGACTGCGCTGAAATGGAGCAGAAAGTGAATGTAGCTGCTGCGTTAAAGGGCCATTGAGAGCTGGGGATGTGGCTTTCATACGTGCCGCTGCAGCGCCGGCAGAGCGCTTATCGGAACACTTTGATGTGAGACAGACTTTGAAGAGGGAGATCTTGTAATTCAGAGTGAGGGGAAGTGAGTGCTGGATGTCAATATCTTAATTAGACGGAGTAAGGAACAGAGGGTATTCTGCAGGACTCCCTATGATCGTTCTCACGTAGTGCTTAAAGAAACTTCAATTGAAGGCGGTGGATCGGGCGATTCAGTGGATTCTCCACCTAAGTGTAACCACGGTAAGAGTGTAACCCTTGTGCTCACAGAGCGTGGAGAACCTCTGCATCTCACCTGCTCCACAGCCAGTGAGCAGCTGTGGGAAAGCCTTTAGAAGCCTGCGACTGCCTGATTGCGAGATGCTCTGCCTTCATCAAACGGCGGCACGTTAGTGTAAACAGCAGATGTCTAAAGAGAAATAATTCAACTTTCTGGTGTGTGTTGTTTTGGCGGTTCTCTGACACGTAAAGCAGGACTACAGAGGAGAGGCCAACTCTGTGGTGGTCCACATCCTGCGCTGTTTAACTAGTGCATCATTCGGTCGCCACTCAGAATCCACCCTCCACTCTCCACTTCTTTCTCATTCGCTGAACCCCATACGCTTGATCACACACACAACACAGCGACACACACAAGCATACATACACATATACATATAATGCAGTATAATGTGCACAAACACATACAGTACAACTTTACATTTGCACAGTAAGCTAAGCTCTGTTGGTGTTGGTGTGGACCTGTGTGTCTACGGTTACCACATGCAGTTGGACCCTGGCATGCAGCTGTCTAAATATGAACAGGAAAGAACCAGGAGCAGAGTGGGGGGGGGGGGGGGGGGTACCCACAGTGGGGGGGGGGCGGGGGGGGTACCCACAATGTGTTCATTGTGATAATAAAAGATAAATAAAATGTAGGTGCATATTCTGAACCAACTTAGATGACAGTTGCCGCTTTTCTTTGGTTTGTTTTTGTGATCATACCGCCAGTAACACTCAAGAAGAAACAATAATAAGTGCGTTAACTGTACAACTCTCGCAGGCGTCCCGCCGGTGGCCCCCTGGTGTTGGAGGGTTGTAGGTTTAACGCCCGCTTTCCTTCCCCCGGTTAACCTTCCCTCATGCTTCAAATCTCAGCCACTGGCAACCAGCTAATGGGTCAACAATAAACCCCAGGAATGCAGTCGTGCGCTACAGTGCAAGTAACAGTCGTGCGCTATAGCGCAAGCAGGTGTATCACACCTGCGTGTGAGCACGGCCACAGCACCACTTGTTTTGCTTAGCTTCTTGTTTTAAGTCGGCCACTTTAACGTATTCATTATTCAGTGAAGCTCATTTCACTGTTGCTTTGTATTGTAGGTCCAAGGTGTGTGCTCTTAATGGAATGTAACAAATGCACATTTGCAAGCTTTAAGGGGGAATTCATCCATTTAAATGACAGCTCATTATATGGGTGTAAAAAAAAAAAAGGCTATAAACAGAAACAAGAATACTAGAATTAAAGCCAATGTTGAGAGAAAGCCCCGGAGCTCTTCAAACGTCCTGACCGCTAGCGCCGGGATGGTTGCTGGTTGGAGGTTTCAGACGCGTGTGGAGTGGGATGCCGTGGGTTTGAAGCATGACATAGAAAAGCAACAGGGAAAGGAAAGAGGCCACAGACTCATGACACACAAGGGATAGCAGGGGGGGGGGGGGGGGGGGCAGGTCCATACACCGACGGTGACACTAACCACACACACACACACACACACTCTCGAACACACGCTCACATAGGTGCACACCTACGCACTGTTCCTCATGCACACACATGCAGTAATATAATGGCTGAGATAACTTCCTCTGTTCATCGGGTTCAAGGCTCAGCGTACTAAGTACGCTGAGCAATCCACCTGCCAAATCCAAGAAGAACACCCATTTCCTGTTTGTAATATTAGAACAGACTGGAACGTACGGCATTCATCATAACTACAGGAAACAAGCTGGTGGCTACGTGCGCCCATACGGTTTATTAAAGGCTGGGGTTTAATCCGGACATACGGCTATTGATTTGAGTCAGTGAGCGATGGAGTGACTCGCTAGGCGGGAGCAGGAGAATGCGTTGCTCAGGATATATGAAACCTTGAACATCAGGATAAATATCCCACATGGTTACAACACCATTAGTCTGCCGTTAGTCAGTCAGCGATGAGACAGAACGTGTGCATGCGTGTGTGTGTGTGTGTGTGTGTGTGTGTGTGTGTGTGTGTGTGTGTGTGTGTGTGTGTGAGCGAGACGCTGTGAGCGTGGTTATGTTACCTGGCTATGACAAACAGCACACAACTGACACCCAAGTAAGCCAGCAGAATATACATCCAGATATCTGGCGAGAGGGGGTTGAGGAAGGAGAAGACTCCAGGGTTGGTCCCGTTGGGCTTGCGGTACAGTATACTTATCCCCAGCGTCATGAAGGGCTTGGAGAAGTCGATGACCTTCTCACGCACGTAGGTGATGGCCAGAGGAGCCACGGCCAGATCAGCCCTCTGTCAGGGGGGAGGAGAGAAGGGGGAGGAGAGAAGGGGGAGGGAGAGAGGGGGAGGGAGAGAGGGGGAGGGAGAGAGGGGGAGAGAGAGGGGGAGGGAGAGATGGGGACAGCGGGACGGGTCGTAAGTCAGCGGGCGCTGAGAGGCTGTTAGAGGCTGTTAGAGGCTATCAAATTAAGAAAACAGGGCATTTTCACACAGCACACACAGTCTGTCCTGGGGCACTTAAAAGGAAATTTAAAGCTTCTCTCTCTCTGTCTCCCTCTCTCTCTCTCTCTGTCTGGTCCGTCACAGTCGCTATACGCCCATACTGAACTGACTCTCTCTCTGGTTCACTCTGTTGATGCTAAAGCAGACCGTAAAACAAACTGAGCCCAGCCTTCATTCCTCCCTCAACACCAGTTTGACCATGCATGCTTTGGCACACACACGCACGCATGCACGCACGCGCACACACACACACACACACACACACACACACGTGTTCAGAAAACAACCTGAGGAACACGTCTTTTTGGGTTCTTTGCTTTTTAAAGTTTTTTCGGAAGTGGAATTAACAGCAAAGTGAAGGAATCTCCAGTGAGTTTGGGGAATAAATCGGATCTGATTTGATGGCATTACCGCAGATCAGCAGGGCTGCTCTTTCTCATATTTGATATATATTAGAATAATTATGTTTGAATGGCCTCAGAATTTATTACCAATGGTATGCTGCTTCAGAAGCAATGTTCTTATGCACATTTCTATATCTATAAAATCCTACAGCATATAAAAAACTATAATTCTAACTGTAATATGTAATTTAAGAGGAGCTCTATATGGTCCCCCTTCAGGATCACTCAGGGGGGGGGGGGGATCATTTTTGGGGAGCTCGTCTGACAGCGGAGACGTCCAGCATGTTCCGCTCCATTTGCCACGTCTTCCATAGCCCCGCTCCTCCCCCGCTCCTCCCCCGCTCCTCTCCCGATCCCCCCCCCTCCTCCCCCGCTCCTCCTCCGCTCCTCCCCCGCTCCTCCCCCGCTCCCCCCCCGCTCCTCCCCCGCTCCTCCCCCGCTCCCCCCCCCTCCTCCTCCGCTCCTCCTCCGCTCCCCCCCCCCTCCTCCCCCGCTCCCCCCCCCCTCCTCCCCCGCTCCTCCCCCGCTCCTCCCCCCCCCCCCCCCCCCTCCTCCCCCGCTCCTCCCCAGCTCCTCCCCCGCTTCTCCCCCGTGTCTCCCCCGCTTCTCCCCCATCTTCCTCTCGACACTTCTCTTCTGAAGACCCGTCGGGTGCAATTACCGTCCATCTGAGTCAAGTCTGGAGCGGGGGAAGAGCAGTCAGCCCAGTCCAGTCCACACTGAGCATCGTCTCATGGAGGATTGGCCGATCTGGCCATGGGAAAGGCAGGAATAACCGTCCTGACAGCCAATCACAGCATGGCATGAAGAGGCAGGCCTTAAGGTGCCTTGTGGTGCTTTGGGAGGTCCAACTTGGGTCTCGGGCCCAGCTCTTAATATGGTCAGATACTGACTGCCTCTTTCTCTGCCTCTATCCTCACCCAGCTGAGCCTTAGTTAGTCTAATTATGTGGATATATTGGCCGGATTGTGTGTGTGTGTGTGCGTGCGTGCGCGCGTGTGTGTGTGTGTGTGTGTGTGTGTGTGTATGCTCAGCTCAGTTTGTGGGCCTGACTCTAATGGCAATGGCACTCAACCTCAACCTCAACATCACACCAACCTCAACCTCACACAGACCTCAACCTCTACCTCAACATTACACCAACCTCAACCTCACACAGACCTCAACATCACACCAACCTCAACCTCAACCTCCACATCACACCATGGATGTGTATGGACAGGAACAGGGGGAGGAGACTCACGTGGTCCATGAGCTCCTTCACCATGCCGTTCCACTGGCCCGTGAACTCGTCCTGGGCGCCAAACTTGCCGTCCTCCACAAGGCGCATCTCGTAGGAGAAGCCCAGGATGGAGGCCAGCTCCCGCAGCAGGTCCACGCAGTAGCCCTCCAAGCGGTCGTTGCCGTACAGCGGCTTGTCTGACTTCTTGAACATCACGTAGGGCTCCTCCTGTGGGGGGGGGGGGAACACAGCAGGGGGGGTCACTGAAGGGTGGGGTACAGGGGTGGAGGGTGGGGTACATGAGTCTCTCCACACTGTACTTTTTTGACCGATAAGGAACCAGTACATCAGTGCACCCTGCTGTGATATCTGCTCTCTTAGGCTTGTGCACGTGTGTGTGTGCGTATGCGTGCATGCGTGCGTGCATGTGTGCGTGCGTGCGTGCGTGCGTGCGTGCGTGCGTGCGTGTGTGCGTGTGTGTGTGTGTGTGTGTGTGTGTGTGTGTGGGACCAGATGAACACCACTCGACCACTTGAGGAGATGAG
>CM051008.1:18792768-18800268 GCA_027704905.1 Muraenolepis orangiensis
GAACTGTTATGTGCGAATGCTGTTTGTGGACTACAGCTCAGCGTTCAACACGATAGTTCCTGCCAAGCTCGACACCAAGCTTAGAGGTCTAGGCGTGCCCCCATCCACGTGCAGCTGGATACTGGACCTCCTGTCGGACCGCCGCCAGGTGGTGAGGATGGGCAGCACCACCTCAGAGCCACTGACCCTCAACACGGGAGCCCCCCAGGGATGCGTGCTGAGCCCTCTCCTCTACTCCCTCTACACCCACGACTGCATGGCTATGCACAGCTCCAACGTCATCATCACGTTTGCTGACGACACGACAGTGATGGGCCTGATCGCCGGCGACGACGAGACAGCCTACAGGGAGGAGGTCGGATCGCTGGAGCAGTGGTGCCAGGAGAACAGCCTGGCCCTCAACGTCAAGAAGACCAAGGAGCTGATCGTGGACTACAGGAAGCAGAGAGGGGAGCACAGCCCAATCTCCATCGACGGTGTTGCAGTAGAGAGGGTCAGCAGCTTCAAGGGGCCCCCTAAATATTAAGTGCATCTAATTACGAACGTACACATTCTAGACCGAAATCATAAGCAAAGCCCCGTGTTGTTTTTCAGTTTTTGAACATCCGTTTAATGTCTATATTCACCAAATTTGAGAATTCACAAGTTCACATTTCCCTCCTAAAAATGTTTTGTGCAGGTGAACGGGGTAATCGGTTCAACAAAATGACCTTTGGAGGAAAGGGAACATATGTAAAAAAAAAATTTAACCACTGTATTAGACGGACATACTTTTAATATCCAGACTAAAATGGGGCTTATCTCACTGAACCCTCGCAGACGGAGGAGATGCGATGTCGCTATGGCGATGCCGCTTCCCGCTAACAACCTTTCTCACTCCCCGGCGCCAGAAATTAAATCCACGGTGACGTAGTCCGCCGTAACAATCGGTTATCTGATCGCCCAGGTGATTACAGCTCTCTCTCTCCATCCCCCTGTCTCTCTCTCTCTCTCTCTCTCTCTCTCTCTCTCTCTCTCTCTCTCTCTCTCTCTCTCTCTCCTCTCTCTCTCTCTCTCTCTCTCTCTCTCTCTCTCTCTCTCTCTCACTCTCACTCTCTCTCCTTCTCTGTCTCTCTCATCTCTCTCTCTCTCTCCTGCTCTCTCTCTCTCTCCCCATCTTTCTCCATCTCTCTCCAGCACTCTCTCTCTCTCCAGCTCTCTCTCCATCTCTCTCTCTCTGTCTCTCTTCCCCCCACTCTCTCTCTCTCTCTCTCTCTCTCTCTCTCTCTCTCTCTCTCTCTCTCTCTCTCTCTCTCTCTCTCTCTCTCTCTCTCTCTCTCTCTCTCTCCCCCCCTCTCTCTCTCTGCCTTGTGACTTGTTAACTATAATAATAATAAGTGTTTTCCGGCGTGTTATCCACAAAAGGAAAGCTATTGTCAGCCCATTAGCGGCGCATAACCTCTCACCTTGCGTCAAACGTGAAAGACTGTAATTATCATAAACAGCCACTAGACGCATTAACACTAAGCACCACTTACCGCCTGCCGGTGCAACACCTGCGGTGGCTGGTGGATGGCAGGCTGGCTTCACGCCGGGCTTCCGGGTCTCCCCCCGACCTCCCCCCGACCTCCCCCCAACCTCCCCGACCTCCCCTGATCTCCCCCGACCTCCCCCCGACCTCCCCCTGATCTCCCCGACCTCCCCTGATCTCCCCGACCTCCCCCCGACCTCCCTGATCCCCCGACCTCCCCCGACCTCCCCCCGATCTCCCCCGACCTCCCCCTGATCTCCCTTGACCTCCTCCGACCTTCCCCTGATCTCCCCCCGATCTCCCCCGACCCCCCCGATCTCCCCCCGACCTCCCCCCCGATCTCCCCCCGACCTCCCCCCGATCTCCCCCCGATCTCCCCCGACCTCCCCCGATCTCCCCCGACCTCCCCCGATCTCCCCCGATCTCCCCCGACCTCCCCCCGATCTCCCCCCCCGATCTCCCCCCGATCTCCCCGATCTCCCACGATCCCGGATCTCAGTAAGTCAGTCTCTGAGGTCCATACGCCTTCTGAAAGTGTTGGCAGGTTTGCGTTTGGTTTTTAAAGGGCTTGGTTTTGTTTTACACCTCAGTGTACTTCCTCAAATCAAAATGCCAATGAGCTGAATATGAAAAGAAGTCAGAGGGACAGTGGACAAACAAATAAAAACAAACAAACAAACAAACATATTACGTAAATCAATCCTAAAGACAGAGAGAGAAACACGCCCACCACAGGTGTGGGCTCCTGTTGAATGATGCGGTGTGGCACCGCTTCCCCAACTGCTACTCAATCTTTAATCCAAATTAATCCCATAAACACGGACCACAATCTTTTTGTTATTTATTATTTTTTATCGCAACTATCTTTGTTCAGGAAGTTAGCAGCACGTTCATTTATAACTTTTGCACACTTCTGGACATCAGATCGACAGTCGCTCGCCGCCTACCGGAGTTTTTTTATTCTTTCGACTCGGACGTCCCGCCCGAAGTCACAGCTGGATTATATCCGACCATCTTGGGCACGATTACACGCAAGCGTCGCAGGAAGAAACGAGGGAAGCGAGCCGGCGTGCTAGTCAGGCTGGGATGTCGATCCGATCGCCCCCCCACTACCCACCATTCTACTGGCTAATGTACAGTCTCTGGACAATAAGTTAAGCAAGCTACAGGCTCGTATTCAATTACACCGGGAAACTAAGGACACTGTATCTGTATCAACTGTATCATCTGCCTTACGGAGACATGGATGTCGGAGGGGGTTACCGACGCAGCTATCGAGCCGACGGGATTTTCCGTCCACCGGGCGGACAGAACAAAGGCCCTCTCCGGTAAAGATCGCGGAGGAGGGGTATGTCTCATGATAAACAGATCTTGGTGCAACCAAAGTCATGTACATCCCCTCAAGTCTTTCTGTTCCCCGGACCTGGAGTACCTGATGCTTATGTGCCGTCCACACTGGCTACCTCGGGAGTTTACAGCGGTAACCGTGACCGCTGTTTACATTCCCCCACAAGCCAACACGGACACAGCGCTGAAGGAACTGTACGGGGCTATCAGCGAACAGGAGTCGGCACACCACGAGGCTGCTCTCATCGTGGCGGGGGACTTCAACAAGGTGAACCTGAAGAAGGTTCTCCCGAAGTTCTACCAACACATAACGAGCAACACACGGGGCGAGCGGATCCTTGACCACTGCTACATCCAATTGCAGGTCGGACCAATCGGACTCTATGCTGCAGGATTGTTTTGATCGCTCTGACTGGCACATGTTCCGCGTTGCCTCGGACAATAACATCAACGAGTACACGTCGTCGGTCACCGGGTTCATCAAGAAGTGCATAGATGACGTTGTTCCGTCCAAGTCGGTTCGGATATACCCCAACCAGAAACAGTGGATTAACGGCGATGTTCGTGCTGCCCTCCATGCGCGTAACGCCGCCTTTGGCTCCGGGAATATGGAGGAATGTAAATGTAAATGTAAATGAATATACTAGAGCCCGCAACGACCTCCGCAAGACCATCGTCACTGCCAAGCGGGAGTATAAGGACAGAGTGGAAGATAAATTCGAGAGCCACGACGCGAGGGGTATGTGGCAGGGGCTACAGACGATAACGAACTTCAGAGGGAGAACCAGTTGTGTAGAGAACTCCTCCCTCCCAGGAGAGTTAAATACTTTTTTTGCTCGGTTCGACGTGAACGGTAGCCCGCCAAAGCCAGCGCCGCCTGAGGAGGTGGATGTGCGCCGCACCTTCAAGCGGCTGAACATCCATAAGGCGGCAGGCCCCGACGACATCCCGGGCCGCGTCCTCAGAGCATGCGCAGACCAGTTGGCAGGAGTCTTTGCAGACATCTTCAACCTCTCCCTGTCCCAGGCTGTTGTTCCCGCGGTCTTCAAGATGTCCACCATCGTGCCTGTCCCTAAACAACCCAAGGTAACATGCCTGAATGACTATAGACCTGTAGCCCTCACCTCGATTGTAAGCAAATGCTTCGAGAGGTTGGTCAAGGACTTTATTTGCTCCGTGTTACTTGCCACGCTGGACCCATGGCAATTTGCATATCGTCAAAACAGATCCACGGACGACACAATTGCCATGGCCCTACACACTGCCCTTTCCCACCTGGAGGGAAAGAACTGTTATGTGCGAATGCTGTTTGTGGACTACAGCTCAGCGTTCAACACGATAGTTCCTGCCAAGCTCGACACCAAGCCTAGAGGTCTAGGCGTGCCCCCATCCACGTGCAGCTGGATACTGGACCTCCTGTCGGACCGCCGCCAGGTGGTGAGGATGGGCAGCACCACCTCAGAGCCACTGACCCTCAACACGGGAGCCCCCCAGGGATGCGTGCTGAGCCCTCTCCTCTACTCCCTCTACACCCACGACTGCATGGCTATGCACAGCTCCAACGTCATCATCACGTTTGCTGACGACACGACAGTGATGGGCCTGATCGCCGGCGACGACGAGACAGCCTACAGGGAGGAGGTCGGATCGCTGGAGCAGTGGTGCCAGGAGAACAGCCTGGCCCTCAACGTCAAGAAGACCAAGGAGCTGATCGTGGACTACAGGAAGCAGAGAGGGGAGCACAGCCCAATCTCCATCGACGGTGTTGCAGTAGAGAGGGTCAGCAGCTTCAAGTTCCTCGGTGTGCACATCTCCGAGGACCTCACATGGTCCATGCACACCACACACGTGGTGAAAAGGGCCCAACAACGCCTGTATTTCCTCAGGCGTCTGAAGAAATTCAGCATGGGCCCCCGCATCCTGAGAACATTCTATAACGGCACCATCGAGAGTGTTCTTACAGGGTGTATCACCGCCTGGTACGGGAACTGCACCACACTCGAGCTCAGAGCGCTTCAAAGGGTGGTGCGGACAGCCCAGTATATCGTTGGAGGTGAGCTCCCCTCCCTCCTGGATATATACAACCAGCGGTGCGTGGCCAAGGCCAAACGCATTATAAAGATATTGCCCATCCCAGCCACGAACTGTACTCACTATTACCGTCAGGCAGGCGATACCGCAGTATCAAGTGCCGTACAAATAGACTCCGAGATAGCTTCCACTGTCAGGCCACCAGGCTGCTGAACAAGGGTGTATAGCATATAACAATGTATATTTTATTACATTGATTTATATATACATATTGCTCTTTTTCTGTGCCGATATATTGCATTTTATAAATTGCATTTTTATTTATATTTTTTAACTTTATTCTATTCTATTTTTATTCTATTTTTATCTATTTTTATCTTATTTTTTTTAACTGCTGTCTGTCGTCGGGTATTGCACATAAGATTTTCACACCACTGCTTTATACTTGTGTAAACTGTGAAGTGACAATAAACTTGACTTGACTTGACTTGACTTGACCCCTGCTTGGCGCTCCACACAACAACCACATCCTCTCTCTCCCCACTCTCTCTCCCCCCTGCTATCCCTCCCCCATCCTCCCCTCCCCACTCTCTCTCCCCCCTGCTATCCCTCCCCCATCCTCCTGTCCCCTCTCTCTCCCCCATGCCGTCCCTCTCCCATCCTCCCCTCCCCACTCTCTCTCCCCCCTGCTATCCCTCCCCCATCCTCCTGTCCCCTCTCTCTCCCCCATGCCGTCCCTCCCCCATCCTCCTGTCCCCTCTCTCTCCCCCATGCCGTCCCTCCCCCATCCTCCCCTCCCCACTCTCTCTCCCCCATGCCATGCTATCCCTCCCCCATCCTCCTGTCCCCTCTCTCTCCCCTCTGCCATCCCTCCCCCATCCTTCCCTCCTCACTCTCTCTCCCCCCTGCTATCCCTCCCCCATCCTCCCCTCCCCACTCTCTCTCCCCTCTGCCATCCCTCCCCCATCCTCCCGTCCCCACTCTCTCTCTCTCCACTATCCCTCCCCCATCCTCCCCTCCCCACTCTCTCTCCCCTCTGCCATCCCTCCCCCATCCTCCCGTCCCCACTCTCTCTCTCTCCACTATCCCTCCCCCATCCTCCTGTCCCCACTGTCTCTCTCTCCACTATCCCTCCCCCATCTGGCCGACGCACACAGCAGCGAGGCTGGGTACAACCTAATTAAAGGAGTCGATATAAAACTGACAGAGAGCGTTTTAAACGGGTACTGCAGTCAAATATACAACATAGGGGAGAGTTGTCTCCTGAACACGTGTTGCCAGGTTGAGGACGAGAGTCGAAGGTCACACGTGTTGCCAGGTTGAGGACAAGACTTGAAAGTCATCCAAAAGTTCAAACGCAACTAGTCTCTGATGACACATCATGATCATTTGAGTACATTTGGTACACCGAGCTCAAAATTGTTCAAATTGTTGATATTCCTTTAAAAATAACTAATAAAATGGGGAATAACCGAATGATAGCGGTTCATCTGTGCACATCTGAAACATTTATTTTGGTATTATTGATCCGGGACCCCATGCTGTGCGGTTGCCGTGGACAACAAAGCAACCGGACTCTGAGCATCACAGCATGTGGAGGCTGCGAAAGGAAGGCCGCCGATTGGCTGTTTGGCGTAACGCAACAAACACACCTCGGACCGAACAGGAGCGCCGCGACACGATTGGACGGGAGATAAAGCCGCCTCTCATTAGCGCTTCTACCTCCGCGGGAGAGCCCTGTTACGCTCAGCACCTAATCAGATCCCCGGCTCATCAGCTCCCCGCTCCCCAGAACCATGCTACTGATGGAACCGTGGCTCATCAGGGCTGAGGGATGGGCAGCCCCCAACGGCAGATAATGGACAGGATATGATGTTACCCTGAGAACATATGTTCAAACCACGCCAACCTACTGCTTAATGGGCCTTCCCAGCGCGTATTTGTCATTGCAATCTGATTCATAATTCATACACAATATGGAGTCATTACACCACATCTGGCTCTCTCTTTAAGAAGTCTCAGAGCTCGCTCCTTCACGTCTCACCTTGCTGTTTATCCGAGAGGCCAGGGAAGCCAAATCTCTCTCTCTCTCTCTCTCTCTCTCTCTCCTCTCTCTCTCTCTCTCTCTCTCTCTCTCTCTCTCTCTCTCTCTCTCTATTTACCCCTTCAAGGCTGCCTAATGGCTGACTGACAGGCAGCACAATGGCACAACACACAGAGTTCCCTTTTGATGAATGGCTTCTAACTGTCTGGCATCCTGAGCACTGCAGACGAGAGAGAGAGAGAGAGAGAGAGAGAGAGAGAGAGAGAGAGAGAGAGAGAGAGAGAGGAGAGAGAGGAGAGAGAGAGAGAGAGAGAGAGAGAGAGAGAGGACCGGTGGTGGAGGACCAGCTCCATTCTACCCTCTCTTCTTTTTCTTCTTCTTCTTCTACAAGAGAACAATAGGTGGTCGGGGGCCTGGAGCCCCCCAGTCGACATCCAGCAGACATCCCTGGTGGTGTATTATTAACAGACACACGCCTCAAACACTTATGAAGGAAACGACAAATTGGTTTTGTTTTGAACCGATTTAACACGGCGAGAGGCGGAGCACACGTCTGTAATCCGGCGGA
>CM051008.1:18832768-18835268 GCA_027704905.1 Muraenolepis orangiensis
TCTCACCCTATCGAGAGATGCCAGCCACCCTCCTGAGGAAACTCATTTTGGCCGCTTGTATTTGCGATACTAAACATGACACATGAAACTAAACATGACACATGAAACTAAACATGACACATGAAACTAAACATGACACATGAAACTAAACATGACACATGAAACTAAACATGACACGAAACACCGGCCGGATGGGGTGTTTTATGTTGAGTGGTGTGCAGACATTCTTCCATAGACGTTTTGTATTCAGCCATGCGGTCGGGCGCCATAGTTAGCGTGTGCGCCATAGTTAGCGTGTGCGCAGCAAGTCAGGCGTCAGGCGGGCTAATGGACTGGCAGCTTCATTGTGATAGTTGTGAGCGCGTGGAGCTTGTCAGGTCAGCGTGTGTTAGACCAGCCCCAGGGGCCCGGGCCCTGGACCGCGCTACACTCAGATCAGCATGTGTTAGACCAGCCCCAGGGGCCCGGGCCCTGGACCGCGCTACACTCAGGTCAACGTGTGTTAGACCAGCCCCAGGGACCCGGGCCCTAGGCCGCACTACACTCAGCCCCAGGGGCCTGGGCCCTGGACCCTGGGCCGCGCTACACTCAGCCCAGCTGGCGCTGAAAGGGCCGCATTTCAAACCTTCCTAAACACGAAGCCTCATGGATTTATGTACATTTGGGCCATTTATTATTAATGCTGCTTTTGTGAAAGGAGATAAAAGCACCTGTTGACCACATTAAGGACCTGCAGTCAGACGGGAAACTCGTCCATGGAAATATCAATGAGGTTTAGTTTTCAGAATATTGTATTTTGCTGCAATGTTGAGTCAAATGCAATTACCAAAGACTTAAGAGCCTTTGTCCTTGATAGGACTCTAGTCATTAGTGTGTTTACCTCCTAGCCCTACGGTGTGTGGTGTGTGTGTGTGTGTGTGTGTGTGTGTGTGTGGTGTGTGTGTGTGTGTGTGTGTGTGTGCGTGTGCGTGCGCGTGTGCGTGTGCGCGTGTGTGTGTGTGTGTGTGTGTGTGGACCACTTTGATACCCAGTAGAGAGCAGGACTTAGTTACCTTCGGTTGTAATTCCTTTGATGTCGTGGGGTTGCTTTGCTCCTGGGTCGATTCATTCAACAGAAAGTCTTACCAACAACCAATTATTAAACAAACTATTTTAAATATGGGGGAGTCAGGATCGTGGTAACAGTGAGGAACTCAGAGGTTCTGAGTTTGAAACCCAGTGCACCTGCAGTCTAACCTGTAGGCATCCTTGAGCAATACAAACATTTATATAGCTCTTTTACCCAAAGCGCTTTACAATTATTGCCTCACATTCACCCATTCATACACCCATTCATACACCCATTCATTCACCCATGCATACACCCATTCATTCACCCATTCATACACCCATTCATACACCCATTCATACACCCATTCATAAACACATTCATACACCCATTCATCCACCTCCTGCGGTCTCAGCCATGCAAGGAGACAGCCAGCTGGTCAGGAGCAGTTAGGGTCAGGGTGTCACCTCTACACTTGACGAGGAGGAGGAGCCAGGGGATCGAACTTGCAACCTTCCGGTTGCCAGACACCCCGCTCTACCTCCTCAGATACTGCTACCCTTACCCCCTATTGCTATAGATGCCCCCCCCCGACGCCTACCTGCCCCTAACAGCATGTACCTAACATCACTCCCTGTACGTTGCTGTAGATCCAGGCGTCTGATGAAGGACTGAATGGAGCAGTAGTTCAACAGATAACAACGTTGTGAAAAGGATGCTTGGTGGCATTTACACCACGACGAGCAGAGAGACCGTGGAGGGAAACAACGGGAGGCCCATAAAAACGGAAGGGCCCCGGGTGAGCCCTTACCAGCACCGCGATCTGTCTCCCTCCCCCCTAGTCCTCCCTCCCTCTCCCTTCCTCCCTCTCCCTCCCTCCCCCTAGTCATCCCTCCCTCTCCCTTCCTCCCTATCCCTCCCTCCCCCTAGTCCTCCCTCCCTCTCCCTTCCTTCCTCTCCCTCCCTCCCTCCCCCCCTAGTCCTCCCTCCCTCTCCCTTCCTCCCTCTCCCTCCCTCTCCCTTCCTCCCTCTCCCTCCCTCCCTCCCCCCTAGTCCTCCCTCCCTCTCCCCTAGTCCTCCCTCCCTCCCTACCTCTCCTCCTCCCTCCCTCCCTCCCTCCTCCCTCCCTCCCTCCCTACTCTCCATCCCTCCCTTCCCTCCCTCCCTCTCCGTGAGTTACGGCACATCAGCAGTTCACTGCTTAAGCACACGCCACCGTAAATACAGCACACAAATGAAGCCCTCCATCAAGCGTTTACGGAACCTTCCCCCGTGTCAATATGCATTAGCCGCTGACTGATTACCGCTTGTCTAATGAATCAATCCCCCACCTTCAGACTCATATGCCATTAATCCCCCGATGAGGAGGTTCACTGCACCCCCCCCCCCCCCCCCAACGGCCCAGACATGAATCTTCATCTCCTCTGCTGGACAACAACCAGCCGGCGGGTT
>CM051008.1:18847768-18852768 GCA_027704905.1 Muraenolepis orangiensis
ATGGCGGCCGACCAGGATCCATATTTAACTCTGCATGAATATTTCAGCCCCTCTAAGCATTTATTAGAGGGCCTCATCTGGGAGCCTCCTCAGCCTCCTCAGCCTCCACCACTGGAGGTGATAAATATCCTGGGGAGGAGGGACAGCTTCTGGAGCATTAACCCTCCTGCAGACCGCAGACACCCTCTCCCTCCTCCTCCTCCTCCTTCTCTTCCGCCTCCCTCTTTTCTTCCTCTTCCTCCTCGGGCAACCGGGACCCCCGCCCCCCCCCCCCCCCCCCCCCCCCCCCCCACCCCCCCACCCCCCCCCCCCCCCCCCCCCCCCCCCCTCCCTCCCACTCTCTCTCTCTCTCTCTCTCTCTCAGCTTCTCGAGTAATAACTCCCAATGAACGCAGACCGAGGCACTCTCTTCCTCATCCTCCTCCTCCTCCTCTTCTCCTTTCTTCTCCTTTCTCCTCCTCTCATCCCTCCTCTCCCTCTTCCCCCTTTCCCCGCTCCTCCTCCACCCTCCCCCTCCTCCTCCTCCCCCTCCTCCTCTTCCTCCTGTTGCCGTGGACGACGATGAGCTGGAGCGTAACGGTCCTCTCTGGCGAGCTGCTCCATCATCGGTGGCGCCGCTGACACTAATGCCACTCGCTGCAGCGCTCTGTGGAGCGAGGGGCTTAAACCCCCCACCCCCCACACCCACCCCCTCCCACACCCCTCCCCCTCCCACACCCCTCCCCCTCCCCCACCACCCCTCCCCATCCTAAGTAATCTAACCACCAAGTTTTGTCAGATTCCGTACATAACATTTAGAGTTATCTTGCTAACAGACAAAAAAACTGACAAACCTCGGAGGTAAAAATCTTGGAAATATGATAGATATTATTCTATATATATATATATATATATATATATATATATATATATATATATATATATAATATACAGTATATAATATTATTATATATTTTTCCGATATTCTGACTATATTTCCAGACAGATGACAGAACAGTCAGTCCTCCTTGTTGTATCAAGGTTGTTTTGACACTTCAGACGTCATCACACACATCAGCCTCATGAAGTCTCTTTCAGGGGAGAAACGCTCTCAGACTAAGTGGTACAACAACGCTGAGAGAAAGCAAACACGTGGAGAACAATAGACCTGACAGCCTTCTCTGGGGTGAGTATCCACCAAGCCTGTAGCCCTCATCATCTCCTCACTGCAGACATCATTATGAATCTCAATTCACTTTTAATGAAAATTGATTTTAAAAGCATAGGCCTTTGTGCATAGAGAGATGGGGCACAGAAAACATAACGACTTTAAGATAAGGGTTCTAGATTTCACCTGGTATTCATCTCACAAAGAAAACATAATATATATACCTACAGCATATATATGTATGTATAGATAGAAAGATAGCTGCCTTATACATATATTTGCAACATGACATCCAATCGGTGATCATGCAGGTTTTGCTACCCCCCCTAACCTGCCTCTAGCATGATAACACATAACACTGTCACACACATAACATTGTCATTAACATTACACTGTCATACTTTGCTGGACTTTCTGGACTCATATTCAATACTCATTACAGTTACTGCACTGTTCTGCACTGGACTGCACTGTATTCATGAGGCTGCTGCACTAATGGCACTTTAAAATGCTTTAAAATGTTTTTTGCACAATATAACCGATTTACATATCATCCATGAATCACTGTATTGTGTTTGTCTAAATCACTTTGTACTTGTTGGCAAATCCAATTATTGAATCTCGAATCTTGAATCTTGATGATGAACTGAACAGACGGCCCCGACCAGCCGCTCTCCACGGAACCCTCAGCGGCGTGTCAGCTGAGCGTGTGATGGGAGAAGGACCACCAATCACTGCTCCATTGGAAGCGGATTACCAGAGAGTCCCGCAACCGCCGGATGCTGACTCTGCAGCAGGGCACTTACACTCTCAAGTACACTTAAAAAACACACCAGCGCCGGGTAAATAAACATGAGGAGGTGGTACGTGTTATCCTGATGGAGGACGGCAGAGGCCCTTGATGGAAGGACTAACATCCACCGGCCCTCGATGGATGGACTAATGTCCACCGGCCCTCGATGGATGGACTAACGTCCATCAGCCCTCGATGGAAGGACTAACGTCCACCGGCCCTCGATGGAAGGATTAACGTCCACCGGCCCTCGATGGAAGGACTAACGTCCACCGGCCCTCGATGGATGGACTAACGTCCATCAGCCCTCGATGGAAGGACTAACGTCCACCGGCCCTCGATGGAAGGATTAACGTCCACCGGCCCTCGATGGAAGGACTAACGTCCACCGGCCAAGGACAGCGTCAGAAATGCGGCTTCTTCCTTTCCTGTCCACGTGCGAAGCCCCTATGTACAGTATTTTGGAAACATTGTCGGGCCTTGCTGTTATAATGTGCAAGGTCGTAAGGTCTACTGTGCTGGGTCCACCGAGCAGGGGACAGGGTAGAAGATGCTCCATAGACTGGGTCCACCGAGCAGGGGACAGGGTAGAAGATGCTCCATAGACTGGGTCCACCGAGCAGGGGACAGGGTAGAAGATGCTCCATAGACTGGGTCCACCGAGCAGGGGACATGGTAGAAGATGTTCCGTAGACCGGGATGCTGTGCCACAGTCGGCATGTTGTTGAACCACATGGGTATCCCTGTCTGATGACTGATTCCCTGGAACAACACCAGAACGTGTGCACCTTTACTGAACACCGTTTCTGTTTAGTGCAGCAAGGTGGCGTTAGTTGAACAATGAGGGTCATTAGTCAGTTGAAGAGGCTTCACACAAAGAGTGTCACACAGTGAGACACTGGAGCCAACGGCGGGGGAAGCCGAGATGCTCTGGGGAGGACGGTTCCCGGGGGATGGTGTAAGGAGACAGTTGCCATAGAAACCCCGCCACACCAAACACATTTTAAGCTTGGTGTTTCTCTTCGCCGTGCCATAACTCGAAAAATAAGACGTAAATACATCCAAGGAGACAGGGACGGGGCGGGGGCGGGGACGGGGGTCTGTGTGTCTTGAGTACGGGCCAGGCCTCCCCCTCATGACCTCATTAGACGTCCCGGTACGTCCCCCAGGCCCCCCAGGGAGGCCAGAGCGACGCGGTCCCTGTCTGAGCAGCTTAGCACCGCCACCATGACTGCTTGTTGTTCTCTTGCTTGGCGTCATTATAAAGTTGAGGGCGTTTTAGTGCTCCCATTACACCTTATTGATTCCATGGTTTGCTCTCCGGGCTGCTGGAGGATCATCTCCACGGGAGACGCCGGGTTTGACTGTTCTCCTTTCTCCTTTTTCTCATTGCTTACTCTTTATATACGTATACATTTTATACAACAACTCTTTTTGTTGTTGTGTACATACACACACAAAACACACCATCCCCCATGTATCTCATATATATATATATATATATATATATATATATATATGTCTGTGTGTGTTTATGTACACAAAATTCCCATATATGTATATATATACAGTATTTATATACAGTATATTTAGACAGAGAGAGAGAGAGAGAAAGAGAGAGATTTTTATTTATAGGTTTATTATTTAAGCAGATATTCTATCTTACTGCCAACAGTGTGGTTTAATGACCAGATGTTGGTTTTTACCAGTGAAGTAAAATCATATAATAACATACAGAGCAGCTCCTGTGCTACTCTGTGCTCTGCGGTGCCTCAGGAAAAGCTGCATAGGCAAAGGGTGGCTAACTTCTACTGTGGAGCCCTAGAGACGACGAGTGGCGTCACTTTGGGTATAGGGCAACACCACTGCACAGGACAAGAAAGCCATCCAGAGGGTCGTGAGGACGGCAGAGAAGATCATCATGTGCACTTCCATGCATTGAGGAGATCTTTAGGACCAGAAGAAGTCGGAAGAAGGCCATGTCCATCATAGAGGACTGCAACCACCCTGGGCTCCATCTCTTCTCCCCCCTACGGTCCGGTCGCTGGTTCCGCAGCATCCATACAAGGACTACCAGGTTTAAGGACATTTTTTATCCACAGGCAGTGACCTACTGAACTACTAGGAGTGCTGCCACTTTCACTATCATAACTTTGTCATTAACATTACACTATCATACTTTTGCTGGACTTTCTGGACTCATTACAGTTTTTTGCACAATTCAACATACATATATATCATCCATCAGTCATCCATCAGTCACATCAGCCACAGTTATTTTTATTGTTAATTTTTATTGTGTACAGTATTGTTTGAGTATAGTGTTGTAGTGTTAGTATATGTACAGTACATAGTATATGGTGTGGTATATGGTGTTAAATTGTAGGACATTCACGCTGTGGGAGTGAATGGGGAGAAAGCAATCCATTGTACTTAAAAACATCTTGAATCTTGAATCTTGTCCAGGCTCGGCCCACGAGAAACACATTCATGAGAGACCGGCCAAATCCCACTGTGGTGTGAGGACCACGGAGCCCCGTGGTCAGAGCTCTGTCCCCTGTCTGATCCTTCACTGATCACCATCACTGTTATCTGCTCTGTCCATCGGGGTCACAGCTGTAAACGGGGGGGGGGGGTGAAAGGTCAACCTGGGTTCCCCTCCCGTCGTGTCTAGCGCTGACCCCAACGGAGGCTGTTTGTGGGTCAGCTTGGAATCTCATTTCCTTCCACAAAGACAGAAAATCAAGTGTCTATTAACCCCCATTGTGAACCCAGCTATGTCCACTTTACACTTTAATTATATGGGGTGGTAGGTTCAGCCCGGAATCAATTGGCTGCTTAAAGCGTTAGCATTGCATTAGCGTTAACTGCTATAGGCCCAAGTCGTCACACACTCACACACACACACACACACACACACACACACACACACACACACACACACACACACACACACACACACACGCACACACACACACACACACACACACACACACACACACACACACACACACACACATACATATTTGTGAGTCTCACACACACGCACACACACACTAA
>CM051008.1:18857768-18872768 GCA_027704905.1 Muraenolepis orangiensis
GGTCTCACCAGTGCTGCTCTTATGGGGACACGAGGCATGGAGGGGGTCTCACCAGTGCTGCTCTTATGGGGACATGAGGCGTGGAGGGGGGTCTCACCAGTGCTGCTCTTATGGGGACATGAGGCGTGGAGGGGGGTCTCACCAGTGCTGCTCTTATGGGGACATGAGGCGTGGAGGGGGTCTCACCAGTGCTGTCGTCGTACACCACCGTCACCGTCTTCCACTTGAAGAAGTGCACCAGGTCCAGGATGGCGCGGCTGAGCGAGGAGAAGTCGGGGAACAGACTGACGTAGAAGACGTCCCGGTTGTCAGAGACCTGGTGCTTCCACTTGGTCTGGATGTGAGGCACCCCCAGGGCGTTGCAGATGGACTGGACCGCGTTGGCCGACGAGCTGTGGGACGGCCCGAAGATGGCCGCCACGCCTAAAGAGAGCTGATCGCAGGCTGTGGGGAGAAGAGAGTCAGTGTTGGTGTCTTAGGTCTACTGGCCTAACATCTATTGAAATATGAATTGTTATTATTATGTTCATGTGTTCATTGTATGAATCATTTAGTGAAACTAATGTACAGAGCAGGTCAAAATGCATGCAACGCTAACGCTCATCATGAAGTTCAAAATATCCCATATTTAGTTTGAGATAATTAAATAGGCCAGCTAATTTAAGACTCTATGCTATCTTGGGAAATTTTAATAGACTCGATTTTCTGGTAGTTTTATATAAAGTTCTGAGTGACTTTATGTTACATTTTATAAAAGACCGATGGACAGGCCAGAGATAAATTAAAGCTCTGAGGTGATCTTGGTGTTGTTTCACACGGTTGTTCTTCAGACAGATGGGGGTCGTTCCTCAGACCTGCTGGCTCTCTGCCCTTCAGCCGGCTCCACTCATATCAGGGGCTTGTCTAAATCACGGGGACAGCCTGTAATGGCCCATAATTGATAAGAGGCTCCAAATGTCAGCCTGACGCAGCCACAGAACCGATCGCTTATAGCACTTTCTCTGGGGGCCAAACAGGTCTTTGAATTACCACAGCCGAGTCATTACCTGAAACCAATCAATTCTCTCTGTTTACATCCAAAGTGCTCAGCCGTTTCTCCCCTCCTCTGATTATAATTGTTCCAATCTCAGCCACCGCCGCTCAGGGCTCACAAACAGGGCCACGCATTTGCAATGTAAAGCAGGGAGGACGCGTACAGAGAAACAGCTTCGCTTTGCCAAGTAGAACTTCAACACAAACACCCAGGATCTATTGGAGTATGGCGCCGTACGAGATGGCTGTTGCGAGCTCCCACACGACGACGCAGTTTTTAGTTTTTATTATTTTTAGCACGACTATCTTTGTTCAGGAAGTTAGCAGTACGTTCATTTCTGACTTTATAACACACTTCAGATCGACAGTCGCTCCCTTTTCCATTCTTTCGACTCGGACGTCCCGCCCAAAGTCACAGCTGGATTATCTCCGACCATATTGGGCACGATTACACGCAAGCGTCGCAGGAAGAAGCGAGGGAAGTGAGCCGGCGTGCAAGTCAGGCTGAGATGTCGATCCGATCGCCCCCCACTACCCACCATTCTACTGACTAATGTACTGTCTCTGGACAATAAGTTAAGCGAGCTACAGGCTCGTATACAATTCCAACGGGAAACTAAGGACAACTGTATCATCTGCCTTACAGAGACATGTCGGAGGGGGTTACCGACACAGCTATCGAGCCGACGGGATTTTCCGTCCACCGGGAGGACAGAACAAAGGCTCTCTCCGGTAAAGATCGCAGAGGGGGGGTATGTCTCATGATAAACAGATCTTGGTGCAACCAAAGTCATGTACATCCCCTCAAGTCTTTCTGTTCCCCGGACCTGGAGTACCTGATGCTTATGTGCCGTCCATACTGGCTACCTCGGGAGTTTACAGCGGTAACCGTGACCGCTGTTTACATTCCCCCACAAGCCAACATGGACCCAGCGCTGAAGGAACTGTACGGGGCTGTCAGCGAACAGGAGTCAGCACACCCCGAGGCTGCTCTCATCGTGGGGACTTCAACAAGTCGAACCTGAAGAAGGTTCTCCCGAAGTTCTACCAACACATAACGAGCAACACACGGGGTGAGCGGATCCTCGACCACTGCTACACCCCCTTCCGTGATGGCTACAAGGCCCTCCTCCGCCCACCGTTTGGCAAATCAGACCACCTCTCTATCCAGCTACTCCCCGCCTATAGGCAGAGACTGAAGCAGCAACCGATCGCTGTGAGGGAGGTCCAATGCTGGTCGGACCAATCGGACTCTATGCTGCAGGATTGTTTTGATCGCGCTGACTGGCATATGTTCCGCGTTGTCTCGGACAATAACATCAACGAGTACGCGTCGTCGGTCACCCGGTTCATCAAGAAGTGCATAGATGACGTTGTTCCGACCAAGTCGGTTCGGATATATCCAAACCAGAAACCGTGGATTAACGGCGATATTCGCGCTGCCCTACACGCGCGAAACGCCGCCTTTGGCTCCGGGAATACAGAGGATATACGAGAGCCCGCTACGACCTCCGTAAGACCATCGTCACTGCCAAGCGGGAGGACAGAGTGGAGGAGAAATTCAAGAGCCAGGACGCGAGGGGTATGTGGCAGGGGCTACAGACGATAACGAACTTCAGAGGGAGAACCAGTTGTGTAGAGAACTCCTCTACCTCCCTCCCAGGAGAGCTAAATACTTTTTTTGCTCGGTTCGACGTGAACTGCAGCCCACCGAACCCAGCGGCGCCTGAGGAGACCAGCCTGCTGAACATCTCGGAGGCGGATGTACGCCGCACCTTCAAGCAGTTGAACATCCGACGACATCCCGGGCCGCGTCCTCAGAGCATGCGCAGACCAGTTGGCAGGAGTCTTTGCAGACATCTTCAACCTCTCCCTGTCCCAGGCTGTTGTTCCCACGGTCTTCAAGATGTCCACCATCGTGCCTGTCCCTAAACAACCCAAGGTAACATGCCTGAATGACTACAGACCTGTAGCCCTCACCTCAATTGTCAGCAAATGCTTCGAGAGGTTGGTCAAGGACTTTATTTGCTCCGTGTTACCTGCCACACTGGACCCATGGCAATTTGCATATCGTCAAAACAGATCCACGGACAACGCAATTGCCATGGCCCTCCACACTACCCTTTCCCACCTGGAGGGAAAGAACTGTTATGTGCAAATGCTGTTTGTGGACTACAGCTCAGCGTTCAACACGATAGTTCCTGCCAAGCTTGACACCAAGCTTAGAGGTCTAGGCGTGCCCCCATCCACGTGCAGCTGGATACTGGACCTCCTGTCGGACCGCCGCCAGGTGGTGAGGATGGGCAGCACCACCTCAGAGCCACTGACCCTCAACACGGGAGCCCCCCAGGGATGCGTGCTGAGCCTCTCCTCTACTTCCTCTACACCCACGACTGCATGGCTATGCACAGCTCCAACATCATCATCATGTTTGCTGACGACACGACAGTGATGGGCCTGATCGCCGGCGACGACAAGACAGTCTACAGGGAGGAGGTCGGATCGCTGGAGCAGTGGTGCCAGGAGAACAGCCTGGCCCTCAACGTCAAGAAGACGAGGGAGCTGATCGTGGACTTCAGGAAGCAGAGAAGAGAGCACAGCCCTATCTCCATCGACGGTGTTGCGCCTGTATTTCCTCAGGCGTCTGAGGAAATTCAGCATGGGCCCCCACATCCTGAGAACATTCTATAACGGCACCATGGAGAGTGTTCTTACAGGGTGTATCACTGCACCGCACTCGAGCGCAGAGCGCTTCAAAGGGTGGTGCGGATGGCCCAGTATATCGTTGGAGGTGAGCTCCCCTCCCTCCTGGATATATACAACCAGCAGTGCGTGGCCAAGGCCAAACACATCATAAAGACATTGCCCACCCCAGCCACGAACTGTACTCACTTTTACCGTCAGGCAGGCGATACCGCAGTATCAAGTGCCGCACAAATAGACTTAGAGACAGCTTCCACAGTCAGGCCATCAGGCTGCTGAACAAGGGCGTATAGCATATAACAATGTATATTTTATTACATTGATTTATATATACATATTGCTCTTTTTCTGTGCCGATATATTGCATTTTATAAATTGTATTTATTTATTTATTTTTTAACTTCTTTTATTCTATTCTGTTTAGATTTTTTTACTCATTTTATTCTTTTCTATTTTATTCTTATTATCTCATCTTATAACTGCTGTCTGTCGTCGGGTTTTGCACATAAGATTTTCACTCACTGCTTTATACTTGTGTGTACGTGTAAACTGTGAAGTGACAATAAACTTGACATGACTTGGATCTCCTCACCTTTGCGGGAGGCCTCGAAGCTGTCGTAGATGTTGACCCTCTGGATGTCGTAGGTCAGCGTCGTGTTGGGCAGGAGCGTTCGGTTCCTGTTGATTGTGTTCAACGCAAACTTAAAGGCTAGCTCCTCTGCACCCGAAGGGCCGCTCTCCACCGACTCAAATATACCACCTGTAAGGGGAGAGATAGGGGGAGAGAGAGAGGGAGAGGGGGGGAGAGGGGGGGAGAGAGAGAGAGAGAGAGAGAGAGAGAGAGAGAGAGAGAGAGAGAGAGAGAGAGAGAGAGAGAGAGAGAGAGAGAGAGAGAGAGAGAGAGAGAGAGGGAGGAAGGGAGATAGAGGGAGGAAGAGCGGGAGAAGGAGAGAAGGAGAGAGAGAGAGAGAGTCATATGAATCCAGTGTCAGACTCTAAAACATCCCCAGACCCTCGTGGATCAGAGCGTCTGCTCCGCTCAGTTCAATGTGTCCGTATGAAAGCCTCCTGTGTTGAATGTAGGAAGGCAAGCGCAGTTCTTTCTTACATTATCTCTCAGCCCCACGGCGGGGCCCATTCGGGACAGACCCACACACCAACACTGGGCTCCATGGTTGTTACAGTAACACTAAACACTCAGGAGCAAACCTCTTCTCAAGGCGGGAGAGAGAGTCTAGAAGAGGACTGCTGCTCTCTGGTGAATACGTCTGGCAGGAGGCAGAGGGAGAGTTGATGTTGGGAATGTGTGTGTTTGCACACTCGTGTGTGTGTGCTTGTATTGTACTGTATTGTGTGTGTGTGTGTGTGTGTGTGTGTGCGTGTAGCTGGGGTGGTGGGTAGGTGGGCGGCTCTAGATCAATGCGTTCTGATTGGCCGGCGGATCAATCACTCAGGGCCCTCGGGGAGCGGTGGAGCGCGGCACTGAGAGATTGAAGTGTTTTGTTTGGGGCCCTGGCCCCGCTGACTCAGTGTCACTCAGCGGGAGTCCACACTCACTTCCTTTATTTACTCCCCCTCGTCCACTAGTCCCCTAGTCCACTAGTGACTAGTGGACTAGGGGACTAGTGGACTAGTGGACTAGTGGACTAGTGACTAGTCCACTAGTCCCCTAGTCCACTAGTCCACTAGTCCACTTGTCCCGTAGTCCACCAGTCCACTAGTCCACTAGTCCACTAGTCCACTTGTCCCGTGGTCCACCAGTCCACTAGTCCACTAGTCCCCTAGTCCACTTGTCCCATAGTCCACTAGTCCACTAGTCCACTAGTCCCCTAGTCCACTAGTCAACTAGTCCACTAGTCCACAGTGCTGTAGTGCTCCAGAGCTCCGAGCGGAGACGCAATCCATACGCCTCTCAGATCAGTGATTCCAGGAGGAAAACCCACAGATTGATTAGCGGGTGAGACAACACAGCAACTATTAAAGATCTGCTGGAATAATGTGGCTTCAGAATCCTATAGACTAGTCACACCACAACCACAACAACAACAACCACCACAGGACACACAGAGCTCTGGCAGCCGCCGAGCCAGAGGAGGAGGAGGAGGAGGAGGAGGAGGAGGAGACAATTCTCTTTTTTGTTGTAGTTTTTCCTCATTAGTATTCATCTCATGAGAGATCCCTACTTTGCATGCAATAATGAGTTTGAAGGAATTAATAAGCATCAGTTAAGCAGGATGTATTATAATTGGAAGCTGAGTGCTCGGAAACGCTTCCCTACACACGCAGGAAGCCGCGCTTCCTGCTGTGAACACCCGCGCCGCTCGGCGGGAACGGGTAAATAAAAAAGAGGGTAGACGAATTATAACTGGACGTGAACGCCATTTAGCGAGCTGATTGGCTGAGGAGGAGCGTACGTCCCGGGGATGAGGAAGTTAGGGTTGTTTGTGAGCCACTCTTCTCGTAGACGGACGAGGGGAAACGTGGGCCAGACGGGCGCCACGGGGGCCCCGCCTGTGACGGGCGCCACAGGGCCCCCGCCTGTGGGAGAGCTGAAGCGGTGTGGCGCCTTTTCAGAGAGACGGCTATCAGGAGACTAGCTGAAGATCGGACGATTTAAATTCATCCAATTATCAGCAATTGCTTTAAAGCAAACAAACAGGTCTGTTTGTTTAGTCGATTGCACTTTCCTTTGCTATATACTCACTCCTAGACAGGTAAAATATAATGTAGAGAATCTGAAAATGTGGCACGCACAGAAGTCAATTGTGATAAAGGAATCGTCGTCGGTTCGGTAGAAGCTACGGCCCCCACAATGCATCTGGGATCCAGATGTTCATGTTAGACACAAAACAGTAGAGATTGTAGTATTCTTTTACTCTATTTGTGATGTATTGTTAACCTCTATGTATTGTTTGCTTGTGTATTTGTCTGTTATCAAGATAACTCAAAACGTTATGTACGGGTGGTTAGATGACTTATGGGAACATATGGCAACAGTTGATTCATTTTTGGGGTAGATCCGGATTTGAATCCGGATCTAGGGGACATTTTGGTGTGGCGGAGGTATGTGGTCTACTAAGGGGCCCTCTAGTCTCAACTGTTTTTTGTAAATATTTGCAAATATAATGTATTAAAATATGTGGAACATTTTGGGTTAATTATTTAGTAACCTGCCTGTTAAAGCAGCATTGCAAACAGATTTGCAAAAGATAAAAAAAAAAATTCTGTAGGCAGAGACCATAGAAATCGATGGTCTCTTGAAGTGTCTCGCAACAGCGTGGAGAAGATGCCATGTTGTTCATCACCAGCCAGCGAACCATTTTGTAAAGTAAAGTCTTCTGTCACTCAGAGCTGGAGGAGCAAGGGACCAGGATGACTGACAAGGGCTGTCAAGCGTACTGTGTTGTATCCCTAGTGACACTAAGGCTGTATACACACACACGCACGTGCACGCACGCACGCACCCACCCACACACACACACACTAATCCATTAAGGTTCCTCCGAACCCTTTCGATAGACATGTGACCTTTTAAGTAGAAAGCTCCGTCTTAATCAGACCGGCCGTCCAGCTCCACTGTGGTGCTAATCAATGGCCACTGTGAATTATTAATTATGACATGAATTCCAACACTGCGATCAATTCGATCGACAAGAAACGGAAGGAAAACAGCAGCGGAGCGACGGGTGTTGTCTTTCTACGGCGAGTTAATATTACAAACGAGGCTGCCCCGCCCTACGAGGGAACGACACCTTCAGAGCTGGTTCAGAAGGTGGAGCTCAGGCCGGCTCCCAGCAGCTAAATGAGAGCTTCTGCTGCTGGCTTTGGGACAGTGGTGAAGAGGAAACAAGGTTTGGTTTGGATCGTGAATCAATATGCCCTTGAAAAGCTTGCCGGCCCTCGGCCACCTGAACGTCCTTCAGTAAATTACCAGTACTTATGTTGTTTGTTTTCGGCTGAAATGATGTGTTGTTGGAACCGGGAGCAGGGCTCAGCTGAGGGCCACACATCTTCAATGGGTGGGTGGCTTCTACACGGTTGTCTACATATTCTCTTTGCAGTGTGCACTATATGAGTCATTACACAGGTGTTTTATACGATAGAGTCGGTAAGCTCACTCAGTTACCGTACAGCTCAGCGCGATTATAAACCAACACACGAATAGACTAGTTTAACTGCTGTCTCACGGGTGTGGGGTAGTTCCCACTCATTAACAGATATCGGAAGTCTGTAATAATCTGTGATTTATACAGTGTGTGTGTGTGTGTGGTGTGTGTGTGGTGTGTGTGTGTGTGTTACACCCCCACAGGAGTTTAGCTGGTCACACGGTTCTAGACCGTTTTTACTGTTGTACAGATAGCAGAATACTTCTTCTTAGCCATGGAAAATGAAGAAAGGCATTTCAACAATGTGGTGTTAGTTGTAATTCTGTACAACTGGTCCATCGTGTGAGGAACTCCAACGCATGACTGAGCAACGACAAAGGCTTTCAACAACCTGCGTAGCAACAACAAAAAATAGAAAATCCATCTGCGACAGTCAATGTTGATATTGTGGCAGGCCGCCCACGAACAAATACATTTATGGGAAACACCGGAACTGCTGTTTATGTATATTTTTATTATTCCTCAATAAAATGGGAATTAAATGAAGCCTATAATATTTAGTAAATAATATCATAATTACATTCCCCCGTAATGCCCACACGAACAGCAAAAGGGAAAAGCATTTGTATGATTGTAATCGAAGTGAACCGGACTCACTGAGTGCAGTTAAAGAGTCTGAACTAAAGATGGAAGGCCAGAGGAGCCGGCGTTGTTTGTCGACAGTGAATTACCAAAAATATCAAACAACAAAGTCTTTATTTGAGGTCTCCATGGGTTCTCCCGAGGAGTTCATGAGCAGAGCATCAGCTTCATCCTCCTCCTCTTGTCTCCTCCTCCCCCTCGCTGGACCGGGACCGGGGGGAACCCGGGACACGTACAGCCGGTCGGCCGGGAGAACGTTCCGCCCTCAACCCTGACAGGTGCCAGCGAGCAAACCGACGGCCATCCATCTCAATCCAACCAGACCTCTGATGAACAGGGCGAGGGATTCATACCAAACACCCTGCAACCTCTCCACTGTTTTTCTTTTGAGTGGGAATTATTTATGACAGCAAAATATGGTATACTACCCCGCCCCCCCCCCCCCCCCCCCCCTCCTCCTCCCACACACACACACACACACACACACACACACACACACACACACACACACACAAACCCCCACCCTTCCTCCACCTTCTCCATCTCTGTGACAGGCTGGCGACGGCGCTCGGCGTCAATATGGCGGAGCAGCAGAACACGGCGTGAGTGAGGGACACATGGCGGGGCGAGGCGGTGTTCTGTCTTTGTCACACCGAGGGCCGGGGAGCAGAGGGAGGGAGGGAGGGAGGAGGAGGGAGGGAGGGAGGGAGGGAGGAGGGGAGGGGAGAGAGAGAGAGAGGGGGAGAGAGGGTCTGGCCAAAATAATAAATAAAATACATAAAAGTCGGGGGGAGAGAGAGCTTTAGAGAGGAGATGGGGAATATAAGCAGTGAGGGAGGAATAACATTTTAAAACAGGCTAATAAAATGAGAACTGAAAAATAACAGGTTTTGGAGAAGAGGCGCTGGAGACGAAAGAAGAACCCATGAACGAGAGGAAGTGAAGTGAAGGTTTGATGGGACCACTTCACCCCAATCAAACACCGTCTTACTACAACCGCACTGACAACGCGTCGGATTAACCGCCGCCATTTGGGATGCTCTAAAGTTAGCATGGCGGCGTGTTCCATATGGCGCTTTCTGAAGCTATGGTGTGAAGACGTCACTGTGGCTTCATCACCTTAGCACCCACAAGCTTTCATCAATCTGCTTTCCAAAATTCTAATCCAATTGATTAAAGGCATGTGTGTGCTAAGGGGGTGATCCTGGAGCAGCTGACTCTCCAATAAGGACAGTCAATGACCCCAAGCGCTTCCTTTTAAGCCATAAAACAATATTCTTTATTTGATTACACCACTTGCCTGTGAGGAAGGTTTCAATTGAGAACCTTATAAATCGATGGAGTCTGTCCAACACCTTTTTATAACCACGTCTAGCGGCCATGAAATGAACTGTCTCTCCGAGCACTTTTTGCGGCAATTGCTTCCATATTCAGCTGACAATGGCTGAACAACAACCACAACAACACAACAACACAACAACAGCAAAAACACTTAGCTAGGTGTGCTAGCTCGGTACGGACATCCACAACAATCTCGGGCCGAATCAAATTTCAGCATTGAGTGGTTCATTGGGTTTCCTCTCTTCCTCCTTATCAGCCCCCCCCCCCTGGCCCCCCCATGGCCCCCCCAGACACCCCCCCCCCCCCCCCCCCCCCCCCTCTGTGGAGGTCCTATCTCCGCGGCAGGCTGTGATTGTTAGTGAGAGGTCTGTTTGTTCAGGAGAACAGTTTGTACCTTTTTGTGAACGGAGATCAACAGCGGAGAGGTTTGGAGGCGTCGGCCTCTGTTTCCTCTGCGGGGCGGAGACCCGCTGGAGGCTGGAGATGGAAGACACTTCAGGCCTCTGAGGCCGCGGGGGAATGGCAACTAGGTTGCTGTGTTTATTTAAACACCTCCACCGTGTCTCTTCCTCCTGGTGTCTGTTGTATTTATCTTCTGACTGTAATTATCGTTAGTATTTCCCCCTCTCTTGTCCAACAGTAATTAGATGAGCAGGCCAACCATATGGTTCTCTCCGTATTCGCTCATGCATGTGCGGTGTTCCTTATGTCTTGTTGGTAATGTGCACCTGAGGCAGCTTTAAAACATATGAATAATGTACGATAAGGCTTGGTTTATTTTTGTTGTCACCGACTTGGGGATCCTAGAAGAATATTAAAATGCAGCAGTGTTGTTAGTTATAAAGTGAAGCGGTTATAAGGTGAGGAACGTAAGGACAGAGGGAAGGTTCACCCTCGGGCCTCTGAAGTCAGGACGCTCTCTGGTCCAACCGCCCCCGGGACGACCCCAGGACTGGGACCACTGTCCCCGGACCGGGACCACTGTCCCCAGGACCACTGTCCCCAGGACCAGGACCACTGTCCCCAGGACCGGGACCACTGTCCCCAGGACTGGGACCACTGTCCCCAGGACCAGGACCACTGTCCCCAGGACCAGGACCACTGTCCCCAGTACCACTGTCCCCAGGACCAGGACCACTGTCCCCAGGACCAGGACCACTGTCCCCAGGACCACTGTCCCCAGGACCACTGTCCCCAGGACCACTGTCCCCAGGACCAGGGCCACTGTCCCCAGGAACAGGACCACTGTCCCCAGGACAGGACCACTGTCCCCAGGACACTGCCCCAGGACCACTGTCCCCAGGACCACTGTCCCCATGACCAGGACCACTGTCCACAGGACCACTGTCCCCAGGACCAGGACCACTGTCCCCAGACCAGGACCACTGTCCCCAGGACCAGGACCACTGTCCCCAGGACCAGGACCACTGTCCCCAGGACCACTAAACCTACACACTCCGCCAGACACCATATCACACGGGTTTCTTTTCACTTTTATTTCTCTGTTTTGTGTGAAAGCGTGCGATCACAGACCGACCAGGGCGTAAGATGTTAGTAACACAGCGGACGCCTGAATTTCTTTCTCTCGTTCGCCGACCGAAAGTCTCGGGCTGCCCCAGCGTGAAGCTCTCATAAATGTCAGCGCTTTCTCCTCCGCCGTCACCGCCGAGCTCTTGCACAAAATGTCAGCCTCTCTCCTCAGCATGGCGGGCGTTGTGAGCCACTCACAGCGCTCCAAATGTCAACGATTCCCTCGACAAACCACAACAAGAGAGACCAACACGTCTTAGTGTGGGGAGGGGGATGGTTCCTAGTTCAATCTAGGGCTGTGCAATACAACCGGAATCTTTGATCCTGATATAGCTTGTTTAATATCTTGATATCGAAATATACTATATATATATATTTATATATCACGATATATATAGAAACATACATGTTTTCAGGTAAATAAATAAATGATAGCAGCAATTACAGCTGGGCGAAAAGATGGACAAAAGCAAATATTGATATTCTGGAATATTGTAAGGATTACACTATGGATATTAGCGCAGTGATCATTTAGATGAATAATCAGTAGTGTGGATATACTTGCTAAGTGGGTAAATGCAAATAGTGCTAACAGCTAGACAAGTCTAGCTTAAGTTCAGACCGTATCATGACGATATACAATAATGTACGAATGTAAGATGATATCTCGTCTAGTATCACCATATATCGATAATAGTGATAAAGGATATAAATCTATATGTATATAGATATATATATATATATATATATATATATATATATATATATCACCCAGCCAATCCAGAGTCCAGTCCATTTCAGAGATCCTCCCTGGGCCGTGCAGTTGAACTTATCGTCGTGGCAACCGTCTCCTCCTCCATCACGACCCTGTGACCCACATCTCGAATCACGAGGTAGAAAAGATTCAGCTCAGCATCGCTGGCCAGGTGCAGAGGAAAGACTCTTCCCAGGGTTAAGCTTCCTCACCGGGCCGCAGCTAAAAACGCATCCCTAGACTCCGAGCACATGTGCTGTACGTGCGCACACAAGCCCCGCCAATCTGCAGCCCCGCCCAGCGGCTGCTGAAGGTCACCGAGAGACCCCATGAGAAGAGCTCCGACTGCATCGTCTCTGCCCAGTTTAGCCTCTTACTTTGCATAAATGCTCGGCTAATTCCTCTATTAGTTATTAATTGCTCTAAAAGAGTTCCCCCCCCCACCATAACCACCATCCGGACCACCACCACCACCACCCCCACCCCCACCACCACCTCCACCACCACCACCACATCCCTACCTCCGTCTATCTATTTGCTGACGAATGATAACTCTCTCAGCAGCTTTACTGGGCCACATTAGGGCAGTATGCCATGCTCCCTCGCGCCCTCCCTTGCTTCCTTGCTTCCTCATTCCCTTCCTCGCTCCCTCTCTCCCTGCTCCCTGCTCCCTCCCTCCCTCGCTCTCTTGCTTCATTGCTTCCTCGCTTCCTCATTCCCTCCCTCCTCCCTCCTCCCTCCCTCCTCCCTCCTCCCTCCTCCCTCCTCCCTCCCTCCTCCCTCCCTCCCTCCGTCCTTCCTCCTTCCTCCCTCCTCCCTCCCTCGCTCCCTCCCTCCTTCTAATGACTTGAGTTTCCTTTTTGAGTCTATTGATCTCCCTGTGCTCCGGGAAGTGGGCCATATTATCTCCAGCAGGGAGAGGGTGGGTGTTGAGGGGTGGGGGGGGAGGTGGGGGGGGGGGGGTAACGCTGGGTGACCTATGACCCCTGCATCGCAGCTGTAATCCCTCTCTGTTTAAAAGATAAAGCGGAGCTGTGATAGCAGGAAGTCTTGACAGACCCATTGATTAGGAGGAGCAAGCCGATGATCATCCACCCACACACACACACAAACACATGTACACACACACATGTACACACACATGTACACACACATGTACACACACATGCAGGCACACACATGTACACACACACACACAAACATGTACACACACACACATGTACACACACACACATGCAGGCACACACACACATGTACACACACACATGTACACACACACACAAATGTACACACACACACACACACACACACACACACACACACACACACATGTACACACATTAACCTTTCTTTGCTAGTGTTTCATACGTCTCTCTCCCTCTCTCTCTCTCTCTCCTCTCTCTCTCTCTCTCCTCTCTCTCTCTCTCTCTCTCTCTCTCTCTCTCTCTCTAGTCTTCAGCCTGTAGTTCTCAGCCCCTCTCCAGTGTGTGAGCTGTCTATAACGTCTATGTTTGGCTGTAATGGGATCAATGCGGTATCTTTAGCGCCCTGAGGGGAGGAGCCTCGGGGTCATGTGACCTCCGCCTCCAACACGCCCCCACATCTCCTTGTTCCTCCGGCCTCCGCAGTCCACCCACGTGAAGAAGAGAGAGAGAGAGAGAGAGAGAGAGAGAGAGAGAGAGAGAGAGAGAGAGAGAGAGAGAGAGAGAGAGAGAGAGAGAGAGAGAGAGAGAGAGAGAGAGAGAGACGAGGCGTGGGTCTGTGTTACCTCCAGGGGCCAACAACGTATTATAGTATTGTATAGTTTTGTATAGTTTTGTCTTGCATTGTTGTTCAAATGAATTCTGCGGCAGGGAATGGGGAGTAAGCATTCCATTGTACTTTACACATAATAATAATAAAAACATCTTGAATCTAGAATATTCCTTTTGAATTGCAAAAAAGTTCACACACACACACACACACACACACACACACACCACACACACACACACACACTCACACACACTCTCACACACACACACTCACACACACTCACACACACACAGGGCTGAAGCGAGGGACATCATATCTTCCAGCGGAGTGAGTGGTCCTCCAGAGGACGGTGGTGTGCCCAGAAGGAGCCTTCCATCCGCCCTCACCGCCTGGGGAACTATTCTGAGCACATTTACCGTCGCCTTCCTGGTTCTTCTGCGAGGGAATCGTGGTCCTGACCCCATCATCACTTGAAATCTTATTATAAATACATTTTTTTTTAAAGGATGAATAAAATCATAACCCTTACTTTTCAAATGGGCCTTTTTTTTTAACTCTCCCAACGAAGCTGCAAAAGGATGTATTTTGGTAACACGTCCTCCGCGTTCTTAGATTTCCTTCTGTGCTTTCCTGATGGCGTCGTGTTGGTGAGTAAACAAACAGACCAACCCAGACCAACCCAAACCAGGGGGGCAAATCAAATGCGGTGCTCTCGACAGCGGAAGCTGGCGGTGTCTCGTCAGTGTGAGCTGAATAACAATGTCACCCAACAACAACAACAGAGGAGGCAGCGAGACCGCAACGCTAATAAAGGAAAAGTGGAAAGCATGATTTTCAACACACGTCTCCCTGGCAACAGCATCTTCCCCCGGACCGCACGGGGATGCTCACATCCTTCTGGAAGGTAAACGTCGCGTTTGGAGGCAATTTCCTTTCATTTAGAGAATAACGTCTACCGCTAAATAACAAGCAGTCGGCTCTGCCGCTATTGGCCGGTTCCCTCTGGCTTCCAATCACAATCGGAGTGCATTGTGGGCATTTGTGACTAATGACCTCGCGCTCGGCCGCAAGGTCACGGTCAGGTGGGTACCATGGCAACGGCTCGACCTTAAAAGGGGAGGCGGGGCCTTCTGTGAC
>CM051008.1:18877768-18880268 GCA_027704905.1 Muraenolepis orangiensis
CCCACCTCCCCCTCTCCTCCTTTCTCTCTCTCTCTCTCTCTCTCTCTCTCTCTCTCTCTCTCTCTCTCTCTCTCTCTCTCTCTCTCTCTCTCTCTCTCCCTCTCCCCCTCCCCCTCTCCTTCTCTCTCTCTCTCTCTCTCTCTCTCTCTCTCTCTCTCTCTCTCTCTCTCTCTCTCTCTCTCTCTCTCTCTCTCTCTCTCTCTCTCTCTCTCTCTCTCTCTCTCTCTCTCTCTCCACCACTTAACATAGCAAAGTGTTGAAGGAAAAGGCCCGCCGAGGGAGAGGGAGAAGGCCAGGGAGATGCTTCTCCGTCTGGATGCCTCGATGTGACCTCATCATAGGGTGCAGACAGAAGGGGAGCAAAGAGGCTTTTTAGTGACAAAGGCGTCCCAGGGGAGCAGTCTTCTGCAGCGCCTCAGACATATGTAGGACAGGAGGAATGATTAAAAATAGACAGGATAAAAATAATCGACATGTCGTGAGGTGTTTGTGCGGAGCCGCTCTGCAGACGAGGCTGGTGCCCCTGCGTTCTGAAGGCAAGGCGCCAGAGAGACAGACCCAGCGGGCCGCTGTTTACCTTCCTGCTGTTTGAAGGAGAGGTTTGTGTTGGTTTTTCTGTGAGGATAAGAAAAGGAGAGCCAAGGAACCGACTGCTAAAGACAGAGAGAGAGGGAGAAAGGGAAGGAAAGAAAACCAAAAAGAAATAGAAAGAAAGAGCAATATGAATTGAAAGAAAGAGGGAAAGAAAGAAAGAAAGAAAGAGCGTATAGTTCTGTCTCCTGATTCACACACCAGTGAAAGGTGCAGCGTAGCATCAAATAGGATATAGGACAAGGCTCTCGCATACGAGGCCCATTTATGGGGTATGTTCCCAGTTTAATATAACCTCTTTTTGGAGGAAAACTCTGAGAAGTATCCCAGCTATAGCTGGAGGGGACACGTCCCAGTACCCTCACTGAAGACAAGGGTGTCCAAGTTTCAGACGGCCTTTAGCATCATTAAAGAAGTCTTTCAGCTTTAACAAACTGATCTTATGTACTAGATTGCGGCAAAACAAGGTCAGCACATGATGGGTTAAACATGAAAGTGTCTGAGCAGCCCTCTGAACACTCGTGTCTCTGGTCCCAGCTACCAGAGACACTGAGGCAAAGTCAATAAGGCAGATACATAATTTAGTAAAATCTTGTCAGAAGCCTGTTTGTGTGAATGGGCCATATTAGAATGCAATAAATGGATCGGTCAAGCATCAACTGTATTTAACATATGGCAAGCAACCAAACACACACACACACACACAAACACACACACAGAACCACACATGACCCGCGGAGAGAGCAGTGAGGCAGTCATCAACAATTGGGCAATTATAATAATTTAGGAAGTAATTACAGACCAGAAGTCTTTTTTATTACCAATTCCAGTTGGTGGTGCTCCTCGGCCCTGAGGACCCACACCAGAGAGGACCAGCCCTCCACAGGACGGCGTGAAGAACCCACAACCAGGGAACCCCTACCCAACCATGAGAACCCAGGGTATGCTGGCGGTAGTTTGCATGTGTGTATTCCAGCGTGGGAACAAAGGGAACACATGTAGAGGGGGGGGGGGGGGAGAAAAGCTAAAAGCTCCCTTCTTCCCTCAGAATCACCGAGCTGCAGTTCACCGGTCATTTCCATGCACCGGATGTCTGCATCTGCATCTGTGCTCCTCGAAGGATCCAAGCAGTGCAATGAAACTGTCAACAACAGGCCTACAAATCACAGGAATCCCAACCCACAACCCTCCCCTGGATGTGGTGCACGGAGCGTGGAGCAACATGCAGATGAGGACGACCGGACAGAATCCATACTGGCAGAGCAGACACACTCTTCCCCAGCCTCATTCCTGGAGGACATCTGAGGCGTCTTAGACTATGAAAACATTCAATATACCGGCTGGTCCGCTGTCCACATCCCAACATGACACCACCGACCTCACCCCCTCACTCTGTCTCTCTCTCTCTCTGTCCACTTTCCCTCCTCATTGACACCTTAAGGCCTTCCTGTCCCTCACGTGTTCTCAGCTTCCTCACGTGATCCTCTGGAATTAGCCGATTGGCTCGCTGGGACTCCTGGAATTGACTTGTGTGTGGGCGGTATTGACTTCTACAACACGCCTGGTGGGTTCTGACCCCAAGCTACTCTTCCTCTCTGACCCTGTCTCAGGTCAGCCGGGGAGACGTGTCGTTTGGTCTAGACAAGTCGTCCCATGAGGCTGTGGGCCACTTTGAAACGATGTGTGAAATTTGGGAGAGAAAGAAGAGAGAGATTTCTAGGTCCCCTACATGACAGTATGTTATAATAACAGACACTTTGGCCATGACCATTTTACCCAAAGCGACTTCAAATGTTACTAAGGAGGAGAGAGGTGAGCAGCATCTTGATCAAAGAGTACCATTTAATTCAATTTAAAATTAGTTTTATTCATGTGTCATCAATATTATTGGTTGATCGAGTGTTAGTAT
>CM051008.1:18905268-18915268 GCA_027704905.1 Muraenolepis orangiensis
CGCTTTGTGCGGGTAGCGCACTGCCTCCTGTCACCATGCAGGTCCCTTAGTCCCACTATAGACCATAGTGTTATATTAAACACAACACATAGACTACAGACTATAGTCCGACTACAGACTATAGACCATAGACTACAGACTATAGACCATAGACTACAGACTATAGACCATAGACCATAGACTACAGACTATAGACCATAGACTACAGACTATAGACCATAGACTACAGACTGATCCGTCCATTATCACCCATAAAGGGGAAGCAGGTCATCGTCACGCCGCGTACAGAAGCACATATTCACATTTAATGGCACAATCACGTCTTTTCATTTCCTCCACATTCCCGAAAGGCATCAACGCTTGTCAACGCTTCGACTTCTCTCTCTTCCTCTCTCTCTCTCCCTCTCCCTCCCTCTCTCTCTCTCCCTCTCTCTCTCTCCATCTCTCCTCTCTCTCTCTCTATCTCTCCCGGGCGGAGAGAGAAAGAGAGAGAAGGAGAAGTCGAAGGTGACAAGCGTCTCCGACAGAGGTCGAGACGGACCGAGGTCACATCTCTGCACCGCTGAACGCTTTAACCGCCCAGTCGAACCTGGACCAACCAGCCGCTCTCTGCGAGCGCTGGGCGGTTCAGAGCTCCATGATAACCTGAATAAAGATCATCAACTTTAACCAAAACCAAACGAGACGGCGCTTCATGGCGCACCGGGAGCGCACCTCACCGGATCACCTGAGACAGCGACGCCCTGCCTCACTGTCATCAGCAACACCGTGGAGGGATGGAGAGAGGGAGACAGGGAGACAGGGAGAGAGGGAGACAGGGAGAGAGGGAGAGAGGGAGAGAGGGAGACAGGGAGACAGGGAGGAGGAGGAGGGCGACCAAACGAAGACATTAATCCAAAGGCAGCCTTACCTTGTATATATACCAGGAGCGCCGAGACCAACGCAGCCAAGAGGAACAGGAGCAGAACAAAGTAGTTCATTTGTTCCTCGAGAGGAGCGGAGCCCAGTCGGTTCGCTCCTATCCGCGTAGCCTCGCTCTCCCGCTCCCCGCCGTGGGGGACACACGCCCCCTGTCGGCGGGCAGAGCGCACTGCACAGCAACAGGGGGCGAAGGAGACACGACCACCACCGCCGCTGCTGCTGCTGCTGCTTTCATTTGAATTTTTCCTCACCACTGGATCATTTTGTTATTAATTATTAATGATATAATTTAGTATTACCCACACACACACACACGCACACACGTACACACACGTGGGTGTAGTATGTATACTATATATATGCATATATATATATACTCATACATTTTATGTTTTTATTTTTATTAAATATGTGATATTTATATTTTATTAAATGTATATAATGTAAATGTGTATATATTACAGTATATGTCTCCACAAATTAATGATATGTTAAATGTTAACCAAAGTTGTCAGTGGCCCAGTGTCTGGTTGATTACCCATCAATTAGCCTGAGAGCCGTCAGTGAACTGGACAGGGTCCTCGGTCCGCCTGGCTGTTCACCACACAACATCATGTCACTCAGACATCATCATCATCACCGTCATCGTCATCGTCATCATTATCAACATCATCATCATCATCACCGTCATTGTCATCATCACCGTCATCGTCATCATCATTATCATCATCATCATCATCGTCAATATCATCATCATCATCGTCATCATCATCATCATTATCATCATCATCGTCATCATTAACATCACCATCATCGTCATCATCATCATCATCATCATTATCATCATCATCGTCGTCATCATCATCATCATCATCATCATCATCATCATCATCATCATCATCAACATCACCATCACCATCACCATCATCATCACCATCATCATTATCATCATCATCATCATCATCATCGTCATCACCATCATCATCATCATCATCATCATCACCATCATCACCATCATCATCATCATCACCATCATCATTATCATCATCATCATCATCATCATCGTCATCACCATCATCATCATCATCATCATCATCATCACCATCATCATCATCATCATCAACATCATTATCATCATCATCATCGTCATCGTCATCACCATCATCATCATCATCAGCATCATCATCATCATCACCATCATCATCATCATCAACATAGAGCAGTGATGTGACCTCCCCCCCCACATAGAGCAGTCATGTGACCCCCCCATGTAGAGCAGTCATGTGACCTCCCCCCCACGTAGAGCAGTCATGTGACCCCCCACGTAGAGCAGTCATGTGACCTCCCCCCCACGTAGAGCAGTCATGTGACCTCACCCCCTCCCCTCCCACCACTCTTCATCCAAAACAACAGAACCACAACCCGTGGGCTACACATCGTGTATGTGTGTGTGTACGTGTGTACGTGTTCATGCGTGTGTGTTTTTGTGTGTGCGCGTGTACGTGTTCATGCCTGTGTGTTGTGTGTTTGTGTGTGTGCACGTGTACGTGTTCATGCGTGTGTGTGTGTGTGTACGTGTTCATGCGTGTGTGTTGTGTGTTTGTGTGTGTGTGCGTGTCTAAGAGATCCCAGATGTGTTTTCATTGGACGTGTAAAGTCCAATGGAATATTACTTACTCTCACTAGCTTACTCCCATTCACTGCCGCATTCTGAATATCAACAATAATACTATTTACTATACTACACTTTACTATGCTATGCAATGTGTGTACGCATGTGCATGTGTATGTGCGTGCATGTGTGTGTGTGTGTGTGTGGTGTGTGTGTGTCAAATGATCCACTAACCACACCGAGGACAACCTACTAATGCATCTGGTCTGATCATGTGTTCCACAGCCTGGGTCAGTGTTCCATCCTAACCAAATGTCTCTGGACCCAGCAGGCTGCAGGCTGCAGGCAGCAGGCTGCAGGCAGCAGTCAGCAGGCTGCAGTCAGCAGGCTGTAGGCAGCAGGCTGTAGGCTGCAGGCTGTAGGCTGTAGGCTGTAGGCTGTAGGCTGTAGGCTGTAGGCTGTATGCTGTATGCTGTGTACTGTATGCTGGGTGCTGTAGGCTGGGTGCTGTAGGCTGTAGGCTGTAGGCTGTAGGCTGTAGGCTGTATGCTGTAGGCTGTATGCTGTAGGCTGTATGCTGTAAGCTGGAGGCTGTGTGCTCTGTGCTGTGTGCTGTAGGCTGTAGGCTGTATGCTGTATGCTGTATGCTGTAGGCTGTGTGCTGTAGGCTGTGTGCTGTGTGCTGTATGCTGTAGGCTGTAGGCTGTAGGCTGCAGGCTGTGTACTGTATGCTGTATGCTGTAGGCTGTAGGCTGTATGCTGTATGCTGTATGTTGTATGCTGTATGTTGTATACTGTATGCTGTAGGCTGTATGCTGTAGGCTGTATGCTGTAGGCTGTATGCTGTAAGCTGGAGGCTGTGTGCTCTGTGCTGTGTGCTGTAGGCTGTAGGCTGTATGCTGTATGCTGTATGCTGTAGGCTGTGTGCTGTAGGCTGTGTGCTGTGTGCTGTATGCTGTAGGCTGTAGGCTGTAGGCTGCAGGCTGTGTACTGTATGCTGTATGCTGTAGGCTGTAGGCTGTATGCTGTATGCTGTATGTTGTATGCTGTATGTTGTATACTGTATGCTGTAGGCTGTAGGCTGTGTGCTGTATGCTGTATGTTGTGTACTGTATGCTGGGTGCTGTGTGCTGTAGGCTGTAGGCTGTAGGCTGTAGGCTGTATGCTGTGTACTGTATGCTGTATGCTGTAGGCTGTGTGCTGTGTGCTGTAGGCTGTGTGCTGTATACTGGGTGCTGTATGCTGGGTGCTGTGTACTGTATGCTGGGTGCTGTGTGCTATAGGCTGTATGTTGTATGCTGTATGCTGTAGGCTGTGTGCTGTAGGCTGTGTGCTGTGTGCTGTAGGCTGTAGGCTGTAGGCTGTGTACTGTATGCTGTAGGCTGTAGGCTGTAGGCTGTGTACTGTATGCTGTATGCTGTATGTTGTATGCTGTATGTTGTATACTGTATGCTGTATGCTGTAGGCTGTAGGCTGTGTGCTGGGTGCTGGGTGCTGGGTGCTGTAGACTGGAGGCTGTAGGCTGTAGGCTGTATGCTGTATGTTGTGTACTGTATGCTGTATGCTGTAGGCTGTAGGCTGTGTGCTGTATGCTGTATGTTGTGTACTGTATGCTGGGTGCTGTGTGCTGTAGGCTGTAGGCTGTAGGCTGTATGCTGTGTACTATATGCTGTATGCTGTAGGCTGTGTGCTGTGTGCTGTAGGCTGTGTGCTGTATGCTGTAGGCTGTATGCTGTAGGCTGTATGCTGTGTACTGTATGCTGTATGCTGTAGGCTGTAAGCTGTAGGCTGTAGGCTGTGTACTGTATACTGGGTGCTGGGTGCTGTATGCTGGGTGCTGTGTGCTGTAGGCTGTATGCTGTGTGCTGTATACTGGGTGCTGGGTGCTGTATGCTGGGTGCTGGGTGCTGGGTGCTGTGTGCTGTAGGCTGGATGCTGTGTGCTGTAGGCTGGATGCTCCCAGCTGGGTGCCCTGGGCCCGGTGGAGTGCTCTGGTCTCCTGTAGTAGCAGAGCTAACACGTAACAGGGGAAGGTGTCAGGCTAGAGGGGTCACTTTAATGCAGTCGCACACTGAATCGCTCCACCGTTCGGTCCAAGTGCTCTCATAATTGCTTCTAAAAAAATCTCACTGACGACCGACTACAAAAGAATAATTTAGTTTCACGACGAACCCTAAAAAGCTGTGAAGAGGAACAATATTATGTTTAAACATTTGTTAAGCACCGACCGATTTGAGTAAATTTCTTTCTTCCAGTACATTTACCGTTGTCAAATCCAAAAGCTTCTCCCAGTTTTATATTATGTTGAGCAGGTATCCATTTGCAATAACTTTAAAGTGAATCACTTCCGCCACACAATTACTACAATCAAATCGTTTGGGATGAGAAGGCTGGAATGAGGAATGAACTTGAAGCCAGGGTAGGAATATATATTTAATATGCAAAAGGACTGATAACTATAGAGGAAACCAATCTTACATCGTCCGTCCTATCCTCTCTGAATCCAGGCTGGGCTTAAAGAAAGGTGGAGTTCAACCTTAACTACACCTGCTTTATGCCATCTGTTACATAATAGTACAAAGTTCAAGATAATCTGTTCTCAAACGCTCTCTCTCTCTCTCTCCTCTCTCTCTCTCTCTCTCTCTCTCTCTCTCTCTCTCTCTCTCTCTCTCTCTCTCTCTCTCTCTCTGTCTTTCACTCTCTTTCTCTTCCACTCACTTGCTTTTGTTCTCTCTCTCTCTCTCTCTCTCACTCTCACTCTCTCACACACACACACACACACACACACACACACACACACACACACACACACACACACACACACACACACACACACACACACACACACACACACACACACACACACACACACACACACACACACACACACACACACACACACACACACACACACACACACACACACACACACACACACACACACACACACACCCAGCCTCTGTCTCCTCCACCTGTTCCAGCTAGATCGTCTGGACACAAACGGTTCCACATCATTCTCATCCAGAAATCACTTGAGAGAGGGGGGAGAGAGGGGAGAGAGAGGGGAGAGAGAGAGGGGAGAGAGGGCAGAGAGAGGGGGGGAGAGGGGAGAGAGAGAGAGGGGAGAGAGGGCAGAGAGAGGGGGGAGAGAGAGGGGGGAGAGATAGGAGGCTCACCCTGGCCCTGTTACCCAGGGGAATCACACCACATGTCGGGCTGCAGGACTACACTTGTGTTGTGTTGATTGCAGACAGGCGTCTTTGGGGGTCGTTGTGCTTCCACAGCATCACTCTAAGGCAGAGCCAATCACCGGGCCGCACAGACCAACCGCAGCAGGACTGAGGGGGAATCTGGCCTCTGGGGTAATTGCCATTGAGATTTGAATTGACAAACCTCTCCTTGTGTGTGCATGTGTGTGTGTGTGTGTGTGTGTGTGTGTGTGTGTATGTGTGTGTGTGTGTGTGTGTGTGTGTGTGTTCAAAGGGCTTTATTGGCACTGTAAAAAGAACAAAAAATGTCAAACATACATAAGATACAGATTGATAGTAAAAAGTAAAAAAACATTAATTATTAATAAAAACACATTATAACACAAATGTAAACGTGTATATACAGTACATACATATAAAAGAGAGAGAGAGAGAGAGAGAGAGAGAGAGAGAGAGAGAGAGAGAGAGAGAGAGAGAGAGAGAGAGAGAGTGTGTTTGTGTCTCTGTCCCTCTCTGATTAACACACTGCAGCAGAGAGAGGTGCTTCACCAAGCAGCATCTCTCTCTCCTAATGAGGGAGCAGGGCCACCGCCACGCGTCTGATGTCAGCCTCCTAAATACCAGCCCACATCAGGCACGCGGCCCACCTTTTGGTTCCTGTCTCTCTCGTCTCCACAATAGAGAGGAGAAACAAATAAGGAAGAGATGGGTGAGAGAGAGAGAGAGAGAGAGAGAGAGAGAGAGAGAGAGAGAGAGAGAGAGAGAGAGAGAGAGAGAGAGAGAGAGAGAGAGAGAGAGAGAGAGAGAGAGAGAGGGAGGGGGGGGAATAAAAGAGATGAGAAAGGTTACTCAAAAGAATAGGAAAATAATAGGAAGTTAGAATGGGAGAGAAGGGAGAAGGGAGAGGGAGAGAAGGGGAGAGGGAGAAGGGAGAGGGAGAGGGGGAAGGGAGAAGGGGAGAGGGGAGAAGGGAGAAAGGGAGAGGGAGAGAAGGGGGGGGGGAGAATAATTGGGAAAACATAGGTTGAGATTCAATTGAGATAAACGTGTCAGAGAGCGGTCCTGAGCTTCAATCACAGAGAGGAAGAGCAGACCAGGAGGTAGATACCCATGACCATGGGGGGTCTGACTATGTAGCCCTCCCCAGGGCTACATACCCTCTGAACCGCCACCAAAGAGCTTCATTAAAGGGAAAAAAGGATTGTCAGGGACCTTTCTCTTATTAGGATGGTAAACCTTAAGATATTCGATGCTGCTGCGGTGGGAGCTGCACTGGGAGTCTAAAATACATCTGCCTCACCACAATTTCCCAAAGTACACAGAGAATATGTTTATTTATTCCAACTTTGATATAAAAAAATGAAGAAAGGCTGGGGGCTGTTTGGTTAGTGGCAGGGAGTGAGTCAGGTGGAGGCGGGCCATGTTAGAGTAAACACACTTGGTATCTGAGGACGGAGGTGGCGAGGTAAAGAGAGACTCCATTAAAACCCCCACGCCATGACATGGTGTGTTCCTAGGATGTACAGGGCTTCTGCATCTAAATGCACCATGGGGATATCTTGTTGGTGATACTCACTGGCCAGTTGTAGCGTTGTGAAATCCCAAACCAACGTACACAACAATGACCATTACTTCTAACTCATGAAGTGGCGCTGGTGATTGCGGTGGGACCTATACGTGGCTAGGACCATCGCTACTCACGGCAAGAGAACAAAATGACACCCGCATACGATGAGGAGATGATGAGATGATGAAGAAACACAGGAGAAGAGAGAGAGAGAGAGGGTGGGCGAGGGGGAGGATGGATAGGTTAGGGCAGACAGCAGCACCACGGCGGAGGGAGAGCTTGGAGGACACGGGAGATGAGAGACAGAGAGCAAATTTAGCTGGCAGAAAAGACCCTGCGGAGAACAGAGGGGATGAGAGCGGCTGCAGGGGGAAAGACGCTAAAAGAATATCGACCCAACACAATCGCCTTTCACATTATATGAAGCCATGTTTAATTCAAGGCTACGTAGCGGCGGAGGTGGAGGCGGCGGAGGGCGGGGGAGGTGGGGTTGAGTGGGACAAGATACGGACACAGAAGAGAGGAGGAGGAGGAGGAGGAGGAGGAGGAGGAGGAGGAGGAGGAGGAGGAGGGAGCGGGAGGAGGAGGAGGAGGAGGAGGAGGAGGAGGAGGAGCGGGAGGAGGAGGAGGAGGAGGAGGGAGGAGGAGGGAGGAGGGATGGGGTGCTTGTCCTGATCAATCACACAACCTTTACACCTAACAGACTGGCTGAAGACCTGGTACATGGTATGTTACACCACACATATCTACTCTGAGACGAATAGCTGTTTTGTCACCACCCAACATCCTCCCAGTGCACTGTCTCTGGGCTACACACTGTCCCTCCTTACCACAGAGTCCCTTCATAAACCTGTCGCCACCTTGTCATCATATTTTACATTCTCTAGTATTATTATTATTATTTTTTGCAATTGTTTGATTTGCCAGAGAGGAGGAGCAGCTTAAAGCTTACTGAGACTGTCCTGATATTCACGTTTGCATTTGGTAATCCACATCAGACTGGCATTGGCTGGCCAGAAAAAAAACTCCAGCCAATCAGTGAGAGCTGTGCTCTGTTCTGTTCATCTATTATTTAAATGAGGCACTCCATGCTCTGAAACACCTCCCCCCCAGCGCTGATTGGTCCAATCATTTTAGCAGCATGGTCTCAGGAGGCTAATTTGAAGCTACTCTGGCGAATGACGAGCTGATGCACTGGTATGGCATGGATCCCTGCCATGGAGGCCCAGTAGGAGGCCTGCGTTATGCTCTTGTGATTATGGCAATCACGGCCTTAATGTTCTTCTGGAAATAACCGCAATTTGAAATGTCTACAGATATCTTAGCGCTGTGCTCAAAAACACCACAAGATAGGCATCCTAGCAACACATTGTACTGGTTTGCTTTGTTTTGTCTATATATAACTACACTAAGATCAACAAAGAACTCCAAACCAAAAGTGAACCCAGGTTTTAAAGTTATATGACCAGGGGTGCGTTTCCCGAAGCCTTCTTAACGCTACGTCGTTCGTAAATTCCACCTTAAGCTGTACCTTAACGTCTCGCCGTGTTTCCCGAAACGTTCTTAGCTAAGTATACCTTCCGTAAGTGACACTTTCGTAAGGCAGGTCTGGACCTCTCTTAACTCTACTTTAGCGATGTTGTCAGCTCACTCCGCTAGTGGCCACCACTGTTCCGACCCGCAAGCCTCTGAAATCAGCTGTTGGCCTAGTTTAATTTCAATCTGTGAATCAATATGTAGTTCATAACGGTAATAATATACAACAAAAATACCACATTAATGGGAATGTTTTCATGCAGAAATTGTACATTACGGTGGATACATTTTGCACTTTATTGAACATGAAATCGCCTCTTAAACTCCTAAAACTCGAAAACAGTGCTTCACGTTTCAGCGCCACCTCATCCAGCATGACCTCCATGTCCACATTGGTGACGCTGGCGGACCGCTTTTTGCGATGTTTTTGCCCTGACATATCTCATGTTACATATCTAATGTTAATTTCTTGTTGGTGCGCTTTTATTGAAAATGTCAGCCAATCAGAGAGAATTGTGAACTACACCAGTTATGTGATGGGGCTGCTGGTTAATCAACCCTAATTGCAAAGTTATTTAAGGCACCATGACAATGATATAAAAAAGATTGAAATCAACCTTTTCTTGCCAAATAAGGTGTACTGGTGGGTGGCGTAATTTGCTGAGGTGGTGTAGCGGGAAGAGGCTTGATATCACAATCTGAGGTGGTGTAGCGGGAAGAGGCTTGATATCACAATCTGAGGTGGTGTAGCGGGAAGAGGCTTGATATCACAATCTGAGGTGGCGGGCTCGTGCCACCTGTAGGCAATCATTATATTTACGGTTTGATAATTGAGTTTGTAAGTTTTAAATTCTATGAATATGTTCTCAGTCATGATAAATGCAATATTCTTTAGTATTCCTGCAGTGTTTTATTGATAAAGAACACCACATCCTCTCATAACGCGGTGAAACAGTCGCTACCTGGAGTGAAAAGTCGATTCTCGAGTCATCGATTTCAGCACAACGTCGGACGTAAGAAGGTATACCTTAAGCAACCTCATAAGGGATAGTTCGGGGAACACACGTAGAACAGTAAACAACTTTAGTAAGGTATACCTTTCAAGTCTTCGTAACACGCTAAGAGACAACGTTATCGGGAAACCCACCCCAGATC
>CM051008.1:18920268-18925268 GCA_027704905.1 Muraenolepis orangiensis
CGGTAGTGACAAAATGGAATGGTAAGTAGTTAAATCCCATCATTTTGAAATAAATGTGTTCTAAAGTCTGAAAATCAGTGTGTAACTTTAAGAATGGAACACATTCTCTTCAAAAAAACTTAAAGAAAAACTAAATTTCTGAATGGATTTGTGATGGTGTCTGACACTGAACCCCCTTAAACAGTACAACAAATGTCTCTCTCACTCCCTGTGTGTGTGTGTGTGTGTGTGTGTGTGTGTGTGTGTGTTCTCTGCTGTGTTTGTGTTTTGTGTGTGTGTGTATTTGTTTATTTTCCCTGTGTGTGTCCACTCTCATTCCATTCGCCTGGCTGTAAAGAGTATCCAGAGCGATAGCGTCTTTTAAGATTGCAAGATGGCTTAACAATAAGCAGGTGCTCACTACCAGCAATAACGTCAGACATACTAGTAATGTTTGAAGCAACATGAAGACCAGTTGCTGTTTTAATGAAATCCTGATGGTTCTCTGTTACAATTGCACTTGCACGCGTGCAAGTGGTGAAATTTGTGTTCATCATCAGTTCATTCATTCAGATTCAACTGCATATCACTGTCTGGTGTATTTTTCTTTAAGATGTTGAATCTATTTCTTACAAACCTTTCGAGGATACATTGGTTAGCGTTCAGAAGCCTGACAGCAACAGCATAATATCAGTTATTTGTCAATGTTTTCTTCTTCTCTTTTACTGAACCCACTTGGGTAATTATTTTCCATTGATAAGTAATGTTTGTACTTTATGGATGAACAATTGTTATGTCTTCAAAAATAAAATTATTCTATTGACCACAAAACATTTGTGTTTGTAATATTCCCAACATAAGGCATGTTATGAGTTAAGATTAAGCAATAAGGTTGAGGGAATATGATACAACCTTGCAAACAAAATACTGTGGTCACTACCGAAACAGTGCAGTCACTACCGAAACAGTGCAGTCACTACCGAAACACTGGATGTTTTGTAAAAAATAAAGTATATTGAGTTATCAACTAAAATGTTATCATACTGATTGGTTTATTGTATGTTCAATTTCATCAATCATCAACTCTGGAATCAATATGATCAGTATTATGCATTTTACAAAGAAAGATTGCATTTCGATTTTGATGAATTGTATAAATTGCACTTTGAAATTTGGTAAAAATTTCATTTTTATTGATTTAATTGTGAAAACCTTCAAGAAATATTTGTAAAAATACTCTTTAGAGAAGGGAAGGAAACACAATCTTAACAGGTTAATATAATACTTTTTTACTATAGTGTATTACTATGTTTCGGTAGTGACAATTTTTGGGAGAGGAAAAACATTCCAACACAGTCTTAAAATACAATATAAAAATGTACGGTTATTTTACTAGATATGTGTACTTTGTATATGGTGCAATATATATACGGACAAAGTTTTGGGAATAAAACATACAAAATTTCAAAATATTTCCAACCTGACTTTGAACCAATTCGGTAGAATGGCCCATACTATACATTTACATTTACATTTAGGGCATTTGGCAGACGCTTTTATCCAAAGCGACTTACAAGGTGTACATTAGTTGAAGCAGACAATAGCATAACACTGGGGTACGCAAACATAAAACTACAGCAGTTCACAAGTATTCATATTGACAAGATGAATAACACAATTTCGTACTGCTAGGTCACCTGCTTAAGTAGCTGTGATAAGAGCGTGTTATCAACATTAAGGATATACACTTGCTAACATATACAACATGCTAAGAGCTATTAATGTCAGGACTTAAGCAAGTTTAGGGGTTTCACAAAGGAGAAGGAGGGTTCAAGGAGAGTCCAGGTGGACTCTGAACAGGTGGGTCTATACTATACTATGGTAGTAAACACATAACATAACTACTATACAATAATACTATACACTCTACAACAACATAACAATAAGAACAATTGCCTAATGGATAACATATGGCGGATGGTGCAACAATTTTTTTTAAGTGCAGCACCTTGGTGAGCGGTAGCACACACATGCAAGCGCACACACACATGCAAGCGCGCACACACACACACACACACACACACACACACACACACACACACACACACACACACACACACACACACACACACACACACACACACACACACACACACACACACACACACACACACACACACACACACACACACACACACGCATGCATATGCGTATGCGTACATGCACATTCTGTTTTCTCTTGAAAGCTGCTGGATGCCCGTGGCAGATTGCATGCGGTTTAGGGGGGAAGTGAGTTATTAGCATGTATCCGTGTGTGGAGGCTGTGCAGCGGGATAAGGTGTTCACCGTGGAGCACACTTCAGCGTGTGAATAATTAGAGCAGGTTACCAGCACTGGGGGACAAGCAGGTATGAAGAGTTCCAGAATCACATTAGCAGAGTGTTCGCCGGCACACTGACAAACACAAATGGCCCGGCACGCAGCAGACGAGAGCAGGAATAGTAGTTTATTGTTGTTTTTTTCTGGAGTAGATATCGTGGATTTAAACCCAGGGTTTTGCAGAAGCTTCTCATAATATTCTTCCCACAGACCCAGATTGTGAGAACTTCATTTCGACGATATGCATTCTGTTTCTGTACAGGAAAAGGGGTATGAGATGTCATGAGATGTCAAATGTGTCAGATTGTGTTGCCGATAACAGATTCTAAATGTCTCCTAGGAACACCCTTGTGTTGCATTGCTAATAATAATCTAATGTTAGTTATAATGTACAGCATGATGGAGTGTAGGGTCAGAGGATGAGCGGAGATGGAATAGAGATTGAAGCTTGTTCTGTTGATTCCACAAGCAAACCATTGTTTTTGTTTTACAAAAATGCTGTTTATAGGGCAAACAATTATGATAAAACAAATAGATAGATGCAGTTGTCCTGGGGAGAGCTGTGGCGATAAGTGCATAGAACAATGGGGTGAATAGATTAGTATAATAGACCACTAAATGACAAGGTTATAAGCTGGCTTGGGGAGTATCGGAATACATGTAACAGCGTTACGTAATGAGGATACAAAAACGTACAGTTACAGAAAAAACAGATTACCGATACTTTTAGAAAAAATAGGGATTAGTAGCAGGATTACAATGTTAAAATATATTTAAAAAAATAAAGAACGATTTATGACAACACCACTCAAAGTTGTAAGAATGCTTTAACTGGGTGCACATTTCGCAATCATTTAGTTTTCAAAGGAGAAGGGGTTATAATATATATATATTATATAATAACAATATCACAGTCCAGTGCAAGCTGTGCCTTCCAGCTGTTAACACGTCAAGGTACGACCGACCTCTAAGGTTACACACATTCAACATTACAAACTTGTATGTATGGAATGCCCATTCCCTCCTGCAGTATGACATTCTAGAACACAATACTATACGAATACTATACACAATAAAATAAGGAATGAACATCCTAAGAACAATAAAGTGATTTATGGATGGATGATATAAGTTATTTTATACCTGTTTTATGTAGTAGTTTTTTTAGTAGATTGTTTTTTCTTATTCAACAACTGTACATTATATATTACCATGCACTTTACTGTCATATTTGCACTCTGGTTAGATGCCAAATTCCTTTCGATGTACTGCACTTGTGCTGAACACTGATAATTAATTTGAATCTAATCTAATCTAAATATGTACATGTGTTATATTGTGCAAAAAGCAGGGGTATCCAAACAATCCAGTTAGTTCAAGTTAACGTTAGTCGTAGCCAACTTGTCTTCTACTACTTACCAACTACGGAAACTATTGTGGGCGTGTAGGTGATGCTGGTGGCCTGATGGTGTGTGGGAACAACACTGGGATACGTTTATGGCCGTTTAATGAAAGTTTGAGTGTCAAGTCTGAAATAGCATACTTAACAAAGTACATTTAAATGATATATGCTTATCATTCCCGCTCTCAATCTGACAAAGAATTATCGTAACAAAGGAAGGAATAGATAGACAAAAAAATTAAACAAGGAACATAAAACATTATATTAGGCTAAACTGTTTCACCAGCACAAATAGTTTTGGTATTGAGGTAATCCAAAAGTAACGGAGAGTTATCAAGTTATGTTACTTTAATACTGTGATACTTAGATGAGGTTACTGACTACATGTTTTAACAGGTAATTAGTAATTGTAACAAAATACCCTTTTAAAGTAACCCTTTTGGGAGGGTTAAAAATATAGAGCAAACACAAATCTGCAACAATTTCGCACTAAACTTAATGAAATAGTAAGACATCATGAATTAACATTAATCTGTGGGCTTTTTTTTTAAGATTAAGGTTTGGCATATGCTCTGTGACCAGTTGAGAATCATTGTCCCAGACTGACATTAAAAGGTTTTGCTATTCTAATTGTGTCATTATATGTTCGAATGTGTGATAAAAACAACGGACAAACGTTAATAATATCTGCGTTGGGAAAAGTGCCTTTGCCCGCGGTAATGTCAAACAGAGGCTATTCACTTGGAAGCAGGTTCATGGAGGGTGAAACAATATAGGGGATGACAAATTCAGATGAATGGATTCATTGTTTTCCTCATCCTTTGCCCTTAAGCATGGTGGGTATATTTGCATTTGTGTGTGTGTGTGTGTGTGTGGACACTCATGCATGATGTGTATTGGTCATGAGAGACATTTGAATGGTTGGCCTTATCTGCTTATCACTGGCTATGACTGAACTCTGCTCAATATATCCTATAATACATAATAATAATAATAATACATCACCATCAAGGTCTTCAGCTGACTTGCACTGTAATCATAACTATCTACCTCTACCTATAGTTTACATATTTACTGATAACATACCTGTATGCGTGTACGTTTTTATATTTTTACTGTACCTACCGTATATATTATAATCTTTTGATTCAACTGCATACCCCTGATCACTACCTGTTGAATACTTCTATACTCACCTGTATATATATATATATATATATTCCTATTATTATTATACCTA
>CM051008.1:18930268-18947768 GCA_027704905.1 Muraenolepis orangiensis
CATGGAGAGTCCAGGTGGACTCTGAACCGGTGGGTCTTAGTTCATCAGGTCTCATGTGGTCAATGTCCTGGTGTTTCATCAGGTCTCATGTGGTCAATGTCCTGGTGTTTCATCAGGTCTCATGTGGTCCATGTCCTGGTGTTTCATCAGGTCTCATGTGGTCCATGTCCTGGTGGTTCATCAGGTCTCATGTGGTCCATGTCCTGGTGGTTCATCAGTTCTCATGGAGTACATGTCCTGGTGGTTCATCAGGTCTCATGTGGTCCATGTCCTGGTGGTTCATTAGGTCTCATGTGGTCCATGTCCTAGTGGATCATCAGGTCTTAAGGAGTCAGGTGGTCCAGTCCTTGAGGATGACTGGCTCACTGACGTTGACCTCATGCTGAACTCGTGGCAGTCCAGTGGGACCGGGGGCCCGGAGTCAGTGCAGGGCCCAGAATGTATCATCCATTATTTTCATCTTTTGTCTTCCTCTCCATTTAAAGCATTGTAGGTACTATACTAGGGATGTTAACAATTAACTGTTTAACTGTCAATTTACGTTTTAATGTTTGACTGATAAACAGGTGGATGGCCAATACGTAATACTTATTAATCATTGAGAGCTCTAATTGTGCCACTTAGCAGAGTCACTGTGTGGCAGTGGTGAAGATGAACAACATATGGAGGTGTTGGAGGGGATTTTTCCAGCACTTTTATTAGTAAATATTTAGCTTGGCTTTTTCTGTGCTTTGGTTTCTTTGAATGTTTTATTTTTTCTCAGAAGTTGAGCTGGTTTCATGACCAATGTGTGAATAAGTTGTTTATATTCCATCCTGCACCTGCTAGTAAAATGCTGGCCCCCACATTTTCAGCATTTTAATATTATTTCACTGATAACCAGAAACTGGTTTGTGTGTGTATATTTATATTTATATACAGTCTGCACATTCCAAAAGTAATCTCACCATTTTTCTTCCTAACTGTGATTTTGTCACCAGTCAAAGCGCCTGAAACGTCAGGAGCTGTTTGCCAGACAGGGTCTGACATGGCAGAAGGTGGTCCAGTTCTGCACACAGCACAGAGACAAGGCCCAGCAGCAAAGCACCTCCCAGGACTTGAAGAACATCCTCGCCGCAGCCAGACAGATCGGTGAGTAGGGTTACCTACTGTTACCTACTGTTACCTACTGTTACCTACCTGATCCATCAAACAGCCAGACAGATGGGTGAGTAGGGTTACCTACTGTTACCTACTGTTACCTACTGTTACCTACCTGATCCATCAAACAGCCAGACAGATGGGTGAGTAGGGTTACCTACTGTTACCTACAGTTACCTACTGTTACCTACCTGATCCATCAAACAGCCAGACAGATGGGTGAGTAGGGTTACCTACTGTTACCTACCTGACCGATCAAACAGCCAGACAGATGGGTGAGTAGGGTTACCTACTGTTACCTACTGTTACCTACTGTTAGCTATTGTTACCTACCTGACCGATCAAACAGCCAGACAGATGGGTGAGTAGGGTTACCTACTGTTACCTACTGTTACCTACTGTTACCTACCTGACCGATCAAACAGCCAGACAGATGGGTGAGTAGGGTTACCTACTGTTACCTACTGTTACCTACTGTTACCTACTGTTACCTTCTGTTACCTACCTGACCCATCTAACCTCCCTGGAAGCCCTTTTCATTCCTATTTGGCGTCATGCAGTTCACAGGGGGAAGAAGAAGGATTGAGAATAATACATTGAGGAAATAGACACACATACTTGATTTACTTGCTATAGACATTCTCGATAATGAAAGATATGGGATAATGTGGCTTATGTAGAGTACCACCAATGAACGTGGACTATGAGTACCCTTAAGTATTCACGCCAGCACTAGTAGAGTATCTGGTGCCCCTAGATATTCATTTCTGGTCCTTTTTATTGGTGCTATGCAGCTTGAGTGCCCATCCTGTTTTCCCCTGGTGATGCGAGGTCTGTGAAGCCTCCCACACTAAAATCACGGGAAGCTGAAGCCCTTACCTGTGTGCCGATTGGATGCAATTATGCTAATTATGTTTTCGATTAAATTAATCCACTTATTAAAATTCATGCGAAGGAGTGCCTTTTTTTTCATTAAAGAGGCTAAAGGCTAATCCATATTAGTATTCCAACCTGTACTTGGTAAGATAAGTGCAGGCCTCCGCTAACGCACACAAACATGGAGTGGGCCCCCTTTCAAACCACTACCAGGGATGTGAATGCACCGCATTCTGTCTCGCTATTCCCCTTTGTATCTACACAACAAGGAATCCCATTTTACTCCACCCACGTTTGCAGATGTATCTTCCTCTCACTTCTATTATGGATTCGGATCCAGTGTGGGGCGGTGCTGGTTGTGGTGGTCGCAGTAGCCGGGCAGATTTGAGAGTTTGATCCAGTGATGGGGTGGTGCTGCTGGTCGTTGTGCTGGTGGTGCTGCTGGTCGTTGTGCTGGTGGTGCTGCTGGTCGTTGTGCTGGTGGTGCTGCTGGTCGTTGTGCTGGTGGTGCTGCTGGTCGTTGTGCTGGTGGTGCTGCTGGTCGTTGTGCTGGTGGTGCTGCTGGTCGTTGTGCTGGTGGTGCTGCTGGTCGTTGTGCTGGTGGTGCTGCTGGTCGTTGTGCTGGTGGTGCTGCTGGTCGTTGTGCTGGTGGTGCTGCTGGTCGTTGTGCTGGTGGTGCTGCTGGTGGTTGTGCTGGTGGTAGCAGCAGCTCGGCAGGCCCGGAACAGGAGAGTTTGATTCCCTCTGTAATCCCACTGCATCCCTGATGCACATCAGAGCTCAGGAGGACATGATGTGTAGGTGTGAAGGACAGAGTGGCTCGCTTCCGACCATCTTCCAGATGGATTGAAATCCACGCACGCACGCACGCACGCACACACACACGCACCACGCACACGCACACACACACACACTGTGTGTTCATGGTGTCTGTGGTGAATCCAGAGCTCAGGATATGCTAGTTAAGGCTGCCAAAACACCACACCACACCACAGTGTCTTGGATTCCATTCAGATTGGTCTCCAGGAGAATGAATTAACTGTTTGAACCGAAAATAAATTGTCAATCAAAAATGTGACCAACCACTTGAAGGAAAAAAAGACACACTTAAAATCCCTTCTTTTGAATTGATTTCCAAGTCACTGCTGCAGCGATTTGGAGAAGAAAAATCCAATGTGAATAAAATGTGTATTGGATTGCTTGCCCCTTAGTCCTTGCCAAAGGTATAACTGTGCTTTAATGGAAGCTAATTTCCTGCTGCTTGTTGTACCTCGAGCACTATTCACAGGGTAGAAGCCAGTATGTTGGTGCTGGCTTCTGACACAACACTCACAACCAGGTAGTGAGATTATTAAGGGTTTTCAATCTGATGTCTTCCATCTTTCGTCCTCCATCAACCATCCAGCTTGTTTCTCAACAATTGTCATGGTGTTGCATTGTTTTAACAATCAAATGAAAGTCAAATGAGTCAAAAAGAGGCCAAGGCCTCTTAAGATGCTGTAAACAGAACAAGCGGTTCTGCTAACCGCATCTTAAGAGGCGTTGGCCTCTTGTGGTTGCTGTGTGGTACATACTGATGTCCAACACATTGCCTCACAGCTTCAGTACCTCTCATGTCATTTGTACAGCATTAATGATGAAAGCAAGTCAACCATTCTAGTTTCATCTTTTTCCCCGCGTACGTGTTTGATAATATTCCTTACACTCGCTGGCCCGGAGAGCTACTTAATATTTGTTGTTGTCACGATACACAGCCAGCCTTTATATGTCTTAGACTCGATATATCCAAATAAACAAGAAGCTCCCCAAATGCACTCTGAACAGGATGAAAGCAGTCACTCTCCCAGCATACAGGGGAGACTCAGATGCTTTTAGACCATTTTAATTGGTTTAATTCCTTTTCATCTTCCCTGGTTTTTCTGTGCCTCACTCATCTTTGCCTTTTCTGGCCGTCTCTCTTATATGCAATTTTTACCCTAATTGGTCAATTACTCCGTATTCCTTTTTGAAGCCATTTTGGGTTAAGCATGAATTGTTTGGCATATTATTATATAATATTATTATTATTGTGGGGGTGTGGGTGTGGGTGTGTGGGTGTGTTCCATCTGCAGGTTGAACATCATGTTGGTCCCTTTAGACCAGGAACACCACAGGTGGGACAAAGTTGACAAAACCTCAATACAATGAATGTGGTGATCAGCTATTTAATGTTCAGGTGGCCTTGTGTGGAGGGCAACATAAGGTCTGCAGGCAATCAGATCAACCTTATATTGCTTAACTAATATCGCTACCACCTACCTGGGTCCCCAACAATATAAGTCGCCACAAATATAGAATTATTCGCACTCATATATATATATAAAATATTAATAATATTTAAGGACAAAATGATTACTTGATGAATCTAGAGTCTTGACATAACCTTACCTTGAGCCGTTGGTCCAAATGTAATTTCTAATCTGTGTGTTAACACCAATATCATCTGTTGAAGTTGAAACTCAAAATGTCGTGCTTCTGTCTCTCACTGACAGTCGGGGCTGAAAATGGGCAGGAGGCCGTGGAAAGCGCCGGCGTCTTTCTCTTCGAGACGTTCCACAACAAGGACCACGTGGGCACGGAGGAGACCAGGGCCATCAAGCACATGTTCGGCCCGTTCCCCGCCGCCGCCGCCGACGCCTCCTGCGCCGCCGTGGCTCGGGTGGTCTCGGCCCTCGGGGAGTCCCCGGTGGAGGACTTCGTCCGTGCCCAGAGCGCCGCTCGCGACCCGCAGCGCGCCGTCTCCTTCGGACGCAACATCGCCTTCTCCTACGACGGCTACACGCTGGATCCCCCGGACCTCCCGTGGGCGGCCGCCCTCCAGGACGAGGCGGGGCCGGACTTCAGCAGCTTCCTGAGCGGCCACCAGGCGGGGAGGGGCGGCGGCCAGGCGGATGTGTCCGCCTCGGGGACGCCGGGCGACGGCCATTCTGCCGTGGACGGAGCCATCCTCAGGGAGGAGGTGGAGAAGTACCTGGACGGAGGGAACATGATCTCGTCCAGCCCAGAGGAGCTGTGCACCTCCCTGTTTGAGATGCTGGCCTCGTACAAGAGTGATGATGAGCTGCAGAATGAGGTGCGTTAACCTTTCTTTGTTTACGTCCTCACAATACTAATTCTGTACAAGTTAGTTCCATGAAACACCCTGACTGGGGTCTGAAATGTCTTTCCCAAAGCTGTTAAAAGATGCATTTTTGGGTCCATTTTAGAAAAGCTGAAAAAGAAAAGCTGGGCACCTCATGGACGGATGTATTTTATTAAGAGACACATCCTCCTGCTTCCAAAACAAAACACTTTATTGGAGATGAGGAGAATATTCTACTTCAACTGGCCTGTACGGCATGGCGGCAACATAGAACATGATAGGATTTAAATGTGTTGGCTGTGAGTCCATCCGGATATTCAACTGGATTTACAAATATGGGCGCGTCCTCACATTGTTCAAAAACTCCAGCCAGTCAAGACTGAATCCCAAAGTGATGCCGTTGCTCTCTTTACTCTTGCCAAAATCCATTTGAAAAAATGCTTAAGTTGCTCAAGGCCCAACTGATCTGCAGAGAGTAACACAACATGAACTTGAATAGGACAAGTGCCTTAAAAACCTGATCCAGAAATTATAAATTTCTTTACCTATTAATTATTAAAAAATGTACGGTCCATGACCAATGAACCAAGTTTGTGTTGGCATACACCGCACTTCTTATCCTTAATCACAGCCAATTACTAAAATAATACTAATAATAAAAAATACCCCAAATTCACCTCCCCTGAGAAAGACCCTATAACATTTACCATTTTTAACGTTGCTAAGTTAAGTGCTTGGTTCTGTTTTGAAGAAGAATAAATTGCTACAGCTTTTAGTTTGTATGGATGGAACCTGGCATTTATTTCACATATTTGAGGTATTGGAAGCAGCACTCAATTATTCCTGACCACTAGGGGGTAAACGGATCTAGTAAACAAACCTCCGTAACAAACTGCTCCTCACTCTCTGGCTACTGGGTACTCCTCCTCAGGCAACACTTCCCTCTGCTCTTTGGAGGCCTTGTTAGACCTCATCGCATGGCAACCTCTATAAAGGTCAACATATCTACTTAATTGCGCCCCAAGCAAAATAGGTCACGGTGGACAAACCTGCCGGCCGCAGTTGTAAATCAGGGCTCCTGTGATGCATGGCAGGTGGTGCGAGAACTTGGCAGAATTACGGGATGAGCTTGTTTTTGTGAACCAGACTTGACACTGATTGCACCGTGTTGCAGGGCATGATTGCCCGATGGCACCGCTCGGCCGGTGCATTTCATGAACTCTGATTAAAAGGTGTGGTCTCATACAAATGATTATTTACACAGATATATACATGAAGCTGACATTGATGAAGGCCAGTTGCTGGTATGTATTCATACGAATACCACCAGCGCCCACACACAATTATGCGAAGATTGATAAACAACAGCGTTTGCTCCGTACGGTCCAGAACTCCTCTCTGCTGCTCAACGTACTTCCCACTCCTCAACCACAGTATCCTGGCTCTGGTGCAACCGCTGAGAAGGTTAGAGCAGTGTGTTAGGTGTTGGTATTTCAGAGGTCATCTTGGACACATTTCTTCTTCTTTAGACCAGAGGTGTGAATGAGAGTTCGGTATTTGAGTGTGTGACGTGGCCCATGGGGGTAAGGTGAGTGTCTTTACGCTGCCCTTGATTCTACAGCCCTGACCTTCACCTGTGTCTTCTACACCAAGGTCTATAGCTACTCTCTGTCTGCACGGCTGCTCTCAGGCCTGTTCAACCTTCACCTTTTGTCACTAGGCCCTCATATAGTTGTAGTTTTGGTTTTGCTTTGGTTTCATAGTGTACCATAACTAGAGGTGGCTGTAGTATTTATTTAATATGCTGAATATACTTAAGTTAATAGCTGATTATTGCTTTAATTTGAAGCCCAGAATTTAGTTTTGGTGGGGACACATTTTTTACTTTGGCATCGATTATCCTTATATAGGAGATACCTCACTACGGGGTAAAACTATCACAGCCAATAGAATATCTTCATATTATCAAGCCTTTACCCAAAGTGACTTACATTTTTTAGATGCATGTCGTTAATAAGCAGGTCTGGGGTTTGAAACATAGGACCATCAGCCGGGAGTCACCCTTAACCACGAGACATGCTGCCTCCAAAAAAAATTAAAAATAAAAATATTGAAGAAGTGGAGAGCAGAGATGTTGTGTGGTGTGTGGGCTGATTCTGTGGTCACATTTGCCACAGCACCGTGCTTTAAAACAGGCTCCTCCATCCTCTCTGCGTTCCATAGAAGGCCATATCATGTCATTTATTAAGATGGCCTGATCGTCTCTCCTCACTGCAATTCAGTGTGTGTGTGTGTGTTACTCACAAATGAATGAGTGACAATAGCGATAGGTTTCCCTTTTCCTTCTTGTTATACTGTCTTTGTTTCTCTCTCTCGCTCTCTCGCTCTCTCTCTCTCTCTCTCTCTCTCTCTCTCTCTCGCGCGCGCATGTAAGAAAGGCAGTATTGTACTACCTGGCTGTTCCAATGTTCAGCACGTAGTTGACATTTGGAGCCCAACTCTCCCACTGACATCTTTGGATGCGGAATGCCCTTTGTGTGTGCGCGTGCACATGTGCCCTGTGTGTATGTATGTGTGTGTGTGTGGGCGAGAGAGAGCTTTCTTCTCGCTGTGATTCCAAAGTCAACAGGGAAGTTGAAAGGCTATGCATTCAGCGCCATTAGAGAGACAGTCGACGGACCTGCCTGGCATAATGTCTCATCTGTGGCCCTGGGATGATGACATTTTCTGGTAGCATCTGTGTGTGTGGGGGGGGGGGTGAATACGAAGAAGAGCCATTTACTCATGAAGCAAATTTGAAAAGGTAAATTGACATCTTAGAGTGACACTGGTACCGTCTCAGTTAAAAGGATAGCTAGGGAGAGACGAGACAAAAGGTGATGATTTTCATACACATTGAGAAAAACATTAGATTGGAATATACAGTATATATATATATATATTCAAAAGGGGTCTACACTTCTAATATTCCTTATACAATTGCACTCCATGTTCACTTGTAATGTACATGCATGCTAACACACACACACACACACACACACACACACACACACACACACACACACACACACACACACACACACACACACACATCCACCTTGGGAACCAATATAAACTAGGCAACAAAGATGAACCCTGCGGTGGGGGAGTGTGTCTCTGACCCCGCCTCAAAGGGCATCTCTCTCAGATGTGTAGTGTAGTACGACTCTCTTATTTAGAAGGACGAGGAAGGGGAAAGACAACATGCTGCTCTCTGCTACCTCCAAACTGAGCCGCAGTGCTGGAGTCATTATCTCGATAGAACTCTCACTGGGAGAGAAAATCTTTCTTTCCCCCTCTCTCTTTATGTCCTTCCTTCCTTTGGCAAATCAGCCAATTAACAGCCAGCGGTATCTGACTCAGTTGTGTGTGTGTCTCTCTGCACATCTGCCACTGTGTGTGTGTGTGTGTGTGTGTGTGTGTGTGTGCGCGCGCGCGCGTGTGCGTGTGTGCGCTGATCGGGTCCTGCTCTGTGTTCTCGGGCACACCACAATGTCCTTCCTTTTAGTTTTTGTGCTGGTTGCGTGTGTTTTTGTTGTCACCGGCTAAGTGCCAGGTGGCTGTGTTTGGGGGGCTAAGCGGCGGAGCATATTCTGTACCAGGAGGATGCTAATTACCAGGTGCTCATTCCTGGCACTGCAGGCATGTTTAGAGGGGCGAAACATACAATGCATATACTCTGTTTGTGTGTGTGTATTGTGTTTGTGTGTTATTTCGTTGTCTCACAGCTGCTGATCATTCCTCCCCCTGGTTGCCCCGTCCCTCTCTCCCTCTCTCCCTCCAGCTGTTTGAGTTGCTGGGTCCAGAGGGACTAGACATGATCTCCACTCTCCTCCAGCGAAGGGCAGCCGTGGTAGACTCCCTCCTCTCCATGCCACCAGACAGGCCCGGCTGCCTACCAGGTGAGAAACCCCCCCGCCGCCACCGGGTCATCGCCATAGCAACTTTGCCTCGTCCTCTCAGCACCGTGCCCCAAGTATTACTGTCAAAAGATCCAGGGGGGAGGGGGTATCCCGTCTCTCTTCCCTGTCCTGTCTCTCTTCCCTGTCCTGTCTCTCGTCCCTGTCCTGTCTCTCTTCCCTGGCCTGTCTCTCTTCCTTGTACTCTCTATCTTCCCTGTCCTGTCTCTCTTCTGTGTCTTGTCTCTCTTCCCTGTCCTGTCTCTCTTCTGTGTCTTGTCTCTCTTCCCTGTCCTGTCCCTCTTCTCTGTCCTGTCTCTCTTCCCTGTCCTGTCTCTCTTCCCTGTCCTGTCTCTCTTCTCTGTACTGTCTCTCTTCCCTGTCCTGTCTCTCTTCCGTGTCTTGTCTCTCTTCTCTGTCCTGTCTCTCTTCTCTGTCCTGTCCATAAATGCACAAAAGGCCCTTAAAAATATAAAATAAATAAAACAACCATTAAGCCATTAATCAGCCACATATATATATAATATCACCACTGAATCACATTGCATGGGTCCTTGTGCTTGATGCTGTTTAAAGTAGTTGACTGGAAGGCAGCGTGTGGCTCAACGTAACACGAGCCCTACAGGATGTTGTGTTCCTCAAGCCACCTTCCTTTTTGTGCTGGTGTCCCAGGACCCGCTGTTCTCTGGGTATTTTTACAGCGTTCCTCTCTGAGGCCAGGAGCCACTGTTTCAGATTTCAATGTCAAAACCTAATCTTGTCCCTGCCCCCTCGTCCTCGTCCCTCATCAAGTCAAATGGTCTTTAATGGAGCCGTGTCCGTCAGGAGGAACAAGAGTACGTGATGCCCAGCGGTCGAAGTGTCACGCCGAGGTCCGTGTTCCGCCACCCTGGAGGTCAACAGAGGTCACGGGCCCCTGATTAATTAATCTATGGGATGTGCTGATGCTGTAACCGATACCCCTCTCATCTCTCTCTTGAAATGTTATCCTTCCACGCGGTGGACCTTTTCCTCGTACCTGGATTAATTGACCAGAATGGTAAATGGCAGCTAAGCTCGCTCTCTGTCCTCCATCCTTTTCTGAATGCATTCCATGACTAAGATTTGAGGGCCCTAAGCAGAGCGCACTCCTCCGCCACACCAAAAAGTCCCCTGGATCCGGATCTGCGCCAAAAATCATACAATTAACTGGGCCCCATAAAGTCCACACCAAAAAGTCTGGATCTGGATCTGCCTAAAATGAAATGAACTGTTGCTTGGCCCATAAGTTGTCTACCCACCAAGTTGTGTCTAAATGTGTACATAGCTTCTTGCGTTATCTTGCTGACAAACAAACAGACAGAGGTGAAAACATAACGGTGGCGGAAGTACTAAATAAGGATGTATGATGTGGTACTGCTGGCTACAATAGACGTACTGTAGCACGACATGCAGGGGCCTTTATTGAAGAGGGGCCACTAGTCATCACTCGGGCTTTATATAGTCACTGGGTTACATATTAGGAGTGCACACCTGGTGGTGTGAAAGGTGTGGTCATTGCTTTTGCATGAGAGGGTACTTGACGATGAAGAGAGTACTGTGATAAAGCTGCACTCTGTGTAGTGTACCTGTTTCACACAACATCCCCCCTGTATTCTCTCTCTGCTATATCTATATCTATATCTTTATATATCTATATCTAGAGTGTGGGGTTTGTATGTTGTGTGGTTCCATGTATGGGTTGGAGGTTTGTGGCTCTGTCATTGTTTGTTAAAGGTCCTTGCTTGGTGGGCGGTCGTGTCAGCTCAGCAGGGTCGCTGAAAACCATCAGCTAAACCTACTTCCTGGTTTGTTAAGAACCAGTTCTTAAGTCTAAGACTCAAGAACTGGTTCTACCCCAGTGCAGTACGCCAACTGAACACTGTCCTCGCACATGAACTCTAAAAGTGATTCATTGAGGAAGCGTCAGTTTAATACGCGATCCCTTAGACTCGACACTAACGCTAGATATGATCAAAACGAATATTTCGGCTTCTTTCCTTTTTTTTTTTTTTATGTGGGCACCTTTCACTGCCATATGTTTGCTGGTTTGTTTTTGGTTTGTCTAACTTTTAATGGGCAGCATCTGCCGTGGCTTGAGGAACCTTAAATATGGATAATATGCAGTACGTCGTGTATTTTCCTATCTGGGTAGACGGCTAATGTTTCCCGATGGTCAGACCCATGTGAGTGTGATGTGGATGTAGGGGTCAGTTGGTAGCTGGTTGTAGGCACGTTATTGTTAGGCCAATACACTATAGCTCCCTCTGTAGGCACCCATTCATTTGCAGTCAAATAAAATGGCGTATAAAGCGTTTTTACTTTATAAAATTACTAATATGTATTATATGGAATTATTGTATTCCACTCCTCCTAACGGTGCATGTTGCTGATATAATGAGGTTTATGATTGAGGTTTATTGGGATATAATCCCTCCTCAGCAGGACCCGATGAGGGAAACCGTTTATTTCCCCTAATGCTTCCTTCCGTTAGCCTTTCAGATGTATTGTCTGTTTGTTGTTTTGCCTGAGTCTTTTGTGTGAAGAATCAATAGAGAGTAGAGTGGACGTTACCACCCAGAGAGTCATGGATAGCCTTGGGATGAGGGGAAGCGTTCTTGGTTTTCCCCTTTACCCCATCGGAAGCGCCTGATGTGGCGACGTCCCGGCCAGGCCGCCGCTGACGGTGCATGTTTATGTCATGACCAGATCAGTTGACACGCTGGAGCGTGGAGGGAAGCGGCGACTGCAGGTGGGGTCTGTGGGTAACCGAGAAGGTCAGCCGGAGTGGGCTGGGGGTAGAGAAGGACACCAATGGACATCGGACGCTCTGCTTTTGTTTGTGAAACATTTATACCCACGTATAGCCCGTGAAGGAAAAGTTAAGCTCCTTGGGTTCCTGTCCCGTGGTTTAAAAGCACCGCCGGCGTGACCTTAAAGCGTGTCGTTAATAATTAATCAGTTTGATTCAATCATTCATTTAATCAGCCTGCTACTTTGTCCGTGATGTTGTTTGCAAGTATTTTAATGTGTGTGTGTGTGTGTGTGTGTGTGTGTGTGTGTGTGTGGGGGGGGTGCTCTTTCTGGCAGGAAATTCATTTACAGAATATGAATCCCTTTGTATTGTTTTACTTTTAGCTTTTTTTTTCTTAACCACGTGGCTTCCAGACCCAGCTTGAGGTTCTACTCGCCGGCGGGGAGGTTTTCACGGGCTCCTCCTGTTCACGTGTCAAAAAGTTCACCTGCCAGGCGGCTTTTGAGATTAGTGCTGCCTTGACAGCCAGGGGTAAGGTCAGGAGGGGGCGAGGGGAAGGCTGATTAAATTCCCTACTTTCCGGCGTGGCGTGGGGACGTGTAGGCTTTAGCAGCCTGTCTACCGCTGATTAGCTTTCTCAAATTGCAGTTTTGCGGCTTGCCGGGTTTGCGTGTTTATCAGCGCCGCAGATAGCGTCGGCGGAGTGTCTTCCGCCTCTCAAATGGGAGGATAAAGATGCAGTTTATACGTAAATACTTGATTCCTCCCTCTTTTTTGGCACCGTTGAAAGCCTCAAGACAACTCTTACTTTTGCAGAAGATTTGAAAGACTAAAGGCGTGGGTGTTTGGTGGTCGCTGTATGTTGAATGGCTCTCGGCGTTTGTTTACATGGGATGTATTGAATCAAGGATGGTTTATAATTATGGCCACTTATATGCCTCTGCCTGTATTCTTCCCACACATGTTGCCTTTCCTTGGCTAGCTTTTATTCCCAGGGAGCTTAGATTGATTTACTTCTGTCTTTACATGTTGTTGATGAAAGCTCTTGGTTAATGCAACAACAAAAAAAGCTATCTTAAATGGATCTAATTCCCATCATCAAACACATGTTAGTTCCCCTTTCACAACCAGCAGATGCCCCAGTGTCTGGCTGTACAACATTAGTGGTTAAAGAGAAAGGGCAGACATCAAGGAGGTGTGTGTGTGTGTGTGTGTGTCACACGGGGGACCGGGGGTGCTGTTGCCTGTAAAATTGTAGTTCAATACAGAAGGAGTCTTGTACTGGGGGAAAGCAAGCACTTAATGGTCGCTCCCACCTCTGTGTTCCGGGGGAGAAGTACACACACACACACACACACACACACACACACACACACACACACACACACACAAGTAATAAAATGCTGACGTATGGTGCACCTTCCGCCGTCATATTTTCTTCAGCCCATGGAAGGCAGGTCGCCACACTAATGGCGTCAGACATTAGGGGCTGAATAAGGCATTTGGAACCCGGACCCATTAAGGCTATTGGAGTTTAGAACAAGGCCCTATTTTCTGTCCAGGGAGCGTGTGGCCGGCGCCGGGGTGGGCCGATGCCAAGCCGCTCCCAGCCGCCCTGTCAGGGTTTGTTCAGGGGCCCAAACACTCTGTACATCGCAGATGGAAATACCCTCTGTACACTTTGGCTGAATAGCCTGGACCATGTATGTTGATTTTTAATACAGCAATGAAATCAATGTCTCTATCGAAGTACATGAAGTCAAATGTATTATATATATAGATAAAGTAGAAGAACCAAGTCGACCAATAACCGCAGCTCCTATATCTGAATTAAATTCGGCAGCAAATCAATTTGAAGTCAGTAAGTCCTAGTCGAAAGTCGAAATCCTATATTGCTACCACAACTATTACTATTACCACTACCACACTAGTACAAGTATTACTACTAGTACTAGTACTAGTACTACTACTACTACTACTACTTCTACTGCTCTTTACGTTCAACATTAGATACACAGTGGCCAACTGTGTACCTAAACTCCAAACTAAATGTCTTTCACTCCTAGTCTAATGTAATTCATGTCATTCCAGCACATTTGTTCATTGCGTATAAAAAATACATTCAAAGTGTAAGTGAAAAATAAATCCTTGGGAAGGGAACAAGGATAAAGGGATCAAGTGAATAGGGAACCAGAGAGGTAGCTATCCAAGGTTATTAAGGTACAACATGAGGGGGGCCTTTGGTCTGACATGGTGGCTTTCTTGATTGACCCTGAACAACAGAATTGCATTATCCACGCTATCCTAACCTCTGAGGTGGCGCCCAGTGAAAGCCTGGTACATTCATCCCATGTTATCGCTGGTAGCATTTCAGACAATATTTGAAACGATTTATAAAGGAGCGACGGTATCTATCCAGAGCCTCTTCTCTAACAGCCTGACGATGGCAATTAAATGCCGTTGAGGTTTTAATTATAGTGGTGCGATGTAATGAGCAAAGGAATAGCAATAATTAAATACAATAAAAATTCTAGAAACTATCAAATTACCAATATCGTCTCGGTACTATTTAGCCTTTGCATTTGGATTCAGCACGGTTGATTTTTATTATCACTGACTACCTATTATATTTCACTTTGTGTCATGATTATTGTCCTCATTTTAGTGTGTGTGTGTGTGTGTGTGTGTGTGTGTGTGTGCGTGCGTGAATATCTTATACCCACGTGACCTGAAATCATAGTGATTATAGCTATTCTTTACACGAGACGTTTTACGAGGTAGGTAAAACAAAGGCGTGTGCTAATCAAACGCGCTGTTTAACACACTGTTCTCTAATCCCGCCGGGCGTTGTAAGGTCCTCTCTGCTCCATTCTAACCACGGCCCCCTTTGTCCTTCAGCCTTCGTCTTCTCAGCGCCCATCCGCCGGTTATTCTTCAGGGTTCTTTGTGCCGTCCCCCGTCCCCGGATCCCAGGTGTTCACACGGTCACTTAATCCCCAGTAAGCATGGACCGGCTGACTGCCCCTCCCCCATCAGGACGCACAGGGTTCACCCGCCCCCCCCCCCCCCCCCCCCCTCGGGAGGTCGGCCCACTCTGCCACCGCAAACCTGGCTCCGCCTCGCATAATTAACAAAGCTTCATTAACGAGGAGGAGGCGGCTAATTAGTGCCCTCCTGATCCGTGACAAGGCGTCTGGCGGACGGCCGGGTGAAAGTAGGAGCGGTGGGGGGGGGATGTCAAAGGTCGACCCGCCACCCGGGCCGGCTGTCCCCACGGCAACTGAATCATCCCCAGGCTGACGCGCCCGGGGATTCCCGGGCCAGCTGGGGAGCTGACAGCTCCGACCGGGTGTCCACGGGGCTCCCTGTGGGGTCCAGGGCCGTGTCTGGACATGAGGGCAGTTGGCCCACCGCATGCAAGACGTCCAGTATCAAACGTCCCTGACCGTCATCGGCGAGTGTAAACTTGTGATTCGTAGTGTGATGTGCAAAGTCTAAATGTCTCTCACGGGATTTGGAAGTTTTCATTCCTAGCTTGAGCTCAAAATACCAGTATTTGTTTGCACTTTCATGTGATTTATAATTCTAGCCACATCAACCTGTTCCTCTCAGTCGAACCGTTTTTTGATTAAACTTCTTCCGTGATATTTTTTCACTGAAGCATTTCTGCGTCTCAACTTTCAACTGTTGGGTTTTGAGTGTTCTGCTCGTGGAAAGGTTGTGAAACAGCAACTGAACCCCCCCCCCCACCGCCAAATAAAATACTCTTACTTTTGTCTTTCAAGAGGCTGAACGCATGCAGCAAAACACAACGGGCACCTGGATATAAAGGGAGGGGAAATGGAGGAGGCTGGTGGGGGGGGGGGGGGGTGTGTTTGTGTGTGTGTGTGTGTCTGTGTGACTGACGGGGTTAAAGATGTGAGTGAGTGGGAGGGGCAAAGTGTGGAGAGCTGTGTCGGTGAGCAGGTAGAGCCCTCAGAGGAGATAAAGAAGAAATTCAGTCAATCAGCCCGGACCGCAATGCAATCATCAGGTCTCATCTGTTTTTCAAGAGCAATTCTGGCTGCTATTGAGCTGTTGTGCTGATGGGGGGGGCGTTTAACCCTCGCAGTGCCATAGAGAAGACGCAGGCCAGCCATCGGAAGAACCCCTGGCTCATATGCTCTGTTTATTATGGTTGAGTTTGATTGAGATTATTTTGTCGCACGACGACGGATGTATACGGTGTGTGCGGTGATGTTTTGCCACTTTATGTTCGCACAGCAGTGCTTTCTCTGCGGTAATACAGTCACACCTGTACAGTGTAAATCAATTTCATATCACAATATCATGATGTTGAATAAAATATGGAAGGACGTCATTTACAAAACACATTAAACAGGAACTATTGTGCCCGCGTCGAATGTTATTGCTTTGTTTCCAGTAGAATCTTCCAGCTGTTGCTCTGCTGTGGCTCTTTCACAGTGTGTCTCAGCCTCTGTAATCACCGTCCACCGTCTCTCTCCCTGCTGTCCCCGTCTCTCTCTCTCTCTCTCTCTCTCTCTCTCTCTCTCTCTCTCTCTCTCTCTCTCTCTCTCTCTCTCTCTCTCTCTCTCTCTCTCTCTCTCTCTCTCTCTCTCTCTCTCTCTCTCTCTCTCTCTCTCTCTCTCTCTCTCTCTCTCTCTCTCTCTCTCTCTCTCTCTCTCTCTCTCTCTCTCTCTCTCTCTCTCTCTCTCCCTGCTCCCCCGTCTCTCTCTCCCTGCTCCCCCGTCTCTCTCTCTCTCTCTCTCCCTGCTGTCCCCCGTCTCTCTCCTTGCTGTCCCTTCCAGGTGGCGGCGAGGCCGGCAAGCCAACCTTCGGCTGTCAGGTGACCATCCAGTCGGAGCAGGAGAAGCAGCTGATGAAGGCCTACCGCCGGGGGGAGAAGCGGGAGAGGAAGAAGGGGAAGGGGACAGAGGACGACTTGGACCTGCCCTTCAACTTTGACCCCAAGGAGATGAGATCGCAGAGGTAGCCACAGATTCAAGATTCCAGATTCCAAGATTGTGATTGCTCAGATTGCCATTCTGTCAAAGTCGTTGGTTTGCGTCTCCGTCGGTCATTTACCTGTTACGTCTGAGATTATAGGACGTGTGTGTGTGTGTGTGTGTGTGTGTGTGTGTGTGTGTGTGTGTGTGTGTGTGTGTGTGTGTGTGTGTGTGTGTGTGTGTGTGTGTGTGTGTGTGTGTGTGTGTGTGTGTGTGTGTGTGTGTGTGTGTGTGTGTGTGTGTGTGTGTGTGTGTGTGTGTGTGTGTGTGCGCGTGCAACTTATTTTCCCAGAGTTTAATTTAAGCGGATAAAAATGGGGGGGGGGCAATGATCTGTTTAATTAAAAAAACAAAATGTAGCCGAGTGTGAAGGAATAGCTTAGCGGCGAGGTAAGCCACGTTCGCTCCCCACCTCCCCACGCTCCCCACCCCATCACAAACAGGCACACACACAGTGACGCACCTCCACAGGTGAGACGTTACTCTTTTTCAAACATCAACACCTTGTGTTCCCCCCCCCCCCAGGGAGCAGGCCCTGCTGACCGCCCGGAGGGAGCCCGTGTTGGGCAGGGAGCGCGTGTACGAGCGCGTCCGCTACCCCAACGTGTACGACTGCTACACCGAGGCCGCCAAGAGCCCTGCCTTC
>CM051008.1:18955268-18992768 GCA_027704905.1 Muraenolepis orangiensis
ATGACAACAATTATATCTCTTAGCTTCCCATTACGGATGCAGCAGGATTTAATTAGTTGAGCGGGCTTCTATGGAGATTACGGCCCACACACACCACACACACCATACAGTAACACGTCTGTAGAATACCAACGGCTGCTCCTCCGGCTCCACACGGGTGAGGGGATCTGCCCTCATCCGGGTGCCAGGGGGACCTCGGCACATGCACTTCGGTCGGTGTTTAGATACCGGTGCTTGAGTAACTACCCTGATCTTTGCGGGTCCAATTAGTATGTTTTTTTTAACTGGCTGGTGGATGGGCGGTCTATTCCAATTGCTCCCCCAGTGCGCCCATATGGCCGGAGGCCGTGTGTCCACTTTGTTAATGAGGCTGTCGTTTTTCATCCCGCTCGGCATCGGACGGACCGGGAGACCAACGCCGTTCGCCAAAACACCCTTACCTCTCCCTCACCGCGCTCCCTACGCCGGGTTTCATAGCCGCTCGCTACGCCGGGCTTCATAGCCGCTCGCTACGCCGGGCTTCATAGCCGCTCCCTAAGCCGGGCTTCATAGCCGCTCGCTACGCCGGGCTTCATAGCCGCTCCCTACGCCGGGCTTCATAGCCGCTCGCTACGCCGGGCTTCATAGCCGCTCCCTACGCCGGGCTTCATAGCCGCTCACTACAGGCCCCGTCACACCATAACGTTCTGGTCAGCGTTTGAGGAAACGTTGGTAATCGTCCGGAAGAGCGTTGTGTGAACGCTGGTAATCGTCGGTGATCGGCGGAGAACGCTGGTCCGAAAATAAAGTTTTGAACATCTGCTGGAGACCAGCGTTCTTCAACGTTTAACGTTAAACGCTGGAGAACGCTGGAGAACGTTTGTGGAAGTTGTACTAACGTTCGCCGAACGTTGCACGCGTTCGGCTATTGTTAGTCAGTCGTTATCCTAGCGTTACTTGGTTGTTATTAATCGTTCACAATCTTTGCTTTGCAGTGAACGACTCACTGATACACATCCGACATTGTGTGCCTATTTTCGGATTGGAGATGGAGTGTGTGTGGGGGTCAGGACCAGTGCTTTTAGTCATACACACATCCGACATTGTGTGCCTATTTTCGGATTGGAGATGGAGTACAGACGACATGGGGATGGAGTTTAGCAGTAGCAGTAGCCCCCCTCACACACTTTTTTCCTCTTGGCGGCATGATGTGCACTGTTCAATATCCAGAAGAACTGTCACAGTTACGGTGGTAGACGGGGGCCGTGGCCAAGCCACGTGCGCTGGCGGCGCACACACACACCTGTCATCAATTGCCGTGGCTGATTGCTAATCACCTGGGGTATATAGACCCTGGCTTCCCGTTACCCCGGCGTTAGGTCGTACGTCATACTTTGTTCATGTTACGGCGTACATTCTGGACGGAATCGCCACGCTGATGTCCCGGAGATCCAGATTCTTTGCCTATCCCGCGTCACCCGCCTGTCTCGCGTTACTCCGGTCTATACGAGCTCCCCGGTCATTATAATTACCTGTCTGGTACCTGTCGCTACTCCGACCTCCCGGTACCCAGACTCCTCTCCCGTCCCGGACTACTCGCCGGTCTACTACCTGCCGGTACTCCGCGGATCGACCTCCCGGTACCCAGACCCCTGGACTGTCCCTGATCACTCTCTTGTGTTGTGTTTGCTTGAAATAAAGCTGTTATAGTTCCACTGGGTCTTGGTCTGCGTTCTGGGTCCCACCGAACAATCCACTCGTGACAAGAACAACTGAATCCACTGTGATTTCCCCGCGTTTTATACCCGTTTGAACACAGTCAGCACACGCTAATAGTTTTCAGGGGTGTCTTACGTGGTCGCTGGTACACGCTCCTCATGCGTTAGTCACACGCTAATTCATGCGTTAGTCACACGTTAGTTACGCGCCAGATGTGTCCACCCACCCTAGAACGCTCGAAATTTGAACGATTACAACGTTCATAGAACGCTGACCAGAACGTTATGGTGTGACGGGGCCTTACGCCGGGCTTTATAGCCGCTCACTACGCCGGGCTTTATAGCCACTCACTACGCCGGGCTTCATAGCCGCTCACTACGCCGGGCTTCATAGACGCTCACTACGCCGGGCTTTATAGCCGCTCACTCTTGTGCTTCGTCCCTCGCTGAAAGATGGGAAGGCACTTTGTTACGCCGGCTTTCCCATCGTCTCTCTTTCTCCGCCCCCCACACCCCACATTGTAAACAGGTCTTTGAGAACCTTTTCATACGGCCCACAGTTTTCCACTCTCTGTTACGGGGAGGGCTGCTCCTCTCACAATGGGGAGCCAGCTGGGGCTCAGAGACTCACGTTCTGCGCTAAACTGCCGACAGCTGCTCCCATTAGATATTTGATTTAACCCCGGCCACTGATAGGTTGACCACAGATGCTGATGGCCCCTCTATTAGCCAGCTGGGCACGGCGGTGTGTATCTGCCGTCAGCGTTTGGATATCGGGCGTAATGCGGTGCTCTGGGGTTGGTTTGTGTCGACCGCAGTCGGGCACTTTGATAAGCATTAATATGATGAGATGAACATGAATTTGGCACTTGTGTTCCGGCGCAGGCTTTCAGCTATTGTTGTAATGTGATGGTATCTCAAGGGTTCAGACTATGGCACAACAGGATAACACAACTCCACAATGTGCTGTCAAAGTGAGTGGGTAAACCAGGTCATGCATCTTTACCCCGAATGTAATAAAATAAAAAAAGGAAAACTCAGTCCTCCCAACGGGGGTCTGGGGTACTTGATTTGGCACCTTGCCCGGTGATGTCAATTAGATTTTGCAGCTCCGAGTGGAGCTGTTCGGTGTATACTGTATGAGTTAAAGTGTCACCGGTCCGGCCGGGCTGACGGATCGCTCCGAGATCTGTTCCCGACATAAATTGGCACACTAAAAACGACACCTTATCATTAAATATCGACGTGTCGTCTCGGTCTAACCTAATAAGCGCACTCCTAAAAGTGTCCGTCAACGCGTTCTCTGGCTGATCAAGGTTCACGGTTCTCTGGGAAAAGCATTCGGAAGTCATTTGGATAAACGGAAATCCATTCAATGACTTGTTCCACCTGTACTTCCTCTCACATGGCCTCAGGTGCACATGGATGGTAGGGGAGCATTTTTATTCCCAGCTGTACTTGAAATGCAAGGGATTCTCCATTAATGTGTTTTGTTTTCAAAGCTTGCCAACGCAGGAACAAGACTCAATTCAGGCCAAACAATATTGTGAGATCCTAAGTGTCTCGAATAACCCAAAAACCTTACTGTTGTTCCTCTCCACCTCACTTAGTGCAAGGTGTGAAGTATGTGTACGTGTATGAGTATGTCTGGTAGTGACTTTTGAGATGTATGATAAAATGCCTTGTGTTTTTGCTGCAAGCCAAGTTCCCCACGGGGACAAATTTATCCCTCCGTTACACGTTGAAACCCTAAATGCTTCTTCCAGCTGTGCCGCGGTGCATCCACCATCCAAACGGTTGTTATAGAAGTCTGTTTGTGGAAGTCTGTGTTTACCGCTACACCCTCCTACACCCCCAGTGTGGTCCAGAACCTCCTCTCCTGGCCTCAACACACAGCACACCCCCAGTGTGAGGGTCCAGAACCCTCCTCTCCTGGCCTAACACACAGCACACCCCCAGTGGGGTCCAGAACCCTCCTCTCCTGGCCTAACTCACAGCACACCCCCAGTGTGAGGGTCCAGAACCCTCCTCTCCTGGCCTAACACACAGTACACCCCCAGTGTGAGGGTCCAGAACCCTCCTCTCCTGGCCTAACACACAGCACACCCCCAGTGGGGTCCAGAACCCTCCTCTCCTGGCCTAACTCACAGCACACCCCCAGTGTGAGGGTCCAGAACCCTCCTCTCCTGGCCTAACACACAGTACACCCCCAGTGTGAGGGTCCAGAACCCTCCTCTCCTGGCCTAACACACAGTACACCCCCAGTGTGAGGGTCCAGAACCCTCCTCTCCTGGCCTAACACACAGTACACCCCCAGTGTGAGGGTCCAGAACCCTCCTCTCCTGGCCTAACACACAGCACACCCCCAGTGTGAGGGTCCAGAACCCTCCTCTCCTGGCCTAACTCACAGTACACCCCCAGTGTGAGGGTCCAGAACCCTCCTCTCCTGGCCTAACACACTGTACACCCCCAGTGTGAGGGTCCAGAACCCTCCTCTCCTGGCCTAACACACAGTACACCCCCAGTGTGAGGGTCCAGAACCCTCCTCTCCTGGCCTAACTCACAGTACACCCCCAGTGTGAGGGTCCAGAACCCTCCTCTCCTGGCCTAACTCACAGTACACCCCCAGTGTGAGGGTCCAGAACCCTCCTCTCCTGGCCTAACTCACAGTACACCCCAGAGACGGCACCTTTCCAATTGGCCGAGGACGCCGTGTGAATTACCGTAACAATGAAGTCGGAAGGCTTTTTTTTTTCTTAATTATTTTTTTTTTCAAAAGACAGGTTGAATAGATTAAAAATAAAAATAGTATGCAAAATATATATTTTAAGAGGCCATTAAAAAGGCAGGAGGCTTCATATTTACAACATTGTGCTTTAACCGCTTTGGGAACATGTCGGGCATACATTAGCATGCATTAGCATGTTTAAAGAGTACGTGTACCTACAGACAAAGTCCATACATCAAGACCCGGGCTCAACGCATCGCCACGCCGACGCCATGAGGGGGGGGGGGGGGGGGACGCCTTGAGAGGGAGGGGTAGGGTAGGGGGGACGCCATGAGAGGGAGGGGGGGGGGGGGACACCATGAGAGGGAGGGGCAGGGGGGGACGACGCCATGAGAGGGAGGGGGGGGGGACGCCATGAGAGGGAGGGGCAGGGGGGGACGCCATGAGAGAGAGGGGGGGACGCCATGAGAGGGGGGGAAGGCCATGAGAGGGAGGGGCAGGGGGGGGGGACGCCATGAGAGGGAGGGGCAGGGGGGGACGCCATGAGAGGGAGGGGCAGGGGGGGGACGCCATGAGAGGGGGGGGCAGGGGGGGGACGCCGTGAGAGGGAGGGGGGGGGACACCATGAGAGGGAGGGGCAGGGGGGGACGCCATGAGAGGGAGGGGCAGGGGGGGACGCCATGATAGGGGGGGACGGGACGCCATGAGAGGGAGGGGGGGACGGGACGCCATGAGAGGGAGGGGCAGGGGGGACGGGACGCCATGAGAGGGGGGGAACGCCATGAGAGGGAGGGGCAGGGGGGGGGGACGCCATGAGAGGGAGGGGCAGGGGGGGACGCCATGAGAGGGAGGGGCAGGGGGGGACGCCATGAGAGGGGGGGGCAGGGGGGGACGCCGTGAGAGGGAGGGGGGGGGACACCATGAGAGGGAGGGGCAGGGGGGGACGCCATGAGAGGGAGGGGGGGACGGGACGCCATGAGAGGGAGGGGGGGACGGGACGCCATGAGAGGGAGGGGCAGGGGGGGACGCCATGAGAGGGAGGGGCAGGGGGGGACGCCATGAGAGGGGGGGACGGGACGCCATGAGAGGGAGGGGGGGACGGGACGCCATGAGAGGGAGGGGCAGGGGGGGACGCCATGAGAGGGAGGGGCAGGGGGGGACGCCATGATAGGGGGGGACGGGACGCCATGAGAGGGAGGGGGGGACGGGACGCCATGAGAGGGAGGGGCAGGGGGGACGGGACGCCATGAGAGGGAGGGGCAGGGGGGGACGCCATGAGAGGGGGGGAACGCCATGAGAGGGAGGGGCAGGGGGGGGGGGGCGCCATGAGAGGGAGGGGCAGGGGGGGACGCCATGAGAGGGAGGGGCAGGGGGGGACGCCATGAGAGGGAGGGGCAGGGGGGGACGCCATGAGGGGGGGACGGGACGCCATGAGAGGGGGGGGCAGGGGGGGACGCCGTGAGAGGGAGGGGGGGGGACACCATGAGAGGGAGGGGCAGGGGGGGACGCCATGATAGGGGGGGACGGGACGCCATGAGAGGGAGGGGGGGACGGGACGCCATGAGAGGGAGGGGGGGACGGGACGCCATGAGAGGGAGGGGCAGGGGGGGACTCCATGAGAGGGAGGGGCAGGGGGGGACGCCATGAGAGGGAGGGGCAGGGGGGGACGCCATGAGAGGGAGGGGGGGACGGGACGCCATGAGAGGGAGGGGCAGGGGGGGACGCCATGAGAGGGAGGGGCAGGGGGGGACGCCATGAGAGGGAGGGGCAGGGGGGGACGCCATGAGAGGGGGGGACGGGACGCCATGAGAGGGAGGGGGGGACGGGACGCCATGAGAGGGAGGGGCAGGGGGGGGGGACGCCATGAGAGGGAGGGGGACGACGACGCCATTAGAGGGAGGGGCAGGGGGGGGACGCCATGAGAGGGAGGGGCAGGGGGGGGACGCCATGAGAGGGAGGGTGGGGACGCCATGAGAGGGGGGACGGGACGCCATGAGAGGGGGGGGAAGGGACGCCATGAGAGGGAGGGGCAGGGGGGGGGACGCCATGAGAGGGAGGGGGACGACGACGCCATTAGAGGGAGGGGCAGGGGGGGGGGGACGCCATGAGAGGGAGGGGCAGGGGGTGACGCCATGAGAGGGGGGGACGGGACGCCATGAGGGGGGGGAAGGGACACCATGAGAGGGAGGGGCAGGGGGGGACGCCATGAGAGGGAGGGGGGGGGGGGACGCCATGAGAGGGAGGGGCAGGGGGGGAAGCCATGAGAGGGAGGGGCAGGGGGGGGTGCCATGAGAGGGAGGGGGGGGGGGGACGCCATGAGAGGGAGGGGCGGGGGGGGACACCATGAGAGGGAGGGGCAGGTGGGGACGCCATGAGAGGGAGGGGCAGGGGGGGGGATGCCATGAGAGGGAGGGGCAGGGGGGGGACGTGAAACCTGCTGGTCCCGTAATACCACCATGAATATTGATAAGTAGTCACTCCACTGGGCCTTAGGGAAAATAATTGGAGGGAGCTGGAGGGAACCAGAACGGTTACCTCCCTTAGTCCTGGAGAGTGAACACCTGAGAGGCCCTGCAGTCGTTTACACCGCTCATATTAATTCCTGCCCATTTTGTGTGTGTGTGGGTGTGGGTGTGTGTGGTGGGTGTGGGTGGGTGGGTGGGTGGTAGCGCAGTCAGGATAATAAAGGGTGTGGGAGAGGGAGGGGCAGGGGGGGGCGCCATGAGAGGGAGGGGCAGGGGGGGACGCCATGAGAGGGGGGGACGGGACGCCATGAGAGGGAGGGGGGGACGGGACGCCATGAGAGGGAGGGGCAGGGGGGGGGACGCCATGAGAGGGAGGGGGACGACGACGCCATTAGAGGGAGGGGCAGGGGGGGGGACGCCATGAGAGGGAGGGGCAGGGTGGGGACGCCATGAGAGGGAGGGGCAGGGGGGGGCGCCATGAGAGGGAGGGGCAGGGGGGGACGTGAAACCTGCTGGTCCCGTAATACCACCATGAATATTGATAAGTAGTCACTCCACTGGGCCTTAGGGAAAATAATTGGAGGGAGCTGGAGGGAACCAGAACGGTTACCTCCCTTAGTCCTGGAGAGTGAACACCTGAGAGGCCCTGCAGTCGTTTACACAGCTCATATTAATTCCTGCCCATTGTGTGTGTGTGTGTGTGTGTGTGTGTGTGTGTGTGTGTGTGTGTGTGTGTGTGTGTGTGTGTGTGTGTGTGTGTGTGTGTGTGTGTGTGTGTGTGTGTGTGTGTGTGTGTGTGTGTGTGTGTGTGTGTGTGTGTGTGTGTGTGTGTGTGTGTGTGTGTGGTGGGGGGATAGTAGCGCTGTCAGGATAATAAAGGGTGTGGGGGCGGTATGTTTGTTTTGCTTCGTTTTGACAATGTCGTCGCTAGCAGCTAAACAACAAAAGAACGTTGTGCGCGTCTAACCGCAGCGAGGTCTAAGGGAGACGCTTATTTAGACAAACCCGGCAATTTGCGTGGCTCACCTGGCCGTGTGCTGTGGGTGCGTGGAAAGATGTTATACCAGCCGAACACGATGTGTGAGATTCACCAAGACAGGAAGTGCCTGTCTCAACTTCCCCCGCTGCACTGCCTCTCACGAAGACGTGAAGTGCCTGTCTCACCTTCCCCCGCTGCACTGCCTCTCACGAAGACATGAAGTGCCTGTCTCACCTTCCCCCGCTGCACTGCCTCTCACGAAGACATGAAGTGCCTGTCTCACCTTCCTCCTCCCCATCGACTCCTGCTACTATATAACATCCCTCTGAGGAACCCCACAGCCCTCATTCAGCTCAAGTGGACTCTTAATAAAGTTGCTCTTTGATGCGTCGATAACCCCTTCCCCTCCGATACTCCGGGTGGAGTAAAGCACAAGTTGATGCTGGTGCCACAGTGCACCACCACCTCCACCCTCCTCCCACGCCACCTCCACCCCCCTCCCGCACCTCCACCCCTCCACGCACCACCCTCCCACGCACCCACCCCTCCCACGCCACCCACCCCCTCCCACGCCACCTCCACCCCCCTCCCACGCCACCTCCATTCCCTCCCAGGTCCCCTCGCCTGGAGCGCCGCACACTCCTTAATTATTTCTCTCTGTGAGTGGTGGTGGAGGTGGGGGTGGTGGTGGGGGTGGGGGTGGTGGAGCGAGACGGGACGGAGAGAGAGAGAGAGAGGGGGCGAGGAGAGGGAAAGTGATGACACACTTCCAATGGATCTCTGAATAAATGATACTGCTGTGTAAGCTCTGGGCATCCCGAGCCAGAGGGGGGAGACGAAGGAGGGAGGGAGGGAGGGAGGGAGGGAGGGAGGGTAGAGACCCGTGAGTGAGGGAGGCACAGAGTGGGGGGGGGGGGGGAGAATCAGCTGGCGCGCGGTGCCAGGGGGCGGGGGTGCAGCTTGCCCGTACAAAAGGGCTCCGTTTGTCTCTGCTCTCCGTCTCAAAAGGCATCGGAGCCGTTTGTCTCTGGATGGGAGGAGGCCGGCTGCAGACTGTACAGGATATGACGTCACCGTACAGGATATGACGTCACCCACTGGTTCCCACGCCACGTCTCATGAATCCATTGTTTGAGGTTTCTTTGCAAGCGGCGGCGGAAACGATCCATATATAGAACATTGAAGGCAGGAACTGAATGGAAGCCTGGCAGTAGTCAATGGCTAAATGTCATTCATATTCAATCCTTAACCACTTTTAGAATATAATCAAGCTGTCAAACGCGACCTCTAAAAATACACAATATGGAGATGAACTATCGCTGATCCTCTACGAGAATTTAATCACTTCATCGACTTAGAAGAACGGTGGCCTCGAGGTGGAGGCCAGGGCTGCTTTGGCCGAAGGGTCTTTTATGCACGCTGTGTGTGTGTGTGTGTGTGTGTGTGTGTGTGCATGATGTGTGTGTGTGTGTTTGTGTGTTTGTGGGAGCCCTTTTGTCTTCTGGCGAGGGTATCAGAGGCACCTCGAAAGAGAGATGGAAGGCTGTGGTCCACACACGTTTCCATAGTGAGGCCAGCCGAAGATCAGTCCTGAGCGACGGCCGTGTTTCCACCACTCGCCTTTTATACGATTCCAGTGTTTTGGTGTTGTCTGCGCCCGCCTCTTAGGTCGACCTCCAGCCTCTAACTGGACGTGGGAGGCGGCTTGTCAATCACAGACGGCGTGGACAGCTGCTCACTTGCTGCTAACAGGGACACTTTTAGCTAATATACTGCTTACAACCCAAGCATAGAATAATGGTTGATTTTCCTCCCTTTGCCTTCCTGTGTGTGTGTGTGTGTGTGTGTGTGTGGCGGCGATGTGCGTGTGTACCCAGATCGGCCAGGTGGTGTTCAAGGGGATGGAGCGTCTGAACCGCATCCAGTCCATCGTGTTCGAGACGGCCTACAACACCAACGAGAACATGCTGATCTGTGCTCCCACCGGCGCGGGGAAGACCAACATTGCCATGCTGGCCGTGCTGCACGAGGTCCGGCAGCACCTGCAGCCCGGAGGCACCATCAAGACCGACCAGTTCAAGGTTCTGAAAGGCCGAGGACGCACACTCATACACTCACACCTACATATACAGCGCACACTGACTCGCGCACACTCTCATCTGTGCTGATGCATACACGCACGCACGCACATGCACACACACAGACACGTACATGCACACACACGTACATGCAAACACACACACACACGCACATGCACACACACAGACACGTACATGCACACACACACACACACGTGCATGCAAACACACAGACACGTACATGCAAACACACAGACACGTACATGCACACACACACACACACACACACACGTACATGCAAACACAGACACGTACATGCACACACACACACTAACATGCGCACTTGCACAGCAAGCGCACACACATGCGCACACACGCACACATTCACCTGTGCTCATGCATACACACGCTACAACCCATGCACAGACACGGGCACAAACATATTATTCAGACATCCAAATTGTTCCTTGTAAACCCCCAAGCGTGCACACTCACAAGCGTGCACACTCACAAGCGTGCACACTCACAAGCGTGCACACTCACAAGCGTGCACACTCACAAGCGTGCACACTCACAAACGTCCCCCCCCCCCCATATTGAAACATTAAGGCCTGCCACAGCCGGTACCCGCCACAGACCACGGCCCACTTTTCATACATCACCATTAAAGTTTTCTTCGTCCGAATGGCTGGCCTCATATTTCTCAATAAATTGTGATCTGCGCCGGTTGCCAGGGAACAAATGGCACCTCAACATTGGAGCTCATTTATCATTAGTGTGTCCTTCTGTCCCTCCCTCACTCCCTTCCATCCTTCTGTCTCCTCCTCATCTCCTCCTCCCTTTACGCCCACACCCTTCTCTCTCTCTCTCTCTCGCTCTCGCTCTCTCTCTACTGTAGATCGTCTATGTGGCTCCTATGAAGGCCCTGGCAGCTGAGATGACTAATTACTTCAGTAAGCGACTGCAGCCGCTGGGCATCAGCGTCAAGGAGCTCACCGGGGACATGCAGCTCACCAAGGGAGAGATTATGCGCACACAGGTACGCTTCTCCACAGGTACGCTTCTCCACAGTGGGGGTGGTGGTGGTGATGGAGGAGGTGCACAGCCCCCCACATGCCCTCCTATAAACATAAAACAAGAAAAAGAGTTGCGTGTGTACTGGTCTCCTTAGGTTCACATTTTCAAGTCTTGACGACAGACACTCAACAAGACTCGATCAAGACACTCAAATTTCACTTTCTGTGGCTGCCTATTTGTTTCGACCAATCATGTTGCTGGAAGCGGGGCTTCTGTAAAGGTTTCAAGTCACCACCATCTAGACCCGGCCACTGTAGATACACACTTCTTAACCCCCCCCGCCACCCTTACTGAAAGCTTAATTAATTTATGGTAGCATATCTTGAAACAGGAAACAAGGCGTAACTCCGCCTCCTTTCAGTTATTGGTTTTCCGGCCCAGACTCTGTGCCGCCTCCCCCCAGAAGTTCTGCTGTAGCGCCTTTCCGACTGGATCTCACATGAGTACCCACTGTAGACTGTCAAATATATGGACGTAGCCATCCCTAACGTGGGAAAAAAGACGCTGGCTCTGTATTACGGGAATGAAATGTCTATTTATGAGAAACGGCTCCAGTGTGCATGTTTAGATGAACACATCGGCTGCATAACTGCCCCCTCCCCATGTGGGCTCTCACCCACACCACCCCTCATACAAACCCAAGCAAAGAGTTACATAGGTAGAAACTAAGGCACCATGTACCATGTCATGTATGCTCTCTAGCTCCCCCCAGGGGATGTTAGAGGGTGTTATTACTGTATGTCTACGGTACGACAGCGTACTGACGGGAACGCTGTGATCAAAAGGAGCAGCGGCGATAGAGCCCCACACCCGTTAGGTCAGCTGGTCCCAAATGGGGCTACGCCTACCCCTAGGGGTCCTTTGAAGGACCGCAGGGGCTACTTGAAAATGTAAATATTATGTTTATATGAATACCAACACGTTCTGGAAATATTTCCAATGAATGACAGAAATCATAAGTGAAGTCCTGAAAAACTAACATACATTATTTATATTCATTCACATTTGATTTCCCCCCAAAAATGATTTGTAGGAGGGGTACATTTTTTTAAATAGTTCGAGATATGATGTTAGCTGATGGAGCGGCAGTATAGCTCAGGAGGTACAGCCTCACAACCGGAAGGTTGTTGGTTCGATCCCCGGCTCCTCCTAGCAAACCTGTCGAGGTGTCCTTGAGCAAGACCCCCCTAACCCTAACTGTCTCCTTGATGGCTGACTCCATCGTCGGTGGTTGAATGAGGGTGATGTGATGCTTGACTTGTAAAGCGCTTTGGATAAATGTCCTGTGTCAAAAAGCACCCATTGCACACACACACACACACACACACACACACACACACACACACACACACACACACACACACACACACACACACACACACACACACACACACACACACACACACACACACACACACACACACACACAGTCACACTCACATGATGTCAAGCGCTTTGGGTGTCTTGAAAAGCGCTATATAAATGCAATGAATTATTATTATTATACCATTATTATTGACCATGGGACAGAGAGATCTCGAGAGATTTGTGATTAGGACGATCACACAGACCTAGAGGACTGGATCCCCAGGCCAACCTGCTGCCCTCAGACAGCCCAAACACACACACACACAGCCTTCCCTCATCTCCTACAGTCTGTTCTCTGAGAGTCATGCACAGGAGTGTCACACCAAGGTCTGCAGGGCAGAGCCTAAGATGTGTTTCTGTGCGTGCTTGCCGTGCGTGTGTGTGTGTGGTGTGTGTGTGTGTGTGTGTGTGTGTGTGTGTGTGTTCTATGGATAATTAGTCAGTGATTATCCAGCGTGTGGAGATATTAAAATCCTCTGGTGTTTGAAGGACTTACAAACTAACTTGAAGGTCTTTATTTTAATTTTATTATTTTATTTCCATTTGGCCACGTCACCCCGGCATTAAAAGATGCATTCGTAATCTTAATGCAAGGTTTTACATTTATTTGCATAAATAATGTTGGCGCTAATTCTTAATTTAACACTTTATGGCATGCTTCTTGAGACCAGCATGTTGAGTGATTGGACCACCTCATGCCTCATCTACCACCTAATACTTACCCTAATGGTTCGTTGTTTTCAAATCAATGGGCCAAGCCCACATTAGACATGTGAAGAATCCGCCTCATTGAGAACATTTGTCTACCTGCGCACATAATGCCAAGAAAAATGTCTGGGATCATGGCTCTCGATGTTGATATCACCATCACAGCCTAGTGGCCACTAAAGGAATAGCGGTTTCACATATGGATTATCTTACTAATGACTATATATTCAAAGAAAACTCTCCGTTGGTGGAAGCTTTTGTCCTTTCTGACGATCAATATGAACACTATTGTAATCAACGACACAAAGAGTGTAAGGCTCTTTTGGTTGTTGGACGACCTTTATCAGTTTCGGTTGACCCGATTCTCATTGATTCCATTCTTGATCAGTTAGTAATAGAGAATGAAAGTCTCGATGGATGATTGTTAATTCCGTATTCACAAATATTCACCTGCAAGACAATATTCTAGGGTTCATCTGAATCTTAGGGTGTTTTCACATATAGTCATTTTTTAAATAACCAAACTTAGTCCAACACGGACCAACAGAAACGGAAGTCATTGTGAACTTTGTGTTCACATTGTGAGTTCATTTGAAAGAGCACTCGGTTCTCTTTCTGGTTCACCTCTGATGGGCCTCTTTCTGTTCACACTAGTTTCTCTGGAGTTCTCAGACCCTCAGTCATGTGACCCGTCTACGGTGAGCCTAGAAGGTCAAATTCAAAGCTGAAAGGCCAAGCCAACCCAGAGCGCTTTGTGTTCAAAATGCACAGGTTAGGAGAACCAAACGGAGACTACCTCCCCGGGTGGTCTCCGCACGGTTCAATTCAGACGGTCTGAGTTCCTTTTGGAGTGTTCACATATGTCCAAAAAAATGCTGACTAATCCCCCTCTTTTTTCACCAAGTGTGAAAACACCCTTATTGTCTGTCGTCTGCTTCCGGCTTTAAGTGGTGCTTTGTCTGCCTATAAACTTTAAGTTGCGGGATGTTTTGAGGTAAGGTTTAGACTCTCTTATTTAAATGCAAGAGGAGACGGAGGGAGGGAACATAATAAAGTGTTGGCTCAAGAAACAGAAATGACACTTGCAAATGCCTGCTTTTTTTAAGCCCATCAAAGCATTGCAACACAATGACTTCCTTTTGCTCAAGTGTTGGTGCCTGCCTTGGCAAATTGCGCCCTTATTCAAAGAGTCTGGCAGTCTTCTAAAAGGCAAATTGGTTGTTTCTTGTAATATAAGGATAACAGGGCTGACGTAAGGGACCTTTGTACCGAGTGTGAACGTGACGTCTGCTGTGCTTAGTGTTTGTGATGTGCTTTACCGATGCAGACAGGTCACATTAAAAAGCAGCAGAATGATGCAGCTATTATGTTTACTGCTTTTGTGGTTGAATGATGAAATCATATTAAAGTTAGTATTTGTGGTTAGGAAATCAAGGAAATTTTCAGTTGCTATTACATTGAACAAAATCCCAAGCAACCTAATTAATGGCAAAAAATAAGAATACAAATAACTATAAAATATAAGCATATCAGAAGGGAGGGGGCTTCTACAACTTTATGGTTAATGGTAAATAAATAGTAATTTCTAAAGCGCTTTTAAACAAAGCACTTTACAAGTGATGCCTCACTATCACCCATTCATCCACCCATTCCTCCACCTCCGGCGGTCTCGGCCATGCAAGGAGGACAGCCAGTTAGGGTTAGGGTGTGTCGTGCTAACCAGGGACACCACCTCCACTTGGCTAGGAGGAGGAGGAGCCGGGGATCAAACCAGCAACCTTTGGGGGTGCCCGACAACCCGCTCCACCTCCTGGGATACTGCCGCCCCAAAGCAGTGAGTTTGGATACATTGTGATTAAGAAGCAGGCTGGCTGGTTAGAGGTCACCTCGAGGACTGCAGACATTGGGGATGGAAGTGGTCCCCTAGGAGCGGAACACTGCGGACAGCCGCCCGTCCTGCTCCTTTTGATCCCTTCGTTTCAGAGCAGTTGGGAACACAACACATTTTCTGTCTGTCGTCCACGTTGGCCAATGTCTGCGTTTCCAAGCACGTTGTCAGATCGTCTCTATTAATAAAACAATGATGAATATATTATCAGGCCTGTCCGTAGTTAAATGCTAATCCCTTCCCCTGCTATTGAATGTCATCAACCCACTGCAGCAGTCATCACATGCCGTCATTTCTTAGCAGCAGCCCTGGTGTAAACGTGCCTAGGGGTCCAGCAAGATGACTTGCATGTCGCGGCTACAGCGCCATAACCGTCTTTAGAGTCTATAGCGGCGGTAATTATATCCCGCCGCGCGAGTCGGGAGCGTGAGCATACGGAGAACCTATAAGTGTTCCACTTAAGACTCTTTAATGGGATGTTCGGCCAGGGCTGAGCCTCACCTCCCACTCATGCCACAGTAAAGCCATCTTTTAAACGTTAGCGAGTTACGGTTGGTGACCGAGGGAGAGGGACTAGAGCCACACGGCGCTAAAGGCACTCCCTCCCTCCCGGACTAACTAACAGTCGAGAGGGAGGTTGATGCGTGGGGGAGACTGGATGAGAGGTGGTGGAGAGAGGCTGACAAACCGGACTGGGCTGGGAGGAAGTCACATTCAGATGAACGGGGTTCTAACCAGGTGGTGAAGCTTCAACAGACGTGTGGCCGGACGTGATGTCAAATAATAAAATGAGTTGATTAAATCTGGTGGGTTTTTCGTTGATCCTGAGAGGTATATTAACTTTTCAGCAGGGTCAGGGAATGTATTATCTACAAATTATTTCTCATATTCAAATAATAAGTCTCAATCTGGGAAGCCCAGATAACTCTAGATAAGTAGTCTGGATATACTCTAATACGTCCATCTCTTCTCTCATATATTCCTCTGTCTCCCCTGTTGGTCTGCGCTCTTTATTTTCTCGTGCGTGCGTGCGTGCGTGCGTGCGTGGTGCGTGCGTGCGTGCGTGCGTGCGTGCGTGCGTGCGTGCGTGTGAGCATGTGAGATGAGGCACGTCTGGCCACATTTAGCGAAGGTCAAAGTGACGCCTGACATTGTAATATGTGGGTTGTCTTCCGTGGTTCCTCAGGGCTCTTCCTCAATATTTTTGCCATCGTCTCCCTCTGGCATGAAACACAATCACAATCTTCTTTATTTGTTTCTTGACAGGTCCTGTAAGAGAGAAAATAACTTAAGTTTTAGCACAGATGGCCCGCACCCCCCAGTGCTACTGCTAAAGCCCCTACCAGTGCTACATCACTTAGGGCTACATCACCCAGTGCTACTGCTAAAGCCCCTACCAGTGCTACATCACTTAGGGCTACATCACCCAGTGCTACTGCTAAAGCCCCTACCAGTGCTACATCACTTAGGGCTACATCACCCAGTGCTACTGCTAAAGCCCCTACCAGTGCTACATCACTTAGGGCTACACCACCCAGTGCTACTGCTAAAGCCCCTACCAGTGCTACATCACTTAGGGCTACATCACCCAGTGCTACTGCTAAAGCCCCTACCAGTGCTACATCACTTAGGGCTACATCACCCAGTGCTACTGCTAAAGCCCCTACCAGTGCTACATCACTTAGGGCTACATCACCCAGTGCTACTGCTAAAGCCCCTACCAGTGCTACATCACTTAGGGCTACATCACCCAGTGCTACTGCTAAAGCCCCTACCAGTGCTACATCACTTAGGGCTACATCACCCAGTGCTACTGCTAAAGCCCCTACCAGTGCTACATCACTTAGGGCTACATCACCCAGTGCTACGGCTAAAGCACCACCAAATGCTACTGCAAAAGCACCACCCAGTGCAGTACTACTGCTAAAGCACCACCCAGTATCACTGCTAAAGCACCACCAGTATTACTGCTAAAGCACAACCCAGTATTACTGCTAAAGCACCACCCAGTATCACTGCTAAAGCACCACCCAGTATTACTGCTAAAGCACCACCCAGTATCACTGCTAAAGCACCACCCAGTACTACTGCCTAATCACCAACCAGTGCTACTACACTTAGTGCTACATCACCCAGTGCTACTGCTAAAGCACCAGCATTGAAAGGAGCCCGGTCCCCGTCCAGACCACATGTTGAACCCTGAGCAGCAGGTATTGTAAAACCATCAGCTCTTATCCAAACACTCTTCAGCCAGACAGGGATGGGATGGGATGGATTTCAAATTTATCTTTTTCTTTTCTTCCAACTAAAGGATCAGTTATATCATGCCAGTGTGAATGACTTCACACACACACACACACACACACACACACACACACACACACACACACACACACAGAAAGGCTTCCCAGATAATTAGCGGTGAGGATAATTTAAAGTGGCAGTACTATCAAGAGGGGAGATGAGGTGGGAGGAGCATGTAGAACATACGAGGAGGGATAGTTCACAACCTGTTCTTGAAGCTGAATTATGCTATCTGTAGGTTTCTTTGCAGCTTGTACTTCTAAAAAGGTGCAGACAGATGTTATTAAAGCGACAAAGAGGGACATTGGGGGTTAAATGGATGGCTGACCTGTTTGGTGTGAGGAAGCACAATCTGTCTTCAAGCACATTGTAGCGTTGAACAGTGACAGTTGTCACTGGTTTACAGCGCTGCTGTCAAAATACAAATGATTCTTAAAGTTTCATCGTCTTACGTTTACATTGGCGCACCACGCTCCCAGCAATTTCTATGTTCACTGAGGGTGGTAAGATGAATATCCTCTTGTAGGACAGATGATTGGAAAATATCCTCAATCCCCCCCAGACTCTCCTACTTCGATAGTTGTTCACATGTCGGAAGAGTGAAGAAGTCTCACCCCCGCTTCGCCACAATTCCTCCACTACCGGCTTCTTTCTCCTCCCTCCTCCCACACGCATCCTCTCCTCCATGACTGAGATGGTTACCATGGAAACAGTGAAGGGGTTTCCGGAAGCTTCTGGCGTGTGCGTTGCAGCGCTGTAGTGGAGGGTGGCTTCAGATTCTTCTCTTTCCTCCCTGTTTGGACCACAAAGGAGGGAGTGATGGGGAGGAGGAGGAGGAGGAGGAGGAGGAGGAGGAGGAGGAGGAGGAGGAGGAGGAGGAGGAGGAGAAAAATAAAAAGTTGAAGGAATGGAAAAAGTTCTTCGGGGACAGCCAGACATGTTAGCCAATGTGCCATCAGCAAGACAGGCTGAGAGAGAGCGAGAGAGAGAGAGAGAGAGAGAGAGAGAGAGAGAGCGAGAGAGAGAGAGAGAGCGAGAGAGAGAGAGAGAGAGAGAGAGAGAGACGGCAGCATGAGTAATTAGGAGTTAAGTGCTTCTAGTCGGGGAGACCTGTCAGGGCCGGTGTTCTGCACGGATACACACTTCACTGCCTCCCACCACACGGGGGGGGGGGGGGCTGGTTACCGTGCGTTGGGACGTACCGTGTGCCATGCTTTCAGGACATGAGGAGGAAATCCACTATTTAAAAACACATGGATTTGTTTTCTTGAGAATTATTTTCAGGTTGTGTGTCACGTTCTTCATTTGAAGAGTCTGGTTGATATGTCACCTGGAGAGAGAAAGCAATTGGAAATGTATCCCAGGAACCCAGATACAACAAAATGAGGGTTAGTAATTAGAAGAAGAAGAAAGAACTTTAATTAAAACCACAGTTGAGTCGAACAATTGTGCCTCTTCTTGCTGGCCTCCATGTGTGTGTTCAGTGTTGTGTGTGTGTGTTCAGTGTTGTGTGTGTGTGTGTGTTCAGTGTTGTGTGTGTGTGTGTGTTCATTGTTGTGTGTGTGTGTTCAGTGTTGTGTGTGTGTGTTCAGTGTTGTGTGTGTGTGTGTGTGTGTGTGTGTGTGTGTGTGTGTGTGTGTGTGTGTGTTCAGTGTTGTGTGTGTGTGTGTGTTCAGTGTTGTGTGTATGTGTGTGTTCAGTGTTGTGTGTGTGTGTTCAGTGTTGTGTGTGTGTGTGTTCAGTGTTGTGTGTGTGTGTGTGTGTGTGTTCAGTGTTGTGTGTGTTCAGTGTTGTGTGTGTGTGTTTTCAGTGTTGTGTGTGTGTGTGTCAGTGTGTGTGTTCAGTGTTTGTGTGTGTGTGTTCAGTGTTGTGTGTGTGTGTGTTGAGTGTGAGTGTGTGTGTGTGTGTGCGTGTGTGTGTTCAGTGTGGTGTGTGTTCAGTGTTGTGTCTGTGTCTGTGTTCAGTGTTGTGTGTGTGTCTGTGTCTGTGTTCAGTGTTGTGTGTCTGTGTTCAGTGTTGTGTGTGTGTCTGTGTTCAGTGTTGTGTGTCTGTGTTCAGTGGTGTGTGTGTGTGTGTGTGTGTGTGTGTGTGTGTGTGTGTGTGTGTGTGTGTGTGTGTGTGTGTGTGTGTGTGTGTGTGGTGTGTGTGTGTGTGTGTGTGTGTGTGTGTGTGTGTGTGTGTGTGTGTGTGTGTGTGTGTGTGTGTGTGTGTCTGTATTCAGTATTGTGTGTGTGTGTGTGTGTCTGTCTGTGTTCAGTGTGTGTGTGTGTGTCTGTGTTCAGTTGTGTGTGTGTGTGTGTTCAGTATGTGTGTGTGTCTGTGTGTGTGTGTGTGTGTGTGTGTGTGTGTGTCTGTTCAGTGTTGTCCGTGTTCAGTGTTGTGTGTGTGTGTGTTCAGTGTTGTGTGTCTGTGTTCAGTGTTGTGTGTGTGTGTTCAGTGTTGTGTGTCTGTGTTCAGTGGTGTGTGTGTGTGTGTCTGTGTTCAGTGGTGTGTGTGTGTCTGTGTTCAGTGTTTGTGTGTGTGTTCAGTGGTGTGTGTGTGTTCAGTGTTGTGTGTGTGTCTGTGTTCAGTGTTGTGTGTGTGTGTTCAGTGTTGTGTGTGTGTCTGTTCAGTGTTGTGTGTGTGTGTTCAGTGTTGTGTGTGTGTCTGTGTTCAGTGTTGTGTGTGTGTGTTCAGTGTTGTGTGTCTGTGTTCAGTGGTGTGTGTGTGTGTGTGTGTGTGTGTGTGTGTGTCTGTGTTCAGTGGTGTGTGTGTGTTCAGTGTTGTGTGTGTGTGTGTGTGTGTGTCGTTGTTCAGTGTTGTGTGTGTGTGTTCAGTGTTGTGTGTGTGTCTGTTCAGTGTTGTGTGTGTGTTCAGTGTTGTGTGTGTGTGTTCAGTGTTGTGTGTGTGTCTGTTCAGTGTTGTGTGTGTGTGTTCAGTGTTGTGTGTGGTAATTAAGAAAGCACTTAGTCCGGCACACCGTTGGCCAGGGTTTCCATTTAGATGAACCAGCATCTCCAATTAGGAGCGGACACCTCCTTCTCCCGCTGCTCTCCGACGGCTGAATGGATTGATTGTAAATGCAAACGAGGGAGGATTTAATGAACTGCTTTTACACAAAGTGTTTAATAGGAATTTTCACACTCGCCGACAGGTCGCCAGTCAGCTAACACGCCGTTAATTATGCATTGCTGTATTTTTTTTTTTCCCCGTGAGATGGAAAAGAAAGAAAGAAAAAGAAGAAGCAGATTGTACTTGTGTGGCAACAATAGACACTTGAGATGACCTACCGTAATGAGTCTATTAATTAGCCGTAGTGACAACCAACTGTTTACCGTGAGACTAAACGCGGCCTCCTGTGGGCAGCCGTCCTCATGGACCTCGGGTGTGGCTCCGGTTATGTTTTCACCCCCGTCGGTCTGTCTGTAACTTATGTACGCAATTCGACAATTCCGTACATAAGTTTTGATTGTGAGATTACTTATGGGCCAAGGAATGGTTGATTTTGGTGCAGTTCTGTAAGTCATGTTTGGTAGGATTCTTTAGCATTAGGAGGGTTAAGGTGGAATTCAAGAACATTTAGGGAAATCAAACCCAAACCCCAGCAGATCTGGATCCGAATCCAGCATTTATGTTGAAGGGTTCTTTAGCATTGGGAGATAGTGCAAAAGAAAAAAACACATCTTTTAAACATGAAACATGGACCTACACGTTGATACACGCGGTACGTGAACACTGAGGGTGAAGGAGGCATCACATGGACCTGCTCTCGAGGGGACCTCATAACCTGAGAGACAACAGGGGCCTCTTTTGGTGTGGTTTGAGGTATGAACTCTCTACCAGGTTGGGATTCCTGCGGTTTGTTCTGCTCCTGTAGAACACTAATAATAGTCTGTTCCAGCTTGCATAACCTCTCACTAATGCAGCGTTTACTGCACTGAAATATTCAAGGCAGCAGCGCGACCCTAAATTCCCTACAACACGGTGACGCTCTAACTGGAGAAGCTTCTGGACATATTTAGTTGGGGGTTTTTTTTGGGTTCGGCTTATGGGTTTTCTGGCTATTGTACTCTGAAGGAGTACTTTCTCGTCGCTAGTTAGCCGACAGTTGAATGCGGTTTTGATATCCCTTGCGCTGTATTATCAATCGACTTTTTACCTCTGCCTAAGGGGTAATAACACAATCTCCCAGTGGGAGTTAATAAAGCCCAATCTCATCAAATCAAATCTGGTCTCTGGAATCTCTGTATCCGGAGATAGGGTTTTGTTTTTCTATCGAGCGCTTACTGTTTCATAATTAATGCTTAAAAGATGGCGCTTTGGTTTGTGTTCCTCTGACTGTACGGAGATGGAACCCGTCTACACTGGGTTTAATAAGTCATATCCACCGTGTATTATATTCATGATCCTTATATAAAAAAAAAACTGTACAGAATAAATAGCTAAAGTAACTGTTGTGGTATGGGGGATCCGCTCAGCGAGGTTCTCTGTTAGGAACAGGAGATCCTTGGTGAGGGGGACCTGGGCCGGGCAGAACCACCAGAACCATCAGAACCATCAGAACCATCAGAACCACAACACCTTTAGTGTTTCATCGCACAACTTAATTGTGTCGCAGTCCTCGCGGTGCACTCTTTCATACAGCAAATCAGCAATTGAAAATATGAATTATTTAAAAACTGAACAAAATACACATTTGCCAAATCAGAATTATATATATATACATATATATATATATAAAACAAATTCCAAGTTGTCTAAATTATTTATACGCTTTCTGGTTTCAGTGTCTCACAAACTGTGGTGTTGTTGATGTGGTGTAGATGTTGGTGACCACCCCGGAGAAGTGGGACGTGGTGACCCGTAAGTCGGTGGGGGACGTGGCCCTGTCCCAGATAGTCCGCCTGCTGATCCTGGATGAGGTGCACCTGCTCCACGAGGACCGAGGGCCCGTCCTTGAGAGCCTGGTAGCCCGGACCATACGACAGGTGAGACCCCCCCCCACCGCCCTCAACGTCTGGTGTCTGGGAATGCTGTTGGTTATCTCTCGCTCTCTCTCTCTCGCTCTCGCTCTCTCGCTCTCGCTCTCTCTCGCTCTCGCTCTCGCTCTCGCTCTGTCTGTCTGTCTGTCTGTCTGTCTGTCTGTCTGTCTGTCCGTCCATATGTTAACCAAATTATCAGAAAATCTGCAAAAGAAAATGCTATAAAAACATATGTTATATTATAGCTCAGAGTTCTGGGGACAGCTCTATGTGAGCTTAAGTGACACTAAAGTCATGTGATTTCCATAGGTCATTTATTAGCTCAGTCTGTTTTTTACAATTACTGCATTGAAAATGCACATCTCTCTCTCTCACTCACTCACTGTGTGTGTGTGGGGTCACTGAATCAGTTGTCTGCTACAGACTACACTCCTCCGCTACTCACCCACAATACTGGACTTCTTCTTCTTTTCCATTGTTCTCCGTTTATTTCGCTAAACTGTTCTCGCCTCAAAAAAATTATTCCAACAGAATCGATAGCTGAGATCCGTCAGTAGGAAAACACAGGAGGAAAGAGGTCGTAGCTGTGCTATCGACTGACGTTGCCTTCCAGAGCTAACTTCTGTTGACTGGCACCAACGCTTTGTATTGAGGAACGCAGGACTCTGAAGTCTACACTTTGAAAGGCTCAAGGCTCTTCTTCTTCTATTATACTACGTGTTCAAACCAGCAACTCCTGCTCAGAAGATCCATTGTCAGAAATCAGTTTTTGGAGCAAAATCTAATATATATATATAATGAGAACTGCCTTGATATAACAACACGTGTTAATTGTGAAATGTACATGTGTGCGGTTGCCGGTTGTGTAATGTTTCAAGTGGAGTTATCTAACTTCCTAGTTCTCAGATACATTGTGGCCGTACCGTGGTTATCGGCGGTATCGATGTGGTCCGTTTTGCAAACCCCGGGGCTGATAAACTTTCACAGTGGCCCATCATCATCTCCCCGTTTACAACCACTTAACTCCCCTCGCTGCTCGCTGGTACTTGCAGCATGAGCCCTTATCTGGTCTATTGTGTGGGGGAGTGAAAGGGGGAGATGGGGAGAGAGGGAGAGGAGAAGAGAGGGGGAGAGAGAGCGAGAGGCAGAGACTCCCGGGTTAGCTCTGTCTGCGAGGCTGATTTCTCCTGATGATGAGTGACGGGTCCCGGTGCCAGAATCCGCCCGGACATTTAGGATATTAAAGTGATTATGTAAATTCAAACGGGCGAGGGGGAGACGAGGGGAGACGAGGGGAGAGGAGGGAGAACTCTCCAGTGCCCCGCGCTCCCTGTTCTGTTCTGATGAGCCCCTGTCAGGTGTCAATCCCGCTGAGGAAATTGATAAACGGGGAGCGACAGACGCGCGTGGCGGGGGAAACAAAGAGGGCGGGCGGTGAGGAGATGGGGTGATAGGTGATTTATTATTAGGTGAAGGACCCCGAGCTTTTCATACCATGAAGAGAAACATCTCCACCGCTAAGAGAGGGAGGAGAGAATACAAGATGAGCACGGACCATGGGAGGATAAATAAATAAATAAATAATGAGAAATCAATTATTATTATGAAGAAAAAAACGGTCCAATTCCAGGGAGGGAAAAAAAGCAAGAAAGGAGGCTGAAGGAGAAGATAAGAAAGGCCATGGTCCAAGACACTATTGGACACTTCCCTGTTTCTATTTATTTTTTCCCTCCTGTGATGGGGAACTCTCCTCTGGGGTTAACCGCGAGGTAATTGAAAAGCAGGCCGGACATGTGACCGCTGTTTACTGGGTTCACGGCCTGTTTATCTGCAGCTTTAACCGCTCTTACCGGAGGACGGCCGACTGGACACTCGTGGGCCCTCTGTCCGCCCTCTGTCCCTGAAGGGCATCGCCTGGGAGGGCCCCGCTGCACAAACACCACTTCTGGAGAGGGCTCTTCAGAAAACTCTGAGGAGAGCTCTGGAGAAGGTACTGCCGACGGTTCTAAATCAGGTTCTGAACAAGGTTCTGAAGCCGGCTCTGAACAAGGTTCTGAATCAGATTCTGAACAAGGTTCTGAATCAGGTTCTGAACAAGGTTCTAAAGAAGCCACTGCTCACGGCCCACCCGGCCCCATCTATCTGTGCTCTCTCTCTCTCTTGATCAGCGTTCTGCTGTCATGGATCCAATAATGAGCATCTGCTTTGCAATGCAATTTCAGCCAATTGTTTGTCTCCACAGACGGCACAGCTACTGCAGTATATGACTGCCCCTGCTTGGAATATTGTTCCCAATGCAGCTTATCAAAAATGACTCAAACACCATGTTATTGTTTTTTCACTGGAACCCCCCCCCCCCCCCCCCCCTTCACAGAAGATAATGCTCACGGTACCCCTCACTACCATGTTTCGGTAGCTACTATGGCTATCGCACAGGCGTAGATTCTTCTAGATGTTCTCCTGATTTCTAGGTGGCGAGGTGTCAGATAGGTGTCAATGTATTCATTTGAGCGTGGGAAGCCAGACCAAAACAAACCCACATCTCGGGTCTGCGTGTTGTTTGTGTCCACTGCACGTCAACTTGTGAGGAGAGCACATACACATTTGACAACTCTGAAAATGCTGTCAGTATCTTTAAATAAATACGTTTCAAAGCTTTGTTTCCGCACCATGGGACAAGAACAGCGTTCGCCGAGCAATACCGTCCTCTCCAAGCTACTCTCAGTGACGTGGTTACAAAGCACGTTGTTGACAAGACGTCTACAATATCCACCACATTAATGAAAAGGGTACTGTCCGACTGCTGGTAACCTTTGACATTATAAAGCGAGACAAACCGAGATATAGTATGTGGAGTCTACAGCAAGCAAAGCATTTAGAACCAAACAAAAGGCATCTTGTGACTTCCTGATTCTTGTGGTTTTGGACATGGAGTACATGTTATTACCCGTTACTTACGCAATCCACAGACGACATTATAATGCCGTTCACACAAAGGTCATTTAATCTGTGTGGACAGTTGGACAATGTGTGCCTCACATGATCTCACTGGTCCCACTGGCATCTCCCGGTCTCCTGGTTTCATCTTAGAAGTATAAATGCACGTTCCTCTTGATCAACTTGTTTGTTTTACATTGCCAGACAGTTTTATACAAACCAACTGACTGTGATTGTTTGACAGTGGTTGTGTAGTAGTAGTAGAACCTTTATTTAGCCAGGAAAATCAATTAAGAACAAATTCTTATTTTCAATGATGACCTGACAGGAGGCAAAAGGCTTCCTGAGGGGATGGGGGTTGGGAGGAAGTAAGTGGTCTAGACTTCAGTCGTCCCCCTGTCTTTATGTGGCCGGATAGCACTGGTCACGTCCACATTGGTGCCAGGCCCCTGCCTTTGAAAGGAAATCCTTTATATGTTTTGAATTATTGACCGGCTCGCCTTAAGCAAGATCGTTGCCTCCGGATATATGAAATATGAGTTTGCTTATCAATAAAATATAGTGCCGAAGAGAGAGAGAGAGAGACACACACACACACACACACACACACACACACACACACACACACACACACACACACACACACACACACACACACACACACACACACACACACACACACACACACACACACACACACACACACACACACACACACACACACACACACACACACACAAGAAAAACAAACCCCAAAGCCAGCAGGTGTGAGGTTTCCATCAAGGCCCAGGTAGATGTGCTGCTGTTGGTAGCTCCGTATTCAGCGCCCCACACCCCAGCTGCCCCACGTTTAGTCTAATATCTCCTTTACCGCTAGTTCATCTAAACTTATCCTTCGGCACGGGAAAAATGTAGTAAGTGATCCCTTTTTTGTGGGCTTGGAACGAGTGCAGGTATTTCTTTCTCCCCGTACTTCTCTATATGTTCTTATACCGCAGGCCTGGTCTGTGTCAGCGATGAGTAATGGCTACAAAGAGGACGGAAGGGGAAAAGGTTTAGTTGACGGAATAGTGATCAGCCAGATGCTGTAGCGGAAGAGTGGACTGTTTAAAATACCACCCTAGAGGTGGTTGGTTAAAGAGGTGGACCATTATTAGTTTTAAACCTTCAATCGCAATTCTCAACAGAATGGAAAGAAACTCCAATTTGGACGTTATGTCAAAGTATTGTCGTATTGAGATATTTACCTAAGTCAGCCGGTACCGTCTAGCGTAATACCACTTTGTACCTCACGAGGTGCTGTCACTGCAGCGCCTCACCGCGGTTCTGCTGCCGTGTCCCCATTGGGGACGGAATCCTGTCGCCGCCATATTGGAGAGGTCAAGACTGACCTGACATACAAGTAAACTGGGCTTTTGTGTGGATGAATACATTGCGCTCTATGAATACATGTCTATGTTCTGCGCTCTATGAATACATGTCTATGTTCTGCGCTCTATGAATACATGTCTATGTTCTGTGTTCCGCTTCGTTCCTTCACACCTGACCTGTAAGTGATTGCCCCAATAGGAATTGTGCTGTCAAGATGGCCCAGGGGTCCTTCACTTTGTGAATATGGAAATCCCTGTTAAATTAGATTGTATTTGTCCCCCCAACCCCACGCTTCACACAAATGGTGCTGAGTTTAACCACTTAGACACTGTCCTGTTCGGCTGGGAAGAGCTTTCTCTTTTTGCTCACCGCGCTGGAGTGGTGTTTTTCACCCAGGTTAGCTTAGCATATATGTGTATATAGCATATTCTAATGGCTTGTTAAGGAGAAAATGCACTTATAAACTTCTGGTGACTAGTAGGTCTCTTGTCTAATTGTTGAATGACCTCATTGTAAGTTACTATGGATAAAAGTCTGCTAAATGACTGTAAAATCATGTGAAGTAGGAAGTTTTACCGTGCTAGCTAAACACAATCATAGAACGCTAGAGAGAACTGTCCTCCTGTGAGGGTGGTGTTCCCCTGTCCTCCCCTGCCCTCTCCTGTGAGGGTGGTGTTCCCCTGTCCTCTCCTGTGAGGGTGGTGTTCCCCTGTCCTCTCCTGCCCTCTCCTGTGAGGGTGGTGTTCCCCTGTCCTCCCCTGCCCTCTCCTGTGAGGGTGGTGTTCCCCTGTCCTCTCCTGTGAGGGTGGTGTTCCCCTGTCCTCCCCTGCCCTCTCCTGTGAGGGTGGTGTTCCCCTGTCCTCTCCTGTGAGGGTGGTGTTCCCCTGTCCTCCCCTGCCCTCTCCTGTGAGGGTGGTGTTCCCCTGTCCTCCCCTGTGAGGGTGGTGTTCCCCTGTCCTCTCCTGTGAGGGTGGTGTTCCCCTGTCCTCCCCTGCCCTCTCCTGTGAGGGTGGTGTTCCCCTGTCCTCTCCTGTGAGGGTGGTGTTCCCCTGTCCTCTCCTGTGAGGGTGGTGTTCTCCTGTCCTCCCCTGCCCTCTCCTGTGAGGGTGGTGTTCCCCTGTCCTCCCCTGTCCTCTCCTGTGAGGGTGGTGTTCTCCTGTCCTCCCCTGCCCTCTCCTGGGAGGGTGGTGTTCCCCTGTCCTCTCCTGTGAGGGTGGTGTTCTCCTGTTCTCCCCTGCCCTCTCCTGGGAGGGTGGTGTTCCCCTGTCCTCTCCTGTGAGGGTGGTGTTCCCCTGTCCTCTGCTGCCCTCTCCTGTGAGGGTGGTGTTCCCCTGTCCTCTCATGTGAGGGTGGTGTTCCCCTGCCCTCTCCTGTGAGGGTGGTGTTCCCCTGTCTTCTGCTGCCCTCTCCTGTGAGGGTGGTGTTCCCCTGTCCTTTCCTGTGAGGGTGGTGTTCCCCTGTCCTCTCCTGTGAGGGTGGTGTTCCCTTGTCCTCTCCTGTGAGGGTGGTGTTCCCCTGTCCTCTCCTGTGAGGGTGGTGTTCCTCTGTCCTCTGCTTCCCTCTGCTGTGAGGGTGGTGTTCCCCTGTCCTCTGCTGCCCTCTCCTGTGAGGGTGGTGTTCCCCTGTCCTCTCCTGTGAGGGTGGTGTTCCCTTGTCCTCTCCTGTGAGGGTGGTGTTCCCCTGTCCTCTCCTGTGAGGGTGGTGTTCCTCTGTCCTCTGCTTCCCTCTCCTGTGAGGGTGGTGTTCCCCTGTCCTCTGCTGCCCTCTCCTGTGAGGGTGGTGTTCCCCTGTCCTCTGCTGCCCTCTCCTGTGAGGGTGGTGTTCTCCTGTCCTCCCCTGCCCTCTCCTGTGAGGGTGGTGTTCTCCTGTCCTCCCCTGCCCCCTCCTGTGAGGGTGGTGTTCCCCTGTCCTCTCCTGTGAGGGTGGTGTTCCCCTGTCCTCCGCTGCCCCCTCCTGTGAGGGTGGTGTTCCCCTGTCCTCTCCTGTGAGGGTGGTGTTCCCCTGTCCTCCGCTGCCCTCTCTTGTGAGGGTGGTGTTCCCCTGTCCTCCCCTGTGAGGGTGGTGTTCCCCTGTCCTCCGCTGCCCTCTCCTGTGAGGGTGGTGTTCCCCTGCAGTACTACGCAGTGTGGCAGAGAGGTTGGGGCGGTGCTAAGTGAATGTTGGCCCCGCCCGCTGGAGTGCACGGCCCTTATCTTGATGGGACGCTCTGACAGCTACTGCATCACATTAAAGGCCTTACCAATCTTCTCTGTCACACGCACAGCAGGCGCCACACAGATAGAGCTCAAACACACACACACAGACACACACACACACACACACATACACTTTCATTTATATTGTGGCCTGCTTTATTTGGCTTTCTTATTTAAGTTGTGCCGACGCTGTTGTCTTTACTCTTGAATGCAGTCCGACATTCGTGCACAAGCACACGTTGTACCGTTTGCACACACTTCCATTTTGAGATCGACTTAATCAATAATTTTTCTTCAGAAATTGAATTCTTTGTAGCGTCTCGTCTGCCCGTACACTCGGATGGTGTTTTGTTAGGTTTCTTCTGCCGCATGGCGAGTTACCAGATGAATCCAGTCAGTCTGTCAGTCTGTCTCCGTACGGTTTAACGCCCGGGCCTCCTAGTGTCTGACCCTGAGCCTCTGGGACCCACTTATACCTGCATAAAGAAGTCTGAATATCAGCAAAACATTGATCGGCAGTGAACATAAATGTCAAAATGAAGTGTTAGTTAGTAATCAGTGATTGAGAACGATGCGACATCTGGGGGGGGGTTTTGTTGACGGTAAAGTCCGTGGTCTGCCGCTCAATTAGAAATGAACGTGAAGCGCGGGTCAATAACCGCTCAATAACGAGCTGCGGCTTTCTCCCGAAGAGCTGTGGCCGCCCGGCGGCCCGGCCCCTGGCCCACAGGCGGAGGAACGCTGGCTGCCGATGGTGGCCGGAGGTGTGAAAGTTGTCTCTGTCTCTATGTGTGTGCGCAGGTGGAGTCCACCCAGAGTATGATCCGGATCCTGGGGCTGTCGGCCACGCTGCCCAACTACCTGGACGTGGCCTCCTTTCTGCACGTCAACCCTTTCATCGGCCTCTTCTTCTTCGACAGCCGCTTCCGGCCCGTGCCCCTGGTCATGTCCTTCGTGGGCGTCAAGGCCACCAACAAGGTGAGGATCAGGAGGGGCCGTGCGACGCCCACGCCACATCTAGGCTCACCGTCAGGCTGATGGCCGATGAGTATTATTAGCCATGTGTGTTCAGACCTTTATTGTGAAGTACAACACAATTGTGTAGTTGAAAATTGCCATTAAAATGAACTGCGGTGGGCCTATAAACAGTCGTACAAGTTACACATGTAGTGCAAATGACCAGTGTGCTGGATATACATGCAAAAAGGTGCAGTAGGATGTCACATGTAACTAGGTCATGTAGCATTGATACAGTGCAGTATTAGAGTTAGACAGAAAAATTCAATAATAGTCCAACAGTAAAGTATTGTAGTGACACAGAACAGTCAGTGTTCAATACAGTATTGTAGTGACACAGAACAGTCAGTGTTCAATACAGTATTGTAGTGACACAGAACAGTCGGTGTTCAATACAGTATTGTAGTGACACAGAACAGTCGGTGTTCAATACAGTATTGTAGTGACACAGAACAGTCAGTGTTCAATACAGTATTGTAGTGACACAGAACAGTCGGTGTTCAATACAGTATTGTAGTGACACAGAACAGTCGGTGTTCAATACAGTATTGTAGTGACACAGAACAGTCGGTGTTCAATACAGTATTGTAGTGACACAGAACAGTCAGTGTTCAATACAGTATTGTAGTGACACAGAACAGTCGGTGTTCAATACAGTATTGTAGTGACACAGAACAGTCAGTGTTCAATACAGTGTTGTAGTGACACAGAACAGTCAGTGTTCAATACAGTGTTGTAGTGACACAGAACAGTCAGTGTTAGTGTTTGACAGTGTTCCGTTCCGTATGCCTTGATGTGACTTTGTGGGTTGTTTTGTCTTTGTCCAGATCCAGCAGCTTCATGACATGGAGGAAGTGTGTTATGACAAGGTCTTGGAGCAGGTCAGAGGAGGCCATCAGGTAATCCTTGCGATTGACATGATCATGGGTTGAGTCTTCCTCAGTTTGTGTCTTTTGTTGTCCGTCTGTGTGTTCCCTCTTGTGTATTTTGCACCTCGGCTCTCGTCTGTGAACGTGTGCCTACGTTGTGCAGCGTTTGAATTGGAAAATCCACCAATTGTGGTGGACGTAATTACAGCATTCACTTCATCTTTTGATCGATCAATTGATCAATGATGGTTTATTAGCGCTGTAACGGTACAGTACAGAGCAGTACTATGCAAGGGACACAGTATTTCCTGAAAATGATTTAGTCAACTTTAATTGTTGGATTATCTTTGCATGACTACCACCTCCCACCATATCTTGTTGAAACATTCTTACCCAAACCCCTTTGGGGTTGGAACACCTGCTATCTAAACACCTGAATCCAACACCTTATCACGTCCAACTAATCTCCTCCTCCTCCTCTCTCCTCATCTACCGTTCCTCCACCTCCTCTCTCCTTGTATATCGTTCCTCCTCCACCTCCTCTCTCCTCGTCTACTGTTCCTCCTCTTCCTCCTCCTCCTCTCTCCTCTTCCTCTTCTTCCTCCTCCTCCTCTCTCCTCTCCCCTCATCTACCGTTCCTCCACCTCCTCTCGCCTCGTATACCGTTCCTCCTCCTCTCCCCTCATCTACCGTTCCACCACCTCCTCGCTCCTCGTATATCGCTCCTCTCTCCTCTCCCCTCATCTACCGTTCCTCCACCTCCTCTCTCCTCGTATACCGTTCCTCCTCCTCTCTCCTCTCCCCTCATCTACCGTTCCACCACCTCCTCTCTCCTCGTATACCGCTCCTCCTCCTCTCTCCTTGTATACCGTTCCTCCTCCTCCTCCTCCTCTCTCCTCTCCCCTCATCTACCGTTCCTCCACCTCCTCTCCCCTCATCTACCGTTCCTCCACCTCCTCTCTCCTCGTATACCGTTCCTCCTCCTCTCTCCTCTCCCCTCATCTACCGTTCCACCACCTCCTCTCCCCTCATCTACCGTTCCTCCACCTCCTCTCTCCTCGTATACCGTTCCTCCTCCTCCTCCTCTCCCCTCTCCCCTTGTCTACCGTTACTCCACCTCCTCTCTCCTTGTATACCGTTCCTCCTCCTCTCTCCTCGTATACTGTTCCTCCTCCTCCTTCTCCTCCTCTCTCCTCTCCCCTCATCTACTGTTCCTCCACCTCCTCTCTCCTCGTATATTGTTCCTCCTCCTCCTCCTCCTCCTCCTCCTCCTCCTCTCTACTCGTCTACCGTATCTCCACCTCTCTCCTCGTAAACCGTTTCTTCTCCTCTTCTCCTCCTCGTCCTCCCCTCCTCCACTTGCTGCCTCCACTCCAGCCTCTCCCAGGTACCTTTGGGAGACATCAGAGCTGTGGATTCAGCCCGTTCCCGTTTAGCTCCCATCTGCTCAATGCTTTCCAGCTCCCCACTGAGCAAGCTTATCTCCTCTTTTTTTTTTTTTTGCACGGATGTTGACACACACACACACACACACACACGCACACACACACACACACACACACACACACACATTGTAGACATGCTATCTTTCCACTTTTCGCACCAATACGTATACACTTTCCTGGGAAAAGCAGGCCTTTCTCCCCGCTAGTGAGAAGCTGGCTTTGAGCGTGTGTCATCCCGGGAGTTGAACCTGCAGCACCACCGTCATCCGTCTTCTGTAAACCATACGAGGTTCTACTCTGGATTTACCACTGTGTGGTCATCAGAGCTTGAGAACCCATCTGGGAAGTATGTTGTCTGACTTCATATTAAATTGTCAACAGTAGCTGTGACATATAGGAGTTTCATCTGGGAGGAGGTGATGGATACAATTTTATTTTATTACTTTTTTTTTCTTTTGCTTTCACTTCCTCAATATTCCCCCTCCCTCCCTCCCTCCCTCCCTCCCTCCCTCCCTCCCCCTCTCCCCGCCTCCTCCCTGCTGGGGAAGCAGACCGGCAGACAGAACTTTAATAAGCTCAGAAGCCCGGCGGTAACCGGGCGATGCTTCTTTCACACGGCGCAGCGATGCTGATAAAACACCTTCGGTAAATAACGTTTGGCTCTGCGGCGGCGGTCTCTCTCCGGGTGGCGTGCGTAGCCCCTCCCCCCCCCACCGCTCCTGGCCGGCGGCCACGCGTGCGTCAATGAGGCTGAAAAATCTACCGCCGTCACCGCTGTGAAAATCGGTCATAGCCAGAGAGAGCAGACAGAATTTCTAATTTTTGCTCATATTTTCTTTTCTTTTTTGCATGCAAAAGCAAAACTATCCCATGGCCTTTTGTCAGTCCATGGCGTGTTGTCAGTCCATGGCCTTTTGTCAGTCCATGGCGTGTTGTCAGTCCATGGGCTTTTGTCAGTCTATGGCGTGTTGTCAGTCCATGGCGTGTTGTCAGTCCATGGCCTTTTGTCAGTCCATGGCGTGTTGTCAGTCCATGGCCTTTTGTCAGTCCATGGCGTGTTGGAAAGGCCTCGGGATCCATGCTAACGGGATGGTCATTTACCATTCATTACCAAACCTGGAGATTTAGTTTTTGACACGCCATGCAGGGAGGATAACACCCGAGACGGGGGCATCTCAACTGGATTAGGATTACTGCGGTCCAAGGCAGATACATATCATTTATGGAGATGGGAATTAAGTCTCATGATCATTTTTTATTTGAAGGATACCATTCTGAGCCACGGTCCATGGTCTGATTTGCATAAGGGGGTGGGGCTTATACGGTATATGTGCTGCTCCTAAGGCAGCATGGTTTCTCCACATTGAGGGACCATGACGGTGGTGGATGTAACTAAGAAGACACAGTTAGGTGTGATGAGGTGTACTATCCGTGCCCTGGAGAAACGGGGTATTCTGCAGAGGAAATGCAAGCAGAAGGACAAAAGGTTGGAGTGTTTTATGAGCCTCTGGCAGCCCTGAGATCCTACCTCTCGGATTACACCGCCTCCTCCCTCGTCCTTTAACAAGGTGGTGTCTGTCTCAAGATGCGCACCCAACATAAAGTACATCTTTTTGGAATAGGGATATATTTATGGAATGTGGTTAAAACATGTGAGAAACGCCCTAAACAAATATGTGGTCAGGATACAATAAGTTTCTTCTGGATCGGTCACTGAGGTAGTCGTACGCCGTGCGCCCCAAGCTTAAAACAGGGGCACAGTGTGCACAGCATCCTTCCCGCTGTAGCTTCATGGCATCTTCAAGGCCATATCAATTGCTATACCTCTGAGGGTGCGGTAAAGGGAACAAAAATATACATGGCTTACTTTCCTCAGTGTATTCCCGCACAACAGAGGGTTGAGAGGCCTGACTTCACGGGTCCCTATGGAAGATTCACTGTCAAAAAACATTCTCTTTTCCCCGGAAAGAATATTTAAAGGGAAGTCTCTCCTTGTTTCATCCCCATGATGTTGTCCCAATCCTGTCCTGGTGCTCTTTCCCCAACATTGTCCTGACGTTATCTTGTGCATGTGTTCGTCTTGTCCGTGTGTGTGTGTCAGGTGATGGTGTTTGTCCACGCTAGGAACGCCACAGTGAGGACCGCCATGGCGCTGATCGAGATGGCCAAGAACCGCGGGGAGGCGTCCTTCTTCCAGTCGGACCACGGCTCCGACTACGGCCAGTGTGAGAAGCAGGTAGCGTACATGTGCGCACACACACACACACACACACACACACACACACACACACACACACACACACACACACACACACACACACACACACACACACACACACACACACACACACACACACACACACAATATCACCACCACCACACTAATGTACATAGTGTTACAGGTGGGAACAATGCCTTTACATTTCAGCCTTTTGTTGGTTTCTTTAAACCCAGCGTTGTGATTCTGAGGCTATTGATGCTGAGAGAGTTGAGACCACAACAACGAAGAGAAACGCTGTGCTTCCCGTCCACAGAGGACATGTGTTCACGTCCAACCGCATTGTGTACACATCTTGAATTACTCACCACTGCAGTACGCACAAACTACCTAGGCCTGTGGATTCTCTCTCTCTCTCTCTCTCTCTCTCTCTCTCTCTCTCTCTCTCTCCCTCTATGTGTGTCTCTCTCTCTCTCTCTCTCTCTCTCTCTCTCTCTCTCTCTCTCTCTCTCTCTCTCTCTCTCTCTCTCTCTCTCTCTCTCTCTCTCTCTCTCTCTCTCTCTCTCTCTCTCTCTCTGTGAAATTGAGGTCAGGCTCCCGGTAGTTCGGTCCGAACCACCGGGAGCCGTAAACAAAATGGAAAATAAATAGCAGACGCGCCAGACTCAGGAGAAGGGGTCCATCTCGGTGGAAATTAACCACCAACAAGCAGCCCAGATTCTTGACCCCTGCCAGGGCGGCTAATTAGCACGTTACAGCACGTCCTTGTTTTGCATTGAAAAATGATTTCACACCTGCCACACCCACACACCCCCACCCACACACATCTCTCATGCGTTTTGAATACAAACAGCCGGTGTTCACCTAAACACCGGATCCTGAGCGGGCGGTCATAGTGCGCTACCGATTGACCCCATGTTTAGCCCACAGATTACTACCGCCACTCTGTTCCGCCACTCGAGCGTGGCGCTGGAGGAGAGCAGACGCGTCTCTAAGAGCTCCCGCAGTTTATTTAGTTTACATAGTTTACTACTTTACTACTAAGTGCGAAAAAACTATTAAAACAACGTAATTGCCATTAACATTACACTATCATACTTTTGCTGTACTTTCTGGACTCATTACAGCCTGTAATGATGCAACACTTTAAAATGCTTTTTAAATGTTTTTTTGCCCAATTCAACACATGTACATATCATCCGTCAGTCACTTAATTGTTCTTTTCATTGTTCTTTATATTGTGTACAGTATTTTTATAGCATACAGTAGTGTTTTAGAGAGCTCATACTGCGGGAGGGAATGGACAGTAAGCATTCCTTGTTGCATATGGCTAGTAAAAAACTAGAATCTTGAAACTAACGTTTGGTTTAATTTATAAGTGACTGACGTGTCATGCAACATGAAACGATAAATGGCCTGTATTTATATATATATATATATAGCGCTTTTAGCCAAAGCTCTTTAGAAGTTCTGCCTGACGTTTACCCATTGATCCACCTCCGGAGGTGTCAGCCATGCCAGGAGCCAGCAGGTCAGGAGCAGTGAGGGTCAGGGTGTCCTGCTCAGGGACACCTCCACAATGGGCTAGGAGGGTTAGGGTTTGGACTTTCCGACGGCGTGCGTGCGTGAGTGCACCCCCATGCAGCGGCCCCTGTGGGCTCCTGGTCCAGCGTGTGTAATGGACGGTGTGTGTGCTGCGTGGGAACACGGAGGTGGCTCGGCCCCCTCGCCAGCAGGGGCCAGTCAAGACTTCAACTCCCCTATTTAAATCTCCTGCGAGGCGCGGTGATCAATTTAGTAACCTTTCCCTGGGCTCCCCGGGGGCCCCCAGCCCAGATTGATGTATCTCTAATCTCCTCTCCCCATTTAAATGGGATATGTATACAAATCAGATCACTTTTCATGCCTTCTAAAACTGGAAATAGAGCCCAGAGAGATTATAGTGTGTGTGCGTGTGCGTGTTCGTGCGTGCGTGTGACGGAGACTAAAAATGGTTCCTTGTTACCCGGTTTCTCTTTGAAACAGGATTTCATTTCAATGTGGCCTATTTTGTCTCTCTCTCTCTCTCTCTCTCTCTCTCTCTCTCTCTCTCTCTCTCTCTCTCTCTCTCTCTCTCTCTCTCTCTCTCTCTCTCTCTCTCTCTCTCTCTCTCTCTCTCTCTCTCTCTATAAATGTGGGATTGCGTGTGTATGTCAGGGCTGCTCGCGCACACACACACAACCCCCCCCCCCCCCCCACACACACACACACATAGACTCACACACAACATACACATGTGCGTAAGCGGAGGATGCGTGGGAGGTCTTATGTCTGTTGATTGATTTGCCGATCGCTGTATTGGCACTTAGCAGCGCTAACAAAAAAAACTAAAAAACACCATTAACCGGTGGGCTGGTGTCACAAAGCGGTAAGTAGCGCTAGCGTCCATTAGCTGGTCTCTCTGAGAGTTGGTCCAGCCTCTGCCTCTGATGGAGGGCGGAGGTGGGGGAGGGGGTCTCCCACTCTAAGCCCACACAGAGATAATGCAGGGCTTATTTGTGCTCTGGAAATTGCCCTGCATTAATATTTATAGGTGTTTGTGTTTTGTTTTTGTGTCTATCTCCTGATACGCATACGCAATGGAACGAAGCACCTCCCGGGTCACGGCTATCATTTAGCCTTCATTTCTCCTGCTTTAAAAGTCAGGAGTGATTGGGCTGTGTTTTCCCTCTCCTAATGTTCATTAATGGTCTTTATCTGGTGGGCCTGGGAGGCTGTCCATCACGCTGAGCTGTCCTAATGCAGCCTCTTCAGTACCTTGTGGGTGTTATTATACACAGGGAGGACTTTTTGTTTGGACAGACATGTGTCTCGGTAATGTACGGTTATGGCTGTGTGTGTGTGTGTGTGTGTGTGTGTGTGTGTGTGTGTGTGTGTGTGTGTGTGTGTGTGTGTGTGTGTGTGTGTGTGTGTGTGTGTGTGTGTGTGTGTGTGTGTGTGTGTGTGTGTGTGTGTGTGTGTGTGTGTGTGTGTGTGTGTGTGTGTGTGTGTGTGTGTGTTGGATTAGATGCATTTAATTGTTATGTTGAGTATATTTTATACGCGGATAAACAACGTGTTGGAAATATGCAAGGAAGTCAAAGCGACGACTGTAGTCTGTCTACTACGCTGGGCTTGAAGTTATACAGGAAATTTGACAATTGTGATGATTTCGTC
>CM051008.1:18997768-19062768 GCA_027704905.1 Muraenolepis orangiensis
TGTCTCAAACTATATCGGCATACATGCAGAATATGGAGAACAACGGTGACACAGCTAGTCAAAATCACCTGGTTTGAGGCAACCGATACCACAAGATATAACGCTGATTTACTAATTAATTTGGGTTAATCGGCCTATCCTACGAACACAAAAGGATGAACAGCAAGCTTATGAAGGTCATAATTCATCGCTAGTCAACATGCTCAACATGCCTGGTAGCCTTACACTGGATGTGTTGAAGGACTTTATTCTGTATGAAACAAGAATGGGGGGGGGGGGAAAGAGATTTGCAGACGATTGCTGCCACCCTGTGGTAGAAGGGAGTGTAGCAGCTCAATGCACGTTGGAAACAGACCTCATGAGATGCACTCTCGCTTAATTATAAGAGTTTATTTTGCTTTGACAAACTTAGATGTTTAGGGGAGAGGTTTTGTGTGTGTGTGTATCAGCATTTCAATTGGTGTGCACTCACAGCTCTCTGTTAACCAGTTTTTTTCTTTTAAATCCAGAAAGACAGGAGCTGGGTGAAAGTCTGCCAACACTGTCACAACGTGTTAACAAATCAGTCCATAGAGACAGAACTTTTATAAAAAACCACCTGGAGCTGTAGCACGCCACATGGCTCTCACTAAAGGGGACCATCTCCTCACACACACATTTCATTACACTTGAGCAAGAAAAGAGGGCAGCTCTGCTCCGGTCAGGTTGGGGACCCGGTCTGACCTCCATCTGTTCATCCCCCCAGATGAGGTCACAGGTCACCGCTTGACGTCCCCTCTCTCCCCCAGGTCCTGAGGTCCAGGAACAAGCAGATGCGGGAGATGTTCCCTGACGGCTTCGGGATCCACCACGCGGGCATGCTGCGGTCGGACCGCACCCTGTCGGAGGGCATGTTCTCCAAGGGCTACCTCAAGGTGCTGGTGTGCACCGCCACCCTGGCCTGGGGAGTCAACCTGCCGGCACACGCCGTCATCATCAAGGTGAGGCTGGAGTTTTCCTGTTATTTTCCGTTCCGTCGTTCCTCGGCCAAAAGGCGAGCGAGCGGTCCTCCTGACGATCGTGGTCCCCTCGGTCTCTCCGTAACGCAGGGCACCCAGATCTACGACGCCAAGCGGGGCACCCTGGTCGACCTGGGCATCCTGGACGTGATGCAAATCTTCGGGCGCGCCGGCCGGCCGCAGTTCGACAAGAACGGCGAGGGCACCATCATCACCTCGCACGAAAAGCTCAGCCACTACCTCACGCTGCTCACCCAGCAGAACCCCATCGAGAGCCAGTTCCTGCACAGCCTGGCGGACAACCTCAACGCAGAGGTCTGTCTGCATGTCTCTCTGCCTGTCTGTCTCTCAGACAAGGTGGTCGCCTTTCAGTCTGCAATTGCAGACATTTTGCATTTGAGTTCACGCTCAATACTGGACCAATTTCATAAAGTTTCATTATTCAGTTAGACACAAAACGATCTAAAAATGTGGTCCAGGTTGAGGTTAGCTTTTCTTTGGTATTGTTCACTACCGGTTTGTCCAGACTTCTCTGTTGCAGAATGTAGGAAATATTGCTAGTGTAGACCGCACTGTTCTGAACAGTCCACTAGGTGGTGCCAGAGGCCTGTCTTAGCTGTAGCCTGTGTGTGTGTGTTTCTCTGTTTGTCTCAGGTGGCCCTGGGGTCGGTGACCAACGTGGACGAGGCGGTGAAATGGCTTAGCTACTCATACCTGTACGTCCGCATGAGAGCCAACCCACTGGCCTACGGGATCAACCACAAGGCCTTACAGGTCAGAGCTCAGGGGAACCACCGCAGCAGAGGGAAGAGGGATGTTTGTCTGTCTGTCTCTCTGTCTGTTTCCCTGTATGTCTGTCTGTCTGTCTTACTGTCTGTCTGTCTCTCCCCGTCTGTCTGTCTCTGTCTCCCTGTTTGTCTCCCTCCCTCTCTGCCTGTATCCCAGGCTTGCTGTCTGTCTCTGTCTGATTCCCCCAAGTGTCTGTCTGTCTGTCTGTCTCTCTGTTCTCTCTGTTCCTCCGTCAGAGATATGTTATCAGTCTCCTGGTCCTGGTCCAGTTCGTCTTGTCTATCCCACTTTGTTTTGAAATGGGAACCGTTTCATGCGTATCCCAGCTTCCAGTTGCATGTCAATCATCATCATCATCATCATCATCATCGTCATCATCATGTCCAGAGTACCATGCTAATAATCTCCAGCTGATCCTCCTCCTCTGTCCATTTGTGTGTGTGTGTGTGTGTGTCTCTCAGATGGACCCCGGTCTGCTGCTGTACAGAAGAGAGCTGGTGGTGGAGGCTGGCCGGAAGCTGGACAAGGCCCGGATGATCCGCTTCGAGGAGCGGACCGGCTACTTCGGGTCCACCGACCTGGGCCGCACGGCCAGCCACTACTACATCAAATACAACACCATCGAGGTAGGGCTCCCAGTACAGCTCAGAAGCTCTACTATACCACAGTAGGACTGATCAGAAGCTCTACTAGAACACAGTAGGACTGATCAGAAGCTCTACTAGAACACAGTAGGACTGATCAGAAGCTCTACTAGAACACAGTAGGACTGATCAGAAGCTCTACTAGAACACAGTAGGACTGATCAGAAGCCCTACTAGAACACAGTAGGACTGATCAGAAACTCTACTAGAACACAGTAGGACTGATCAGAAGCTCTACTAGAACACAGTAGGACTGATCAGAAGTTCTACTATAACACAGTAGGACTGATCAGAAACTCTACTAGAACACAGTAGGACTGATCAGAAGCTCTACTAGAACACAGTAGGACTGATCCGAAGCTCTACTAGAACACAGTAGGACTGATCAGAAGTTCTACTAGAACACAGTAGGACTGATCAGAAGCTCTACTAGAACACAGTAGGACTGATCAGAAGTTCTACTAGAACACAGTAGGACTGATCAGAAGCTCTACTAGAACACAGTAGGACTGATCAGAAGCTCTACTAGAACACAGTAGGACTGATCAGAAGCCCTACTAGAACACAGTAGGACTGATCAGAAGCTCTACTAGAACACAGTAGGACTGATCAGAAGCTCTACTAGAACACAGTAGGACTGATCAGAAGCTCTACTAGAACACAGAGGGGCACCCACAGAGTTGCACTCCAGTGAATATCAATGGTTGTCACTGTGTGGAGTTCTTCTGGCGATGGTTGTCACTGTGTGTGTTCTTCTGGCGATGGTTGTCACTGTGTGGAGTTCTTCTGGCGATGGTTGTCACTGTGTGGAGTTCTTCTGGCGATGGTTGTCACTGTGTGGAGTTCTTCTGGCGATGGTTGTCACTGTGTGTAGTTCTTCTGGCGATGGTTGTCACTGTGTGGAGTTCTTCTGGCGATGGTTGTCACTGTGTGGAGTTCTTCTGGCGATGGTTGTCACTGTGTGTTCTTCTGGCGATGGTTGTCACTGTGTGGAGTTCTTCTGGCGATGGTTGTCAATGTGTGGAATTCTTCTGGCGATGGTTGTCACTGTGTGGAGTTCTTCTGGCGATGGTTGTCACTGTGTGTAGTTCTTCTGGCGATGGTTGTCACTGTGTGTAGTTCTTCTGGCGATGGTTGTCACTGTGTGGAGTTCTTCTGGCGATGGTTGTCACTGTGTGGAGTTCTTCTGGCGATGGTTGTCACTGTGTGTAGTTCTTCTGGCGATGGTTGTCACTGTGTGTAGTTCGTTCTACTGTCACAACATTTACTTGCCTTAGTTCCAGATCCTGGGCGGCGGCTGCTGCTGCTGTTTGTGTGAAACATGTCTTGCGGGACGTGTCCCGGATCCAAGTGGAATACTAAATCCATGTTTTGTTTCTTCTTCTTCTTCTGCTTCCTCACTGTGTTCTTCCTCCTCTGTGAAGACGTTCAACGAGCTGTTCAACTCCCAGAGGACAGAGGGCGACATCTTCAGCATCGTATCAAAGGCAGAGGAGTTTGAGCAAGTCAAGGTGAGAGAGAGAGAGAGAGCGAGAGCGAGAGCTCTGATATGTAATGGTGGTACACGCCTTCCTTCCTCTCTGGCATGACATAATTTGCGGAAACGGTTCTTTCCTTCATGAAGTTTCATTCATATCATATACAAATTGTGTGTGTGTGTGAAGGGGGGGGGGGGTTATTTTATTTATTTATTCATTTTTTTGTTTCATTGAGGTTGAGTACCTCTTTTCCAAGACAGACCTGATAGCTACAAACTGTGTGTGTGTGTGTGTGTGTGTGTGTGTGTGTGTGTGTGTGTGTGTGTGTGTGTGTGTGTGTGTGTGTGTGTGTGTGTGTGTGTGTGTGTGTGTGTGTGTGTGTGTGTGTGTGTGTGTGTGTGTGTGTGTGTGTGTGTGTGTGATTATGATTGTGTGTTGGAATTTGTGTGGTTCTGTTATGTGTGTGTGGTTCTGTTATGTGTGTTGTGGTGTTTGTGTGTGTTGTGATGTGTGTGTGTGTGTGTGTTGTAATGTGTGTGTTGTGGTGTTGTAATGTGTGTGTGTTGTGTTGTAATCTGTGTGTGTGTGTTGTATTGTGTGTGTTGTGTTGTAATGTGTGCGTGTTGTATTGTGTGTGTGTGTGTTGTGTTGTAATGTGTGCGTGTTGTGTTGTGTTGTAATGTGTTGTGTTGTAATGTGTGTGTTGTGTTGTAATGTGTGTGTGTGTTGTGATGTGTGTGTATGTTGTATTGTGTGTGTGTTGTGTTGTAATGTGTGTGTGTGTTGTATTGTGTGTGTTGTGTTGTAATGTGTGTGTGTGTGTTGTGTTGTAATGTGTGTGTGTGTGTTGTATTGTGTGTGTGCTCCCTCAGGTCCGAGATGAGGAGATGGAGGAGCTGGAGCAGATGCTCAGTAACTACTGTGAGCTTCCTGCGGCCGGCGGCGTGGAGAACGGCTACGGAAAGATCAACATCCTGCTGCAGACCTACATCGGGAGAGGAGAAGTGGACAGCTTCTCTCTCATATCAGACCTGTCCTACGTGGCCCAGGTCTGTCTCTCTTGCTCTCTCTCGCTCTCGCTCTAGCTCTCTCTCTCTCGCTCTAGCTCTCTCTCTTTCTCTGTCTCTCTCTGTCTCTCTCTCCTCGCTCTCTCTGTCTATCCCTCTCTTTTTCTCTCGCTCTCTCTCTCGCTCTGTCTCCCTCTGTCTCTGTCTGTCTGTCTCTCTCTCTCTCTCTCTCTCTCTCTCTCTCTCTCTCTCTCTCTCTCTCTCTCTCTCTCTCTCTCTCTCTCTCTCTCTCTCTCTCTCTCTCTCTCTCTCTCTCTCTCTACTGTCCCTGTCTATCCCTCTCTCTCTCTCTCTCTCTCTCCTGTCCCTGTCTATCCCTCTATTTTCTCTCGCTCTCTCTCTCTCGTGGCCCAGGTCTGTCTCTCGCTCTCGCTTTCTCACTCTGTCTCCTCTCTCTCTGTCTCTCTCTCTCTCTCTCTTTCTTGTTGTCACACACTGCACGCATATCAACACATGCGCCACTGGGCTTACCCGTGTGCCAAATGCACACTTGCAGCCATTGTTATATATAAATATATATACTAGTCTACTCTACCTCGCAGTATGTCAGACCGAGTCAGGCCTGGATGTGAATTCTATGATGTGTTTGACCCCTGACCATCCGGAGGTTCCACATGTCTCTCTCGGTGAAGAGGCCCCATTCTCCACGCTTCAGCTCTGTTTCTTGTTCATTACTTGGAGATCATTCAGTTGGATTCATAACTGAATGCCCCCCCCCTCTGTATCCTATAGCAATCATTCCCCGTGGAAAACAATAGATTGCTTTACTACTTTATTAGAGTTTGGCATTCCATTGTGTGGGAGCATTAGAAAGCCTTTCTCTGAGCCGCTGACACACTCAATTTTGTCCTCCCGCACACACACACACACACACACACACACACACACACACGCACACACATTCAAATGATCTGTCAAATGTGGATCTGCCAAACTGATCTCTGGTCCTTGATTGTCCACCACGGATCAGATCCTAATCCCCTCCTTCTCCTCTCATTGTGCTCTCCCTCGCGGCTCTCATCGTCCGCCAGTCCAACAAACCCACTCAGACTCCAGGCTTCCAGCGCTAACAGAAGCCATGTGGTCGGTCAGTTGGACTGTCTCGCACTCTTTCTGCTTCTAGATGTTCAGATGTGCAACAGTGCTCAGCATGTGATGTTGTACGAGGGATGAGGTCACTTCATGCTACATTGTAGCGCCGTACGAAGACCTCACGATGCTACCATGCTGTTAGAAGCTCAGCAGGTTGACCCGGAGGTCGCGGAAGGTTGCCGGTTCGACCCCCGGATCCCTCTGTGGAAAAAGTGGCAGCGCATTTTCAAGTGGTGAACTTGGCAGCCGATAAGCTGGTTGTGCTGTTTTGTTTTGGGTTGAATGTGAGGCATAACCTACACCGTACTGTACAGTACTTATTTTTACCAAAACAGATCTTTGCGCCACTAAGATCCAACTACTACTGATGTAATGACTTCTGTCAAAGTATACTCATACACAATGGGAGACAGACAGAAACCCTTTGTCTGGTGGATACGGCGACTCTTTAACCAGCAGTACTTGCCTAAGAAAGAACAAGGACAGAGTTTCTACTGCTGACAGGGCAGCTACTGCAGATGTGTAGATGGAAGGAAGAAGCTGTGCCCACAACAGGGGGTTGAACCTCGAGAGAAAGGTCACAACTGGAACCTTTCTGATCCTATTCCTTATAAAAGTCTCTCTGTCTCGGTCTGTCTGTCTGTCTGTCTCACAGATTTGGTGCAGACCCCGACAAACTTTGCATGCAACTTTACGTTACGGTTAAAATGAAAATCGTGAGGCAAAAAATTAGTGGGAAAATCATTCCCACTAATTGTGAATCATACCGCAATTGCAACCCACAATCTGTCAAAATAATCGTGAAGAATTTATATATACAATATATTTTTAATAATATTATTTGGAGCGTGGGGTGGACGGGGGCAGAACAATTAGCAAGTTTTTTTTTGCTTATCTCTCTTTGGCTTCTTCTGACTTCCTGCAGAACGCGGCCCGTATCGTGCGGGCGTTGTTTGAGATCGCCCTGAGGAAGCGCTGGCCCGCCATGACGTACCGGCTGCTCAACCTGTGTAAGGTGATCGACAAGCGGCTGTGGGGCTTCGCCCACCCGCTGCGTCAGTTCCACATCCTGCCGCACACCGTCCTGGAGCGGCTGGAGAAGAGGAGGCTGACCGTCGACAAGCTCAAGGACATGAGCAAGGAGGAGATCGGTGGGAGCCCTGACCCTGTCACCCTCAGCCCTTACCCCCTTGCCTCTAACCCCTTATCGCCTAATCCCTGACCCTTCAATCCTTTAACTCCTAATCCCTCAACCATTTATACCCTAAACTCTCACCCCAACCCCTTACCCCTCAACCCTTTAACCTCTAATCCCTCACCCCAACCCCTTACCCCTCAACCCTTTAACCCCTAACCCCTAATCCCCTCAACCCTCTAACCTGTAATCCCTCACCCCAACCCCTTACCCCTCAACCCTTTAACCCCTAACCCCTAATCCCCTCAAACCCTCTAACCTCTAATCCCTCACCCCAACCCCTTACCCCTCAACCCTTTAACCCCTAACCCCTAATCCCCTCAACCCTCTAACCTGTAATCCCTCACCCCTCTAACCTGTAATCCCTCACCCCAACCCCTCAACCCTTTAACCCCTAACCCCTAATCCCCTAACCCCTCAACCCTTTAACCCATTACCCCTCATCCTTAAACCCTCATCCCCTAACCCCTAATCCCTCACCCTTTAACCCTTAGGTTCAAACTCATGTGATTAAATAATCGCTAAATTATTGCAGTATGCTCCTTTAGTAGTGTTCATTGGCGTGGAGACTGATGGATCTCACCATGCAGCCCGGTGTGGGTCCTGTGGGTCCTGAGACTGATGGATCTCACCATGCAGCCCGGTGTGGGTCCTGTGGGTCCTGAGACTGATGGATCTCACCATGCAGCCCGGTGTGGGTCCTGTGGGTCCTGAGACTGATGTGCTAACAGCCTGCGTCCTGTCCTCAGGTCACATGCTGCAGCACGTCAACATCGGGGCCAAGGTCAAGCAGTGTGCCCACCAACTGCCCTCGCTGCTGCTGGAGGCCAGCATCCAGCCAATCACACGCACCGTGCTGCGCGTGCGTCTCGTCATCACCACCGACTTCAGTTGGCATGACCAGGTAACCACGGCAACCACAGAGGTAGCCCCTCCCCCCCTATTACTTATGTGATTCTATAGAATTAATCAATACCTTTTATTTGTCTGCTTTATTCGTGAACAAAGTTAAGTTATTTGTTAAAGTGATAAGATCACATAAATCTGTAATTCACTTCTCATTATGTTAGTACTGTCATCAAGGTCTTTTTAAGGTTATCAAGGTGTTATTAAGTGTTATCAAGGTGTTTTTAATGTTATCAAGGTGTTATTAACTGTTATCAAGGTGTTTTAAGGTTATCAAGGTGTTATTAAGTGTTATCAAGGTGTTTTTAAGGTTATCAAGGTGTTATTAAGTGTTATCAAGGTGTTTTTAAGGTTATCAAGGTGTTATTATGGTTATCAAGGTGTTATTAAGGTTATCAAGGTGTTATTAGGTTATCAAGGTGTTTAAGGTTATCAAGGTGTTATTAAGTGGTATCAAGGTGTTATTAAGTGTTATCAAGGTGTTATTAAGTGTTATCAAGGTGTTTTTAAGGTTATCAAGGTGTTATTAAGGTTATCAAGGTGTTATTAAGGTTATCAAGGTGTTATTATGGTTATCAAGGTGTTATTAAGGTTATCAAGGTGTTATTAAGTGTTATCAAGGTGTTATTAAGTGTTATCAAGGTGTTTTTAAGGTTATCAAGGTGTTATTAAGGTTATCATGGTGTTATTAAGGTTATCATGGTGTTATTTAAGGTTATCAAGGTGTTATTAAGGTTATCATGGTGTTATTTAAGGTTATCAAGGTGTTATTATAGTTATCAAGGTGTTATTATGGTTATCAAGGTGTTATTAAGGTTATCAAGGTATTATTAAGTGTTATCAAGGTGTGATTATGGGTTATCAAGGTGGTATTAAGGTTATCATGGTGTTATTTAAGGTTATCAAGGTGTTATTATGGTTATCAAGGTGTTATTAAGGTTATCAAGGTGTTATTATGGTTATCAAGGTGTTATTAAGTGTTATCAAGGTGTTATTAAGTGTTATCAAGGTGTTTTTAAGGTTATCAAGGTGTTATTAAAGTTATCAAGGTGTTATTAAGGTTATCATGGTGTTATTTAAGGTTATCAAGGTGTTATTAAGGTTATCATGGTGTTATTTAAGGTTATCAAGGTGTTATTATAGTTATCAAGGTGTTATTATGGTTATCAAGGTGTTATTAAGGTTATCAAGGTATTATTAAGTGTTATCAAGGTGTGATTATGGGTTATCAAGGTGGTATTAAGGTTATCATGGTGTTATTTAAGGTTATCAAGGTGTTATTATGGTTATCAAGGTGTTATTAAGGTTATCAAGGTGTTATTATGGTTATCAAGGTGTTATTAAGGTTATCAAGGTGTTATTAAGGTTATCAAGGTGTTATTAAGGTTATCAAGGTGTTATTAAGGTTATCAAGGTGTTATTATGGTTATCAAGGTGTTATTAAGGTTATCAAGGTGTTATTAAGGTTATCAAGGTGTTATTATGGTTATCAAGGTGTTATCAAGGTGTTATTATGGTTATCAAGGTGTTATTATGGTTATCAAGGTGTTATTAAGGTTATCAAGGTGTTATTATGGTTATCAAGGTGTTATTAAGGTTATCAAGGTGTTATTAAGGTTATCAAGGTGTTATTATGGTTATCAAGGTGTACATTAAGCATCCAAGAATGCGAGATTCTTGTGTTATTTTATTGAGTTATTTCTTGCTGCCAAGCGGGGGAGCAGTTATATCCAAACTACACCAAACGGCAAGGGTCTTATGTTGGACACTTAAGTGTTCTTCTACGGTAAAGGAGACGGTGTCCTTTGTGTGCTGCAAGCATCTCACACCAACAGCACCACATGCTGCTGTCTGTGTGAGCCAGGGCGGCTCAGGGACCGCTCTCTTCAAACATCTACTGTAGGCAGTAGAGGACAGGCTACCGAGCCAACATGTAAATCCCAGCACACACCAGCGTTGTTGTCTCTGAACACAAACAAACACCCAGCAGCTGGCGAGAGAGAGAGAGAGAGAGAGAGAGAGAGAGAGAGAGAGAGAGAGAGAGAGAGAGAGAGAGAGAGAGAGAGAGAGAGAGAGAGAGAGAGAGAGAGAGAGAGAGAGAGAGAGAGAGAGAGAGAGAGAGAGAGAGAGAGAGAGAGAGAGAGAGAGAGAGAGAGAGAGAGAGAGAGAGAGAGAGACCTGCGACTTGCCTCTGTGTCAGGAGAGCTCCACAAAGAGGCGGTCCTCTCTGTGTGCGTTCACCTGCAGGCCGTAGGAAAGTAAACACAAAACAAAACGCTGAATAACGGAACGCTGCCAGGAAGAAGAGACACGAGTCAAGCAAGACCCGCCTTCATGTGGGGGTGACACAGGGGAGGACGGAGGGAGGGAGGGGAGGGAGGGAGGCAGGCAGGCAGGCAGGGAGGGGAGCGCTGACTGCAAAAACGGACAGGAAGTTTGTCCAAAAAACGACATCATCGCTCACCCTGCTTTTTAGTGGTACGGAGATACGGTGCAGCTCCCCAGCTGTCCTAATGGGCTCAGGGTCTGGGGATGGTGGGGGTCATCAGACCTCCAGGGTGGAAGTAGGAGGTTCTGGTGTCAGGGAAATGTGTCCCACACCAGGGATGGCATGGAGGGAGGATGGAGGGTGGGATCGCTCCAGAGTTTGTCATGGAATCCCCCGGAATAGGAAGCTCTTTGTAGCGGGGGTGGGGGGGTGTGTGGGGGGGAGGGGTCCAGGGTCCGAATGCGAAGATGAATGTTTATGTCCGATTAGCTATGCATGCTCGGTCCATGGGAGAGTAGTAAGGGAACACCCACCACCTCCCCCCCTCCGGCTTTGCCCTGATCCAGCTGCATATGTCGGCACACCACCGTCAAGCCCTGGCCAGGACACACACACACACACACACACACACACACACACACACACACACACACACACACACACACACACACACACACACACACGGATATGTTAAGCCTGCTCTGAGCGGAGGCGAGGCCGCCGCTGTGACCTGGTCCTTAAAAGGGGGGAGAGAGTGTTTCAGATGAGGATAACTCGCCCACTACCACCATAGTCGCTCCACATTCCATGCCGTTTACTTTTCTGGTTTCATGTGTTTATTAGTACTAGTTATGTGCATCCTCCTCCTCATAAGGACCGTGGTTAGCGGATGATATATCGTACGTGGCTTCTTCTTCTGCGGAAACTTGAGTGTCTCATAAACCTGTCTCCTGCGGTTCGCCGGCCGTCCGAGACACACGCTCTCGCTCTCTCTCTCTTGCTCTCTCTCTCTCTCTCTCTCTCTCTCTCTCTTGCTCTCTCTCTTCTCTCTCTCTCTTGCTCTCTCTCTCTCTCTCTCTCTCTTGCTCTCTCTCTCTCTCTCTCTCTCTTGCTCTCTCTCTCTCTCTCGCTCTCTCTCTCTCTGCCACAGCGGGAAACCGACATAACCGTAGCGGTGCAACACACACATACAGACACACACACACCTGGCCACAGAGGAGCAGTAGTATCCACAGGAGAACATCTGTACGCACACTGAATGAAGAATGCATCTTCATCGTGTGCGTACAGATGTTTGTTTCTCTGTTTCCATCTGTTCAAGTAGTTTTTCTGTTGTGCAACAGTAGTATTATCTTTCTCTCTCCCTCTCACTTGCTCTCCCGCTCTCTCTTTCCAAGTAAAGTTTTAATGGCTCTGCCTCTTTCTTTCTCTCTCCCTCCCTCTCTCTCCCTCCCTCCCTCTCTCTCTCTCCACCCTCTCTCCCCCCTCTCTCTCTCCTGCCCACCCTCTCTCTCCCCCCCCTCTCCCTCCCCCTCCCTCCCTCTCCCTCTCTCTCTTGCCCACCCTCTCTCTCCCCCCCCTCTTTCTCTCTCCCTCCCTCCCTCCCTCTCCCTCTCTCTCTTGCCCACCCTCTCTCTCCCCCCTCTCTCGTCCTCCCTCCCTCTCTCAGGTGCATGGCTCCGTGGGAGAGCCTTGGTGGCTGTGGGTTGAAGACCCCATCAACGACCACATCTACCACTCGGAGTACCTCCTCCTCCAGAAGAAACAGGTCCGCCTCTTCCTCTCTCCTCTCTCTCTCTCCCTTTCTCTTTCTTCTTTCTCTCTCTCTTCCTCTCTCCTCTCTCTCTCTCCCTTCTCTTCTTCTCTCTCTCTCTTCCTCTCTTCCTCTCTCTCGCTCTCTGCTCTCTCTCTCCTCTCCTCACTCTCTTGCTCTCTCTCTCTCTCACCTCAAGTGATCACACAGGGTGTGGTGTCTGGTTTAAACCGGTCCTGTCTTTTCTACAGTAGCTACATTACATCACATCACACTACAGTCATTTAGCAGACACTTTTCTCCATAGCGACTTACAATAAGGTCACTCAGCAGGTAGACAAGAGAACTACTAGTCACCAGGAGTCATAAGTGCGTTTCCTTTCTAACGAGCAATAATTATATAATATATACAAACCTATGCACACATATAAGAACAACATATATAACACGTCACATTTTATTCCTAACAAGCCGTAATAATATAATATATACACATTTATAGTAACATAATATAGAACACATTACATTTCCTTCCTAACGAGCCTCCGAGAGCAGAACCAGTGCTCAGGTAAAAGATTGATAAGTTGGCTCCTAGATTTGACACAATAAGTACATCCAAAATGCCAATGACAAAATGTGAAGCTATTTTTACTCATGAGATAAATATATAAAGCTAGAACGTTTCTCAAGAAGACCCATCCAGGGAATTGTGGAGATAAATGTGTGTGTGTGTGTGTGTGTGTGTGTGTGTGTGTGTGTGTGTGTGTGTGTGTGTGTGTGTGTGTGTGTGTGTGTGTGTGTGTGTGTGTGTGTGTGTGTGTGTGTGTGTGTGTGTGTGTGTGTGTGTGTGTGTGTGTGTGTGTGTGTGTGTGTGTGTGTGTGTGTGTGTGTTCTCCGTCCAGGTGTTGTCGGGGGAGCCACAGAACATTGTGTTCACCATCCCCATCTTCGAGCCCATGCCGTCCCAGTACTACATCAGGGTGGTGTCAGACCGCTGGCTGGGGGCCGAGGCCGTCTGCGTGGTCAACTTCCAGCACCTCATCCTGCCCGAGAAACACCCGCCTCACACTGGTACCCCGCTCTCACACACACACACACACACACACACACCTCCCACTGGTCCAACCCAACATGAGCTGTGTTAGCTTTCTGGAGATGTGACCATGTGACCACATCCTCTTCATCCCATCATCTTCGCTCTTTCAACAATCAGCGTTACATCTTCTTCTTCTTAAATCACAGTCAAGTCCCAACACAACATCTGGACGTACGGTTTGCCAAAACGGACACAGCCCCAGTTCGATTTTCCAACTCTTTGATTAATTAGCCAAGATGCTACAAAAACCCTCTTTATTTCATGTCTTTTTAATTTATTTATTTGACCTTTTGAGAGGGAGAAGCCAAGCATGATTCACCAGAGGTCACCAGACACGTGTGATGTCTCAGAGGCTGGGATGTCTCAGAGGCTGGCCTCTGGTCAGGTCTGGAGGACAGACACCAGGTGATGTCTGTCCTCTGGTCAGGTCTGGAGGACAGACACCAGGTGATGTCTGTCCTCTGGTCAGGTCTGGAGGACAGACACCAGGTGATGTCTGTCCTCTGGTCAGGTCTGGAGGACAGACACCAGGTGATGTCTGTCCTCTGGTCAGGTCTGGAGGACAGACACCAGGTGTGGAGGACAGACACCAGGTGTGGACCGGCCCTATTCAGTCTCAGACCGGGGCCATGCTGGTCAAAATCAGTTAATGGCGAAATATAGACACGCAAAATGTGGCAGGTACTCGAGACATATGTGAACAAGTATTTATATTCAATAAAACGTCATTGAGAAAGGACTTTCTGTCTCACTCTCTCTGTCTCACTTTCTCTCTCTCTGTCTCTCTGTGCTGGCATCTTGCTATCGTGGTGTTAAAGATAGTTAATGTGTTATTATTTTATATGACCAGCACACAGGCTGAAGGCTGTTCTATGTGTTCTGTTCTATATGTGACTCAATGACGGCTTACACCATATTACTGTCCAAAGACATATGCACTTCCTGTGATGCACACACACACACATACACTCACACACACACACACACGCACACTCAATCAGACACACAAGCACATCGTCTCAACGCGTCCACATGATTAAATATGTGTTTCTGAAGAAAGGAAATGATTAACAGACTGTAACTCAAGAGGATCCATTTGTCTACAACATGGACAGACTTGAGAGAACACAGAATACACAGTGCATCAGCAGCTACATGCTGAACCGAGGGATTCAGTGGAGACACGGACGCCTGATGTTCTCCATCCCATCATCTGTTAGTGTGTATCTTTGATCTGATTCTGATTCTGATTCTGATCTCTCTCTCTCTCTCTCTCTCTCTCTCTCTCTCTCTCTCTCTCTCTCTCTCTCTCTCTCTCTCTCTCTCTCTCTCTCTCTCTCTCTCTCTCTCTCTCTCTCTCTCTCTCTCTCTCTCTCTCTCTCTCTCTCTCTCTCCTCTCTCTCTCTCTCTCTCTCTCTCGCTCTCTCTCTCTCTCTCTCTCTCTCTCTCAGAGCTGCTGGACCTGCAGCCGCTGCCCGTGACGGCGCTGGGCTGTCCGGAGTACGAGAGCCTCTACAAATTCACCCACTTCAACCCCATCCAGACGCAGATCTTCCACACGCTGTACCACAGCGACACCAACGTCCTGCTGGGGGCGCCCACGGGCTCCGGCAAAACCATCGCCGCAGAGTTGGCCATGTTCCGTGTCTTCAACAAGTACCCCGGGGCCAAGGTGCGTCCCGCTCACTGGTCCGGGGTCAATGGTCCGGGGTCGCTGGTCAGGGTTGCTGGTCACTGGTCTGGGGTCACTGGTCAGGGGTCACTGGTCGATGGTCAGGGTCACTGGTCTGGGGTCACTGGTCAGGGGTCACTGGTCTGGGGTCACTGGTCGGGTCACTGGTCTGGGGTCACTGGTCTGGGGTCACTGGTCCGTGGGTCACTGTTCCGGGGTCACTGGTCCGGGGTTGCCGGGTCCAAAATTCACTTTTAGAATTGTCGTAGAAAGATCGATTGGCAAAGTAGGGGCTGAACAATGAATCGAAATCGAAATCGCAATATGGTGATTGGCGGTTATCAATTGGTGCAATGTTTTGATATGGGTAAATATGTAAATGTTAATATAACACCTTTATAACTGAAATAGAGTAGTGCTACAGAGATGCCCAGGCCTACACATTTTTCTTCTTTATGTTTGGTACAGACCCCAACAAATGTCACTTCATGATGACAATATCCAGTATATATAAATTTTTTACCATATGGTTCAGCCCTATGGCCAAGCGATTGTTTTAATATGCGGCCTTGCATTTTATTGACCTTTGTGGGTCCTCTTCCTCCGTCTGTGTGGCGTGGTGCAGGTTGTGACCCTGTGGTTCTGTGTGGCGTGGTGCAGGTTGTGACCCTGTGGTTCTGTGTGGCGTGGTGCAGGTTGTGACCCTGTGGTTCTGTGTGGCGTGGTGCAGGTTGTGACCCTGTGGTTCTGTGTGGCGTGGTGCAGGTTGTGACCCTGTGGTTCTGTGTGCCGTGGTGCAGGTTGTGACCCTGTGGTTCTGTGTGCCGTGGTGCAGGTTGTGACCCTGTGGTACTGTGTGTGTCTCCTTGCTGGGTCCAGGTGGTGTACATCGCCCCCCTCAAGGCCCTGGTCAGGGAGAGGGTCGAGGACTGGAAGGTCCGGATAGAACAGAAACTCGGCCGCAAGTGAGTGAACCGCTTTACTCTCATCAGTAGCAGACTTGTGATGGTTATTATTATGACATTACTACTTAGATTTTCTTTGGAGTATTTTATTTTAGCAACAGCCTCTCTCTGTCTCACTCTTTCTGTGTCTCACTCTCTGTCGCTCTCTCACTCGTTTTCTCTCTCAATGTCTCTGTCCTTCCTTCTCTCTCTCTCTCTCTCTCTCTGTCTTACTGTCTCACTGTCTCCCTGTCTCTGTCTCTTTCTGCCTCTCTCTGTCTACCTCTCTCTGTCTACCTGTCTCTCTCTCTCCCTGTCTCTCTATCTGTCTACCTCTCTCGCTCTCGCTCTCGCTCTCTCGCTCTCTCTCTCTCTCTCTCTCTCTTCCCCCCCCCCCCCCACCCCCAGGGTGGTGGAGCTGACGGGTGATGTGACCCCTGACATGCGCACCATCTCCCAGGCCGACCTCATCGTCACCACGCCAGAGAAGTGGGACGGGGTCAGTCGCAGCTGGCAGAACCGCAGCTACGTCCAGAAGGTGGCCATCCTGATCATCGACGAGATCCACCTCCTGGGTGAGAGAGGGAGGGAGGGAGAGGGAGCGATAGAGAGAGGGAGAGATAGAGAGAGGGAGATATAGAGAGGGAGAGACATACAGAGAGAGTGAGAGAGGGTGGGAGGGAGACAAAGAAAGACTGTGAGAAAGAGAGAATGTGAGAGATAGACCTTGTTGAAAAATGTAAAAACTATTTGCAGACAAATGTCTTTCTCCCCGATGCTCTTGATGGTGTTCAAAGTGACATGCATGCATACGTACGTGCATGGGAAGGTACCTCACAACTGAACGTAATGGAATGTTGTGGTTTTACCCACTTTAACCTTCCCTGTCCCCAACCACGCGTGGTTCAGCGGGACAATCGGTGCGGAGTGTCTGTGCTGATGTCTCTCTCCGTCTCCAGGAGAGGACCGAGGTCCCGTCCTGGAGGTCATCGTGTCCCGCACCAACTTCATCTCCTCCCACACCTCCAAGACCGTGCGGGTGGTCGGTCTGTCCACCGCCCTGGCCAATGCTCGCGACCTAGCTGACTGGCTGGGCATCAAGCAGGTCAGGAAACACACACACACACACACACACACACACACACACACACACACACCCGGCCGGGGAACACACTGTACATCCCAGTGCTGTGGTGATCCATAGTGTATATAGCGGATAATGTATTCCTCTCCCCCCCCCCGTTTTAAACCATTCCACATGGAGAAGTTAATCCAGCCACGCACGTCCGCACCGTAACAAGTTCAGCATTGCGGTTGTTGAAGCCCAAAAAAACCCCTTATAAAAGCCATCTCATTGCCTGTATTTGTTTAGCGTTTGGCTGTACAGTGTTTGTTCTGGTGTGTACTCGATGGACTGTATAATAATGACATGGAGAGGGTAAACAGATGCCTTGGGCCCGCCGTGGAGGCCCCGGTTTATCTGAGTTAATGGGCCCCGGAGTCTCGTGTCTCGGGACGCGGCCCGCTTTATGAGGCTCCGGTAATCATCAGAAACCGGTGGAGCGATGAGACGGGATAACGAGATAACAAAGACGTCTTCACAACCCCCCCGCCCCTCCTGAACCCACCGGGACGCGGGTGCTCTCTCCGTCCACCCTTCACGTCTCAACTTTCACAAGCCATTCTCAGGATTTATTGGCCTTTAACGTCATCACGCCTGCTTTCTCTACACTGGCTCATTTCTGTGGAGATCAAGTCTCTTTTTCCGCTGGCAGACGATCACCCCTGGGTTAGCCTGGGTCGGGTGGGTGGTGGTGGGTGAGTGGGTGGTGGTGGGTGAGTGGGTGGTGGGTGAGTGGGTGGTGGTGGGTGAGTGGGTGCAAAATTCCCTTTTTTTTTTGTCCACCGTCCAAATGGCCCAGTGAATGTTCAAATGTCACCAGCCACTCAATAGATTATCAGTGTGTGTTTTTGGCTGGCGAGTGAAGCATATCTACCAGACACTTTTGCATATTTTACCAGCATATTTGGCTGGTGCTGTGTGTGTGTGTGTGTGTGTGTGTGTGTGTGTGTGTGTGTGTGTGTGTGTGTGTGTGTGTGTGTGTGTGTGTGTGTGTGTGTGTGTGTGTGTGTGTGTGTGTGTGTGTGTGTGTGTGTGTGTGTGTGTGTGTGTGTGTGTGTGTGTGTGTGTGTGTGTGTGTGTGTGTGTGTGTGTGTGTGTGCGCGCTAGACATGATAAAGTGTGTGACTGCTCGTGCCGTGTAGTGTGGTGAAGAGGGAGGGGGGTAACTGTTGCATAAAGACCCCCCCCCCCCCCCCCAGAGCAGCAGTCTGTGGGCCCATAAATCCCATAGTACCCGGGCCGGCCCATTGCTGCTCGGACGCGGGGGGGGGGGGGGGGGGAGCTGTGTTTGTGTTGTGTTGCCCGATCCATTATCCAGGACCGGTTAAGATATGTGTGCACATGATCCTCCTCCGGGCCAGGATGGAGCGGGGCACGGGACGACAGCCCTGCTCTCACACACACACACACACACACACACACACACACACACACACACACACACACACACACACACACACACACAGGGGTGTTCACATGTGTCACATACACGACACAGGCTCAAAGTAAAGCGCACATACGCACACCCAAAATGCACACACTCGCACGCAATGACTCACTCACATACACAGACAGACACACACACACACACACACACACACACGCTTGCAAACACACGGCAGGACAATGACAGAAAGCTCCCATTAGTGCCAGATGGGCCCCTCTGTTGCCAGCTGCTCACACCAGGTCTCTCTTTCTTCTCCTTCTCCCTCTCTCCCCCGTCCTCCCCCCTCCCCCGTCCTCCAACAGGTGGGCTTGTTTAATTTCCGTCCGTCTGTCCGTCCCGTCCCCCTGGAGGTCCACATCCACGGCTTCCCCGGGCAGCACTACTGCCCCCGCATGGCCAGCATGAACAAACCTGCCTTCCAAGGTTCACACACACACACACACACACACACACACACACACACACACACCCACACACACACCACACACACAACACACACACACAGGGTGTCACCTCCTCTTCACGTGGTCACAACATGTAGCCAGTAATGTTCATTATTATTATATTAAAATTTGATGTAGAAATATTGAGTTTTGAGTTAGCTGATAATTAAACTATTAACAAATTAAGTATCAACTATTTAAATTTACAATAAGGAAGATAAAGTGTGTATTATGTTTTACAACAAACCACAAGGAATAATGTGTGTGTGTGTGTCCATACAGCCATTTGCAGCCACTCTCCGGCCAAGCCTGTGTTGATCTTCGTGTCGTCACGGCGACAGACCCGCCTCACCGCCCTGGACCTCATCGCCTTCCTGGCCACCGCGGACGACCCCAAAAAGTGGCTCCATCAGGACGAGAAGGAGGTGGGACACACACACACACACTCACTCACTCACTCACTCACTCACTCACTCACTCACTGTCTCACTCACTCACTCACTCACTGTCTCTCTCACTCACACACTGTCTCTCTCTCACTCACACTCTCTCTCTCACTCACACTCTCTCTCTCTCACTCACACTCTCTCTCTCACTCACACTCTCTCTCTCACTCACACACTCTCTCTCTCACTCACACACTCTCTCTCACTCACACTCTCTCTCTCACTCACACTCTCTCTCTCACTCACACTCACACTCTCTCTCTCACTCACACTCTCTCTCACTCACACACTGTCTCTCTCTCACTCACACTCTCTCTCTCACTCACACACTGTCTCACTCACTCACTCTCTCTCTCACAACACACACACAGCAGTAGCAAGACAGTGAATTCACTACCTATATTCCATTCCAGTGGAGCAATTCTATCACAGCTTATTTCACATGTTACTTACGATGCCAGTTGTACTCATCTTCTCCACCTTATACACCGTCACCAACCCTTCTGTACAGTAATACAGTAACACATCCAGGGAAGACAATTTTACGCAAACAGAAGCTTCCTCTACGGAGGTCAGTTTGTCGTGGTCACGCTTCATTATATTTGTTATTCTAACACAAGAGGAAGCAGAGCCCGGACTGAAGCGTCTCCGGAGGTCAGAGGCTGTGTTGTGAACGTGTGCCTCACTCCGAGGTCCGCCTGTCCACAACGCTCGAGGTTGGTTAGCCGCCTCCGAGGATGTCATCTCCTCCTCCTCCTCTCCTCCTCCTCCTCCTCCCAGAGGCCGAGGAGGCCAGTCAGAGCACTAATTGCTACGTCTCGGGGAACCTCTGAGCCTCCGTTCGTATTGAGCGTTCATCACGTACGCGTGGACGTTGATGTTCATTATGCGTGTTTATTACAAAGATTTAATTTGTTGATTCGTTCTGCCCTGTCAAAAAAAACTTTTCTCTCAAACTTAAGATGCCGACCACACAGGTTTATTTTTCATAAAGCAAAGCGAGCACGATCCATACATTTCTAAAACTGTCCAGTAGTTATGATTTCATTAACTCTGGTGTGTGTGTATATTATACGTTGTGTGTGTATATTATACGGTCTGTGTGTATATTATACGGTCTGTGTGTATATTATACGGTGTGTGTGTGTGTGTATATTATACGGTCTGTGTGTATATTATATGGTGTGTGTGTGTGTATATTATATGGTGTGTGGTTGTGTGTGTGTATATTATACGGTGTGTGTGCATGTATATTATACAGTGTGTGTGTATGTATTTTATACGGTGTGTGTGTGTGTGTATATTATACGTGTGTGTGTGTGTGTGTGTGTGTGTGTGTGTATATTGTACGGTGTGTGTGTGTGTGTGTGTATATTGTACGGTGTGTGTGTGTATGTTATACGGTGTGTATGTGTGTGTATGTTATACGGTGTGTATGTGTGTGTATTATACTGCGCTCCCACTAAATGGACTAGAAACTGTGTGTGATCTCCCATAGACTTATATTTCATCGTTTTAATATTATGGGACCCTCATCTCGTCCCAATTGCATTTTGATCCCGATATTGGATAGTTAGCTCACTCTCTCACTCTCTCACACACACACACTTGTATGCAGTCCTTTACTCAGCGAGTGTGGTTTAAGTGTGATTATGGGATGGCCTGTGTCATCCCCCATATTACACCACTGGATCATTTCAAGATGGGAGCAAATGTCTCCTTTGTGCCAAGATTTTACAAAAGTATGCTAATATTTTTACAACACTCAATTACCCACCCTGATAAGGCCCAGCATGAGTGGGTCTAACATAACTAACACACTCTGTGCACAGTGGCATGCGCTCTCTCTCTCGCTCTCTCGCTCGCTCTCTCTCTCTCACATGTTATGCCAAGATGAATTGTTCTCCGACCCACAGTATCTGTGTGTGTGCGTGCGTGAGTCAGCGGTGTGTTTCTACGGGTATGGGTTAGATCCCGGGGCTCCATGTCTCTTGTCCGGAGGTTTGAGCGGTAAAGATTGTGATGTTAACATCCATCTCTTGGTGACGTGTGGCCCAGCTCTGACGTCCTAGAGCCCGTTGGTCGAGGCTTCTCCTTCTCAACATGGACACCTGAGCAGCAGCGATGTGTCGTAGTGCTGGTCGCTTGAATTACAATGGAAACCAGTAATGGTAACACGGGTGCCCTAAAGGGGACGTGTGTGTGTGTGTGTGTGTGTGTGTGTGTGTGTGTGTGTGTGTGTGTGTGTGTGTGTGTGTGTGTGTGTGTGTGTGTGTGTGTGTGTGTGTGTGTGTGTGTGTGTGTGTGTGTGTGTGTGTGTGTGTGTGTGTGTGTGTGTGTGTGTGTGTGTGTGTGTGTGTGTGTGTGTCAGTCATTGTCCATTTGTAACCATGGAAGTATGACATGGTAATGCCCCGGTTTCATACATAATATAATTCATATGCGTGTCATGTATGTGTGTGTGTGAGTTTCCGGGGATGATATACGGCGTTCCCCGCTGCCCGGGGCCGTGTAGCGACTCAGCCCCCCGCTGTTTGACTGACAGGTGGCTGGCGGTGGCCCGGCGGGGGTCTTTCCACCACCACCACGTCTCTCCCCTCTCAGTGTAACATCTCACTCTCCTTTCCCCCCCCCCCCCCCCGCGGTGACGGCGGTGGGTCGAGGTCGGCCGGCTAGTGTGCCCACGGAATGGTTTTTAGTGTCCTGTCGCATCCCGTCACGCTCCCCATTGGTCTGGCTCAGAATGGAGGAGGAGCTTATGTTCATGTTGAATTCATTCTGGAACAGGAAGGAATGAATTGTTGAATTAAGGTTTTGAATCTGGGTTGCTCAACCAAAAATGTAAAAACAGGTATAATGTTTGAATATGTTATTTGATTCTGGGATTATGTTTGTGATGTGTATACGTTTATACATAAATACAACATTTTTTTTGGGATGTTTTCCCCTTTTGTAATGTCTGATCCACATGTTTATGTTTGTGAATTAGTGTCTCGTCAGTCTCGTCAGTGGGCATCGTTTATGATGCCAGACACTATAATAAAAGAACAATCAATCACTACGCTATATAATATATATATATATATATATATATATATATATATATATATATATATATCATTCTTATCAAAGATATATATATTGGGCTGGTATGCTTTGACAAAATGTATCATAAACTCATGGCTATGGAGCAGAAGTGTGTGTGTGTGTGTGTGTGTGTGTGTGTGTGTGGTGTGTGTGTGGTGTGTGTGTGTGTGTGTGTCAATAAGAATGTGTGTGTCAATAAGAATGTGTGTGTGTGTGTCTGGCAGATGGAAGCCCTCATCGCCACGGTGAGAGACTCCAACCTGAAGCTGACGCTGGCGTTTGGCATCGGGATGCATCACGCAGGGCTGCACGAGAGGGACCGGCGCATTGTGGAGGAGCTGTTCGTCAACTGCAAGATCCAGGTCTCACCTCCACACACACACAGACAAAGAGAGTAATGATAGACAGACACAGACACACAATGCAGATGGACAGATACACAGACACAGAGTAGAGACAGACAGATAGAGAGAGGCAGGCAGACAGAGTGCAGATAGACAGACACAGAGTCCAGACAGATAGAGAGACAGAGTGCTGGTAGGCAGACAGACAAGAGTGCGGATAGACAGACAGACAGGCAGGCAGACAGACATACAGAAAAGACCCTTCCCTTTTCTGATTGTCACGATCAGAGCGGTTGTAAGACCCAGTCTCGCTTACCTTTCCAGGTGTTGATCGCCACCAGCACGCTGGCCTGGGGCGTGAACTTCCCCGCCCACCTGGTCGTCGTCAAGGGAACCGAGTACTTTGACGGCAAAACCAAGCGCTACGTGGACTACCCCATCACAGGTACTCCCCAACCCCCGACGCCTCCCCCTTTTCTCGCCCGTGCCCCCAACAGCTGATGTCGGTGGCGTCCGTCCACGTCCGCCCCACGTCGTAACTCACTCTCCATCGCCTGTACTTTTGTTGTGATTTCACGCGCTGTAAAGGTTTAGTTGCGGTAGCGTCGAGGGCCTGTTGAATGAGCGTCGGCTATTCCCTCTGTCATCTCCAGATGTGCTGCAGATGATGGGCCGTGCCGGCAGGCCTCAGTTCGACGACCAGGGCAAGGCGGTCATCTTGGTCCACGACATCAAGAAGGACTTCTACAAGAAGTTCCTCTACGAGCCCTTCCCGGTCGAGTCCAGGTCAGACTCCAGCAGTTGACACGGCTGTGATTATTGTAGTTTTGTTATTATTGTTGTGCAGGGTTTGCAGTAGTGTCTTAAAGTCAACATTTTTGTAAAGATCCTTTGCGTTAAAACTTAAAATGCAGGCCAAATGAAACGGTGTCTTCAATAATTGCCTAAAGGATAGAAAGTAATCTTCAACCGAATGCATTGTATCTCATGTAATGTACGTGATAGAATCTCTGTTCTATTTGTACCGTTTCTTGTTCCTGCACAGCCTCCTCAGTGTGCTGGCAGACCACCTGAACGCAGAGATAGCTGCCGGCACCATCACCTCTAAGCAGGACGCCATGGACTACATCACGTGGACCTACTTCTTCAGACGGCTGGTGATGAACCCCAGGTCAGAGACGGGGCCCGGCCCTTCGCCGACCGCTGTTGTTGTTCCTCCGACTGATCTAGAGTTCAGGGCCGGCGCCGAGGCAGCTCTCTGGGCGCGGGCAGATGACCGTTAGAAGTAGTGCAGCACGCCGCGCTCCCAACATCTGCAACATGTAGACGGGAGACCGTCCCGGAACATTCCAGCATGTTGGCATTTACACGGTTGTCAGCCCACATTTACCGTCCAGTGGCTGACTGGGGCCTCCTGGTTCCTCTGACTGGGGCCTCCTGGCTCCTCTGACTGGGGCCTCCTGGCTCCTCTGACTGAGGCCTCCTGGCTCCTCTGACTGAGGCCTCCTTGCTCCTCTGACTGGGGTCTCCTGGTTCCTCTGACTGGGGCCTCCTGGTTCCTCTGATTGGGGCCTCCTGGTTCCTCTGACTGGGCCTTCTGGTCCTCTGACTGGGGCCTCCTGGTTCCTCTGACTGGGGCCTCCTGGTTCCTCTGACTGGGGCCTCCTGGTTCCTCTGACTGGGGCCTCCTGGCTCCTCTGACCGTATTCAACCTTGCCTCACCGGGTGTTTCTGTCACCTAATGCACTCTGCATGTCATCAACATCACTGCTGTCCCTATAGGCCCCTGTGGTGGTGGTGACAGCATGTATATATCCATGTTTCTGTGATCGGCTTATGTGGTCTGTGATCTCTGCAGGGGGGGAGGGGGGCTTGTTTCCTATCTGCGGTGATTCAGTGCTACTTAAAACACACACACACACACACACACACACACACACAGAAGCCCATATATATATATGTAAAGCCACCCATATAAATAGAAAAAAAATAGACAATCCTTTTTCTCCTTTTCTCTGTCCTTCTCTCTGCTGAGCACAGAGAGACAGACACACAGACACACACACACACACACACACAGATGGCCCCGTGGGGCTCGTAAATGTTGCCGGGACGAGTCCCAGTGCTACCGGGGAGCCTAATGGTGATGATGCTAATGACTGTGACTTAATCAGACAGGCCAGGGCCCCCAGAGGAGGAGGAGGAGGAGAGGAGGGACGGTGGTGGTGGTGGTGGTGGTGGTGGTGGAGGTCGTAAAAGACCAGTGAAATGTGTTCAGCGATAAACACGTCCAGCCGCTGAACGTTGGCGCACTGTGAGTGACGATCATTAAGGAAATGAAATACTTAGCATTAAATACACATTGAGTAGGGCCGTCACCCTCCTCTCCCTCCGCGGGACGGGGGCGGGCGGTTTAGTTGAGGCGGTCTCTCCTCTTCAGAAGCGCAGAATGAATGATTTGAACGATGGTCAGGGGTTGTATTGTGTGTACGTCCCCAGTGGGCTGTTCGTCAGAGCCTCTGGTTTACACGCAGGCGTGAACAACAGACAGCCACAGAGAGAAGGCTGCTCCACAGGTGGTCAGCCGTCCACATTAATGAGGAGAAGGATAACTTACTGCTAAACAAACCAGGAAACGACACACTAACCTTCTGGCCCGTGGCATCCCCCTCGTAGTCAGAAACGGACTGTTTCTAATTCCCAAAGCAATAGTATTTGTATTTTTGACATAGTGTAACCACATTCAATGTTTTCTATGGTAAATGGACTGCATTTATTCAGCACTTTAGAATTATTGCCTCACATTCACCCATTCACACCCCGATGGCGGTGTCCGCCATGCAAGGAGACAGCCAGCTGGTCAGGAGCAGTTAGGGTGAGGGTGCCTTGCTCAGGGACACCGCAGGGAGGAGGAGCCGGGGGATGGAACCAGCAACCTTCCGGGTAGCAGGCAGCCGCTCTATCAGACGTGACTCTAATCCCCGCTACCAGTCGATCTTCTGGTTCATGGTGCTTCTTCTTCTGTCTAGAGAAGGAACCTCTTGACATCGTGGAACCAAACAATTTGTTGTTTTCTTAATTTTTTTTTAGCAGCTCAGGAACCGAGGCTGGCGGTGGGGCTCATGTGGTAACCGTTAGCCCAATTGGGTGCTGCGCATGTCACCCTTCTTGGCCCCCGGTTGTGGTGTTCTAGCCGGTAATGGACGAGGCTGGCAACCATTTTCCCGGCGAAGGCCCGCGGCGGCGGTGGATTTAGTTTGTTGAATGCAGCGGTGAAGAACAATTTGATACGGATTAAACTCTTAACCTGACGATGTGGGACTATTACTGTCCCATTTTTCAATATCCTACAAATCTCTCTAAATACTTTACCCTCAGAATCATCCAGATCAGTACCCTCACAGAAGGGTGTGACAATACATTGATCCCCATCTATGTATTGTCACACCCCTACTAGGTATTGTCTGATTTAGAACCACTTCCCCACCACCACCACCTCCACCACCTCCACCACCACCACCACCATCACCACCATCACCACCACCACCACCACCACCACCACCACCACCACCATCACCACCCACCACCACCCACCACCACCACCACCATCACCGCCACCACCCACCACCACCACCACCACCACCATCACCACCATCACCACCACCACCACCACCACCATCACCACCCACCACCACCCACCACCACCACCACCATCACCGCCACCACCCACCACCACCACCACCCACCACCACCCACCACCACCACCACCATCACCGCCACCATCCACCACCACCACCACCCACCACCACCACCACCCACCACCACCACCACCCACCACCACCCACCATCACCAACCACCACCATCACCACCACCCACCATCACCACCACCACCAACCACCACCACCACCATCACCACCACCCACCATCACCACCACCCACCACCACCAACCATCACCAACCACCACCACCACCATCACCACCACCACCACCAGCCATCACCAATCACCACCACCACCACCAACCATCACCACCACCAACCACCGCCGCCATCCCCACCATTTCACCTGGCCTCTTTCCTTGATATAATCATATTCACTCTGTGTGTGTTTGTGAGTCAAATCACTCATCCCAGCCCAGGGGAGACAGGAGGTGGTATTTTGCTGTATTTTTTTTTACTTGAACGACACACTAATGGGTTTCAATGCAGTCCCTGAGGGGGGGGGGGTAGTACAGTGTAAATAAAGTGCTAACAGGCTCCACTACGCTTTAACCACCCTGAATGATTACCCTTTACCTCCTCACGGCCGCCCTGTCTGGAGGTTGTTTTGGTTTTCTATTATACGCTGGATCTAAACACAGCCTGAGATGAATTCCCTAACTGCCCATGAGATGACTGTTGTGTTAAAGACTTGTTTTGTTTGCGTTCTGCGCCCCTGGTTCCCAGGCCTTCTCACCTGGAACACGCTGCTCAGAATGGACGCTATCGGCAAGAGAGAGGGAGGGACTTTCGGTTAGATGGGTTTAATTGAGAGAGAGAGAGAGAGAGAGAGAGAGAGAGAGAGAGAGAGAGAGAGAGAGAGAGAGAGAGAGAGAGAGAGAGAGAGAGAGAGAGAGAGAGAGAGAGAGAGAGAGAGAGAGAGAGAGAGAGAGAGAGAGAGAGAGAGAGAGAGAGAGAGAGAGAGAGAGAGAGAGAGAGAGAGAGAGAGAGAGAGAGAGAGAGAGAGAGAGAGAGAGAGAGAGAGATCGGATATCCCTCTGCCGGAAGAGAGAGAGACACACTCTCTCTCTCTCTCTCTCTCTCTCTCCCGGCAGAGGGATATCCATTTTAGTGGCAAGAGGGATATTCCTTTCGGATATTGCTTCGTCACATTCTTCCATATTCATTCTCCTTGTTCTTGTGCTACTTGTAAGCTGGCGTCCGCAGCTCACAGGAAGTAAGAGACAGGAAGTTGACCTGGGGCATAACGCTACAAGTGTGGATCCGCTCTCCTCTCGCTCAGCCTAATGCAGTGGCTGTTGGTCGGGTTCCTCTGAGCCTCCCTATGTGTGTTTCTCTCTGCAGCTACTACAACCTGGACGACGTCAGCCACGACACCATCAACAAGTACCTGTCCACCCTGGTGGAGGGCGCGCTGCGGGACCTGGAGCGCTCCTACTGCATGGAGATACAGGAGGTCTGTCGGCCCCTGGGACCCCATGCATACATACAGTACATACATGCATGCAGTGGGGTGTTATACCAATGCATGGATTTTGTGTCACACATTCAGACACTGCACGTGTGTGTGTGTGTGTGTGTGTGTGTGTGTGTGTGTGTGTGTGTGTGTGTGTGTGTGTGTGTGTGTGTGTGTGTGTGTGTGTGTGTGTGTGTGTGTGTGTGTGTGTGTGTGTGTGTGTGTGTGTGTGTGTGTGTGTGTGTGTGTGTGTGTGTGTGTGTGTGTGTTCTTATGTCTTTGGGTTTTCCTTCAGTCTAGTCGTGGAGGTTTCACAACGGCATGTTAGTTATGTACGGATTTCAGCAGTGAAAATGAAAATTTGGATGCAAAAAGGATTATATTATATATACAGTTGCAAGAATTGCATAAATTGGTCATAAAATGTGTTCTGATCTTCATCTAAGTCGCAACAATAGACAAACACAGTCTGCTTAAACTAATACCACACAAACAATTATGTTTTCATGTTTTTATTGAACACACCTGTGAATGTAAACATTCACAGTGAAAACGTATAATTGTTTAAGCAGACTGTGTTTGTCTATTGTTGTGACTTAGATGAAGTTCAGAACACATTTTATGACTAATTTATGCAGAAATCCAGGTAATTCCAAAAGGTTCACATACTTTTTCTTGCAACTGTATAATATATATTGTGGTGATGCAGTATGATTTTGCGATGGCTGGATTCATCTGTGGACCTTGATTTACCAAGGACCCACAGGTGTGCAGCCTCACCAGCCCCAGACTCTAATCAGTCTGACTGGGGCCAGGTGAGGCTGCTTCAACCAGACTCTAATCAGTCTGACTGGGGCCAGATGAGGCTGCTTCAACCAGACTCTAATCAGTCTGACTAGGGCCAGGTGAGGCTGCTTCAACCAGACTCTAATCAGTCTGACTGGGGCCAGAAGAGGCTGCTTCAACCAGACTCTAATCAGTCTGACTGGGGCCAGGTGAGGCTGCTTCAACCAGACTCTAATCAGTCTGACTGGGGCCAGGTGAGGCTGCTTCAACCAGACTCTAATCAGTCTGACTGGGGCCAGGTGAGGCTGCTTCAACCAGACTCTAATCAGTCTGACTGGGGCCAGGTGAGGCTGCTTCAACCAGACTCTAATCAGTCTGACTGGGGCCAGAAGAGGCTGCTTCAACTAGAGATACAGGAGAGAGGGGGTATGTCCAGGAGCTCTTCCTCTATCTCTCGTTGTGTGTCCTCAGGACGGCCGGACCATCGAGGCCCTGACCTACGGACGGATCTCCTCCTACTACTACCTGAAGCACCAGACCATCCGCATGTTCAAGGAGAGGCTGAGGGCAGAGATGCCCGTCCAAGACCTCCTCACCATCCTCTCGGTGGGCCAGATGCACACACACACACACACACACACACACACACACACACACACACACACACACCACACACACACACTTGCACTTACACACACACACAAACATATATACACACATACACACGCAGATATCTATCAGCGAGGGAATTGTGTTTTTCCAAAACAGTCGGTGTGGCCCAGTAGTAATATCCACGCTACTGAAGTCACTACTAAAGATGAACAATGTAAAAAGGCAGCGTGGTCCTGATGCGACCCTGGGGGGGGGGGGGGGGGGACTATGGGCTGTCTGTGTCTCTGTCTGGTAGCAAGATAACTCAGAGTTTTGTACGGAATTGGACAAAACGTGATGGTTCGATTACTTATGGGCCAAGGAACAGTTGATTTGATTTTGGCACAGAGCCAGATTTGAAACCGGATCCAGTGTGGCGGAGGTATGCCCTCTACTGAGAGACCTCTGGTTTGACAATATATTACAGTACGTTGAGGACGTTTTGTGTATGAAGAAAGTGTGAATGTGGCAACAATTATTTATTGGGGGGGAGAAACCTGTCAAAGGGAAAAAATGTGTTCTGTCCCTACGCATGTTCACCAGTTGAACTTGAACCCCCAGCAGTTAGTCCAGCATGTGGAGGGCAGGACGTCAAGCTGTAGCACGCACACACACACACACCGCCTGTGTGTGTGTGTGTGTGTGTGTGTGTGTGTGTGTGTGTGGACACAGACCTCCTCTCCCCCTCAGCAGCCACGCCCCTTTTATTCCCTTCATTGCTGCAGGGACTACTAATGAACTCCAACTGCTTGTTCGTTAGCTGTTTGTATTTGTATCACTCCACACCCACCTCCCTTTTCTCCCTCTGGTCGACCTTCTAGACCATCTACCTCCCACAGCCCTCCCACCCGACCAGCCCTCCTCTCTCTCTCACTCACTCACTCACTCACTCACTCAGTCCAACGAGGGAGGAGTGAGGGGGTGAGAGACTGGGTAACAGGGAGTGACAGGGTAGTTGTAGTTGTGAACGTCCCCAGATATATAGTCACCATCTCGCGCCTCCATCCGTGTGCAGACATGAAGACAGCACCTCGGAGATTCATCACTGAATCACCCCCCCCCCCCCCCCCCCACACACACACACACACACACACACACACACACACACACACAGTTCCCTCTCCCGCTCATTCCATTCCAGCCCTGCTTCTCGATTCCAGGCTTTTTTGAAACACTGCCTCCCTGGAGTCAGTGATGGATGAAGCCCTAACAGTCCGGGTGGTAGTGGTGGTGGTGGTGATGATGATGATGGGGGTGGTGGTGATGGCGGTGGTGGGGACGGGGGGGGTCTGTGACAAATGCCTCTAGTCGGAGGAGCCGGTTGACGGGACTACATCAGCGGAGCGTTGAACTGGAGTGAATTAGAGGAGGAGCGGCGCCCAGATGCGTGTCCGTGCATTGTGGCTTGTTTGGGGTCCGTTTGAGCTTAATGGGTCTCTGATGTCCACCAGATTGATTCGTCGATGTCCACGGGGGACATCTGTGAACCGCTACCAAGAATATGCAGAAACCTTCCACCTCTCTCGATATCTGTCACCCAGGGAATTGTGTTTTGCAAAAGCCTGTTGGCGTGGCTGAGTAGTGATATACCGCGGTGCACGAGTAGAAAACACCGCCGTGTCCAGACAGCGTGGGGGTCGTGACCCCTGGAGGGTCGTGTTTAGGGTCACCGGCTCTCCCCTCGGATCCAAGAGAACCAGAGAACTCTTTGATCAGAAAACATTCAAACCCTCAGTCTTTTTAGGCAGGTTTTCTTTCATTCAACAGTGCACAGTGTTCCTGTAGGTTTCTCTGTTTGTATTCTATGTGCAAAGCACTCTGTCAGTTGCTATATATATCAAAATATATATGTATATATATATTACATTTCATTCATTTATCAGATGCTTTTGTTCAAAGGGACTTACAATAAGGTCATTCAACAGGTAGACAGAACTACTAGTCACCAGAAGTCACATAATATATAATACATTACATTTCCTTCCCAACAAGCCATAATAATATACTATACACATACATATACACATATATGATAACATAATATATAATATATTACATGTCCTTCCTAACAAGCCTCCAAGAGCAGAACCAGTGCTCGGGTAAAAGTACTATAAGTTGCTCCCTAGATTTGACACAATAAGAACATCAAACAGGGACCATGACAAATGTGAATCCATGTCCTCCTCTCACTTCCTCTCTCCGTGTTCCCACAGGATGCGGAGGAGTACGCCGAGCTCCCCGTGCGTCACAACGAGGACCAGCTCAACAGCCAGCTGGCTCAGCAGCTCCCCCTGGCGGTGGCCCCCCACTCCTACGACAACGCCCACACCAAGACGCACCTGCTGCTGCAGGCCCACTTCAGCCGTGCCGCGCTGCCCTGCACCGACTACGGCACGGACACCAAGACGGTGCTGGACAACGCCATCCGCATCAGCCAGGTGGGGGCTCTCTCCCTGGGGGGGGGGGGGGGGTGTGTGACTGTCTGTCTGTATCTCTGTGTGTGTGTGTGTGTGTACTCTGTAACACCTGATCCAGGGTGTAGTGTTACGTGTGTAATGGTGTCTACAGAGAAGGTTTCTGGGGAAGCCGTGCACTTGCTCCGTGGCGGTTCCTTGTCGTCCCCGGGGAGACACAGCTTGTCTATAGATCACCGCTCAGGGTAGGGACCCTGGGAGCCGGCCCTGAGCACTTCTCCATCTGTCCCCTCCCCCCTCTCCCCTCCCCCCACCTCCCCTCCCCCACAGCGAGCCCAGCTCCGCCCCCTGTCCATAGCAGGGTAACAGAGAGATTTAGATTTGTTGGGGTATCTTTTCAAATAAAGTCTGAATGCAATTTTACCTCTGCCATCAAATGGATGGACGGAGGTTATTTTTTCTCCCCCTGGTTGTCTGTCTGTCTGTCTGTCTGTCTGTCTGTCTGTCTGCAAGATAACTCAAAAAGTTCATTACGGTCAATACTTGGTGGTTAAATTACAGTTGATTCGATTTTGCACAGATCAGGATCCAGGTCCAGGAATTTTTTGAAGTATTCTTTAGCGTTGGGAGATATGGCAAAAATAATAATAATAATAATAATATTATTTCACTAATTTACATATTTGACATTTACATTAACATATTTGCATAACACTTGGTGAGGGTTAAAGTGGAATGCCAATTATGAATTAAGAACATTTAGGGATTCGGGACATTATCGGGATTAGAATCCGGACCCACAGATCCGGATCTGGATGCATCTGGTCTGCTGGGAAAATAAGGCTAAATGATGAATGACATGGAGCGGATGAAATGGTGAAGACCTGCTCCTTCAGAGGGGTTGTCTCAGATAAGGTGGAGGTCTTCTCCACTGAGGGCCCTCTAGTTAGCCTGTGTCTTCATATCACGTTTCAATGTGTTGTGTTGGACCTACACTTTGAGGCCCTACGTTGTGAGGTTAACCTTTTAATAGGTCTTCTTTATTTTCTCCCAAAGAGCTTCTTTTGGCATCTATTAAAAAAAACGAATGCCTTGTAAAATGGTAAATTTTGTTCATGTGCACAGAGGAAACAGCAAGCCCAGAAATATATAGATTGAGCGAGAGGGGGAGAGAGAGAGAGAGAGGAAGGGAGAAGGGGGGAGAGAGAGAAAAAGGAGGAGAGGGAGAGGAAAAGAGGGGAGGTAGGGTGGGGGACAGAGAGCAACTGCAAGGGAGGGAACAGATTATCTGGGAGACCGTTTAGCCGTGGGGTAGGAAAACACCCGGGACCAACCCAGACCTCGCTGAATACGATGGGGAATTCACCGCCTCATCCGAGACCGGGGGAGTTCTGCATTTCAACCGGCAGTGGGAATACAGAAGTTTGGCATCCTAAGTCTAATAATGTATGATATGGCACCATGTCACTCCTAACCCTTCCACTCTGGGTCCTCCTCAAGGTTTCTTCCTCCATCATTAAGGGAGTGTTTCCTTGCCCTTTAGGAGGGGGGGGGGGGCTAGGGGTCGGGGGGGTGTTGTAAACACGTAGCCTGTGAAGCACATAGAGGCTGTAACTGTTATTAACCTATACTAATAAAATGGACTTTACTCGACTTGAATGTAGATCCTCGTGTTGCGATGCAGGAGGAAGTGGTTGTGATAGACGGGGACCGTGTGATGTGAACCCAGGGTCCCAGGCTGTCTCCGTATGGGGAAACAGAGTCCTGAGCCGGTCTGAGTCCTGTCCCGCTGCTGTGTTTGTGATTATCCTCAGGTTGTATTTATTGGGCTGGAGGTGGTTCCCTGGCGTCTCGGCGGGTGATGACAGTGTTGCCTGACTGTTTTATGGTCCTTCTGATTGATTTTTCATATGTTTTGTTTGTCTTGTTAGCAAGATGAGTCAAAAAGTTATGTACGGAATTGGACACAACTTGGTGGTTAGATTACTTATGGGCCAAGGATTGGCGGGATCGGGATCCAGGGGACTCTTTGGTGTGGGGGGGTATGCGCTCTGCTGAGGGCCTTCTAGTTTGTATTATTTTCATCTTTCTGTTTTGTGTCTGGTCAAAGTGAACATGGTAGTTTGTTATCTTCATCTTCATCTTTGGTAAAATGTTCTGTTGTTTAGCAGAACATGTCTGACAGTATCCCAGGAGGTAGAGTGGGTCGCCTGGCAACCGGAAGGTTGCTGGTTCAATCTCTGACTCCTCCTCCTAGCCAAGTATTGAGGTGTCTCTCAGCAAGACACCCTAACCCTGACTGCTCCTGACCAGCTGGCCTGACCTTGCATGGCTGACATCGCCGTCGGGGCAAGAATGGATGAATGGATGGGTGAATGGATGGGTGATTGTGGGGCACCTAATTGTAAAGGGCTTAGAATGTGTGTGAGTGTGTGTGTGAATGTGTTGTATAAATGTGTGTGTGTGTGAGGGAATGTGTTGTATGAATGTTTGTGTGTATGAATGGGTGTATGAATGGGTGAATGCGGGGCCCCTAAATGTAAAGCGCTCCAAGTGACCGACAGGGTTAGGAAACCCATTCATTTTCCATCCTCCAATGAGGCCTTTCTTTTCTTCCACTAAATCCTCCGTGTTGTGAGTGGTTGGTGGGCGATGTCTCCCCCGGGTCACGGTGTCTGTGTCTTGTTAGTCACGGGAGGTTCTCTGGCTAAACCTGGTGCTCCACCACCACCACCGACAGACAGACAGACAGACAGAGGTATCAGTAACACAATATATACCCACGCTTCATTCACTAAAACACTTTCTGATATCCACACACAGTCATGACATCAAGATATCCTCATATCATGGCAATATCATCGTGTCTCAATTTGTATCGCTAAAAATGTCCATCACTCAAGCGATGTGCATTTTAGTCTTTATGTGTTGGCTACAGTTGAGTCTCTGGCCAGGCTTATGGAATAAAGTCTAGATGTAATGGCTACACTTGCACTCATCACATCTGGTCAATGTAATCCAGCCTGCAAATGATTTATTATAAACAATCAGAATTGTCTCTGAAAACAAACATTTTCTGCGCAACAATCAGAGCGAGCCAGTTAAATTTTCTCCTTTGGGAGACCGTTTCATCCTCTTTGTCCCGCCCTGAGACCCCTCCATGACCCCTCCATGACCCCTCCATGACTCTCTGTTCGAGCTCCACGGTCTCTGCTGTGGCCGAAGTTTTGAGTGTAACAATATCTTTGTCCACATTGAAAAGGCCCTCCTCCCCATTAAAGGTAGATAATGAAAAACGCCCATTCAACCAGGAGTCTACCGTGACATATCTATTTAGTAATGTGGGACCAAAGCCCACATGTTTGATCTGCAAACGAGGCTGTCGCTCTTACAGAGAATACAGTCTGAGAAGGCACTGCATCACATCCCTTCAGCCGAACGATGGAATGTTGGAACGTTGGAACAACACCATTACAGGCAGCTGTAATGGTCCAGTCCTGAACAAGAGAGGGAACCCTTCAAAGATGCTGAAACAGAGAAAGAAATGTATGCCAGCTCTCCTTGAAGATGTAGCGACCGACGGTAAGGTCGAACATCAAAAAGGAGAAGTAGAACATCATTTTGTCTTATCTGATCAAAAATACCAACGGAACAACGACCACCGGAAGAGTGGAAGCTCTCCTAACAGATGTATTGGAAACCCTTTTGGAGAAGTTTAAACCACATTGGACGAGGCTGTGGATGACTCAACGAAGCTTCATTCTGATTGGCTGGAGTTTTCTGGGCAATGTAAAGCCGCGCTCATACCTGGAAACCAATGACTCCCCGGGCCGAGAGGAGAGGGACCGCCATGAGACTGATGACATGATGCAGCGGTACAAAAAGAACACGCCAGTTGGATGTGAACCAGACCTGTTGCCATGGCGTCCTCTCTCCTCATGGCCCCTCCCTCCCAGCGCAACAATGGCTGCCACCTCGAGAAGCGACTGAAATGTTAATCGCTCCCTTAATTTGTACTACATTAGCATTTTGATTAACTTCCCCCCGGGGGGCGGACACGAGGCACCTTTTTATCCGTAGTTACTTTAGAGAAATGACTTTCAGATGAATTAAGTGTGTTGGAGTGCAGCTGTGTTGTGCTAACTTAATTCACACTGAAAGGTGACCGAGAGGAAGGTAGTCGGAGATCAAGTCACCTCCATAGCCGACATGAAGGAGATGAAACCCCCGGGTTCTAGTTAGTGGATTTAGAGTACAACTACAACATGTGTTTGGTCAATAGATTCCCGGCGTCTTTGCAATACATGAGTTTCCACAGATAGAAATGTGAAGAGCATCTGGGCTGGCTGCTGTCACCATGAAGACCCTGCTTCTTTTCTTCCCCTGTTGGCTCATCTCCACCACAGTCACATCAACTCTGCTGTGATGACATTTCCATATCTCCACTGGCAGCTTCGCAGTCCGCCGATGTTTTGTCGTCAAATTCAACTGGAATCTAATCCCCGTCCCTCCTACGCTTGGTCCCGCACTAGCATCCTGTTTGACTTGGATCTACGTCACGCCGAGGAAGCCCTCTGTGAATCCCATTTCACAAAGATGTGTTTTGGCCGACGTCTTTTTATGCGTGTCATAAAATAAATATCGGAATCTTAAACATGTGACACGTAAACCTCAACGAGGTGGAATCAGATTGACTTCTATGAGATCCTGAATGAAGTGTTGTTCACACTTCCTTCTTGACCTTTTTTTTTATCGATATGTATATTATTTATGGAAATGGTATGTTGGACTGTTTATATAGTGCTTTTACCCAGAGCACTTTACAATTATTGCCTCACATTCACCCATTCATACACACATTCATACACACATTCATACCCCTACAACAGAGTCAGCCATACAAAGAGACAGCCAGCTGGTCGGCAGCAGTAAGGTTCAGGCCGGGTGTCTTGCTCAGGGACACCTCCTCCATGACTAGAAGAAGGAGCCGGGGGATCGAACCAGCAACCTTCCGGTTGGCAGAAACAACAAAACTCTGCCTCCCTGAGCCTCACTGACCCTGAGACAGTGTTCCACCACAGGTTTCCACCACGGGTACCACTACGGGTAACACTGTCTTAGGGAGGGACCCTGAGACAGTGTTCCACCACGGGTACCACCACGGGTTCCATCACGGGTTCCACCACGGGTACCACCGTCTCAGGGAGGTTCTGACTCCCCCCCCCTCCCCCCGCTGTGTGTCCAGGCTATGCTGGACGTGGCCGCCAACGAGGGCTGGCTGGTGACGGCGCTGAGCATCTGTAACCTGGTCCAGATGATCGTCCAGGGGAGGTGGCTGACCGACTCCTCCCTGCTGACGCTGCCCCACCTGGAGCAACAGGACCTCCACTTGTTCAGGTAAACATCCACCTGTTCAGGTAAACCTCCACCTGTTCAGGTAAACCTCCACCTCTTCAGGTAAACCTCCACCTCTTCAGGTAAACAGCAATCGCCTGACCGCTAAGGGCCTTAAGTACACAACTCGAGTCAAACTATAGATACTCCAGATAGTATAAATATTACTCCAATATTAGCCTTCTTAAGTGAAGTTGTTGGTGTGTACCAATTGAAGTGAACAATACAAATTTAAAATACTAAGTATTCAAAACATTTTAGTTTAATGTCAACTTATTGTTAACATTGTTACCACAATGTCGGCGTAAAAGTCATACGCTTCTAACAAAGAATATAACTCAAGGAAACGGTCCAGCCCTGGCTGTAAGACAACCTCTGTCTCTCCTTCTCTCTTGGCGTTCTAATTGAACATTGTTCCGGAGTGTGTGAGTTCTGTGCGCCACATGAGACAGACAGTCACTCACACACACACACATGTGTGTTGTAACTTGTTGTTTGGTGGTGCTAGTGCTAGTGACTGTCCATCATGGTAGTCTGATCAGCAGTGTTGTGGCCCACAACACTGAACTCTGGGAAGTCAACAAACATTATTATCATCACAAGCAGCCACTGTCTGCAAACCCCTACCACACACACACACACACACACACACACACACACACTGTCGCCGACTTAAGTGAGCCTTCTGCTGGAAGACGATTCAGAATAGGTTATTTTCCGCATATGAATTTCCGAGAGCTCGTGTCCTGCGGCGAAGGAATAATTTTCTGCAAACTGGATAAGAATGCTAAGAGAAGGATGAGGGAAGAGATGCGGTCGCCGTGGCGATGGCCAGCAGGGACTCCTGGCTGGGATTTGCTCAGATTGTGTCACGAGACCCGACCAACCCACAAACACACACACACACAGCTTTTCATCTCTCTCTTTCTCTCTCGCTCTCGCTCTCTCTCTCTCAGAAGAGGAGCACCCCGGAACAAGAGGGGCGGAGCGGGCGCCTTCCAGGGACCAATGGAAGGGCTTCCTGAGCTGATGGCGGCCTGTGAGGGGAAGGAGAGCGTGTTCTCCAGCATGGTGGGCCAGGGGCTCCAGGCCTCGCAGGCTGCTCAGGTAGGAAAACATGATGAGGAGGATGAAGACTTCATTTGTGTCTCTTTAGTGCTTCCTGTGCGTGTTCTCTTGCAGCCGATCACTGTGGTTCTGGAGTTTCTGCACTGCCACATACACACACACACCCCTACGTCTGACACACTCACACACACACCTACGTCTGACACACACACACACGCACCTACGTCTGACACACTCACACACACACCTACGTCTGACACACTCACACACGCACCTACGTCTGACACACTCACACACGCACCTACGTCTGACACACTCACACACGCACCTACGTCTGACACACTCACACACGCACCTACGTCTGACACACTCACGCACGCACCTATGTCTGACACACTCACGCACGCACCTACGTCTGACACACTCACACACGCACCTACGTCTGACACACTCACACACGCACCTACGTCTGACACACTCACACACGCACCTACGTCTGACACACTCACACACGCACCTACGTCTGACACACTCACACACGCACCTACGTCTGACACACTCACACACACACCTACATCTGACACACTCACACACACACCTACGTCTGACACACTCACACACACCTACGTCTGACACACTCACACACACCTACGTCTGACACACTCACACAGACCTACGTCTGACACACTCACACACACACCTACGTCTGACACACTCACAATGTTCTGACCGCTCCTCTGGTCTCAGGTCCGCTGATTTCATCCCTCCAATATAAGTGCTAATTGTGGCTCTGATGAGAGGGTCTGGACGCCATAGCAAGTCTCTCTGTGGCCTGGCCCAATCAGTGGGTGTGTGTGTCCCCCCCCCCCCCCTCTCTCTCCCCTCCACTCCCCCTCCCCCTCCCCCCGTACAGATACTGTGGACTCTCTAATTAAATAATTAGATGTGCAGCAGTGTCCCTGTCTGGGTTCTCTCGGGGAGAGTAATCCTCACATAAATAGCTTTTGCCGGGTGAATCAGAAAGGCTTTTCTCTCCTGCACACTTACATACGGACGCGCGCACGACAGACGACAGACAGACAGACAGACAGACAGACAGACAGACAGACAGACAGACAGACAGACAGACAGACAGACAGACAGACAGACAGACAGACAGACAGACAGACAGACAGACAGACAGACAGACAGACAGACAGACAGACAGACAGACAGACAGACAGACAGACAGACAGACAGACAGACAGACAGACAGACAGACAGGACAGACAGACAGACAGACAGACAGACAGACAGACAGACAGACAGACAGACAGACAGACAGACAGACAGACAGACAGACAGACAGACAGCACATACACAAGCGCACACACGGACATACACGTGCACACACACACGGACATACACGCACACATGCACACACACAAGCACATACACGCACACACACACACGGACATATACGTGCACGCACACACACACACACAGACATACACGTCGCGCACACACACACGGACATACACGCACACACACACACACACACCTCGGTGTGTCTCTTGCTGTCCGTTCTTTACCTCTCTTGTTATGCTTCAGGTCTCCTGTTGGATTTGGGCTTGTCGTTGCCTTTGGAACCTGATGTTAAATTCAGCCTGAGAACCCTTAAGACCGGAGTCATGTATCAAGGAATCTCTGATCAAACAAGGGAGACTCAGCCCACGGAAATGTCCATCTTACACAGGGCTTCCACTTAAAGCCCACATGTTCTCTACGTTGCGCTCTCTCGCTCTCGCTCTCGCTCTCTCTCGCTCTCTCTCTCTCTCTCAGTGCTTCCATTACCATAACATAGAACCAACATTACACTGTCATACTTCTTTGCTGGACTTACTGGCCTCATCCCCATTACTGTTCTGTTATGATGTCACCACTCAGGGCTGCAGACATTCACACTGGCAGTGAATGAGGAGGAAGCATCCCATTCTACTTGTTACACATGAAAGAATCTCTCTCTCTCTCTCTTCCCCCACTCTCTCTATTTCTTTCTCCCTCTCCCCATCTCTCCCCTCTCTTCCTCTCTCACTCCAGCCCTCTCTGTCTGTCTCCTCTCTCTCTCTCTCTCTCTCTCTCTCTCTCTCTCTCTCTCTCTCTCTCTCTCTCTCTCTCTCTCTCTCTCTCTCTCTCTCTCTCTCTCTCTCTCTCTCTCTCTCTCTCTCTCTCTCTCTCCTCTCTCTCTCTCTCTCTCTCTCTCTCTCTCTCTCTCTCTCTCTCAAACATGGACATTTTTTCCCATTTTTGTTCAACTCTCCCTTTCTCCTCTCAGTTCTCCTCTTCTCCTCCTGTGTTCTCTGCTCATATCTCTTTATGTATCCTCCTCCCTCCTTCACCTTGCCTTCCGCTTGCTCCTCCACCACCCAGGCCTGGGAGTTCCTCAGCCACCTGCCAGTGGTGGAGGTGCGGCTGAGCGTGAGGGGCTGGTGGGAGGAGAGCCAGGAGCAGACGGAGAAGCCGGTGCCTGCGCCCGGCGGCGGTGCCAGTTTCCGGGAGAACCAGGCCTGGCTGGAGGTCCACGCCGACCAGGAGTACGTCCTGCAGGTGGCCTTGAGACGCATCAACGCGGGCCAGCAGAGGGTGAGCGGCCAATCACATCCTAGTAGCTGACCGAACACGCCGGCCAATCACAACCTAGTAGCCCGCCAAGCACGCCGGCCAATCACAACCTAGTAGCTGGCCGAACACACCAGCCAATCACAGCCTAGTAGCTTTGTATTAGTAGGAGTGTTGTTTTGTGTCCTCCAGAGGAAGCAGGACAGTAAGGCCCAGGCTCCCCGGTTCCCCAAATCCAAGGACGAGGGCTGGTTCCTGGTGCTGGGAGAGGTGGAGCGCCGGGAGCTGCTGGCCGTCAAGCGGGTGGGGTTCCTCCGCCACCACAGCACCGTCTCCTTGGCCTTCTACACGCCGGAGAGGACCGGGAAGTAAGCACAGCCACCCTAGTACACCTCCTGTTTCTGAGGTCCTCGGCCCGGGGGCTGACGGTTGTGACGTCTCGTTCGCAGGTGCATCTACACGCTGTACCTGATGAGTGACAGCTACCTGGGTCTGGACCAGCAGTACGACGTCCACCTCAACGTGAAGCCCGCCAGCATCGCCGTTCAGGTCAACACCGAGGTCAGCGACGCCCCCAGATAACTCCGACGCCGTCCAGTGAGGACGGGTCCTCAAAGTCTGCCGCTGGCGGACTTTGGAAGATACCGGACACAAAGGAATCTTCATAAAGTGCCAATAAAAACTTTGATCACATTTAGTTTATTTTCAGCCAATCAGAAGCGGTGATTTCAATGGGATGTGGACCCTCAGTCCTCTATGGCTGCTCTTTAACAGCATCCAAGGAGCTGAAGAGGAAGTCAGACGGATGATACAAGCACACCAACACAGTAGACTAGACTCTGTTTTATAGCTAAATAAACGGCTATTAACTGAACGAATGTCTAGTTTGTCACGGCCGGTCGCCCACCATTAAACCCCCAGAAGCATTGTCCACTGTTGTGCGTTTAACGCCATGATGTTTTAGTTTCTGGAGCCAATCGGTTCACCGGGGGAGAAATCCTGAAGACAAGAAACACGTTTGATTTACTTCTTGAGAATCAGAGAGAGAAAACAGCCCGATGGGTCGAGGCTGAGGGGGGAAAACAAAACAAAACAGAAATATAAAATGAGGCTGTGGAAGTCATTGACCAGAGGCCAGTTCTCCCAGAGCGGGGAGCAGAGAGCAGAGAGCGGAGAGCGGGCAGTGGGTGTAGAGCATCTCTGTCGAGGGCCGTTCAACCTGTTGAGGAAGTGATCTCAAACCTGCTCCACAATCCAGAGTCAAACCGATCCAAACCAAAACATGATAAGCTTTTGATTTTGTGACTATTGGGACAGGGTGAATGGTCCTATGTTTCTGTTGGTGAGTTTTTGAAAGAAAAACATGTTTTGTTTTGAGAAAATAAACATTTATTAAAATGGTGGTGTGGTTTTCCCGTGTATTTCTTCATGTTTGGTAGCATGGATGTTATGGTCAGTCAGTTTTTGGTTTGTTCATTCCTGACCACATGGGGATTATCAGCATATTGACTTATTGTCAATATGATATCTAGATCTAGATCTATATAGATCTAGATAGATAATAGATCTAGATATATATAGATCTAGATATATATCTAGATCTAGATCTATATATATCTATAGCTACATATCTATATATAGATATAGATATATCTATATATATCTAGATCTAGATATAGATATATCTGTATAGATATATAGCTATATATCTAAATATATATCTAGATAGATATAGATAGATATATATAGATATACATAGATAGATAGATATCTAGATATATATCTAGATATAGATATCTTTCCATCCATCCGGTCTGGGTGGGCCGGGAGACTGAACAGCCGATCGGGAGAGAGGAGGCTGAAGAGGACCCTGAGCTGTTCCGTTATCCCGGTCTACCCCGCAGCCATTTCCAATCTCTTCCTTCCCAATGGGAGTCGCCGCAGCAAGAACACTAAGATAACGAGAATATAAACGACCACAAATAAATGTGAATAATGTAATAACGAATAATATCAGAAATAAGCGAAAGTCTCTCTCTCTCTCTCTCTCTCTCTCTCTCTCTCTCTCTCTCTCTCTCTCTCTCTCTCTCTCTCTCATCTCTCTCTCTCTCTCTCTCTCTCTCTCTCTCTCTCCTCTCTCTCTCTCTCTCTCTCTCTCTCTCTCTCTCTCTCTCTCTCTCTCTCTCTCTCTCTCTCTCTCTCTCTCTCTCTCTCTCTCTCTCTCTCTCTCTCTCTCTCGCCAAATCTTAGTCCAATGAGATCACAGATCCTGCCGGTGAAGTCGTCGAGGTGGGGCGTGTCCAGACTGAGGTGGGCGTGTCCAGGCCGGGGAGGGCGTGGCCAGGGGCTGTGGGCAGGGGGAGAGAGGGAAGCCTTGAGAGAACAGAGCCGAGAGGAGACCTGCTCGCGTGCATCCATGTCGCATCATCATCACCACCCTCATCATCATCATCGTCATCACCACAACGGGTCCAGCGCGTGAAGCCGCGGCGTGTTTTGACGGGAAGGAGAATCTATCACCGCGGAGCGAGCTGCTGATGGAGCTGCTGATGGAGCCGGTAAGTGAGCCAGCTGCTGATGGAGCTGATGGAGGACGGGTTAGAGGACGGCTTTAGACGGCTGCTGGGAACACCAACGGAACACAAATCAATCAATGGCATTTCTCAATATTACATTGATTATGTATTTCAATAATAATGCGCCAAAGATCAGCTTAGAGCTGCGAGCACTGGGATCGATAATACTAATACTAATACAACTAAACTTTATTAATCACTTAACTAGACATAGGACTACTATGATTAACAACAAATAATATATATATATAAATATATGTATATAATTATATATATATAATTATATATATAAATATATGTATATATTTATATATATGTATATATAAATATATAGAAATATATAAAGGCCTATAATAATCACTACACTACAAATAGGCCAACTGTGATTAAAATAATATGAATAATAAGTCGTTACATTACAGTCATTTAGCAGAAGGTTTTGTCCAAAGAATTAAAATATAAACAGCTAATTACTACACTAGAAATATTGTGATTTAAAAAATGATAATCATATAAACAGTCTGTGTTAATTAGTACACTAGCAATAGGCCAACGGGGATTTAACAATAATAGTAATTATAATATAGAGGCCTATTTAGTCATGTGGAGATAGGCCTCTAACAGGCCTCTAACGGCCTCTAACAGGCCTCTAACGCTCTCTGTCGCTCAGGTCCACTTCCAGAGGACCTCCGGTCTCTGAGGCCGACCTCCACTCCTCTGGACCCGAGTGTGTGAAGCCCATGGCGGCGGGACACCACCTCTCTACACCATCCAGCCTCCCCCCCACCACCTGCACCTCCAGCTCCACCCGGGACTCAACCCGCCTCCCCCCTCCCAGCGGCCCGGGACGGGGTGCTTCTCCCGGGGGACGAGCTCCGACCGACCCGCTGGAACTCTTCTGGATGACTTGAACTAGCGCTCCTCCTGCTGACTGGTTATCAGACTATCGGACTGGTTCTCGGACTGGTTACCCGGCTGGTTATCAGACTGGTTATCGGACTGGTTGTCGGGCTGGTTGTCGTGCTGGTTATCAGACTGGTTGTCGGGCTGGTTATCAGACTGGTTGTCGGGCTGGTTGTCGGGCTGGTTGTCGAGCTGGTTCCAGGCGGTGCAGGGAGCCCAGTGAGATGAAGGAGAAGTGTAAGAACGCGGCCCGCACGCGGCGGGAGAAGGAGAACCGGGAGTTCTACGAGCTGGCCAAGCTGCTCCCGCTGCCCGCCGCCATCACCTCGCAGCTGGACAAGGCCTCCATCATCCGGCTGACCTCCAGCCACCTGCGCATGAGGGCCGTCTTCCCCCAAGGTCAGACCCCCTATAGGAGTACTATTATTATCATTATTAGGATTAGTAGTATTAGTATTATCATTATTAGTAGTAATATTAGTATTATCATTATTAGTAGTAATATTAGTATTATTAGTAGTATTATTAGTATTATTATTAGTATTAGTATTAGTATTATTATTAGGCTAACATTATATAATTGTTATTGTTGATTCACCTATATAAAACAAATAACACATAAAAATATCTAAAATTTTATTTTAAATAAATAAAATTTGAGTTATAAATTCGGTAATATATGTTATCGGTTGATTATCGACCGGACCAAGTCCACGTTATGAGTGACAGGTGGTTTAATTAATCTGTTTGATTAACCTTCATAATGTAGGATTGGAGTAGTTTAAAGGCAATGGATTAATTAGACTGATACTTTCCACCAACTGTTTCTCCTTTTAAATAAATAAATATCTGCATATTTGTACATATATAATATACAACAAATGAATATGTATAAATATACATGTACTTCTGTTTGGTTAAGAAACAGTTAAGTAACACCCCTCTTATGTTCCCTGTGGGCCTGTTGGTTATCGAGAAGTTGCCTTAACGTTGATCAATAAACTGATTAGAAGTTTAAGGTTTAAGGTTTATTTTATTTGATCGATTGTTTTATAGATTTGTTGGTAAAAATGACCGATTAAAGCATTTGCACTTTGATTCCGAAATTAGCATTAAAGTCCCCCTATGTTAAATCCAGCGAGGACTAACGAACCCTCGGTACTCTTATTGTGAAAGAGTTGTTAATATGGCGATGGTGAATCTCTTTGATCTTCTCCGTGTCTTCCGCGAGGCGCCGACAATTAGCGCCGCTGCTGCTGCTCGCGCCACCGGAGCCGCGCTAATCGATCCGCGGCTTCAGGTCCTTGTTGTTATTGATGTGTGCGGAGGCCTCAGCTCGTGCCCTGCATGATATATATATATATATATATATATATATATATATATATATATATATATATATATATATATATATATATATATATATATATATATATATATATATATTATATATATATATATATATATATATATATATATATATATATATATATATATATATATAAATATTCATAGCACGTGGTCGTAAAGCCTGTCCGGCTTTCGTTAAGCCAACGTGTGTCACTATTGGTAAGTCCTAATCGATAACCAAACACACCAAGCAGTAGGCCTACGAGTCACTGGTGATGGGAAGCGATAGAGAATATCATAATAATCATAATAATCATAATAATGATCATATTCGTTAATAGTAAAGACTTTAGGCCCTTATGAGGCTCTGGTCCTATCCAAGGGTTAGGAATCCAAAACGCCGCGAATATAGTCTTATGTATAATACATATATAATACTATACATACTTCATATATAATACTATACTTCACATATAATACTATATATAATACATATATAATACTATACATACTTCATATATATTACTATACTTCATATATAATACTATATATAATACATATATAATACTATACATACTACATATATAATACTATACATACTACATATATAATAATATATATAATACATATATAATACTATACATACTTCATATATAATACTATACTTCATATATAATACTATATATAATACATATATAATACTATATATAATACATATATAATACTATACATACTACATATATAATACTATACATACTTCATATATAATACTATACTTCATATATAATACTATACATACTACATATATAATACTATATATAATACATATATAATACCATACTACATATATAATACAATATATAAAACATATATACATAATAATATAATAATAATACATGTAATGCTATATATATGTATTTATATATTTATATATATATATATATATATATATATATATATATATATATATATATATATATATATATATATATATAATACACATATATGTACTGTATGTATTATACATATATGATATATACATATTAACATTTAAGTCTGTAAATTGCTTGACTCGACTTGGTCAATGCATGCATTTTGATGACTACAGGCCTACTCGTATTTCTTATCGTTATATATATGTATATATATATATATATATATATATATATATATATATATTCCAGTGGTGTCTTTTAGTCCGAAATGTGTGTTGGTAGAAAACACGTTTCAACGTTTCAATTTAATTATATTTTACCTTCCGTCTGTGTGTGTGTGTGTGTGTGTGTGTGTGTGTGTGTGTGTGTGGTGTGTGTGTGTGTGTGAGTGTGAGTGTGAGTGTGCGTCTATATTCTAATGAGAACATGGAGTCTGTATAGGTTCCATAACTCCTCTTGTCTCTCCTCTTGTCCTCTCCTCTTGTCTCTCCTCTTGCCTCTCCTCTTGTCTCTCCTCTTGTCCTCTCCTCTTGTCTCTCCTCTTGTCTCTCCTCTTGCCTCTCCTCTTGTCCTCTCCTCTTGTCTCTCCTCTTGTCTCTCCTCTTGTCTCTCCTCTTGCCTCTCCTCTTGTCTCTCCTCTTGTCTCTCCTCTTGTCTTCGCCTCTTGTCTCTCCTCTTGTCTCTCCTCTTGCCTCTCCTCTTGTCCTCTCCTCTTGTCTCTCCTCTTGTCTCTCCTCTTGTCTTCGCCTCTTGTCTCTCCTCTTGTCTCTCCTCTTGTCTCTCCTCTTGTCTTCGCCCCTTGTCTCTCCTCTTGTCTCTCCTCTTGTCTCTCCTCTTGTCTCTCCTCTTGTCTCTCTTTGGACCCGCGGCTTCAAGACGTGTCTTTTCTTGAGCGCTCGTGAGCCACTTCACTTCCTTTCACTTTACGACACTTGAATCGCTGAGCTCGTCTTTAGATCTTAATACCCCGACACGTATTAGCCTCCTCACCCCTCCCTCCTCACCCTCCCTCCTCACCCCTCCCTCCTCACCCACTCTCCTCACCCTCCCTCCTCACCCTCCCTCCTCACCCACTCTCCTCACCCTCCCTCCTCACCCCTCCCTCCTCACCCTCCCTCCTCACCCCTCCCTCCTCACCCTCCCTCCTCACCCTCCCTCATTACCCCTCCCTCCTCACCCTCCCTCCTCACCCTTCCCTCCTCACCCCTCCCTCCTCACCCACTCTCCTCACCCTCCCTCCTCACCCTCCCTCCTCACCCACTCTCCTCACCCTCCCTCCTCACCCTCCCTCCTCACCCTCCCTCATTACCCCTCCCTCCTCACCCCTCCCTCCTCACCCACTCTCCTCACCCTCCCTCCTCACCCCTCCCTCCTCACCCCTCCCTCATTACCCCTCCCTCCTCACCCCCTCCCTCCTCACTCACTCTCCTCCTACCCACTTTCCTCCTCACCCCCTCCCTCCTCACCCACTCTCCTCCTCACCCCCTCCCTCCTCACCCCTCCCTCCTCCTCACCCACTCTCCTCACCCCCTCCCTCCTCACCCCTCCCTCCTCACCCACTCTCCTCACCCCTCCCTCCTCACCCCTCCCTCCTTACCCCTCCCTCCTCACCCACTCTCCTCACCCCTCCCTCCTCAACCACCCTCCTCACCCACTCTCCTTACCCCTCCCTCCTCACCCACTCTCCTTACCCCTCCCTCCTCACCCAGTCTCCTCACCCTCCCTCCTCCTCACCCACTCTCCTCCTCACCCACGTCCAATTCCCGCGTGATGTGAATTGGACGTGAACTTTTAGAGCGGCAGGCTGCGGGTATACCCGCCCACTTCGCGTAGACCCGCCCACTTCGGGTAGACCCGCCCACTTCGGGTAGACCCGCCCACTTCGGGTAGACCCGCCCATTTCGGGTAGACCCGCCCACTTCGGGTAGACCCGCCCACTTCTGAGCGAAATATCCTCAATTATACGAAGATTTAAGGTTTATAGAGAGATAGACCCAGTGCATGTATATATATGTATATATATATACATATATATACAAAGCATATTTGCATAGGATCCATATTGCGTTATAGTTCAGTGTGTAAGCGGGTATGTTAGTCTATGTTCGCAGTATGTCTTCTATTGGCCATGGGGAGTGCGCTGTGCGGGCCTGGAGACACATGTGTGTTTGCATACGGTCCATAATAATATTATTATTATTATTATTATTATTATTATTATTATTATTATTATTATTATTATTATGTAAGCGTTCTATGATTCTATCCTCTAGTGTGGTGTGGAGGTGTGTGTGAGTGTGAGCCGGTCTGTGGAGGTGTGTGTGAGTGTGAGTGTGAGCCGGTCTGTGGTGTGGAGGTGTGTGTGAGTGTGAGCCGGTCTGTAGTGTGGAGGTGTGTGTGAGTGTGAGCCGGTCTGTGGTGTGGAGGTGTGTGTGAGTTTGATTGACGGGTCCTCCCAGCAGGGCGCTGTGAGGACGGCCCACATTACACAAGAAAACATCCTTTAGCCTCTTTTCTCCATGTGGAATATGCTATATATTATTATTATTATTATTATTATTATTATTATTATTATTATTAATATTATTATTAATATTATTTATTATTAATATTATTATTATTATTAATATTAATATTATTTATTGTTATTATTATTATTATTATAAGCACGTAAACAGACCCTGTACGTCTAACTATTTAATTAATAACTACACGTTAAATCAGAACCCAATGATAGGCTTATATAGGGTATAGGCCAATTATAGATAGAGATAGGATCCCCCGTTGGTGCTTCGGTTTAATTAGATTAGATTAGATTAGATTAGATTAGATTAGATTAGATTCAAATTGATTGTCATTGCACAGCAATACAGCAGTACAGCGAAAATAATTTAGCATAATAATAGTACTACTACTGATAATAATACTGATAATAATAATACTGTCTAATAATGTATAAATGTGTTTGTGCTCCAGGCCTGGGGGAGTCCTGGGGTCACGTGAGTCGCTCTCTGGACAACGTGGGCCGCGAACTGGGGTCGCATCTTCTACAGGTATGACGTCACATGGAACTACTGCATAGACATAGGGCTATAGATCTAGATCTATAGATCTATAGATCTATATATATTAGATATATATCGCATCTTCTACAGGTATGACGTCACATGGAACTACTGCATAGACATAGTTCTATAGATCTATAGATCTAGATCTATATATATTAGATATATATCTCATCTTCTACAGGTATGACCTCACATGGAACTACTGCATATACATAGATCTATAGATCTATAGAACTAGATCTTTATATATTAGATATATATCGCATCTTCTACAGGTATGACGTCACATGGAACTACTGCATAGACATAGGTCTATAGATCTAGATCTATAGATCTATAGATCTATAGATCTATAGATCTATAGATCTAGCTCTATATATATTAGATATATATCTCATCTTCTACAGGTATGACCTCACATGGAACTACTGCATAGACATATATGTATATCTATATATCTATATATCTATATATCTATATATATAGATATATCTATATCTATATATCTGTAGATCTATATGAATATATATATAGATCTATATATAGATCTATATGTATAGATATATAGATATATATCTTTTCCATGATTGTAAGCATAGTTGTTATTCAAAACAACTATTATTATATTATTATAAGAATGGTTAGACAATCACTATTATTCTTCTTATTCTTATTATTCTTATAGTAGTAGTAGTAGTAGTAGTCATTAGCATTCTTATTATCAATATTCTTCTTCTTATTATTATTATTATCATGATTAGCAGAAGTAGTTGTTGAAGTAGTAGTCATATTGTTATTAGCCTATTATTATTATTATTATTATTATTTATATTATTATTATTATTATTATTATTATTATTATTATTATTATTAGCAGTATAGTAGTATAATTAGTAGTCCTATTGTTATTATTGTTATTATTATTATTGTTATTATTATTATTAATATTATTATTATTATTAATATTATTATTAATAGGCCTGTTCTACGTCATTCAGCCACATTGTGTGGATGCTGTGTTCTCCATGCATGTGTTCTCCTGCCCTACTCTGCCTGTCTGCTGCTCTGCATGTCTGCTGCTCTGCCTGTCTGCTGTTCTGCCTGTCTGCTCGTCTGCTCTGCATGTCTACTGCTCTGCCTGTCTGCTGCTCTGCCTGTCTGCTCGTCTGCTCTGCATGTCTGCTGCTCTGCCTGTCTGCTGCTCTGCCTGTCTTCTTCTCTGCCTGACTGCTGCTCTGCCTGTCTGCTGCTCTGCCTGTCTGGGGGCTTTTACTGTGAAAATCATAATAAGTCTAACGCATTGGTAGTCACGCGCCGCGCCTCGCGCTCCCCTCCGGGGCTCCGCGCCTCGCGCTGCGCTTTAATGGAACGACACAGAGGAGCCGCCGGTGACGTCATGAGGAAAGACACGGAAATTATGGGAAAGGAAAAAAGGGTTTTGTGCTGAAATATAGTATTTATTAGATATATGATGTATTACGTAGACCTGTTATTATTATGATTATTAGTACGATTATTATTATCATTATTATCATTATTATTATTGATATTATTATCATTATTATTATCATTATTATTGATATAAATATAAATATTATTATCATTATTATTATTGATATTATTATCATTATTATTATTATCATTATTATCATTATTATTATTATTAATTATTATTATTATTATCATTATTATTATCATTATTATCATTATTATTATTATTATTATTATTATTATCATTATTATTATTATTATTATTATTATTATTATTATTATTATCATTATAATCAATAATATTATGGTATGCCTCTTGTTGTGATTATGATTATTATAATTAGAATGATTAGCATTATTATTCTTTAGTTGTTATTATTGGTATGGTATAGTATATATAATAGTAGTAGTAAAAGTAGTATTAGCAGTTTTAAAGTTAACGATATTAGGCCTTTTTTATATATTTATTTATTTATTGATATAAGTAATAATGTGGTTGATTAGTTTGTAATATTTACATTTGTAATTGACAGATGATATATATTATATATATAATATAACATATTCACAACACAAACAACAACACAAAGTAATATCCTATTTCCTGTAGACAGTAACAGTCAGTAATGTGGTGTTTCCTGTTTCCTGTAGACAGTAACAGTCAGTAATGTGGTGTTTCCTGTTTCCTGTAGACAGTAACAGTCAGTAATGTGGTGTCTGTTTCCTGTTTCCTGTTTCCTGTAGACGCTGGACGGCTTCATCTTCGTGGTGGCGCCCGACGGGAAGATCATGTACATCTCTGAGACGGCCTCGGTCCACCTGGGTCTGTCTCAGGTAGAACCCCCCCCCCCCCCCCCCCCCCCCCACCTCCACCTGTTCTCCATCCCCTATGACATCACATGAACCTGGCCGGTGTTCCGCTAGGTGGAGCTGACGGGGAACAGCATCTACGAGTACATCCACCCGGCGGACCACGACGAGATGACCGCCGTCCTCACCGCTCACCAGCCCTACCACTCCCACTTCGTCCAGGGTGAGGGGGCGGGCCACGGGGTCTCTGTGTTAGAACACACGGTGGTGGTTCTCTGTGTTAGAACACATGGTGGTGGTTCTCTCTGCGTTAGAACACATGGTGGTGGTTCTCTGTGTTAGAACACATGGTGGTGGTTCTCTCTGTGTTAGAACACATGGTGGTGGTTCTCTGTGTTAGAACACATGGTGGTGGTTCTCTCTGTGTTAGAACACATGGTGGTGGTTCTCTCTGTGTTAGAACACATGGTGGTGGTTCTCTCTGTCAGAACACATGGTGGTGGTTCTCTGTGTTGGAACACATGGTGGTGGTTCTCTCTGTTAGAACACATGGTGGTGGTTCTCTGTGTTAGAACACATGGTGGTTGTTCTCTGTGTTAGAACACATGGTGGTGGTTCTCTGTGTTAGAACACATGGTGGTGGTTCTCTATGTTAGAACACATGGTGGTGGTTCTCTGTGTTAGAACACATGGTGATGGTTCTCTCTGTTAGAACACATGGTGGTGATTAGAACACATGGGGGTGGTTCTCTCTGTGTGCTGGAACACATGGTGGTGGTTCTCTCTGTGTGTTAGAACACATGGTGGTGGTTCTCCGTGTGTTAGAACACATGGTGTTGGTTCTCCGTGTGTTAGAACACATGGTGGTGGTTCTCTCTGTTAGAACACATGGTGGTGGTTCTCTCTGTGTTAGAACACATGGTGGTGGTTCTCTGTGTTAGAACACATGGTGGTGGTTCTCTCTGTTAGAACACATGGTGGTGGTTAGAACACATGGTGGTGGTTCTCTCTGTGTGTTTGAACACATGGGGGTGGTTCTCTCTGTGTGCTGGAACACATGGTGGTGGTTCTCTCTGTGTGTTAGAACACATGGTGGTGGTTCTCCGTGTGTTAGAACACATGGTGTTGGTTCTCCGTGTGTTAGAATGCATGATGTTGGTTCTCCGTGTGTTAGAACACATGGTGTTGGGTCTCTGTGTTAGAACACATGGTGTTGGTTCTCTCTGTGTTAGAACACATGGTGCTGGTTCTCCGTGTGTTAGAACACATGGTGCTGGTTCTCCGTGTGTTAGAACACATGGTGCTGGTTCTCCGTGTGTTAGAACACATGGTGCTGGTTCTCCGTGTGTTAGAACACATGGTGCTGGTTCTCCGTGTGTTAGAACACATGGTGCTGGTTCTCCGTGTGTTAGAACACATGGTGCTGGTTCTCCGTGTGTGGTAACCCCCGTGTTGCCTTGTCTCCCTCCAGAGTATGAGATGGAGCGTTCCTTCTTCCTCAGGATGAAGTGTGTCCTGGCCAAGAGGAACGCCGGCCTCACCTGTGGAGGATACAAGGTACCACCCTCCCCCTTTAACCTTCCTATTCATAACGAGAGTATATGACTAGTATGGGGATACCCGGTGAGTAGGGGACCCCTCGCTGACTACACTCACCTGTCAGTAGCCATCTTTGGGGAAACACCTGGTTGATATCTAACACACGTGTGGTCCTCCAGGTGATCCACTGCAGCGGGTACCTGAAGATCAGGCAGTACAGCCTGGACATGTCTCCGTTCGACGGCTGCTACCAGAACGTGGGCCTGGTGGCCGTGGGCCACTCGCTGCCCCCCAGCGCCGTCACCGAGATCAAGCTGCACAGCAACATGTTCATGTTCAGGGCCAGCCTGGACATGAAGCTCATCTTCCTGGACTCACGGTACACAGAGAGAGAGAGAGAGAGAGAGAGAGAGAGAGAGAGAGAGAGAGAGAGAGAGAGAGAGAGAGAGAGAGAGAGAGAGAGAGAGAGAGAGAGAGAGAGATATGTCAGTGTGTATTTGTGTGCATGCTTGCTGCATAAATTGGTTAATTGTGCATGCATTCATGTGTTGTGTGTGTGTATGTGTGTGTGTGTGTGTGTGTGTGTGTGTGTGTGTGTGTGTGTGTGTGTGTGTGTGTGTGTGTGTGTGTGTGTGCGTGTGTGTGGTCCACAGTGTGTCTGAGCTGACGGGCTACGAGCCCCAGGACCTGATAGAGAAGACTCTTTACCACCACGTCCACAGCTGTGACTCCTTCCACCTGAGATGTGCCCACCACCTGTGTGAGTGACTGAGTCTGCTGGGCTCCCTCCACACAACACACCACACCACACCACACCACACTACACTACACTACACTACACTACACTACACTACACTACACTACACTACACTACACTACACTACACTACACTACACCACACCACACCACACCACACCACACCACACTACACTACACTACACTACACTACACTACACTACACTACACTACACTACACTACACCACACCACACCACACCACACTACACTACACTACACTACACTACACTACACTACACTACACTACACCATATGATGTTATTAAATCAGTGTATATGTACGTATATATTATATTATTATGGCTTGTTAGGAAGGAAATGTAATGTATTATATATGATGTTATTATATACTGTATGTGTATGTATATATGATATTACTATGGCTTGGTAGGAAGGAAATGCACTTATGACTCCTGGTGACTAGTAGAAGTCTACCTGTTGAATGACCTTATTGTAAGTCGCTTTGGACAGGAAGTGTCTGCTAAATTAATATAATGTAATGTTACGTAACGTAACGTAACATAACGCAACATAACATTCTGTAATATGCCGGACGTGACATAATGTAATGTAATGTAATGTAGTGTAATGTAATGTAATGTAATGTAACGTACTGTAATGTAATGTACTGTAATGTAATGTAATGTAACCTAATGTAATGTAATGTAATGTAGTGTAACATAATGTAATGTAGTTTAATGTAACGTAATGTAACGTAATGTAACATAATGTAAAGTAATGTAATGCAATGTAACATAATGTAATGTAATGTGATGTAATGTAATGTAGTGTAACATAATGTAATGTATGTAATGTAATGTGATGTAATGTGATGTAATGTAATGTAATATAATGTGATGTGATGTAATGTGATGTGTCCCCTGTGTCTCCCTCCTCTGCAGTGCTGGTGAAGGGTCAGGTGACCACCAAGTACTACCGCTTCCTGGCCAAGCCGGGCGGCTGGGTGTGGGTCCAGAGCTACGCCACCATCGTGCACAACAGCCGCTCGTCCCGCCCCCACTGCATCGTCAGCGTCAACTACGTCCTCACGTGAGTGACATCACCACACCCACACCCACACCCACACACACACACACACACACACACACACACACACACACACACACACACACACACCCACCCACCACACACACCGCACACACGCAAGCACACACACACACGCACACACACATGACACGCACCCATGCGCTCACACCCATCACACCAAACGCACGCACACACACACACACACATGCACGCATGCATGCACACACATACACACACACACACACACACGACACCCACGCACACTAAAACACTACTCTTGTTTCATCTTCTGAGAAAAGTAAAAGCGGCCCAGGCGAGGTCAGGTGGTTCTGCACAGCGTCTCGACCGCAACACGACACACGTCGTTCTATTAGCTTATTTGGGGATTTCATTTGAGTTGTTTTGAAGAACAGACCCACGGCTGGTTCTGTTCTGCTGGGTCAGGGTCGGACCATCTCACACACCTCACACGCCTCAGGCTGTCATCGCCCGCTTTTTGATAAGTTCATGAATATTGGCATTACAGATTTCTGCAAACTCTCCCCCATGAAAGCAATTAACTGGAGGTTAATTGGGAGGTGTGTTTGTGGAGCCTGTTTTAGTGGATTCACAGGAAACGTCGGAAGCGGAGGAAAGTCTGGTTTTTGGTTGGTGTGTTTTTTTGTTGAGTGCAGCTAAATCTGTCAGAGGTCAAGTCTTATTCACCTGTTTATTACGGCAGTTTTTTTGTATATTCCACTCTTTTTCTTCCTCTTCTTCCTCTTCTTCCTCTTCTTCCTCCCTTAGCAGATTTCAGGGCAAACCAGAGACAAAAGAGAGAGAGGGACACGGCTGACAGTTTGTGATGAACATTGCATTTGATTTGAAAACTTTGCAGTTTGCATCTGAGCTGCTACTACTACTCTCTCTCTCTCTCTCTCTCTCTCTCTCTCTCTCTCTCTCTCTCTCTCTCTCTCTCTCTCTCTCTCTCTCTCTCTCTCTCTCTCTCTCTCTCTCTCTCTCTCTCTCTCTCTCTCTCTCTCTCTCTCCCTCTCTCTGGAGAAGTGGTAACATTCCCGTGCTCTTGTACCAGGGGAGGTCTTGGGTTCTCCCCCCGGTCTGCATCAGCCTCTCTGCCTCAGGGTCTCCATTAGCGGCAGCCCCGGTGTGTTGTTGGCCCTCGCCTGGCGATGGCGGGGGCCGAGCGGGGCCCCTGGTCACCTGGCAGAGTTTATCTAAGAATGGCTTCTCCGTGGGCGTGTGTGGAGGGACCGCAGCGAGCTGCCACTTAGTCCGTCTCTCCGGCTCCGATGTTGGCATTTGCAAGGCGCTCGTTATCCGCAAATAAGCTGAGATGAGATTAAACCAACGGGAAAAAGAAAAACAGATTGTACCCCTCGCTCCATTGTTCAGCCAACAGAACCGGTGGCGTTCCAGAGATAGAGAAGGACCAGTGGAGCGGGGAGACACGTGTACTGGCCCTCAGTCCCGGTTCTGAGTCAACCCCCATGTGTGTGTGTGAAGCATGTGTGTGTGTGTGCAGCCCAGTGGAAGTGGAGGAACCACGGAGGCCCTTTTAAAAAGACATCTGTGAAGCACAGATCCTGGCAGAGAATACGTTAACACACGAGACCACACGCTCCTCCTGAAACTCCAACTTATCCGTAACACTTAGCATTTCATGGACTTTTCAATCGGTCGGCTGTGAACAGTTTCAAGAGTCCGCCGCCCTCGGCTGGAAAGGAGAGTTTTTCTTTTGTCTTTTTTCTTTTTCTTTTTGTTTAAGTTTTATCTCCTATTTTGAGGTTCATGGGGTCTACCGATCTCACGTTGTCTATTATCTCACGCTATCAGGACACAAAGGGGAAGTCAGCGTTGAACAAAACCAGCCGGGTCAGACTAGGGCCGTTGTTAATGAGTGTTATCACCGTCTGCTCCGCTCTGCCTTGGGAGCCTTCGGTAGGAAGCTCTCGCTGCTACCGGCTGAGGAGGAGGAGGAGGAGGAGGAGGAGGAGGAGGGGGAGGAGGAGGAGGAGGAGGAGGAGGAGGAGGAGGAGGAGGAGGAGGAGGAGGAGGAGGAGGAAGAGGGGGAGGAGGAGGAGGAGGAGGAGTAGGAGGAGGAGGAGGAGGAGGATGAGGAGGAGGAGGGAGGAGGAGGAGGAGGAAGAGGAGGAGGGCCCTTCACCCACCCATGACCCCCCCTGGTGTTTAGCTAGTGCTGATAACCTCTCTATCGCCATGGGTTCTGCGGTAGCGCCACTGTTACAATACGACTGATCTGAGGCAATCCTGTGGCGTGGAGTCAAGATTCTGCATCCGTCTGTCAGAAGACACAAGTGGGCTTAATATAAATGTGATGTATGCCAGCCCAGCCATTGGTGGAGCAACAGAGACGGGCTAAGGCTTTTCATCAGTGTGACGCACATATGATTCCTTGTGGTTGTGTGTGTGTGTATGTGTGTATGTACGTATGTATGTATGTGTGTGTGTGTGTGTGTGTGTGTGTGTGTGTGTGTGTGTGTGTGTGTGTGTGTGTGTGTGTGTCAGAGAGAGAGGGCGAGTGTTTTCTTCAGAGCATGTGTGTGTCCATATGTGTGTGTGTGAGCAGCACACATGTACTACGACCGTGCGATGTGACAAATTTGCAGAAGCAAGACGGATCAGTGTTTGTCCAAAGCAAACCCAGCTCAAGTTTTTCCTCTTGTCTAAAAGTTGATTTATCGGGCCAAAGCGAGATCCATACAGAGCTTTACCGGGGAATCAATCCCCGTTTCCCCGGTGCCAGGGCCGTGGTGGGGGCGGGCTGTTTCTCCACACAGCCTTTAAGCTCCCAGGGTGTTTGATTGGACAGCTTCTCCTCTGTAGTTTGTTTGTAAAAAGCCTTCGCCGTAATCCCTCTGGTGCAACAGCTCCCCGGCAGCCTGTCCTCCACTCCTCCATCCCCCCCCCACCGCTTCTCCGTCCTCCACCCCCACCCACCCCCACCCTTCTTCTGCTTCTCCTCCTCGTTCACGCCGGTCCTCTCGCATGTCGCACGCCCGCCCAGCCAGGCTCTAATTGCAAAACAGATGTTAATGGGTTTTCACACCTTAGGGGGGACCTACCCGGGAACACATGGGCAGTTTGCGGTCTTTAATAAACAGTCCTACCGAGGGAGCCAGGGGGGCTTCTCTGTGTGTCATTAGAGAGCGTGTTTCATGTCGGCGCAGAGGTCCAAACGTGTGTGTGTGTGTGTGATGTGTCTCCTTCCCAGGGAGACGGAGTACAAAGGTCTCCAGCTCTCCCTGGACCAGGTCGCCTCCAAGACCTCCTTCCCCTACGGGAGCAGCAGCAGCGCCGAAGGGGGCGGCGCCAGTGCAGCCAGCAGCCTGCCGGACCACCGCAGGACCCCCAAGAGCCGCGCCCCCCGGCCCCGAACCAAGGCCCGGCTCTCCCCCTACACACAGGTAACCGCTCACCGCGCCCTGGTGGACGCAGCCAGGACTGGAGTCTTTCTGACTGGAGTCCTTAGTCCTGAGTCCAGAGTTCGTCTTGTTGTTTACTTTCTGCTCCGAGATCCACCTTTGGACTCCCTCCTGGTCCCAAAGGATGTCCAGCTGGTCTGGGCAGGAGGTTCCCCCCGGTCCTAACTATTGTTCCTCCACACCTCATGTATTGCAAGGTGCAGAGTAAAGTGTAAAGTGTGAAGTTTGTGTATGAGTATGAGTATGAGTATGAGTATGAGTATGAGTAGGTCTAGTAGTGAATTCTGTGATTTTTCAATGAAATGCTGGTGATAATGCTGCAAAACAATCCCTCCTGCGGGGACAAATAAAGAGCCGTCTCCATCCCAGCAGTACGCCGGCTTCCAGACGGAGCGGCCCGAGTCGGAACAGGACAGCCCCTGGGGCGGCAGCCCGCTGACGGACTCTGCCTCCCCGTGTCTCTTGGAGCCATGCGGGGGCCCGGAGAACGCCGGCGCCTCCCGCCTGGCGCCGCCGGACCCCCGGCCCGTCTGTTACGGCCCCCCGTCCCAGGAGGTCGTCAACAACGGCCCCTCGCTCTCCGTCCACGCCCACAGCCAGGGCTGCGAGAGGGACCGGTGCGAGGCGGGCCGGTACTTCCTGGGGCCTCCGCCGCCGGCGCCTGCTGGAAGGAACGCGTGGTGGGGCACCGTGGCTCCCAAGGGCCCCCCATCGGAGACACCCCTGGAGGGCTACAACGGAGGCCTGCCTCACATCCTGGCCGCTCAAAACCCGCACGGTAAGATCCGCGTTCGGTCTCTCGGTTCTTGTTGGGCGCCTCCGGCCCGTCTGAATCGCTGACCTGTCCCCCTCCCCTCCTCCCGTCCTCAGGGTCCCGGGGCCCGTGGGACGAGGACAGCGTGGGCAGCTCGCCAGACGGAGGCTCCGCCAGCGACTCGGGGGAACGTTACCACGGCGACAACGACCACAACAACTACGGCGGCAGCCCTCCGGAGGAGGAGCTCGGCAGCAAGATGGAGACTCTGATCCGAGCCACGCGGCGGATGATCAAGCAGGAGGAGTGTCGGCTGCAGAAGAAGGGCCCCCACGACACGCCCCTGGGGCCCGCCAACGGCCTGCCCCGGGGCCAGTCCTGCTTCACCAGCCCTGAGTTCACGCAAGTGTCCTCCCTGGCGTGCCACAACCTCAGCCCCGCCCAGAGCCCCGCCGCCCCCCAGTCCAAGCTCAGCAGCCCGGGGTCGGACCACTACCTCCAGATGGACCTGCGGTCGTCCCCGCTCCTCCTCTCCGTGCCTTTACACCACCCGGCGACGCCCTGCCCCGTCTCCCCGACCCCGGCCTCGGGCCTCTACCCCCTCGCCCAGCCTCCCCACCACGCCACCTTCCCCTACCTGGAGAAGCACCACCCCACGGCGTACTCCCTGACCGGCTACGCCCTGGAGCACCTGTACGACACGGCCGACCACCACCACCACTACCCCCACCCCGACGTGATGATGCTGCCCCACATGAGGGCGCAGGCGGAGCAGACCGGCGGGCACAAGGCCACCTCCGTCATCATCACCAACGGCAGCTAACGGCGAATGGCGGCACAAGGGCAGAGAACGTGAGGCCACGCCCTCCTCCGCTATGTTCAGGCGTGCGTTCTCCGCCAACAAAAGCGTGCTCCACCTCGGCTGACTGTGGTTTGATTCTGTTTGCCGTCGAAGCGTTGCTTGTACCTCCTTTGCACTATCAGAGAACGATCTCGTCAGTGAGGAGATTCACGCCACACGTTGCCCGCCCTGCAGGAGGCGTGGTGAGACGATATCAGGTCCACTTGGTGGTGGTGGTGGTGGTGGTGGTGGGCACTTAACACAGAAGAAGGAGAAGCTACGTCACAGCAGCATGGAAACTATACAGCCTCAAACAAATATGCAAACCCCAGTGAGCTGACAGTATTGTTTTCCCCTGGTTCTTGGCGTGGACAGTGCTGAGAAACACCCGGGTGAGCGTACAGCGTCTGTGAGACGGTACCGCGTGGCGTCTGAAGAGGGAGCGAGATAAAGGAAACTCATCTCAATCATCTCAACTGTTATGATTGAGATGAAAAAGACACTGATTGAAGAGAGCGTTGTGATTGGCCACACAGGATGCAGGCTCTTTTCAGTCCGCCGGCTATTCTGGGATCAGGCAGGAGCAGACCACCAGGAATACAAGGGAATAACCCTGATGTGACGGGGTCCCCCCTCCTCTGAGTGTGGGGGTGGGGAAAGGGGCCGTTACACGCTTGTTGTGTTGATTTGTTTTTTTGCTTGAAGGCACTGAGATTCTGTTTTTTTTTCTTTGATTGAAACTGTGTGACAAGGAAGTGACAAGAGAACAGAGGATCCCCCCTCCGCTCCGGCTTGGCGATGTTTGCTGTAATTGTTTCTGAGCGGTTGTGGCCATGCATGAACATGAAGACTGTCACAACATATTTAACAATATGCAACGTGATCCCGGAGAGCCTCCGCTGGCGTCTTAATTGTGTCGTGATGGAGGCTGTCGGAGGCCATCTTTGAGTCACGTGATTCAAGAGGGGACTTTTGACGCCTCAGATAAACTATATTTATACAAGTTTGGACTTTTCCTTTTGTCTTGTTTTTGTCTTGTCAGAGCCAGATATGTCAGTTATTTATGCCGTATTGTAAATATGCCCCGCCCACATTTAAGTACCCGGGGAAAAACAACGTGTATTTATTGAGTAAATGTTTGTTTTATGATTTTTGAAATATAGCTGCACTCAGATACAGTCTGACTGCTTGTTTACTGGCTGTGTTTTGGACTGATGCAAAATTCTAAAATAAAAATGAAATAATGTGGATTTTTATTTCAACGCAGTGACTCAAAATGTGTGCTATTAAATCGTAAATCTTTTTCCCTAAACTGAAAGCTCAAGAAAACATTTTAAACAAGTGTAACATATCAACTCACACTTGTTTTATAATCACTCGGTTCATTTCATGGCCTTTTTGTATTTCTTATTTCTTATTTATTTGATCTTATTTGGCGCATGAAATGTAGCCGGGGCTCACGTGGTCCACTACAGCAAATAACAGACAATCCATACGCTACAGTCTCCAATTAGAACCAGGATTTGAGAGGCCAGAGAGGTCAGAGACGAGAGGCTTCTGTCCTCCTCCGTCTCCTCCACCACCACATCCTCCTCCTCCTCCTCCTCCACCTCCACCTCCTCCTCCTCCAACACCTCCTCCTCCTTTTCCTCCTCCACCACCTCCTCCTTCTTCTCATCCTCCTTCTCCTTCTCCTCCTCCTTCACCACCACCTCCTCCACCTCCTCCTCCACCTCCTCCACCTCCTCCTCCTGTGTTTACTGTTTGCTCAAGTCATCCCAGTGCACTCTGCTGCACTGCGGCCTCAGCCATTACACACACATTAAAACCCTCTAATCCTGCTGGTTATTCTTCACTCTGCCTCTTCTCTCTCTCTCTCTCTCTCTCTCTCCCCCCCCCCCTCCCCCTCCCCCCTCAGTGGGGTTTCTCCTCCCCCCTCAGAGGAGCCGTGGAGGAGGCGTGTCACCACCGTAACCCGTGTCTGTTTGCCGGTGTGGAAACGGGTTGCTAGGCAACCTGTTAGGGAGGTGATGGATGTGTCAGTAGATCCATGTGTTCTGTTAACCCTTTTTTAAAACAAACTAAACCCATTTTGTTCAAAATATAAGTCTGTGTTAAGGAGTAGTGTGTAGTGAGCGCCAGACAGTTTGAACATGTTTTTGTAACAAATACAAAAACAGCTACTGGAAAATAAATACCAAAAAGGAAAAACAAGGATTCAAGATTGAAGAATCCAGATTCTTAATTGTCCATGTGTAACAATTACAATGGAATGCTTACTCCTCATTCACTCCCGCAGTATGGATTTGTACAACTACACTATACTATATAGTATAGTATATATACTATATATATAGTATACTATATATATATACTATACTACACTGTACTATACTATGCAATACTATACTATACTATATTATAAACAACACTATATACTATCTACTATATACTATGAACAACACTATACTATAACAATACTACACAATCAAAATGTCAATAAAGTGTCTAAGGAATGATATATATATATATATATATATATATATATATATACATATATGGTGGATGGTGCAAAAAGCATTTGAAAGTGACCGTAGTGCAGCTCCAAAGTGATCGGTAGCAGCATGATCACATCATAACAGAACAGTGCAGTAAGGGTGATGAGTCCAGTAAGACGTGTTATATCGGGGACAATGTCCAGGACAATGTCCAGGACAATGTCCAGGAGGTGCACTGCCTGTGGGTGAAAGCTGTCCTTGAACCCGCTAGTCCTGGTTCTGAGGCTGAGGTACCGGCGACCGGAACCACGGGGGGGGAGAAGAGATGGAGCCCAGGGTGGTTCTGGTCCTGAATGATGCAGTTGGTCCTATAATAAAACGCTGGGTGACAGCTAGACAGCTGGACCTTACAATGGAGACATGAGGGAGACATTATACTAAATGGGCTAAACCAAATGACACACGAGGGGAGGAACACAAACAATGACCACATTTGTAATACATATTTAATTATAGTATTTTTCGATCAATTATCTTCATACAGTACGAGGGGCAGATCACTTCAAATCAAATGCCTGTGTTTTTTGCCAGATGTATTTCTCGCTGTTTAGATGGAGACATTATTAAGTTTTGTCCTTATATTAAATAGGATTGTACTCCAGGTGCTTGTAGTCAGAGGTCCCTGGCTGGCTTCATGGCTTCATGGCTTCATGGCTTCACGGCTTCATTGGCACCTGAAGACACATGTGAACTTCGGTCTTTTGTCGCCACTATAGAAATTAAAAAAACATAATTGTCGTCGATTTTTCTCAATTTAGCTTGTTTGGTCTTAGCTTGACTTGACAATGTTGACTAACCAGACTGACTGAAATATTGATCCGTATTTAGCTCGCAAGCTATCGAGATGGCTAATTAGCAGAGCTACGCAGCAGCAGAAACGGTTTGTTGAGTAAAGTTAATGAGTCATGATTGACGTGATGTGTCACAATTACAATGGAATGTCTACTCCCCATTCCCTCCCACAGTATAAAATAAAAATTCAAGAACACAATACTATAATTAAAACAATTATAATAATAACATGGGTTGGAGTAATGAACACAAATACTTGTTTGATTGGCGCAAATGATCCCTGTCTGTAGACCCCAGTTTGAGAACCCCTGGTCTAAACCAGCTGCTGTGTGACTCCGCCCCCAGCAGAGGTTTAATAAATTAAACCAAATCTATGCGTAATCATTTTCTGAACTGGATTGTGTACGTGCATGTATCTCTCTCTCTCTCACTCTGTCTCTCTCCCTCACTTTCTCTCTGTCTCTCTGTCTGTCTCTCTGTCTGTCTGTCTCTCTGCCTCACTTTCTCTCTGTCTCTCTGTCTGTCTGTCTCTGTATCTCTCTCTCTCTCTTTCTCTCTCTCTCTCTCTCTCTCTCTCTCTCTCTCTCTCTCTCTCTCTCTCTCTCTCTCTCTCTCTCTCTCTCTCTCTCTCTCTCTCTCTCTCTGTGTCTCTCTCCCCCCCCCCCCCTCCTCAGCCACCCTTTTTAGCATTAATTAGAACAACAGCGATCGGTTGTTCTAATTGGATTACCTAGGCTGAGTGTTTTCCTTTTTTTAAGTCCTTTTTCTTTTTCTTAAAGTTGATGTAAGATCAATCTTGTCCCACACCCCCACCCTAACCCCACCCCCACCCGACCCCCACCCTAACCTCACCCCCACCCCCACCCCCGCCCGACCACCACCCCCACCCACCCAGCTGGTCTAGGGGTACATGTCTAATGGAGGTTCCAGGAGGTTAATGTCTGCATTCATTTATTTTCAAGACTTTCTCTCTCTCTCTCTCTCTCTCTCTCTCTCTCTCTCTCTCTCTCTCTCTCTCTCTCTCTCTCTCTCTCTCTCTCTCTCTCTCTCTCTCTCGCTCTCTCCCCTCTTTCTCTTTGTCCCTCTCTCCTCGCTCACCCTCCCTCTCTCCCCGTCATTGATGTGCACACATTCTCCAGACATCTCTTTGACAAATCATTCACAGATGCGTTTTCCATTAGGATTTTATGTCCTAGAGACCCAGAGACCGGAGGACCC